>OX421937.2:7415783-8665783 GCA_949128155.2 Xanthia icteritia | reverse complement strand
TTATTATACCACAATAGGTAAAAAGAATTAAGAATTAAAAATGAAGCAACAACAGAAAAACTAATTATGTGATAGATACATGGTGCTCACATATTTACAAACATTGTAAAAGTAGACGATCCTCCTAAGATTCCACAATTAATAAGTCAGTGTGCGAGGAATTGGTCATAGAAAGTAAAATGAATGTCATATAATAAAAAATAATAATAAAATATACACTTAAATTTGCAACCAGTTTGATTTTGTCTTGATTCTAAATTATCCTATGGAGCAGGACCAGCATGTTTCCAAGCATTCTTGTCTTGGATATAATCCTCTAATTTGTAATATGCTTGTTTACAAAGTGTACTTTTAATATGAGCTTTAAATTTTCTTTCATTTAATTGCAAAATATCACAAGGTATTTTGTTGTAACATTTAACACAGTACCCCATAAAAGATGTATGTACTTTAGATAATCTGAAAAATGGTTGATCTATTTTATCTTTATTTCTAGTATTAAAATTATGTCTATCACTTATTTTATTAAAAAGATGTCGATTTTTTCTAACATACATAATATTTTCATAAATGAACTGGCAAGGTACCGTCATAATATTAATCCTTTTAAATAGTTCCCTGAGAGATTCGCGGTGACGTAGATTATAAATGGCTCTGACAGCTCTCTTTTGCAAAATAAAGATGGATTCAATGTCAGCAGCCCGACCCCACAGTAAAATGCCAAAAAGATTATATGCTATGTTTGGATCACAAGTACTGTACATATCTGCAAATGACATTTGACCTAAATAATATTTGAATTTGGCCTGATTTTCTACGCATAAATCCCGTCTCCTGATTCTCCAGTTCTTAATTATACATATGTTTCTCACTTGACATTTTAACAATTGTGCGGTGTGGTCAGACAGTGCTAGTTCAATTACTTCTGATTTACATGCTTTCCCAAAGTTATGGGCAAAATTGTCAATACATGTTTTACTTAGATGTCTAGTAGGTTCTTTCAATTGTAATTTTAGATTATAATTTAATAGTAAACATTCAAATTCGTTTGTCAACTTGCACTTATTTAGAATATTAATATTAAAATCTCCAGCTATAACAATCTTATGTTTGTGATAGTGTTTATAGAGTAAGGTTAGAATCTTGTTCAGTCTGTCAAAAAATATATCAATATTACTAGCTAGGGGTACTCTATACACACAGACAATAACAATTTTGTAGTCCGTCAGCTCAATAGCACTACACTCAAACGCTGAGCAGACTGAACAACTCGTTAATGTTAATATTTCTTTACAATTACAATTATGTCCCTTCTTGACAAATATACAAGACCCGCCTCTTTTTGAATTCGTTCTAGAGTAGCATGATTCCAAGTTATAGTTGGGAATCGAACAGATGTCCTCACACCCGGACATCATGAAGTGCTCGGTGAGACAGATAACATCAACGTTTGATTTTTTATCTAGTAATTCTTGTAGGGCAACTGTTAATAACTGCGATTTTGTCCGTAGCCCAGCAATGTTTTGGTGAAGAATGTTTAGATATTTAGGGGCGAAAAAGAGATTCAGACTCTGGGACTTCTTCGTCCGACAGTTTTTCTTTTATACTCCTTGTATTTTCTTGCTTAATTGCCAACATCAAATCAAAGAGGTCGCTAAATATAATCTTCATACCATGATTATTTAATGTTCCAGAGCGTGTATATAAGGAATGGTGGTAACTTGAACTCAAATTCGAGTCTAACCGGTGTAAAGGGGAATATTAAAGTTATATACACTCATTTGCAAAAAAAAAACGGGCTCCAGTACAGTTACAGTCTATGTCTATCTATTCTATGGATAAAATTAATATTTTTAGTATGTCATTAGCATAAATGACTAGTATTTTGTTATCATCAATGAGAATATAGTTTTTAACACTTGAATCCTAGAATCGGTGTTTTAGTCAATGTAAAAAGAGAGCCGTGTTAAAATGGTAATTTTTATCGGTATAATGAAATTAAGACTTATGAGTATTTTTATGGTATTTTAATAAAAAAAGATATTAAAGAATACAAATTAATAACGAGTATGACCTCCTCTTGCAGCGATTACGGCATGTAATCGTCTTGGCATACTTTCCACCAGGCTTTTGATGGTATCCTGTGGAGTGTGTTCCTACTCAGCCGATACCACACGTTTAAGCTCCCTGATGTTTTGTGGAAGCGGTTGGACAGATCGTACTCGCCTTTTTAGGAGGTCCCAGACGTGCTCAATGGGGTTCAAGGTCGGACTTCGCGCTGGCCAATCCAAACGACGAATATCGACCTCTTGCATATGCAAGAGGTCGATATTCGTCGTTTCGCCTATATAGGCATCTACGTCGCCAGAACGGTGGGCCCGAGCATTATCGTCCATGTAAATGGCATCTTCACCCATTACAGTCAGTGCGGGTCGTGCATGTTATATACCTTTGCGCATTTAGTGAGCCATTTTCAATAAATACTATCCCGATACGATAGCTAGAAGTTACGCCCGCTCAAAACATAACGGACCCTCCACCATAAGGGGTGATTTCTTCAAAACACACGTCGGCATGGCGTTTCACGTCGGCATGGCGTTTTTTTCGTCTTCGTAACACTGGCTGACGTCGGTCCTCACCATTCAGATAAATTCGAGCCTCATCGGAGAAGAGTACTGCTGCTCCAGTTTCCTAGTGTCCAAGATAGGCAATTTCTAGCGAACCTCAATCAAGCAATCCGGTGCTCGCGGAGTAACTTGTAGGCCCGCGCTGGTCGTCGACTGCGTATATCAGCCGCTAAAAGTCTCCTCCTCACTGTCCATACGGTAACTTGTGCTCCTCGTACCTCTTCAAGGTTTCTATTGAGGTCTATGTAACTGCATTTGCGGTTCCTCAGCGACTGAGTCACAAAAGCGGTCGTCTCGTGGTTGTGTGCAACGTTTTCTCCCAGAACCTTGTTTTCTCTGAACGGAACCTGTCTCTTGGTATCGAGTCCAGGTTCTTTGGACGGTTGAACGACTCACGTTTAACCGCTGTGAGACGTAACACTGGCTAAACCCCTCTTCCAGCAGCGCTATAATTTGACTAGCTCTTATTGTTTTTTCTGCCATTACAATTGACGCAAAGATATCTGTTTTAAGTCACAATAAGGCAGGATTATGCGACAAACATAAATGATTCTACTAAAAATAACGAAAGTTATTTTAGTTGCCTGATAACCTTTTAACCGCAAACTCGCGCAAAGTAAGTAAAAAGTCACAAACTGGAAAAGGTTTTTGTTTTTTTAAACAAAAGCTTCGTACCCAGACTCTTTATTAAGTGCCAGTAATATAGTTTGGCTATTAAAACTTCTTTAGAAGTAAATGATTGATTACCAATAACGTAGAAACATCAAAACACTCGTTTTTTTGCAAAGGAGTGTATTAGTTATAATTATAATATAGAATATAAAAAAAGAAAAAGGGAGTAATAAATTATTTTATTTGTATATTCACCTACCTACTGTTTTTTACTAAATACCAAATTAGAGAAGAGGTAATAATAATATTTTATTTATATAATAATATTAATTATAAGTATTCTATTATTTATAAAAATTCAGAAAATTTTGCATGCCGTAACAAAAAATGTATTAGGTTTTTTTTTTTAATTACGTCGTATCTAACTAAATTATAAGTAAATAAATAATTTATATTTCGTTTTCCTAGGACCCGAACCAAGAATACCTCGGCATCAGCCTGGAGGAGGCGGCGGCCGAGGGCCACGAGGCCGACGCCGGCATCGCGGCCACGTGGCGCTACCGGCTGCTGCTGCGCGCGCTGCTGGCCATCTGCGGCGAGAACCTGCAGGCCACTCTGCTGAGGCAGCAGCTACTTGTGAAGGTCTGTAATGAATTAGGTACTCTGTTCTACTGCTCCTCTCGTTTTCGGATCTGATCCACTTGTTTTAGCTATATTTCACACATTATAGCTGTTCCAGCTCAACTAAGCAACAGATGCAGATTGGTGAATCGTAATATGAAATGTAACACAAAAACAATATATTGCCGAACTAAAACAACCTAGTTGTTCACTCACTTCCGTTTAATATAACCCGAGCATATTCCTCCACAGACTCTATCAGAAGTGGCTCAAGCAGTAAAGGACGCAAAAGACACAGGTCGGCAACGTGCCCTGAGCGCGGGCAGCGACAAGCTCGCCACGTTGTTACGTCAGCAGCCCGCCGCGCTGCCGCTCGCGCTGCACAAATATGTACACGACGTGGACGTCAAGTGAGTAGCGCTGGGGAGGTAGTTTGTGACATCACTATGTACAGGACGTGGACATCAAATGAGTAGCGCCGGGGAGGTACCTTGTGACATCACTATCTACACGACGTGGACGTCAAGTGAGTAGCGCCGGGGAGGTATCTTGTGACATCACTATGTACACGACGTGGACGTCAAGTGAGTAGCGCCGGGGAGGTACCTTGTGAAATCACTATGTACACGACGTGGACGTCAAGTGAGTAGCGCCGGGGAGGTACCTTTTGACATCACTGTGTACACGACGTGGACGTCAAGTGCGTAGCGCCGGGGAGGTACCTTGTGAAATCACTATGTACACGACGTGGACGTCAAGTGAGTAGCGCCGGGGAGGTACCTTTTGACATCACTGTGTACACGACGTGGACGTCAAGTGCGTAGCGCCGGGGAGGTACCTTGTGAAATCACTATGTACACGACGTGGACGTCAAGTAAGTAGCGCCGGGGAGGTACTTTGTGACATCACTATGTACACGACGTGGATGTCAAGTGAGTAGCGCCAGGGAGGTACCTTGTGAAATCACTATGTACACGACGTGGACGTCAAGTGAGTAGCGCCGGGGAGGTACCTTGTGACATCACTATGTACACGACGTGGACGTCAAGTGAGTAGCGCCGGGGAGGTACCTTGTGAAATCACTATGTACACGACGTGGACGTCAAGTGAGTAGCGCCGGGGAGGTACCTTTTGACATCACTGTGTACACGACGTGGACGTCAAGTGCGTAGCGCCGGGGAGGTACCTTGTGAAATCACTATGTACACGACGTGGACGTCAAGTAAGTAGCGCCGGGGAGGTACTTTGTGACATCACTATGTACACGACGTGGATGTCAAGTGAGTAGCGCCAGGGAGGTACCTTGTGAAATCACTATGTACACGACGTGGACGTCAAGTGAGTAGCGCCGGGGAGGTACCTTGTGACATCACTATGTACACGACGTGGACGTCAAGTGAGTAGCGCCGGGGAGGTACCTTGTGAAATCACTATGTACACGACGTGGACGTCAAGTGAGTAGCGCCGGGGAGGTACCTTTTGACATCACTGTGTACACGACGTGGACGTCAAGTGCGTAGCGCCGGGGAGGTACCTTGTGAAATCACTATGTACACGACGTGGACGTCAAGTAAGTAGCGCCGGGGAGGTACTTTGTGACATCACTATGTACACGACGTGGATGTCAAGTGAGTAGCGCCAGGGAGGTACCTTGTGAAATCACTATGTACACGACGTGGACGTCAAGTGAGTAGCGCCGGGGAGGTACCTTGTGACATCACTATGTACACGACGTGGACGTCAAGTGAGTAGCGCCGGGGAGGTACCTTGTGAAATCACTATGTACACGACGTGGACGTCAAGTGAGTAGCGCCGGGGAGGTACCTTTTGACATCACTGTGTACACGACGTGGACGTCAAGTGCGTAGCGCCGGGGAGGTACCTTGTGAAATCACTATGTACACGACGTGGACGTCAAGTAAGTAGCGCCGGGGAGGTACTTTGTGACATCACTATGTACACGACGTGGATGTCAAGTGAGTAGCGCCAGGGAGGTACCTTGTGAAATCACTATGTACACGACGTGGACGTCAAGTGAGTAGCGCCGGGGAGGTACCTTGTGACATCACTATGTACACGACGTGGACGTCAAGTGAGTAGCGCCGGGGAGGTACCTTGTGAAATCACTATGTACACGACGTGGACGTCAAGTGAGTAGCGCCGGGGAGGTACCTTTTGACATCACTGTGTACACGACGTGGACGTCAAGTGCGTAGCGCCGGGGAGGTACCTTGTGAAATCACTATGTACACGACGTGGACGTCAAGTAAGTAGCGCCGGGGAGGTACTTTGTGACATCACTATGTACACGACGTGGATGTCAAGTGAGTAGCGCCAGGGAGGTACCTTGTGAAATCACTATGTACACGACGTGGACGTCAAGTGAGTAGCGCCGGGGAGGTACCTTGTGACATCACTATGTACACGACGTGGACGTCAAGTGAGTAGCGCCGGGGAGGTGCGTAGCGCCGGGGAGGTACCTTGTGAAATCACTATGTACACGACGTGGACGTCAAGTAAGTAGCGCCGGGGAGGTACTTTGTGACATCACTATGTACACGACGTGGATGTCAAGTAAGTAGCGCCGGGGAGGTACTTTGTGACATCACTATGTACACGACGTGGATGTCAAGTGAGTAGCGCCAGGGAGGTACCTTGTGAAATCACTATGTACACGACGTGGACGTCAAGTGAGTAGCGCCGGGGAGGTACCTTGTGACATCACTATGTACACGACGTGGACGTCAAGTGAGTAGCGCCGGGGAGGTACCTTGTGAAATCACTATGTACACGACGTGGACGTCAAGTGAGTAGCGCCGGGGAGGTACCTTTTGACATCACTGTGTACACGACGTGGACGTCAAGTGCGTAGCGCCGGGGAGGTACCTTGTGAAATCACTATGTACACGACGTGGACGTCAAGTAAGTAGCGCCGGGGAGGTACTTTGTGACATCACTATGTACACGACGTGGATGTCAAGTGAGTAGCGCCAGGGAGGTACCTTGTGAAATCACTATGTACACGACGTGGACGTCAAGTGAGTAGCGCCGGGGAGGTACCTTGTGAAATCACTATGTACACGACGTGGACATTAAGTGAGTAGCGCCGGGGAGGTACCTTTTGACATCACTGTGTACACGACGTGGACGTCAAGTGAGTAGCGCCGGGGAGGTACCTTTTGACATCACTGTGTACACGACGTGGACGTCAAGTGAGTAGCGCTGGGGAGGTACCTTTTGACATCACTGTGTACACGACGTGGACGTCAAGTGAGTAGCGCTGGGGAGGTACCTTTTGACATCACTGTGTACACGACGTGGACGTCAAGTAAGTAGTGCCGGGGCAGGGGGTCTACCTCCTAAGCGAATTCCGTAGTTACGGGCGCTTCTTACTCCGTCTCCCGGCGCTACTCACATGACGTCCAAATCGCTTAGGTAGTAGACCCCTTAGTACCTTGTAACTTTACTATGGAAACGTGTCCGCGCTCCATAAGTTCCCCAAACGACACCGTACTATCGTTTTTCACGCGTGCTCAATTTATTTGCCAGCTATTATAACAGCCGCACGAATCGATCGAACAAAGTCAAGCTACGCATTTTGCAGACGGTCTGTGGATGGGTCACCCATTTCATACTGAGACCTCTTCACACTGCGAAAAGCACGATAAAGGTCCTACAGATATATTATCCACTTGTAAACATTCTCAAATTTGATGACACAAGTACTCGTATAATGGACGATGTTGATGAACTAACGAGTTGTTTTCAATCTAGGTCATGTATGTACTTCGCCTCGAATACGCTGCCACTCAAGATAAACTTCATCGGCAGTGATAACGCCATCATTCCTGCTATGTTCAAGGTGAGATAGCAAAAAAACGAGCGACCTTTATAGTCACATATGATGTGTAACATCTGTCACCTTGGTAATAAGCAACATTAAAGGGGCGGGGCCTCGTCAAGGTCGTTTCTGATCGCCAACTCTAGAACCGCGCGCGCTCATTGGTCAAAAATAGAGCGCGCTTCCCCAGCTTCCTGTGACACATTTCCGTCCCTTTTCACGAAATCACTCCCACAGATTTGATTAGATTGTTTTAGATTTTGATTGCAGGAAAGCGAGGCGAAAAATCTGTCACACTGTATATTTCTTTTTTCTTTTCTTTTCTTTTTTTTTTTAAAAAACGTTGCCCCACACTAGGAATTTCTCCTGTATCGTGGGTGCGTTTACAAACATATATACTCACATACACAAACAGCCAAAGTTTGTTTGATCCAATAATTTATTTCAGCAAGACAATGATATAATTTCAACCAGTTCCTTATATTTTCACAGAGAAAACCGATACAGAATTCACCAATTATTCATTTTTTATTTACCAGGTTGGCGACGATTTACGTCAAGACGCGTTAGTTTTGCAGGTCATCAAAGTTATGGACAGTCTTTGGCTAAGGGCTGGGTTAGATCTACGAATAGTCACCTTCCAAGCTCTGCCTACTAGTGATAAGAGAGGTAAATATTCTTTACTCATTATTGCTTTTTTTAAACGTCATAAAGACTAATAAAATAAGCATTTTCATTACTTATATTAATTTAACAATTTACATAAAAAGCCACACAATTTTTATGCGCCCGCATGCCGTAGCTTCAAAATGTTGTCGCCTACAGGTACAGACGCCAGCATGTCAACCTACTCGAAACTGACAATTTTTCTCAATCAACTTTGAACCTTATGCTCTAGTGATAAAGTTGAAAATCTATTAATTAAATTTGACAGATTGTAGTAAGTTGATGTGCTGGCGTCTGTACTATATTACAACGTGTTTTATTTCTAGGTATGATCGAAATCGTTTCGGAAGCGGAAACTCTTCGCGCTATTCAAACGGAGTGGGGTCTAACAGGATCGTTCAAAGACAAGCCCATAGCAGAATGGTTGGCCAAACACAACCCCTCTGAACTCGAATACCAACGAGCAAGGGATAATTTTACAGGTGAGTTTATTTTAAAATGTTGTAATTGTGTAAGTTGTTATATTGTGTCGTTCGAAAGTGTATAATTCTAATTAAAAAAATATGCTGAGCAGCAGGGAACAGCGTGTTTTTAATGTGCAATCTTTATAAATGTAACGTGATAATAATTGACTTAGTCCTTACGACTCTCCTAAAAAAGAAACAGTCTTGATCATAAGGGACATATCTGCACTGTTAGTTAAGTGCATATTTTTATCAATCGATAGAATAATAGCCAGCAGTCTACTCATAATCAGCCTATAATGTTGCCACTGCTGGGATTCAGACCTCTCTTTGAGAGGGATTGGGCCATAATCCACCACGCGGGCCCAGTGCGGGTTGGTAGATGTCACATCTCTGCCGGACATGCCGGTTTCCTAACGATGTTTTCCTTCGCCGTTTTGAGAGCAGTGGTGATGAAATAATTTCCACAAAGTAAAGCGCCTGCCTGAGCTGGAGCCCACGACCTACAATTCATAAGTCGGGGCTGTTGCCACTGGGCCACCACTGCTGTCACAGTCTACTCACAACTTCTCATGAAAATTGACGAACTTCCATACAAACTCATCTCTTATTTTATCCCATAAGTAGACGAATTTTCAAAAATCGTTATTTTATGCCCTCTTTCGTTACATAAAGCCATAATAACATTACGAAATTAGTGACATAAAATTATAAGGTGACTTTTTCGTACTAGTGTGCGAGCGGTGAACCGCCTGGCGGGAGCGTCAGTCGCTCGCCCGCGTGGACCAATGGTACTGCTACCAACGATAAAGTCGCCCTATAATTTTATGTCATTTCATGTCACTAATTTCATAATGTAATGTTGGCTTAAGAGCGTAGTCTGTCATTGAATGAATTTAAGATTTTTATTAAGTAGAAGATATATTTTCCTTTTAGCCTCATGTGCCGGCTACAGCGTAGCCACGTATCTGCTGGGTATCTGCGACCGTCACAACGACAACATTATGTTGAAGACATCCGGGCACCTGTTCCATATAGATTTCGGCAAATTCCTTGGAGATGCGCAGATGTTTGGAAACTTTAAGAGGTACGTTCAAATCCTAAGTAATATGATAAATGCGAAAGTGAGTTTGCTTGTTTAGTAAGCTTTCACACTGAAACGGCTGAACGGATTTGGATGGAATTTGGCACATGCGTAGACCATGACCTGGGTTAGGACATAGGATCCTTTTATCCCGATATTCCCACGGGATCGAGACTTATGTGGGTGAAACCGCGGGGCGCAGCTAGTCCTACTAATACCTATAAATGTTTGTATGTTTGGATGTTTGTTACTCAATCACGCAATAACGGCTGATCGGATTTGGATAAAATTTGGCACACAGATATTTTATAACCTGGATTAACACATAGGATACTTTTTATCCCGGTAGTACATTCCGGTGGGATGATTTCCGACCTCCACGCGGGCGAAGCCGCGTGTGAAAGCTAGTAGTTTATAATTCCAAAATACATACATTTTTGTTGCCAATAAATATCAGGATGTCTCAAATGTGTTTAAATATTTGGAACGATAAATGGCTATTGTTTTACTTGTAGGACTTTGAAATAGTCTTTCCTATGATGTAGAACCGGTAGAAAGATGAACGTTTGTGTCATAAATGAATTAAATTTTTGGAGGACAAGAATAGGCCTGTCTATACATCTATATACACGGTGATATTTGAATCACAGTTTTGCTAGAAGAAACTTTGTGCAGGCCATGGTCTACTACCATTCTATGTCACTCTAGCATCCAATAAAAAAAAACGTCATTAGTTTTTTGAAAAACCACAAAAAAGAAAAAGTTAAAAACGTCGGGATTATCGTTACTCCCTACAACACAGACACTGCGGCGCTCGCCTCTCAAAGTAGTTGCAGCGCGGCTCGCGGCTCACGCACGGGACACAGCATTGTCCACAGGGAAATGTACCTCCATAAACAACATTTTGTAAGCACTTATTTTTGTACGTCTACTAGAAAACACCAAAGTTAAAAGTTAACTTCGGTAGGTATTTTATCACTGATAAGTGGCTACTTTAAAACAGATTTTTATGGCTTGGAATGGCTTTGGCTATGGCAAACTTTGGTAGGTATTTTCTGGCTATGCACGATTGCACGACGTGACGCACCGTACCGACCACGCGGCGAGGTGGCTGACCTCTAATGTTATCAATATCATTTCCTTCTGGGTGCGAACTTACGGTAGGTACTACAGACATCGTTTTAATTCTTTCCTGTAGGTACTAGGTACGGGTACCCATTGTATTTAACGTAACATTATACATTACACATACACACAGGACATACATATTACACAGGAACAAGACAAAACATAACTTACCACAAAACCGGGTCAGTGGTGGGTCGTCTTAGGAGCGGATTTCGGGTTAGCTCCGTGTGCACCAAGACAACATTGATTCCAAGAGTACATGCGCCTAACTTCCGCCAGATTGTTACCAGCAGCTGCGTTAAAACGCACCATATCCAACCACTCCACTCCAAATAGATAGAACTCATTTTCACAAAAAACGCGCGTGCCTGTCATAAGTCATAAGTCATTTAATCATTTGTTAACACAGGTACAACAAAAAGTTGTTATAAAATAAAATTGCAGGCGCGCTGTGATATACCCGAAGGTGTACAAATTACCTGTGACGTAAGTACATCGGATGCACACGCGTCGCTCGCTCGAGAGATTTCGGTAGACTGGCTACCGCCCGGGCGGCTCGAGCGGCAGTCAACAAAAGAAATGGGCAGAGCGGTACTTCGCGCGTTTGCATGTTATTGGCTAATGATTTATTTGTATTTCGGCCCGCATTGGCCGGATATCTTTGTAGTCTGTATCTGTTTTGAATGCCATGTCGCTACCGCGATGAGTACTTTGATGTTACGGTTAATATTTGAACACGTTTGAGCAACATACGACTAATTTGAGAACGCCTAGTTAAGTTTGTTTTAATAACATATTTGAAGCTATAGAATGGTAGACCATGGTCTGTCTGCACAACCTTTGGTCTAGCAAAACTGATTCAAATGTCACCGTGTATACAAATTAATAAAATTGAAGTGTCTGTTTGTAATGTCAAAATAACAGTTTTTTACTAAATGCATATGAAAATATATACCTACGGTATTTAAATGAAAAAAACTCAATTTTTAAAATTTTTGTCTTTCTGTTTTTTCCGGCTAATCTCCGAAACGGCTATACCGATTTTGATAGGAACTTCACTGGCGGTAGCTGATGTTATAAGGAGTAACTTAGACTACTTTTACCATAGAAAAATTATTAGCGTCACCGCGGGCAAACCCGCGGAGTTTATTAATAAAAAAATAAACATTATTTAAGCTGCATGTCACTTCTCGTCTGTTCGGAAAAAACTACAGCGCCTCACAGCGGGACCGAAATATTAGAGCATAAAAGCCATACAAATTTCATACTTCTATTCTTCTACTTTGTGTACAGAGACCGAGCCCCATTCGTGCTGACCCACGACATGGTGTACGTCATCAACGGCGGCGAGAGACCCACGCAGCGCTTCCAGCACTTCGTAGAGTTGTGCTGCATGGCCTTCAACGTCGTCAGAGCGCATCACGACCATATACTAGACTTGTTTGCTTTGGTAAGTGTAGGGCTTGGTTTTCAGTACAGCCCGATGGCGACTCTGAACATGAGGCGAGTCGCTGTGCAGTAACAACTTCATGTGTCAGCGGAGGTGAGGGGTGCGGTTCTGCGCAGCGAGTAGCTTACTTCAGAGCCGCCATTAATATTGACATGTACTATATCTGCTGTGCTCTAAAATCGGTAAAGGAAAAATGCCGTGGAAAGCGGCATGTCCTAAAGTCAAAAAGTTTATACAAAATGTATGTAAGCAATTTTTCGTCCTTACAGGAATACTGAGCTCGTTTGAGTACAGTATTCTGCAGTCCGAAAGTCCTTGACCCTGATATGTGTGAATAGATCAAGGATGATTATTATTATAAGTAAACTGGGGTTGATAGGTTACAATACATCGCTTCAAAGGCTGCGTATACTTTTATAGCGAGAGTACGTGCATTAACACAAAATGTTTGTTTGGTAATCGTGTCATACAGGGATATTTTTAATCAGCCTATTATGTTCTCACTGCTGGCCCACAGGCCTCCTCTCTGTGAGAGTACGCGGGCCCAGTGCGGGTTGGTGGGAAATCCACACGTCTTCGAATTTTGAATGGAAAATTGAAATGTGTTATTTTTGTGCACCAGATGGCGATGTCGGGCGTGACGGGCGTGACGAGCGCGGCCGTGAGCTACGTGCGCGCCGCGCTGCTGCCGGCCGCCACCAACGCCGAGGCCGCCGCGGCCTTCGCGCGCCTCATACACTCCTCGCTCAAGAGCAAGTATGTGCGACGTGAGGTTACTTAACGTGTCGGGCGTGACGGGCGTGACGGGCGTGACGAGCGCGGCCGTGAGCTACGTGCGCGCCGCGCTGCTGCCGGCCGCCACCAACGCCGAGGCCGCCGCGGCCTTCGCGCGCCTCATACACTCCTCGCTCAAGAGCAAGTATGTGCGACGTGAGGTTACTTAACGTGTCGGGCGTGACGGGCGTGACGGGCGTGACGAGCGCGGCCGTGAGCTACGTGCGCGCCGCGCTGCTGCCGGCCGCCACCAACGCCGAGGCCGCCGCGGCCTTCGCGCGCCTCATACACTCCTCGCTCAAGAGCAAGTATGTGCGACGTGAGGTTACTTAACGTGTCGGGCGTGACGGGCGTGACGGGCGTGACGAGCGCGGCCGTGAGCTACGTGCGCGCCGCGCTGCTGCCGGCCGCCACCAACGCCGAGGCCGCCGCGGCCTTCGCGCGCCTCATACACTCCTCGCTCAAGAGCAAGTATGTGCGACGTGAGGTTACTTAACGTGTCGGGCGTGACGGGCGTGACGGGCGTGACGAGCGCGGCCGTGAGCTACGTGCGCGCCGCGCTGCTGCCGGCCGCCACCAACGCCGAGGCCGCCGCGGCCTTCGCGCGCCTCATACACTCCTCGCTCAAGAGCAAGTATGTGCGACGTGAGGTTACTTAACGTGTCGGGCGTGACGGGCGTGACGGGCGTGACGAGCGCGGCCGTGAGCTACGTGCGCGCCGCGCTGCTGCCGGCCGCCACCAACGCCGAGGCCGCCGCGGCCTTCGCGCGCCTCATACACTCCTCGCTCAAGAGCAAGTATGTGCGACGTGAGGTTACTTAACGTGTCGGGCGTGACGGGCGTGACGGGCGTGACGAGCGCGGCCGTGAGCTACGTGCGCGCCGCGCTGCTGCCGGCCGCCACCAACGCCGAGGCCGCCGCGGCCTTCGCGCGCCTCATACACTCCTCGCTCAAGAGCAAGTATGTGCGACGTGAGGTTACTTAACGTGTCGGGCGTGACGGGCGTAACGGGCGTGACGAGCGCGGCCGTGAGCTACGTGCGCGCCGCGCTGCTGCCGGCCGCCACCAACGCCGAGGCCGCCGCGGCCTTCGCGCGCCTCATACACTCCTCGCTCAAGAGCAAGTATGTGCGACGTGAGGTTACTTAACGTGTCGGGCGTGACGGGCGTGACGGGCGTGACGAGCGCGGCCGTGAGCTACGCGCGCGCCGCGCTGCACAAGATCGTGGCTTCAGGCAGGAAAGAGTGTGACGCAGATGTCGGTCGTGAATCGATTTTGTACTCGCGCGCGCTGACCGTCAGTGACATAATTTTAACCGCAAGACGTTAGCAAATAAGAATCTTGAATTTTGTGAGAATTGTGATTTTATGAGACGCCTCTCATACGTAACGTCGCAAATAGCTGTCAAATATTTACCTGTTTTGTTAAATTTGGAAATATTGTTGTATGGAAATATGAAATGTGGCTAGCTAGCGAACTAGAATATTGATTATGAAATGCAATAATTAATATCGTAACATCGAATATTTTGCTTTAGATGTAAAAAAAAGTATTTGGAAACTTTCCAAATGCCTTTTTTACATCTAAAACAGCTACATCATCTAATTCATTGTTATAATTGCAATTCTTTAGTAATATTCTAGTTCGCTAGTTAGCTACATTTCATATTTCCATACAGTAATAATGCCAAATTAATCAAAACAGCGAAATATTTGACATCTATTTGCGACGTTGCCCACTTTCAGAATAAACGCTCGTAACGTAATCGAAAAACAAGAATGTCGGCCTGTAGGTATGTACTCATACCTGTAGAAAATCTTGACTAATTTTAACTGTTTATTGAACAGGTTCACACCAATAAACTTCTTCCTGCACAATTTGGCGCAACTGCGTGCGAGTGGTGATCAAAGCAACAATACTTCAGAACTACTATCGTTTATGCCACGGACGTACACGTAAGTTTAATAATTCCTAATATGTATAAAAATATGTTAAAAACTAAAATATGTATGTTACGACTGTTCCTTAAAGGGGAGGCGCCAAGGTAGCCCGCGAAATTCAAATTATCTTTCGTTTTTTGCAATTTACAGGTCAGTGTCAGGTTATATGTTGATTCAAATATGATTCGCGATAGTAACAAATATGGCTTTATAGAATTATAATAATTAGAATCAGCAATACAACTCTTTAAGTTAGCATAATCCTCAAATGTCATGAATTTATGAAATAGTCATTCAATACGATTACGTGACCTTAGAGAGTTGTATTGATGATTTTTATCATTATAATTCTATAAATTTCCTATGAATACTAATATTGTACTTTATGCAAATTCTATAACGACTTGACTATGGGCACATAAAAACTCCATGGAGGTTTAAATTAAAATGTACACTCAAAGTCGAAAAGAAGTAATGGAGAGCTCTATTCTGCTCATGATTTCATTACGGTACAATTTTCGTTTTTCTGACCACAGCATGGCACAAGAAGGCCGCCTGGTAAGCGTAGAATGCCTCGGTTTCGAGAAACGCTACGACCCTGAAAAGCACTACGTATACGCACTTCGTATATTCAGACAAGGACAGACGACGCCTTTCGTGCTGTACCGCTCTTATAAGCACTTTACTGAGCTATACCAGAAGATATGTCTGCACTTCCCCTTGGCTAAAGTTCACAGGTAAGTGAATATTTTTATTTGTAGAACATAGGTAAACGAAAAATACAGATGGGCGACACAGGCCCATAGAAAAATACCTTAACCTAAACATACATATTTTAATATAAACAATACTTGTGTTAATAAAATAAGGCTTAAGACTATGTTAGTAGCACTTCACTTTGCACTCTCTCAACTTTGTGCTGTCCTGTGGAATTTTTCCGCGGAAGCGACGGAACACCACGTCCTGCGGCCAAAAGTCTTCTTCCATGACAAGGGGTAGTAACAGTTCGGTACTCGCACGACGAACGCCTTAAGTTGACGTTTCGGTGCGATTCTAGTAACTGCACCCTCGGCATGTACCTCGTCTTTTGGCGCACTTACTCCACGATGTCCTCCGCCTTAGTGATATCTTTATAAATTATAGCCTGTTACTCGGTGAAATAATTTTTGAAACCGGTCTTGTAGTTTCTGAGTTTATTCGTACAAAAAAAAATACAAATCTTTTCTTTTTATAATATTAGTGTAGATATAATAAAATGAAATGCTGTTCTGAAGTGATGCGCTTCCCAAAGCATCACTTCAGAACGGCTGGACCGATCTGGCAAATTTTTGTTTTCAAAATGTTCGAATAAGAGTCCGAATCAGGCTTTAACGGAAAGAAAAATGAGAGTATTTGGGAATACTGAAAGTGCATTTTCTATGGGAATTTTGTTTGATTTATTGTTTGAATAGGACATCGTCTGTCGGGTCAGCTAGCTATAGAATAATATTAATTTCGCGGAGAAAAGCCAAGTATGCAGGAGATATTATAGTGGACAAGTGTTTGCGCATACACAGGTGCACTCACTCTTCCCTCATTATCATAGTACGATGGGACGGCATTGCAATCCGACATGACCGGGGAGTTTTGACGGGGACTGACCGGGATGTTTCCTTGACAGTAACTTAAAAAAAAAACAACCTCATAAATAACTTCTTATTCGCCTGGCCTGGACTTATCTAGACTGCTAGACCAAAAAGAAAATTAGTATAAACCATATCAATAGCTGGCGATGCGTAGCAGTACGCCTGCTGCTAATTCGATAGGATTAAGATTTCTTTTAGCTTGTAAACAAAATTTTACATAATAATCGATATTTTTATCGCATCGATATAATAACTGATTAAATAGTAATTACGATTACTAATTAGTGTTGTATCTACTAGTTTTCTTTTAGAGACAAATGATCTCGTGGCGTACTCAAGTTGCTGCTTTTTTGTAATTACGGGTATTGGACACCGTCCAAATTAAGACCTTATTACAGCAAGTATAAGTAAAGCCTAAATAGAGACTGCTGTATACAACTTATGTCATTACTTAGATGTCTTGGATTCTGGTAATTAGTGATCCCGAAAACTTACAATGCGGTGTTGTGGCGGCATCTACATCACCACATGCGAACTACGCATCACACTGACGTCACGCAAAATCCTGCATCGCGCAAACAGAGTTTACCGCGCGGCTAGCATATACAGGATGAAATTGAATAGACGCGACAAATTTAAATATATAATTCAACGTGCTACAAAGAAAATATAGAGTATGTCATTAAGGAAAATTAATAAAAAATAAAAAAGTTGCTAAAACCATGAAAACAATAAAAGTATCAACTAAATAATTCCTCGTATTACCGCTATCGTAAATTTCGCATAGTAGTACTAACCTACATAGGTACAAAGTACCTATGAATCAACCGCTTCGCGCTCTCGCGCGCCGCCCCGCGCCCGCGATGCCGCGCGCCGCCCCCGCCCCGAACCCGAGCTACCGCGCTTTTGATTACCGCGGCCCCGCGTGCGCATGAAAACATTGTAAAACCAACTTTCCCTTCATACTTTTAATCGGCTTAGGACGATCAAAATACAATAAACTAAGAAAAAATAACGAAATTGTTTTTGTAACAATTTGTAACAAAAGCACGTACCTACCTAAGTTGAAATCTTCGCTGCGTTTCACGTAAGTTTCTTGTCTTGTCACACAACCATGTTTAATAACTGGTCGTTGGTTAATGGCACACGACTGTTTCCTCTCGTCCTAGGCATCTTACGTAATTACGATAAAGTCCGGTACACTAAAGGCTCGTACAGACCAGCGCGACGCGACGGCGCGACGCGACTCGAACAATACAATTTCTAAAAAAACTTCACGGTATAACAATAACCGGTGTCGCGTCGCGCTGTCGCGTCGCGCTAATCTGCACGAAGCTTAACACAACAGGATAACTCATGTAGCAAATCTCAGGGTAACAATTTCACGATACACCATCGAATAATCGCAATATTGAAAATTGCGTGCGCGTCCGTGACCTCTCCTAGAGATGTTTTCGGGAGACTGAAAGGCGCGGCGGGCGCGGGGCGGGAGCAGTGCGGGCGGGCGGACAGCGGGGGCTGGCCGAGAACAGGGAAGGGATGCAAAATAATTGCGCAAGCGGCTTGGCAACGTCGCACGCCTCTACTTCATAGAAATTGTTAAAATTAGGTAAATGACCGCAATCGCAAAGCGTTGCCATACTTCACGAGGTTATGAACTCTGCGATGAATGGATTGCATTTCTGACGCGCCTAAATTGATACTTTAATTTTTTGGTTGTTTTTAATTTATCTTATTTAACTGGAACGCCACAAAATCGTGTCTACGTGAAGACAATAACTTAGTTTGCACTATCTAAGCCGAAAATTACACGATTTTTTTTCACAATTTATATTTCGGAAATAACAATTTAAAATGATTAGGTAACCGTTACTGAATCTCCCATTTCAATTTGTCGCATGTTTTCAATTTCAACCTGTATACAACGTCCCGACATAATCGTCGGGCAGTAGTCCACTTGACACAAAACCCGTCTGGTCGGAGGATCCTCCGTTTTCTATGGTGGATGAGTGCACTTTACATCCTATTTCCCATACCTCTATACATTACCCCGTAACACTTTGGAGTCACCATTGGCCTGGTTTAAAAACCTTCAGTTTGTTTTTTTACGAGCTCATCATATTACCTAATTACTGTCCCTAAAAATTCTTGTTACATAAACCATGTTGAAGATTAGATTATTCTTGTTATTATCAGTAAAGACGATTAGATTCAAAACAAAACTTTAAAATCGCTTGGGTTTTACATGCAATTCATTTTATTGATAAATACGTGATATCATATTGAACATGAACTGAAATATCCGGTACTCAGAAATGATTGTTTCAGAGTTTTTAAACTAACCTAGGTACAAAGGCACGTATACTCTATATAATCGAGGCATGTTAAAAACAAACTTACATCATTTTACCACTTTATAATCCTCATATACATAGAAACATAAGATTGAGAATAGTGACAACACCAAACTATAAAAATATAAATTTATTTCCTCATAAACATTATTCAAACATATCAACGATTCATAACAAACTTAGAAATATCATAAACGAAAGTTTGACTCACTGTAACACGTCAAGCTTCACTATTTTCCTTATTATCTTCACCTACTTTATAATTTAAATCCATTACTGTTTGTTTAGTTTGTGGCATATTCGCCGCAGTCGCCGGCCGGTTAATATTTTCTCTATGTTTGGAAACCATGTCCCAACTGCCTGTATCTACAGGCTTGGTATAAGTCACGTTACCACTGCTATCTTTCTCCCCTTCTGGTTTTGCAGCAGACGAGGTAGAGTACGGTGGAGGCCCGCTAGTCTTACTAATAGAACTATCTAGAGTGTTTGTTGAATGTGCCATCGGTCCAGACCCTGAAGGTATAGGATTTGATGCACTCCCCAACTCTCCTCTTGGTTGTGCTAAAGGATTCGCGACAGGACGCTGTGGTGCCTGCTTTTTCTTCTTCGCCATTTGAGCCTCTTTCTTCTCTCTATCTTTTCTTAATTTCTCCTGTTTCAGTTGGTCTTTCTCCCTCTGTTTCTGTTCTGCTTGTTGTTGCTTTTCTAGTTTCTTTTGTTCTTCTAACCGCCGCTTCTCTAACTTTTTTTGTTCCTCGAGTCTTTTTTTGTCTACTCGTATTTGTGCGTCTAGTTTCCTCTCCGGACGTATTGGGATGTCTTGGGGTCTATTGTTACGTTCTGGTTCGGCCCCACGGGGGTCTTGTGACACCCCTGGGTTCTCTGGTCGTAAGTTCGGCGGAAGGTTTTTGTTCTTAATTAAGTCGCTGGTGCTTTTCGCTTGTCGTAAAGGTCTTGTTGGTTGCTCTGTGCTTGTGGTCGGCGTATTGTAGTTCGCATTTGGTGTTGACTTCCTCTGTGCATCAGGGTAGTTGTATCCTGGAAATTGTATCAACATTATGATTAATGTGGTGTAGAAACAGGTAGCCCTTGATGTTTTCACCAGCTCGCCCCGCCATCTTCTAAGGGGTCTGTCGCGACGCCTCAGGACTCCACATAGTGGTTATTTGTGTCGTACAAACGACCAGTGGTCCACTTTAGCCCTGAATCGAAAGAGCTGGAAATCATGGGGAGAGGGCCTTTGCCCAGCAGTGGGATGATGAAGGCTAGCAGTAACAGTAGCCCTTGATAAATTAAAACAGATCGACCAATCAAAAAAATTTTAGATGAGGTTTATAAAAAGTCAACAAATTATCTTGAAATTGCCTTTCAAAGACCACATAATACATTAATTTGAAGTTGCATTAAAATACATACCAAAGAATTCATCTCTATTAGTTCTATAAGCGCCCGTGATGGACACGATCGAGCCGATATCATCTTTTTCCTTCTTCGACTTCCGTCTGGCTCCATTGAAGAAGTTGAGAGAATGCTTGAACCCAAACATTACACTGACGCACGAAACAACAGGAGAAGGCTGGGGTTGCTATGTAACTCACTGTGTTGTCAACTGAAAGAATGTAAAAAAAAATTGCGAATAGATAAGGTTGTATTACTATTAGATATGGCAATGAATCATAATCATGTGCCGGGTCTTATACTGAATGAATTATTGCAATTCTAACTTGTATTATAAGGAGAAATTATTTTAAAAAAATGCAACAAATTCTTACTTACGTTTACAAGTATCACTGTTTCTAATAACAGTCTTATAATTTAAAACAAACACAAAATCTAAATGCAAATAAACAGAGTAAGTGGTAACAACACTCGTTCAGCTATTACTGTTTAAATCAATACGGCTGTGTTACCAGATAAGATAAGGTGAGAGCCTCGAATAATGACTGTAATCTTATCAAATTATTCTATGTAATCAACTGTCCGGATATACAATTGTTGTTGGTAATTCGCGTTACGGTTATTGTCATTTTCTATGTATTTGTTCGTTATCGTTTTAAGCCTATGATCTAGTTGTGGTCTGCGATAGGTGAAGGAATCGTTTGAAAATATTTACATTTTTGTTCAAAATCCTATTACATACTATTATACTATTACTATTACCATTACTATTATTATTATATACTATTTTATACTATTTATTTCTTTTGGCAAGAAATCTGTCGTTATAGAGCACAACTTACCGCGGTTAGTTCGTGGATGGATGACCATCTTTACCAAGACCCCGGCAAGACGGAAAACACGTTAAGCCGATGGTCCTGGCTGTCATTCGTAGATCTTGGACAGTTGTTACGGGTCGTCAGAAGCCCGAAAGTCTGACAACCAGTCTTACCAAGGGGTATCGTATTACCCAGTAACGGGGTTGTGGTTAGATAGGCAGTCGCCCCATGTAAAATACTGTTATTCAGCTGCAGCCGGTTAGACTGGAAGCCGACTCCAACATAGTTGGGAAAAGGCTAAGCAAATGATGATAGAGCACAAATAAATTAATCTATTCAATCAAAATAAGCAGCAGAAGTGAGAGCAGTGGTGGCCCACTGGTAACGGCCGTGACTTACGAGTTGTAGTTCGAACCTAGGCAGGCGCTTTACTTTGTGTATTTCATCACCACTGCTCTCAAAACGGTGAAGGAAAACATCGTGAGGAAACCGGCATGACCTAGAATCATCCTAGGGACATGTGACATCTACCAACCCGCACTGGGCCTGCGTGGTAGATTACGGCCCACTCCCTCACAGAGAGGCCCACAGAGAGGATTGATTTAATGTTCCCACTGCTTGGACAGAACCCTTTCTGTCCAAGCAGTGGGAACATTAAATCAATCTGATTCATAAATAAAGGGGGAAAGTATATATTTATTTATTAAAAGGAGAACCAACAGCAATAACAAATGGATTTAAAAAAAAAAAAAAACAACAAAATATTTTATTTCACAAAAACCTACAAGGGCACTTAATATGCTTTTTTGATAAGGACATGTTTCATGTGGGTTTTGAACTTTCCATCGCTAAGTTCTGTAACCGTCTTTCTCAACTTGTTATAAAATCGAATACTGTTTATTACAAATGACTTACTAGTTTCAGTTAATCTAAATTTGGGTATCACAATTTCATGTTTACTACGTGTATTTATATTATGGAAATCGCTTCTTATTTTGAAAAGTCCCAAGTTTTTGCGAACATACAAAATACTTTCTAAGATAACAGGTTCTCACGGGTAAAAATAGAAAAAAATTTAGAAAACTTAGGATCACTAACAAGCACGATAAAAAAGATTAAGAATATACATAAGGTACAATAAGTATAATGCACTATGCACTTTTAATAAACTCAGCGTTCAGCCGAGCGCGTGCAGAATAGGTGTTGGTGATATATGTTTAAAAAATAGTTTTTTTTGTGACATACATATTAATATAAAACTTGAAAACGCTCGATCACAGTCTGACTCGAGACTATGCAACACGGAAAATGGACTGTATCTGGGACAATCTAAATACTGTATTATCTAAGTATTTAGTTGAGTAATGTCCGTTAATTTACGACAGGATTATCAACGGATTAATTTTGGCTGAACATGAAACGAAGATAATCGATATTGTTGACGTGAAACAAAAATATCGAGCTTTTTGTATTTAGGTATACAGATAAAAACATGATATGTCATGTATTTTGTTATTTTCCTGTAAAACATTACTCACTGTTTGATTGGGGTATCTTTGCTGTGTTGATATGTTTGACACTTGATAGATCGAGGCTACAAAGTGGTCGATATCGAGTTTAAACTCGATATCGACCACTTTGTAGGCTTTAGGGTACAAAATTCCAAATATATTACGTTTCCTAAAGAGAACAAATGATTCACTTGAAGTTTTCCTCTATTTGTCTCTACGCACGCAAAAAAAACATCTATGTGTATCGCGTCTTACAAATATTGCAATCTTACACGTATTTGCCAGATCATATGAAATCAAAAAATATCTTCACAATATTCTAATAAAGCCGATATTTTAGTTGCGATATCGTAGTTTGTAACAAACTGCCTAAGACTCATTTGCAATAATTAGCAAGCCTACTACCTCTTTAAAAAAAAGACAATATTGGCAGTCGCTTCACAAGTATAAACTTATGCAGCAACTGCCAATAGTCCTTTCCAAAAAATCAACTAGCCATTTGTGCAGAACTCAACAAAATAACTTTTTTGACTGCATATAACAGAACATAATAACTTTGTAAATTTTATTGATTATACTCCAACTTAATTCCTAATCAGGAATTAAGATGGAGTATAATCAATAAAATTTACTTGGCACAAATTAAAATTCCAAAATGTATAAAATCGACTAGATTAAATTCATATTTTTTTTACCGAATGAAGTTTTTTTTATATAAAATTGACAGCCTTGTTTTCGACTTCAATCAAATTTGAAACTTAAAAAAATTAAGAATTAAAAAAATTATGGCCGGCTAGAAAAAGTATGCGTTGTCATCCCAGACACAAATAGCTGTCTCATGTGTCTGTAATAACACCGGTACTATTGATTGTAAAACCTATTTATTATTTTCTTATCATTTCCAGTCTACCTTCAGGCGTCTATGTAGGCCGTTCGAACATCCGTCAGGTAGCCGACCGGCGCTTCGGCGACGTGCAAGCTTTCCTCACGTCATTGTTCAGTCTTGCTGACGAGATCGCGCATTCAGACCTTGTGTATACGTTCTTCCACCCGCTGCTGAGAGACCAGCAGGATGTGGAGCCACAGAGGAGGAGAGGTTAGTAATAATAGTTTATTATCTTTGTTTTACAACTTACATAAAACAAAACTTAGATGGTTAATCATGTACAGTGGAAAAACTAAATGGTTAGGAAATTTTCACAAAGATTCATATTATGTAGTCAGGGAATTGTTTACCAAATTGACTGAGTTTGTTTCGGCCTTTCTTTTCAGAGTAGTCGGATAGGAAACGTTGTCCTTAACTAGTTTTTAAAATATGATTGACGCGTTTAAGTGTTTGAACAAACCTACTTATTAAATAAAATAAAATAGCCTTTTATTTCTTGCTGTTTGAATTACAAAAATAATATAAATACTGCATACTTAAAAAATTAAAAGTTAAATTATAAACCTACTTGCAGAAATAAAATCATTTATCATTTATAATTACCAACTTAACTTACTCGTATTTGTCCATCACAACTTACTGTCATTCTTTGGCAGTTTGCTTAAATGGATATACCCCCGAAATTCTACGTAGTGTCAGTTTGATAAACAATTTATTTCCCTGACTGTACAGCACTTTTTCGAACGCTCATTATCATAATGTTGACAAAATGACCCTAAAGTTGCTTACATTTTTCATTCCTCGACTGTAACACTTTTAATTCCTCAACTGTAACTTAAATACTGATGAACATTTTTCTCTTACAGGTGAAACTGCAGAACCAGAGAACAACGGATCAGGATCACTGAAGCTATCAGTGCAGTATGCGAGCGGAGTACTATCAGTGTTGATACTACACGCGCAGTCACTCGCGTTGACGCCGCAGGGCTTGCCGCCCAACCCTTACGTTAAGGTAACACAAAATCTTCCTTTCCTTTTTAGAGTTACGTAGTCAACAAGAAACCCTTATAGTTTCGCCATGTCCGTCTGTCCACTCATGCTGCCTGATTTGGCCGCCATGTTATTCACCGAGATATCTCTGGTAGTCTATAACAACTTAACGAAGTCACTGAGCAATTTGCGAAAAGTAATCCAAGGAGGCGACTGCTATCTTACATAATTAAGGTACCATTCCGTACCCGACCGCAGGAGGCAACTGCAGGCGACGTGTCGCCGCGACACGACTGGTTTCTATGAATTTCTATAAAATACCTTCTGTAGTTATCGACACGTCGTTGGCAGCTACGGGTGAGCGACAGGTGACATGTGTAGCCCGACCGCAGACCAGTAATGCCGCCAACGCTCGAGCGATAACACGTTTTTCTATCTTCTATCTACCGACTGGAATACGGGCTACTGCCGCCTGCGGTCGGGTTCAGAATAATGACTGTATCGACATGACGCCGCGACACGTCGCCTGCAGTTGCCGCTTGCGGTCGGGTACGGAATGGTACCTTTATACAACTCACAAAATGCTATCAACTGCACATCCTTAGCAGTAATAGTGCTTTTCGTAGTTCAGGTTTTCCTACTAACGTGCGGTCGATCATACCAACTTATCGTTGAGTTAGATCGGGTTGGGTTTTTGAGTGCTTTTGACTGCCCGTTATGACTGCCGTAGTCATACCATAATGTATCAGATGCAGAATGATATAAATGTGCAGTCACTGTAACCAGAAAATCAAATAATATTTTAATTTCTGTCTTTTTCCCCAGGTGTACCTCGTACCTGACCCATCAAAAGAAACAAAAAGAAAAACGCGCGTCCTAAAACGAAACTCGCATCCGTCATTCATGGAAATGTTAGAATACCGACTACCAATGGAAGTAGTCACCAACAGGAGTCTTCAAGCAACAGTATGGAACTACGATTCTTTGCAGGAGAACCAATTTTTAGGCGGCGTTGTCATTCCGCTCAACACGTTGCCGCTCCGACAGGAGACCGTTGCGTGGTACCCGCTTGAGTATATACCTCGGTAGCTAGTGCTTTCCCGCTCCGCCCTTTGGAGCACTGAGTTCCCCATATTGTGATAGGTCAATTGAGCCGACTTTATGACGTCATTTGAGTTTGGAACGCACTGAATGCAGCTACACAGAGTTGCCAACGTCAAATAGCTCGTTAACTACTTCATATCAAACTTCGGTGATGCATCACCCGTACTGTAGCTGCATTGAATGAGATCCAGCTATTATAGTTGTTCCAAATCACGAGTGCCTGTGGGATGACTCTTATGAACATAGGTATAAGGTTTAAAATGAAATAATTGAAGCTCACTCGTGATTTGGATTAATTATTTAAAAATCTGTGGGAAACACGACGTGTCTTATAGGCTTTAGCGGCCGAAATAATCATGTTCCTTGATAAATGTTAACTGTCGAATCAAAAGACAGTAATAATGACATGGTGGGTGGATTTTCTACTGTGTGTCTGGGGTGGTGAAATAAAATGTAAGTATTCCTAATTCAATAAGAAGAGCGGAATTTCATCAAAAAAAACGGTGGTTCCTTAACCAAACAATTTAATTTATTTTCAGAGCGCATTTAAGACTAAGCATGCGTACTTTGCCTTTGTGTTTTAATTCTAAAATCAGCAAACAAAAACATTTTTCTTCGCATTTTTATTAAAAACTATTCTGCTTATAAATAAATTTTAATGTCGGCAACTAATTAGGAATAAAATTATTTGTCGTGGCCAGATCTTAGAATTGACCATTTCATGAAATGGCCAGCTATAATTGGCCATATCGTTTAAACGTCAACGTTTAATGATATGTCAGTCGACGTTTGGCCATATCATTAATGTAGGGTATGCTAGGTTTAAAGTGTAGTCAAAATTGCCAAGGAACTGCGACAAATTTGGAAGTAGCGCTCGCCGGCCGCTGCAGCGGCACCGCTCACTTCGCTCGCTCGGCTCACGTGCGGTTGGTCACAGGTCTAACCTAACCTAACCCATTTGGTCGGGGTGCCACATAAACGCCGTAAATTTTTTAAAATTAATTTTAATTTCTTTGTTGCATTTCATGCCACGGCAGCGCGAGCGCTACTTCCAAGTGGATTGCTCCATAATATCATATTTGGGAACCCAATAAAAGTCCATAGACTTTTTTTGCGTGATCACCCCGCTTTGTTTTATTTGTTGTATGCCGCCGCCATGATGCACAACAAAAACAAAGCGATATCAACGCCTCTACCGGTGGATAGACTAACTATTTTACGATATGATCACTAATGTTTGGCCACATTATGAAGTAGTCGTACGTTTAACTGTTCATATCGTCAAACGTTGAGTATTCAATGATCTGGCCAGACCACATCTTGTGACCAGCGGCCGATGGTCATTTCAAGAAATGATAACTTCTAAGATCTGGCCACAATATTCGCCATTACCACATAAATATCGATAAAGTATCCGCAATAACCATCATTGTATTAAAATATTTACAGTTTTCAGTATTCCGTTTTCAATATTAAGAGTCTACAATTCCTCAAATTGCTTACCATGATCCTCTGTTATATCGAAAATACGGCAGCTTATTGAAGCATATTGAAATAAATATATGGTAAAGGTGATAATTAATTTTAAGGTACTATGTTTGACAAATTACAAAGCCTACCTCCAAACCGAATAATAAACCGCTAGTATTACAAAATGCTTCAAATTAGGTCATGAATCTTTGCATAATAATTAATAACTGAACTTAATTCTAGGTTTTTTAAATTACTATTATTTTCAACGTAAAAAGAAATTACTTAAACTATCGGCGCCTCGGAGCCTACTCCCCATTGCTCAGACTCGCTCTCACTCAATTCGTGAGCAGTAGTGTGCGAGCTTGAGCTGAGGTATTATGGACTCTTAGTAGGAAAAAGTAAAGCTTCAATATTATTCCTCAGTATTTAACAGTTCTGTGTGTCTGGAATATAAATAATTTGTAAATATCTTTTACTAATACGTGTTAGTGCCAAAATGCCTTGTGGGGCGAAGTTTCAAAGGTAGTGAGATATTGGTCTGAATTGGGTAAAGAAAGTTCTAGAACTATAATCATTTCTTGGTAGGAAAAAGACGGAAGTATGCATTTGTATAGTACTCTTTTTCTCGCCAGAATAATGATAGCTCTAAAACTTTATAGTTGAATTGTTAAAAGGTTTAGCGTTTAATTGCTTATTGTATTGGACAAAATATTAACAAATCTCTCCATAAAAGGCCTGTTTTATAAAATGTTTCATTACGGTTTATGTTTGCTCATTACAATATCAAAATAACAAGAGTGTAAAAGGTGACACGTGCACGTGAACCTTTTCGTTCCGCGAGTGTCCATCAATACAGGGCCAAATAAAATTAACTAGCGAAACTGCAGATGTGACGGGTATCGTATGTAAATACGATAAAATAAAAATTAAAAAGATTTGAAATATTTTTTTTGGGGTCGACTATCGCTGGTAGTGTTGTTACTTGAAGTATGACTTGAGGAAATGAGAGACCTGTGGGTAAGAGCACCCGCCACCAGCCGACTTCGTCCAGCCCCGGGAGCCCCCGCCGCCCGGCCGAGCCTGCAGTGGGCGGGGTGGAAAGTAATCAATCGGGCCCAAGTAGGCCGCTGCAAGCACAATCTAGCAAAATGGGGGTAATAGATCCCTCAGATACCCAGTGTGAATTCGGTGCATTTGAGCAAACCATGTCCCATATGCTGGAGTGTCCACCTGCACTTCTGAGGACCTAAAAGATGCCACTGATGCTGCGATTAGCGTGGCCACCTACCGAGCCCAACTTGTTTAACATAATTCATGTTTTACCATCGAAACGAAAATAAAAAGTTGAGAAAATCTGTTTTCTTTGTTTTATCGTGTTTAGGTATCGATACGAATCACATCTGTGAAGTTTACACTAAAAAAAAAACTGATATATCAAGTAACACACAACAACAACAACAGCGGTCGATGACCTCAAAAAAAAGATGATAAGAAATATGTTCCGAATATTCGGTAAAGCCGTCTGTCCGGCCACTTTCTTAGTCGGCGACTATTCGGCAAAGAGCGCCGACTATCCGGCTTCATACTTTGTATTTCTCAATAAAATGGATGAATATAGGAGGAATTACAATTAAATTACTAAAAACCGTCAATTAATATTTTAATTTTGGAATCAGTTTTACACATTTTGAAATGTAAAGCAACCTTTCCTTTGGTAAACAGTCTCTAAAATTACCTACTTGTTATGAAAAAAATATCTGTGACATTTATCAAACAAAATTCAAGACATGATTAATTTTTAATTGAGCTCTTTCACTTTAAAGAACAATAAATAAAAGATTAATTTCAAATAAATCTTTTTTGTTTTATCATGTTTAGATATCAATACCCTTTACGTCTGCGGAGTTTCGCTGGGTAATTTAATTACAGCCTGCATACACAATGAAATTGTATAAAGTTGGCCTAAATCAGACAGAGAATAGTCTGTCTAAATAGTATAAAACACATATCTAGCAAGTATTTAAGCCGTGTTTATTGTATCAATGTGTATCGCTGAATTGTGCGACAATAGCGACTGTTGAGTGATAACTTTGAATAATACACCTCACTCTAAGTTTGTATTCTGTATCTGATTAGTAGTCAGCCACCCCTTTAGGGCTGAAATCAACTAGATGATTACAGATATGTCACTCCGAATTTTAGATATGAAGCTACAACTAGGTACGCGGCGGGCTCGACTTGTCTAATTCAGTCGGCGTAATGTAGTCAGAAGATATAAGAGTTACGCGATAGAAAGAGAGGCAACTTCTAGGTAATTAGCGCTGTGCGACCTGAATTGCACTTTATTGTGTCGTCGCAAGAGTCGCTTTTTATTTAAATGATTTTACAGAGTGACCCATCTGTACTAATCTGTCCTTAGTCGTAAAAACATATAATGTCATATCCATGTAATAATCATATTCGAATAAAGTTTTTCTTGGGACCAGTCCCCTAAATGATAGTTAGAAATCAATTGTATTTCCCCATTTTGATACCTAATACATAATTTTTTTCTACAATTTACAAGATTATTCATACAAATAAAAGTAGGAATGAAATGTAAGGTATAGTCGCGGAATGTAAAGGTTACCCTATTGACCGCTTGGTATATTAATTCCCGTGCCCCAGCGCCCAGCTCATAAATCGACAAATAAATATATACGACGAATAAGGTCGTGCATTGAAATAAAAAAACAAAAAACGAACATAGGTTCGTTTTCCTTTACACACTAGTGCGTAATTATATTTTAGTGTTAGAAATAATATATTGAATTCAATGTAACAATATGACATCGGTCGTATAAAAACGATTGAGGCGGGACGGGCACGAAAAAATGTGTCGTATTAATCCGACTGCGGTCAATAGGTTAAGGGGGATGCGCTAAGGTAGCCCTTGAAATTCAAATACTGTGACGGTTTCGCCTTAGCACGTTTTATACTGCCGAAATTGTAAATTAAAATGACGGTTCGAAAACGTATCATGCGCGATGATGAGGGAAAGAATACATTTAAAATAGTTTAACTGTTTTTTTCCGCGAGTGTACCTATTTAATTTTGCATATTGGCATCTATTATTATAGTCACATTCCAATAAAAAAACCTATTTTTAGATTTCTTTATAAAGCTTTTATAACGAATACGTTGCGTTTGGTGCTTGTGCGTCGCCTAAAATTTATTTACGTCAATTATACCATAAGGTAGTACACACAGTTTTATTTTATAATTTTTTGTATTATGATTTAGAGATCTGAATGGAAGGTACGGTCACTATCGCTTGGTTTCAATGAAATAATATATAATGCTTTACAATATTCATATACCTGTGTTATTTGATTGTTATTCTTAATAGGTTATTTTTATAGATTAACTATTTATTGGAAAATGTAATAATGACCGATGTATTTAAGATATATTTTTTACGAGAATGCTATGATATTATTTTTATATCCGTATATAATTTGCGCAAAATAATAGTAACATTTTTGTTTGTCAATGTACTTTTTGAATAGTGAATTTTACATTAAATCAACCAGTTCTTATAAGGTAATATCAATTATTGTAATACACGAATTTCATAGTAGTCTTTATATCATTATATTAGTATGAATGGCTTCCAAAGTTGCGTGTGCGCAACAAGTTCTACTGAACTAAAGCAGCGTATTGTACATAATACCTTCGTAGATAGATTTTGTACCGAAACATTCTGTCGGCCTAACTGGAACATAATAACTAGTTGTTGTTAACGCGTATTGTGATGAAATTTACAATAAAATTGCTCTTGTATTCGTTTTTGGTTTTATTTAGTACTTAAGTTTGAACTACCAATAATAACACCTTGTATACATGCAAAGCATACACACACACACCACACACACACCACACAAATTATAAATTACTAGCTTTACTCGGCCCGGCTTCGCATCTACCTACCTATCTACCTACCTAGTCACCTGCTTACATACCTAGCTACCTACCTACATACAGTACCTACTTACCTATTGAAATAGGTACTATTGGGAATTCATGCAAGCCATTACTTTTTGTTAGTTAGGATTTATGGCAACGACAGCTAGGAACAGTTTGTATGGGAAAATAAAATTGTTGTTGTAACTATTTTCCCACCATTTAAACTTACCTTCCACAAATATTTCAGAACGAAAATTAGACAAATCGGTCCATCCGTTCTCGAGTTTTAGCGAGACTAACGAACAGCAATTCATTTTATATAAATACTGGCTTTACTCGGCCCGGTTTCGCTCGGGTAGCACTAAGTACTTCTACGGCACACCTACCTACCTACATACATACTTACCTACATACATACCTACCTACCTATCTATCTACTTATTGAAATAGATACTGTTGTGCATTCATGCAAGCCTAGTACTTTTTGTTAGTTAGGATTTATGGCAACGATGGCTAGGAACAGTTTATATGGAAAAATAAAATTATTGTTTTTACAATTTTCCTCGCAATTTTTCCATATTTTCCTACCATTTAAACTTACCTTCCATAAATATTTCAAAACCAAAATTAGAGATCTGATGATCACTTCCGTGTTTTCATATTTCATATTTTTTTGTGAAAACTACAGTGAAATTAGCTACACTTTTATATGCTTCATAATTTAAGCTAAGATACCTTTCATTTGAGACTACTTTGAATCAAATCAAAAACATTTATTTGTTTTAATTTTATGTCCCATTTTGAGAATGACCCTATTATTATTAGTAGCCATAATAGTTATTTATGATACTAGTGCGGTAAGTTGGTTTTTACAAACGAGTAGACGAACGGCTTACCATAGTCACGAGTTTGTTAAATACCAATTTCCGCACGTGTGTCATAAAACGTTGTTCAACACGTTTGCGAGAAAACAGTACAATAGGTAATTAAACAAACTTTTTCATTAGACTCTTTTTAATAGTAAATTATAAGAAATTACATATATAGGTTGCTTTTTAACATTGAATATATTGACCACATTGAGGAGCCGCTTACCTGTACATAGTCCATACGCAATTCATTGGAATAAGCCATCAAAACATTTTCAGAGAATGATTGAGTATTTTTTCGAGTCTTCCATGATATAAAATTACTGGAAATCTTTCGCGATTTTGACGGCAAGAGACCATTTTCAAGATATCAGGTAGATTAGATTCCATATTAATTATCGGATTACTTTGCTATACGAGTTGCATGGCTTGAAAAAATACAGGTTTGATACTCCTTTCCTGGAGTATGTAAAAATATATTCAAAATTATTTAAAAATGTTCGTGTTTTTGCTAAATCTAAATTTTTAAGCGATACAATTAAAAATTCCAACAATAAAGTAAAAACCACTTGGAAAATTATTAACAATGAAACGGGTAAGTCGGTTAAGCAAGATAAACAACTTGAGATTATGGTCGACAATAAATTAGTTAATAAAGCAGCTGACGTAAATAATTGAGTATTTCTTCGAGTTTTCCATGATATAAAATGCAGCAAACAGATTCTGCAATTTGTGCCTCATTCTAGTTATCAGGTGGATTCCATATTAATATCGGATTCCTCGCTTGCATTCGTATTATTATTTTGTATATAAATATCAGTCGGAAAGTCACACCAATCTTTGACGTTTCTAATATGAAAATGGCGTGAATTTGCAAAAGGCGCGTAGTGAAAATTAGAACTACATCTTTCGTCTCATTTTCTCTTTAGTATTAAAGCGCGACAAACGTATTGAGCAAAACCGCTTCCAAGGAGGTTCGACCATTTAGTTAATTATAAAAAAAAAAAACATAAATCTGGCAAACTGCGTGACAGTTTGTCGGCAGGATTAGCGCTCGTCTTAAAAATTTGGTATAAATAATCTAATTAAACATCTAAGTAGGTAGATACAAATAGTTCTAATGGACGGTAAGAATATTTCGTTCAACCGTTCAGTTCAGTGCTTAACCGATTAATTATTGTCATAATTATGTTGCGACCATTTCATTCAACAGTTCAGCCTTTAATTCCCCAGTGTTCGCCTGCTAAGTACACAATTATCTTTTCTCAGCCAGTCGATACTATTGAACAGTGTAGGGGTCAAATACTTATTGGTTCTTTTGCCTTAGGCCTGAAACTGCGTTAAGCGGGCGCCAGCGACGGGCACCCGTCACGTGTCCACGCGCGTGGACACGCGGATGGGCTCCGTGGGAACGCGACGGTCCCCGTCGCGTGTACCCGTCGCGAAAACTGGATTCTTTTATTTACGCAATGTCTCTAGTTCAATTTTAACGGTGTGCATGCACAGTCGTGTCGATGACTTAATATTACATACTTAGTATTACATAGTCAAACGACGCCTAGCAAATAAAAAAACGACAGCCAGTAAGCCCATTTATTGAATCTAGGTTGCTATGCGGGTTGAATCTAGGTTGCTATGCGGGGAATTTTAAAACTCATTTTACAATTTTTTTTAAGTTTCGGTACAAGTCTATGACGAATTATTTTCGAAACTGGAACCGTATTTGAAGATCAACAGTCTTAGAGTAAAATCAAATAATTATTTACAAATTTCTAGCCATCGTGCATCTCGGTTTTTATATGTATAGTTAATTTGCTTGGTCCCATATAAGGCAGGGCGACACTGCACTTTCATAATTACCCTTTCTGTATCGAAATACATTTTCCTTGGTTTTCTCCAAGCGTGCGTGCGGCCCATATCACATAGCGTTATTGACTGATAGATTTTGTGAATGTGAGAACGTTGTAGGCTTAACAGACTGTCGACCATTTTCTATCTTGCTAAGTACCTGGTACTTGTTGATAGGCCTACACTGTAATCTCATACCTATTAACTCTATAATTTGAAAACATTGTAAATACCATTTACTTTTAAAAGAGTAACCATGGAGTTTCTTGCCGGCTCTTCTCCTTAGGAAACGACCAGTTGGAACCGTGCACCTAGCTTCTGACGTTTCATAAGTGTCCTTGTAGGTTTATGTGAAATAAAATATTTTTAATTTGAATTTGAAAGCCTGTGCGTGTTACCGCTGGTGGGCACCGTGCGTGCACCCGCGCGGGCTTCCGTCGCACGGAGGCGGGACCCGTGGTGCGGGCGCGGGGCCCGCCTCCCCGTGACGGACGCCCGCGCCTTTCCCCGCAACGGAACACTTTTGTATGGAACCGCGCGGGCGTCCGCTTAACGCAGTTTCAAGCCTTAGTATTTTTTTACCGGTGCTAGCACGAATTTACGTTCTCTAACACTTCTAGTATTGTAAGTTTTACTTATTCTCGTAATGTGAAAATCCTTGGTGGAATTCTTATATATTGTTTTATGGAAATAAAAAAAAACCGTAAAGGATACCCACAGCGCTATACAATGAATTATGCGGTAAAATCGGCACTTAGGTGAGAGTAGGGGAGACCGAGGGGTTTTGACACAAAGGTGATTTGAAACAACACTGATTTCGCGAAATTTAAAAACGTTAGCGATCTGGCACCGACAAATATCAGCCGCTCCCCACCACCCGCCGGGCCCCGCAGTTCGCATCCGTGCCTCAGACACGCGGTTGAGTCGTTGTGGCTGCCACGTCGCACGGTGGATCGAAAATCGGCTGTAGAAGACATAGGATCTCGATTTCTTAAATGTTATTTTTTTTGCTGGAAATGACTTCTGCTGATCATTACTGTTCTATAAAATGTCATATGAAGTAAATGTGTGCACAAATGGAAGAGTTATAATTTTTATAAGAAAAAAATGTATGGAGCTAGTATGAAAAATCTAATTATCTCCTAAACGGCATGTTTAACCGTAATATCCTTGGAGGTGGTCATAGTGCTAATTATTTATAATTTTTTGGTTGCAGATTTGACGAAAAATTTCATGCCGTTTTTTTTTAAAAATCGTCAAAATATTTTCATTTGTTTTTTCATATGAAACGATTTCTTTTAGTGTTTATGTTGAAGAACACGGACTTTTAACTACACGTAACATAAAATAGCAGCACTCCTATATTTCCGAAGGAGTTGGCAGAGGTTTATAGTACACCCACACGTAGACAACTATGTTTGAGCTAGATATTTATCAACACATCATGAGTTTTAAAACTTTTCATACAACCAAATTACCAATTGTTTACTCTTCTAATGAGTCCGAAAAGAAGTGATTAAGTAACTACACTGATTAGGTCTTCTAATGAGTCTTTATAGGTGATTTAATGATTTTCAATATCTCACGACAATGCCAACTATGGATTACATTCATTTACTCAATCTGTTGATTGATATAGTAAAACAAGGCTCGGGAACCACCAATGACGGGAATACTGCAAGAAAATTCTTTGAGTTTCCTAATAAAACCGCAGCTATAACCGGTTTGGATGAAGACCTCATCAAAAGATTTGCTGTAATTTTACAAGCAATTACATCTGGAGAGCAGGTCGATATAATAAAATTTAGAGATTATGCCCGCAAAACAGCAGAAAAGTACGTATTATTATACGACTGGTACTACATGTCGTCAACCGTTCATAAATTATTAATCCATGGGGCTGACATAATTGAGAAAAATAATATTGTGCCGATTGGGACTCTCTCGGAAGAAGCCTCAGAGTCTCGAAACAAAGATTTTAGGAGGTTTCGAGAACATCATTCGCGGAAAAGAAGCAGGCAGGATTCCAATCAAGACATTTTAAATATGCTTGTTGTTTCTTCGGATTCTTTGCTAAGTGCACAAAGGCCTAAGTTAGATGCCAAGAAAAAGCAGAGCTTTTTTGCTGAAACTCTCGACTTAATTAAATTTCAGGAAACTGAGTTCGAGTTTTTGGATATATCCAATCTGGATGCTGACTCAGAATTGGAGTCTGACAACGAGAGAGATAAGGAAAATTTGTAAAAAAATGATATATGTACTTATTTGTAAATTTGTATTTGAGTCTGTTTGGGTTTTTTTTTTGTAATATTTAATGATATTTTGTCTTTTTTTTTATTTACTTTACTTTATTTTACAAATGCTTAGTATTAATTCCTTAAATTAAATTATTTTGTATATAATATAACTTTATATGTTACTTAAATAAGAGTTTGATAATCTTTTTTTATTTAAATTAATAAAAATGTGTCAAAAAACAGCAATTTTTTTATTTAATTTTTCTTGTTTTGTGTGTTCTTAATATTTGGGTTAATAACATATCGAACTTTTTAACTTGGACACTAAAAGGGATCGTTTTACATGTAAAAATAAATAAAAATATTTTGACGATTTTTTTAAAAAAACGGCATTAAATTTTTCGTCAAATCGGCAACCAAAAAATCATAAATAATTAGCACTATGACCACCTCCAAGGATATTACGGTTAAACATGCCGTTTAGGAGATAATTCGATTTTTCATACTAGCTTCATACAAATTTTTCGTAAAAAAAATATATTTCCTTCGTTTTTGGGCAGAATTAACTCGAGTGTCATTTTTGTACATAGTAATGATCAGTAGAAGTCATTTCCAGCAAAAAAAATAACATTTAAGAAATCGAGATCCTATGTCTTCTACAGCCGATTTTCGATCCACCGTGCGTCGCAAAAATCGTGAAAAGTAAGTTTTTAACGTTTTTTTAAGATACCTGTATTTTGATAATGGGTTTGTATTTTAGCTTGGCTTTTAAATGTTTCGAAAGCTCATTAACTAACGATTGAAACCATGGCGCTGGTAAAACTAATTTCTATGTGTTTTGCTTCTGGATTTTTGGTTGTATAAAGATTGGCAGGATTTTTCTCATTGAGGGGATTTGAAACAGACTGTTTCAACTCACCTCGCTTAAGTTTTGTATGGGTGAATGCTAATACGGTGTGGTTTATGCTTTTTTCTTTTGTTAATTTTGTTTCAGTATGCCTACTGATTATAAAAGGAAGACAGATAGAGGTATGGCGAGTCGCGAAATTTACACATTTGTGAGATTATTGTTACAAATTTAGACTCCTTCATAAGAAATATTAAGACTGATTGTAGTGATTCTAAACGACTGAAAATTGATAATAATTGAGTCAGTTTGTAAGAATATGATTGTAGATTCTAAACTTGTTGCTATAATTAATATTATAATTTGTTACTTAATTATTTAAGAGTTTATGTTCATTTCTTGGGAATTTAATAAGAAGGGATGATTATTTCGTTAAAGATTCAATTAGTTCAGTACAAAATATGTTAGAATGTTTTATTTTAATAAATACCTTCAAATTGTCTCGTCGTTTCCACTTTACAACCCTTAATTCTACTAAAATATCAACTGTTTCAACTCACCTCGACCCCTGTTTCAACATACCTCGGTATGAGGGGAGTTGAAACAAAATTACTTGTTACATTCAAGTTCATTTTTCACCACAAATTTCATACTTACACGTTCTTTGTGACAGGTATTTGAAAGTGTAAGAAATAAACTATCGATTGGCACTAAACTCATACGATTAGTGTTTGTAGAATTTTGTGTATGAATTAAAATGTCAAAATTGTTTCAACTACCCTCGGTCTCCCCTACCTATTTTACCGCACATTACATTGTATGGTGCGTAATTTTTAACTTTCAAACAATGTTTATAGGCTTCGTAAATGCATTTTTTGAGCAAATGTGTTGAAAAAGTATTTAATATGCCGCAGAATAATAATACTACGAAACTGGAGATCATAATCGTCTATGAACAAAACTAAAGCCTAACTAGCTGCGCCCCGCGGTTTACGCGGACTTACGCGGTTACAACGGATATATCGGAAAAAAACGGTAGCTTATGTCCTTCTCCAGGTCATGGTCTACCTATGTTCCAATTTTGATTCAAATCCGTTCAGCCGTTTTAGCGTGAAAGTGTAACAAACAAACAAACACACTTTCGCATTTATAATATTAAGTTAGGATTTAATTATGGCCGTATCACCCGTCACAAGCCTAGTCCGCAGACAATGAGTCATAGTTCCAACTATTCTTTCGTCGATCTCATTCATATGATCATATCTTCATCAGGCGCCGGCATCATCAAATAATCATTGACCCCATACTTTCGCTTGTTCAATCCATTCAACCCCATATAATATGGTGCTTTAGCATTGGTCGGTAAATAATACACTCCCGGTTTACTAAAGTTAGTTTTCGGCCCCAATGCATTAGTCCTTATAGTTCCTTCATAGCAATTGCCGACTCTCGCATCTGCGACCGAGTCGCACTGGACTGCGATGAATTTGTCGGGGTTGTTGTATGATAGAAGCCAGTAGAACGCTGATCGAACGTGGCTGCATAGTTGGAAACATGGCATTATGAAGTCTTCTTTCATTGCTGGTTGATATTCACCTGGAAAAGTTAAAGGAAATGCTTACTAATATTGTTGGTAGGTAGGTAGTCAAAGTTTATACCGTATAATCTAATGGAAAGTGATAGAGGAATCGTAAAGGTCCCCCGAGGGAAATATATTTGTACGATGTACCGTCCTCCATTCAAATATATTTTTCTTGGAGGTCATGTCTGTCTTCTATGTTCAGTCAGGAAAATGTGTTGTTCAGCAGATTGACTCACAAGTCGTGTTTTATAGTCATTATTAAGTACCAATGCCAATTGAGATTGAAATCTACCCAAGTTGATGACGAATCCGTTTTTGTTCGAAGGTAATACAGGCGTATAAGTTATTGAGCAGTCGATTTGGACTTGCAGATACCAGAACAGAATAAATAATATTGATATTAGGTAGTATGTGAAGGACCTACGCCTCACTATGTAAGGAAAGGCACTTTGCGAAAGCCCTAACAGATCATATCTACATATTTGTTTTAATTTTTTTGTCATGTGCCAAGGTACACTACAACTTACCCCCATTAGCATAGAAGTCGACATGTCCCAGAGGGTCAGCTATGCCGAACCCGTCTATGTTAGTGTGCAGCACGTCCACACGATGCGCCGCGTCGGCGTGCAGGCGGGCTGTGGGCGGCACGTTACGGAAGCACGGACCGGCTGGATCTAGGCCTGGATAAGTAGGTGTTTACTGATTTGGCTTTGGCCTCTTTGTTTTTTAAAATGGTTAGGTATCTAAATAACACATTAAATTATATATTTTATAAAATAATTTATAGTATACCCACTAATTATTAGTTAAATTATACACTTAATACATATATTGAGTATTATTTGATCGTCGTATTTACGTACACATAAGACAAACACTACCCCCCCCCACCCCTTCTTAATAAACGAGGAGTAAAGTTATGCCAACACTTATACCCTACCGACCTACCTATCCCAAGTACCCTATCCTACTTGGTAATCTGATGGTTATATTGATTGTAACAACGTGTGGACTGCTGCGAAATTTACCTACGTTACAACCGCATAACGTGTGGATTGGTACTCTTTTTGAGTTTGTCCTGCTACCCATTTGCTGTACAAAACTACAACCACGGAGTAAACAAAATCCTTTAATTGAAAACGGGTAATCTTAATTAATCCTTGTCTGCTACAGTCGGCTAAAAATAATTTCACCGGCTTCATAAGGTTCATAACTCATTTGTTGGGCTTGGTATAACCTTTTATAACAAGCTACCTTCTTCTTTGCTAGATTTGCCTTTTAATGCGTTCAAAACTAAAGTAAAATCCAACCTCTCTTCAAAGGCATACTATTCTATCAACGACTACTTAAATGATAAGAATAGTTGGTCGCTGTGATTAACTCAAGACAATGTTTAAATGTTCTTTCTCCAGAATTAGCTTACTTACTGACAGGTTATATGAGTTTATATAATTGTTTATAATTTTACTAATTTTACTTTATTTATTGTTGACATAATCTACTCATTACAATGTTTTTTTTTATGAGTTGTATTGCAATATGTGGTTAGCTAGCGACCTCGATAATTTTTTACTTTACCTCAATGGTCCTAGTTTATCAATTAGGTATAACTTCTAGTTACAGCTATATGTAAGCGGGCACGCCCTTTATGTCTGGAGGCTTTTATTTAGATATTGTTTTCGTTAAGTTATTTCTGCTTGAGTATAGTTCTCGATGTTTTTGGTTGGTATATTGGCGTGTGCTAGCTGTCATATGGCTATTAATTTTATAATTTAAATTATGTTTTGTGTTGCGTAATGTAAATATCATTTTGCATACTATTATATAGAATCTTTTCAAAGAATCTTTTTTACTGAACAGACAGCTGTGCTGCTGGGGAGTTTGTTGCGCCACTTCTTCTTCCCAGCTAAAGCACTAGGAAGTGGTGAAGGGTGGGCGTTTTGGGGGACTGTCTTATGTAATTTTGACGTTCGAAAAGTGCTGATTCTCAGCCTAGTTTGAATAAATGACTTTTGAATTTTGAATTTTTTTAATTTAATGCTGGCATAATGATGATTGGGACGGTCGCTGTAATCTGTATTGTTTATTTCGTTTTGAGGCATTTAATTGAGAGTTTAAAGTCGGGCCTTTAGATACATACCATATGACCTCTAACTATTTCTAAGCATTTGAGTGCGTAAGTAGGTAAGTATTTAGCGGCTTTGAATTTCGCTACTGCAGCTATTTCTATCCAACAACATCGTACAAACCAGTAAGCCGAGCGGGTCGTCGGCCGGTCAGCTGTTTGTAGGTGTCGGCGGCGTACGACGCTATGTGGGCGCCCAGGCTGGCACCCACTAGCTCCAGCCTCCGAGGAGATAAGCCCTGGAAGGTTAGCGAGGCCAGGAACTCGCCTAGCAACTCGCCCAGCGGCTTCGTGATGCGGGCGGCTCTGGAATGTTGAGCCAGTATATTAGTTTTAATTCAAGGTCTGCCGGACAAAAGTCCTTCTTTTGTCTTACCATATGTCCGGATTTGTCCGGATTTTTCTACTTGAGGGTTTAAAAAAAATATAATGTGTTCAATAAGTACTGAGAAAAGAAATATTAAATCAGTAAAATGTCTTTTCTTTTCTTTTTTGTCAGTAAATGAATTTTTCTGCAAATATCCGGCTTTTTGTCAAGACTTCAAATTTCGAAACGGTAACCCGAGTCACAGGATAAAAGATACAGGACCGGTCGATGTGGCGATGCTTGGGGAAGGCCTCCAGCAGAGTACATTTTTCGGCTGAAATGATGATGATGAAGGAGTTTTATCTGGAATGTAGTAACATCGCAAACTGTGCCCAGCCCGGATTTACCCCTAAGTAAACAAGGCACTGGCCTAGGGGCCCAGTCAGCATAGGAGCCCCACCCACCCAGGTAACTTGCTTGCCTGACAGTAGACAGAAATAAAATTAATATTAAAAATACTTCATTCAATTATTTAACATAATCAAGACTGCAATCTGTAAACATCGACCTGGGTACGATCGCTGAATTTAATCAGTCCTTTGTAACATACCTAGAAGACTTAAAGAAATCTGGTAATACCTTTGCTCATTCAAAATCTATTGAAAATCCGGTGAACCAGTACTTATGACATGCAAAGGAAACATAACATAACATCACGCCTGTAATCACCAAAGGGTAAAGCAGAGGTACCCAATACCTATAATACTTCCACATTTTTAACCAGTTATGTTTAAGTCCCTATTGCCATTTCAGAGAGATTTTTAACGTCATTATAGACATGCTGATTGCAGAACTATGGAGACGCGAGTCTGCTTATGAGGAGCTTAAAAAGTTTGACTTGCTTACGAAACTACATCGTATGGAATCTAAAGCCATCCGTGAAGGAGCCAGGAACCTTACAGCTTCCTATCCGGGGGATCTGGATGGCACTTTGGACAACGAGTGTCTGCATCTTCGAGATCATTCGTCATCGGACCATGATGAGGTTATAGAGTTGTCATCACTGAAGCTATATAAATACTTAGCAAAAAGAGGCTTTCTGGACATTACTTATCCAAACGTAGGAATGGCGCTCTGAATGCTGTTGTGTACACCAGCATCAAACTGTTCGGCAGAACGGTGGTTTTCAGCGCTAGAAAGGGTAAAGAGTTAGTAAAGATCTACCATAGAAGAGAACAGGATCAGTTCACTATCTATAATGTACATAGAGTCAGAAATAATGCTACAGACTATGATGACGTCATTCGTTTGGCTGCACAGAAGAAAGTGCACTATCTGATTCACTATAAGATTTATTTTCCGTATGGTGTGCATGTTAGTGACTAAATAACTAAATAAATATACCTAAAATAAAAGTATGTAACGACAAGTTTTTCCTCAAAAATCATGTGTAGCCGTTGTGATTTTTTACCGACCTCCACGAATCACGAAAGGTAACGACACAAAACTTGCTAAAAACTCTCGTATACCAATGAATATGATCGGCGACTGTCAATAAATACGCATATCCATCTCAATACAAGTTCCAAGTGCCTCGAGACAGCAAATTACGCGTTTCCTTTTGCGTGTGCGCGGGAGCAAAAAGTAGCGCGCCGCCAACCGGGAGATATGCCGCATGTGCGATCGACGTTGGCTTGAGTCTCAATGTAAGCGAGTATATACAAGTGATGTTGGGTCGTGATTGGATTCATAGATTATTTATTGTACATATTATAGTTTCAGTTTTTATTAATATTTTTTATTATTATTTTTATTGTTTTTTTTTTCTAATCCCCTAGTGGGATTTATCTAAGTCCTTTAGGTGTGTCTGTGGCATCACAGTGGGCCCTATCAGAATACCAGCGCGGGGGTATTTTTTTTTAATATCGCCGTATTTTGCTGAGATACCTTTTTGGTACACCTTCTCGCACAGGTCGTTATTATTTTGTTAGATTTTAATATACTCCTTTTTTATTATTTTATTTTTATGTATTTTTTTTCTTTTACTGGTTGTAGTTCCTGTGTCCCAAATAAAATATTTTTCTTTCTTTCTTTTTACAAGTGCTCGACTATTTATTTTTAACACTTGTTAAAAAAAACTTAGATGGGGAATGATCGGATCATTTTGAAGCGAGAAGTCGAACAGCTAGACAACAGTCCGCTGTAATAACGTGGCGAGAATAGCTAGGTAAGACTATATTCCAGCCAATGTAAATGACTTTTGATGCTAAAGGAAACAAGTGAGGACTTTCTTGATCAAATGATTTCAAACACTGGTATAGTATTTTTATCTCACAAAGCGACGCGCACTTTTTTTTTTTGGATGGAAAATTATCAAATAACTTCTCCCGCTCTGGGTGGAGCGGGAGGGCGTGTCAGACTCTTACTGACTAAAACCCACCCGTGTTCCTTTCGTTGCCAGGGGCCACGGTATCCCTTTCGGACTTTCCCGCAACACGCGCACTTTACTTTTGGTTAACAAGTGTACAAACACGCTGTGTATGTGTATGTAGTAGCGCAGGAGCTCTCGGTACCGTCCGAGACAATGGCGAAATCGGAACTGTGTGTGTCATGTACTGATGCTTCTCGTCTTCACGCGTGTTTGTACACTTGGTTACCGCAAGTTAAGCGCACAACGCTTCGTGAGATAAAATACTGTAATAAGAGTACCTGAAAGCCATCCAAATCGCTACTCGCCCGCAGTATGACTAGTGGCATGGCGAGTTATTAACATATTGAGATCTCATGGGAATGTAAATTTTATTTTTACATTAGAAACTTGAGTACAGACGACAGGTGCCCTTAGCAGAAGAAATTAATCAAACATATTTTTCCTACGTCAGTAAGTTAATGCGAAGGCTGAACTAAGAGGTCGTCAGCAAAATTCTGATCTTGATTATACGGTTTAAGTTTATCTATAACCAGGAATATTGAAGTAAATAGCCTTTACCTCATTTAAACGCATTTTAATCTCCATGACGTCAAAAAAGGGGTTTCAGTTTTTCAAGTTTTATATAACTGAATTATTTGTTCTGGAAAATATAATAAAGTTTGCTTTTGAAGTTTTAGTCTACTTAATATTCTGAATTTTATATATAGCATGTATCAGAAAGTTATCACTCTTAAATATGACAACACATGCTGTATCACATCACTGTACACTTATTACATTTTATGCAAATAAATGATTTTGATTTTGAACTAGGAAAAAAAAGGATGGTCCTTTTTATGCTACTTCAAAATCAATATCATTCCTGAAAATCAACACCTAATAATCTTTTCGACACCTTTTATTTATCAGCGCCAGTGTTACAAGAAAGCATTGGCTATGGATAGCATAAAAAAAACCTAAACAGGTTTATGCTTCAGAAAATCAGCCAGTACTCAACCAGTTTGTAGGTATTGGCTAATGACTTGTACTGCTTCCTTCGCTCGCTCCCTATATGGGGTGTCCCTTAAAGAAACTTGCGAGAAGCTGCTATGTTATATAACAGGCAGGCCTTGTTACTTTCAGATTTATGGTTAACTCTACAGGGTCAAATGAATTAGCTAGCAAAACTCCGCAAGGTCTCGATAATTATCTAAACATGATAAAATAAAAACCCTCGCTAAGCCTAAGCCTCGTTGAAACCAACGAGGTTTAGGCTTAGCGAGTGGTCGCAAGTGCTACTGCTGAGCTACTGTTCTACTGTTCTCGGTTCGATTCCCGGGTCGGGCAGTGTTATTGGGTTTTTATATCTGGAATTTCTCAGTAGCAGCCCGGACTCTGGATTTGTGACCGGTTGATGGCAATAGACTCGCCCCCTATAACAAGGGACTTAAATATAACTGACGAAATGTAGATGTACCTACTACAGGTACACCTTTGCCCAACCCTTCGGGGATAAGGCTTGATGTTGTGTTATATAAAAAAAAAAGTTTGTGTAGTCCCTTGAAATATCAGTTACAAAATGTTTTTTTTGCGTCAACTTCACATACGTGATGGCTCTCAATATCTAAACACGATACAACAAAAGAAAACAAATTTTGTCAACTCATACTTTAAGTAACAAAACTATCAGCGGTCATTGACCGCCAAAAAAAACATAATATATTTTTATCTGGTTTAGATATTTATAACCATCATCTCTGCAGAGTTAAGCTAGCTAATTTAACTTGACCCTGTATACATAACACCGTGATACGGCAATATATTGTGCTTTTAGTTGAAATAAAGACAATAAATAATACTTACTTATTACTCCATCCAAAAGGTTGTCTGTAAAAGATCGCTTTAAGGGATAAGACCGCCCATTGTGTCACCCTATGTAAAATTTCTAAATTTATGTCTGTAATTTTTATGGTGTACAATAAAGAGTATTCTATCTTTCTATCTATCTACTTTTAAGATTGATGCCACTGGTTAATTATCAGAAGGTCGTTTACTGTAATTGAAAACCTTCAAAATCTAGTCGCAATCTAACAACGATAGTCAATGTAAAAAATGTAGATAAACGTTACACCATTTTTGATAGATTGACATTGAGATTAGATTGCGAACATTCTTAGAAAGAGGAATTGCCCTTAATTAACCTATAAAACAGAATGATGTGTCGTTTTCTTAAATATTTTCTGAAAGCAATACGTTTTTAAGATAACCAGCTGAGAATAAAAGCACAGATGAATATAGATGGTTCACTCCGTCAATCTTTTAAATAAAAAGCGACTCTTGCTACGACACTATAAAGTGCAATAATTGCACTTTATTATTAGCGCTGTGCGACTAATTACCTACAGTTATATTCAGCTAGAAGTTGCCCCTCTTTCTAACGCGTAACTCTTATATCTTCTGACTACCTACGTTACGCTCATTGAATTGGCCGGACAAAACGAGCCACGTACTTGAAGCTTCATACCTAAAATGCAGAGTGCGCCTTCTGTGCTATTCTATGACAAAAGTAAAGTATCTAAATGCAGTACTTACATAGGATACGTTCGCACCAATATAGGGAATATCTCAAGTACGATGACGTTTCGCCCCAGACCAAGGTACAGGGCCATGAAGGAACGCACCATCGGAGAGAAGGAGGCATCCATGTAGCCGCTGATCATTACCTGAGGAGATTCAACATAAATAAGTTAATATAAAAGTTTAAATTAGATTGATGGCGAAAATTCACACATGTATTGAATTACAACTGAAAGGGCCTGTTTCAACACCTGTGATTAAGTTCCCGTTACCTTACTTGGCAGTTAACATGTTACAAATTATGTTCCATTTTTTTAAGTAGGTAAAGTCTTCCTCGCCATTGCTTTACAATCCTAAAGCATCTAATGCACATGCATGTAACTGCCACAAAAATATGCGAGTAGCTTGCATGCCACTGTGACATTCTCCAATCAGAAGCTGTCAGATACTGGCATGCAAGCTACTTGTGTATTTTTGTGCCAGTTACAGGTACGTGTATTTGCAGCTAAGGTCGTATGTCACTTGCACGCTTTGCAAGTCATAAAACGATAATGTCTATTCAACTTTAGTAAAGTTGCAATTTATGGGGAATTGTTGTCAAAAGTGGTGCAGTATTTTTATCTCACGAAGCGACGCGCGCTTTACTTGTGATTCCCAAGACGCTGTGAATGAGTGTGTAAGCGCAGGAACTCTCGGTACCGTCTGAGAAAATGGAGAAGTCGGATGTGTGTAAGTGCGTGTGTGTGTTATGTGCTGACGCTACTCGTCTTCCGAATAGGTATAGTCGACCTTGTAATTTTGCGTGACCTCAAAATTACCGGAGAATAGTCGGAGGTCGGTGAATAGTGGCTATTCGGACATCGTGAAACAGGACCTAAGGATCTTACCCCAAAACTAGGACACTTGTTTAACGTATGTCTAATGAGTCTTTGAATCATCCCAGAATAAGACGAAGCTTTGTATTAAATTGTATTTATTAAAACTCAGACTAACAGAATTATGCAATATGAAGGAATTTAAATGTGAAGCCTTGATCGTTAACGTTAATGAACATTAGCTTACTAGGTACCATATTAGCCTCACGGCCGTGTGTTTACATTGTAGCCTACGATTTCGATTTTATTCAAATTTTGTTTAGAAAAAAAATACCATAACAACAATAAAAATATCCCTATTATTTCGGGGAAAACAAGTGTGTACCTGTTTTCCACGAAATCTTCGGTGGTTAAAACCGTACCTATATCTTATGTAGGTATGTTCGCTTGTGGTCGTCACCAAAACCACGATTTTTATTAGGGACCTATCATTGTACCTGCCTACCATACAATCGAAAAAAAATGGGCAAAAAATGGCGCATTAAAACAAGAGCATACAAAACAATGGTGTATTCTCGATATAACCACCTTGATGTAACTACCTCTAAAATATTATCTTTTTCCTTCCTGGCATTGAGCTGACTAGTTCGTGTATTAAAAAAATATAAATATCACCTGCGTTTTCTTCCTGAGGTCGAGATGTTTGGCTGCGCAGGCGGCGCCGCCTATGCTCAGCTTACATCTTGTCTCTCCATAGCTGAAGAGACCAGATGATGGGTACGCTACCACCACTGATAGGGATCGCTTCGTTTCTTCTGAGAGTTTGGTTGTACGATTCATTCCTGGACCTAGATAAAGAAAGATAATAATTTCAGAATTGTTTGTGGTTGGGTTCTGAGTTTGATTCTTTTTATTGCATGTTATTTTTATTAAACTACCCTTATTCATCAAGTTGGGTTGAGAAGTCTTCTAGTGACTTGATGCGTATACGACTTGAATCTTATAAAAAAATATTTGTTTCGTTTAATTAAAAGTAACAAGATACAGACAAGCCCCTCTGCTTGTGGTTAATTAGTAATACCAGCCGCATGATTCGATCGATCAAGGTAAGCTACGCTTGCCACGGTTGGTCCGTGGATGGGTGACCTTTACATACCAAGGCACCTCCGTGCCTCGGAAAGCACGTTAAGCCGTTGGTCCCGACTGTCATTCGTGGATCTTTGATAGTCGTTTATGTAAGTTTATATGTCAAATAAAATATTTTGAATTTTTTGAATTTTGGGTATCGTATAACCTAGTAACTGGGTTGTGGAGGTCAGATATGCCTATCTGACCTCCACAACCCAGTTACTAGGTTAATATTTAATACATTATATTATATTTATATTTACACAAACACATACAATACAAACCTACATATACCTGAAGCACGGCAGTGCTCCATGTAAAATACTGGTATTCAGCTGCATCCGGTTAGACTGGAAGCCGACCCCAACATAGTAGGGAAAGCAGATGTTGATGTGTGTGTAGGTAATTAAAAGGAAGCACTCAGGCAAGTAGTAATAAAAAAATAAAAAAAACGTTCCTAAAATAAATTACTGTAAAAAATATTTTAAAACAAACTTACAATCAGCCATCAACCCAGCTGGCTGTCCAGTATCCTCCGCCACCACACATAACCAACATATCGTCAAAAACACCAACACTTTCATAATCACCAATAAAATAAACACTAACAAATATTAATGAACATGTTGATAACACAACTTATTTGCGTGTAACCCACAACCAGATGATCATTGAACTAACTCGTCTGTATTTAGTTTCCTTTAGTAAGGCCAAAATCATATAGTCGTGCATATAATTGACCTACGAGCTAAAAGGAGCTGTGGTAATGAATTCACGTGAATAATTATTGTTATACTCTGTTCAGTTAATGATGATTGTTATGACATTACAAACATCCAACCGATTACGCTTCGTGTAGCTTTAAAGCAGGTTTTTTTTACAGTAATAGAATAACCGGTCTTCGTTTTTTGTGATGCCAAACAGCTGTAGAATAAGCATTTGGCATTAATATGTCAAATCGAGCATCATAAAATGAACCGAGCATAGCGATTTTTGTAATGACTTTAATGTAGTATTCTCGGATTGAAGTACTTGAATTTAGAATGGCCTTTTTAAAAGTCTAAGCGTCTTATGACGGGTGAGGTCGAATGGCGATTATAGTGACACATAATTTAACAATTTCTGTTAAATAATAGACAGTGAGACGAAGACCAAAAGGAAATCAGACAGTAAATAAAGACGACTAATTAATACATAAATTTATAGATAGAAAAAATACGCTTTTGAAATGGGTAACCCGGAAAACGAACCGATTTCTAGGCTTTACTATCAAATAACATAAAAAAGGAGCCCACTGCCATACCCTGTGCGACGATCGTTTTCTTGACGGACGTACCGGAAAGATCTGATCTATCCTTCGGAAATCAAATTAACTGACTGGTTAGATAGGAATCTAACCAGTTAATTTAATTTCCGAAGGATAACTGGCAAGACTGGGTTCTTGATACCAAGCAATTATTGTATCCTTTCCAGCTAAATGGATGATTAGCCATAGCCAGGGCGTAGCGAAGCAAACATTTAAAATAGACGTCATCGATGTTTATTTAGAATTTATTTATTTATAAAGTTTACCAACAGCTTCTGTATACAATATATTATAAGTATAGACCTTGGACACACACAGTCACCGATTTTGTAATCGGCGAACGCTGGCTAACCAGCACTCTCAAAAATAAGTGCTAACATATAAAAATAAAATGGCGCTAGAATAATTAAAGTTTGGCAAATTTAAGACATAAAGACATATAAAAACAAAACGATAAACGTAAAGTTGCAACACCTCTATTGCAACTTTACCAAATTATTTAAAACTAAGACATAAACAACATAAGAATGTTATAAAATGAGATCAAAATTGAAAACATAACTAACAAATAATATAACATCACGTCTGTACGTCCCGAAGGATTAGGTTATTAAAATTATAATTAATAAGTAATCCAAAAAACCATAACTGAAAAAATAAGTAAATATGCTGAACTTATAGAAGAAGTCACAAGAATCTGGAGACAAGAAAGAGTGTACGTTATCCCTATAGTTCTCTCCGCGACAGGTGTTATCCCCAATCATCTTCTCCGTAGCCTGAAAAATAATTCATTTTCTCAGCTCAATGCGGGTTTTAGCTCCATTTACGGGCCAAAGCCAAGTAAATGCAGGGTGTGGTGTGTATTTAAGATGAGGGTGTGTTTTCTTCCTCTAACTTTCTCACGAATTTCCTAACTAATCTGCAGGTGTTTAAGATAGCAGCTTTCTGTAGGTTGATACAAATTGAGTCTTCTAAATCTGTTAGTTTCAGGCTACGGAGAAGATGCTTGGGGCTTCTAGGCTCCCGAAAATAATAATTTTGAGTTGGAAGAATTCATTTTATTTTTTTTCGTTTCGTAATTTAATGGGAGTGTTTTTAATGGGAGTGTTTCTATGTCGTTAACTCATTACCAACTGGTTAACAGCGCATGCTTTAGCCGTAACGAGTGATGCAGTAAATTTTATAAAATCGAAATAGTAAGTAATTTGTTTTTACTTCAATAGCGGCCATAAGGTGCGGATTTCATGTTTAGCAGTTATAACTCGCTAAGAGTTAAATGACATAGCAGTAGTGCGTAGTGACGTCGTAACACTGCCGTAGTGGAAGTGCGTAGTAATGTCGTAGCAATGACATAGCAGTAGTGCGTAGTAAAGTCGTAGCACTGCCGTAGTGGAAGTGCGTAGTAATGTCGTAGCAATGACGTAGCGGTAGTGCGTAGTGACGTCGAAGCACTCCCGTAGTGGAAGCGCGTAGTGCTGTCGTAGCAATGACGTAGCGGTAGCGCGTAGTGATATCGTAGCAATGACATAGCGTTCTACAGTGGCAGTCTCGATTTCCATGCTATGACATATAAATACATAAACTCACACCTTCTTCCCATGGGGGTAGGCAGAAACTATAGAACACCACCAGCTACGATCGTTACATTACTCCTTTTGCTTCGTTTACGTTTTTATTGCCCTACTATATATTTCGAGATTTCTTTTCAAAGTCATATTAATGTAACAAGTACCTGGTCGACCGAGCTCTGCTCGGGTGAAATTAGAGAATGCTCATTTAGTTTATATTCATACAAATTCCATGTATAGTACATACTAATTCCATGCTGCCAAGATAGTAGGTACTTACTCCATGCTGCCATCTCATTATTCTATGGTAGCCATTTTGTTCTAAACTTTGGGCGACCGAGCTCTGCTCGGGTGAAAATACGGAGAAAACGAATTTTCCCAGATATGAGATCTAGCTAGATCGATTCTTCTCCCCCGTAAACCCCTATATTGCAAATTTCATCGAAATCGTTAGAGTCGTTTTCGAGAAAGATTAAACAAAAAAAAAAAAATCTAAACTTCTGATTTCAAGTAACTACACTACCAGGCGACCGTTGACCCCGTGGTTAGCTGTAGTTAAGTACTTGAAATGAAGAGTTTTTGTTGTTGTTTTATAATTAGATATCGATACCCACCACGTATACGGAGTTATGCTAGCTAAGTTAATTTGACCCTGTATGGCCAAATGCTATTATACATGTCCATACTGGACAAGCTGACCTCGGATTGTACGGAAATCTTATACAATGCGAGATCAGCATAAACTGAAAATGTATAGCTTGATGTGTAGCTGTCTGTACACAACAAGATAATACATAAAGATTCGATCACATAAGATTATTCCCATATCATATCGGAATATCCCCTTCTTTTCTAAACGAATTCTCCGCAGTTCCATTGGTATGTCTTGTAGATGGACAAAACAATGGGAGAATACTGAATTGAATGAAATTTCTTAAATCAGTCAGCTTACTCGTAGCTATTTTACTTTCCATGACCCTGTCGTGTAGAAACGGCTATTGTTCGAATTCTCTATTATTTCGGTAGTTTTTCGGGAAATCTCTTTTTAACCAACTTCTTAAAAAAGGATGGTCTCAATTCGTATGTAAATATATCTTTTTTTTTCTATTTATATTCTTTGATATTTTCGTTAATTGTGGACTAATTTTGATAATATTTTTTTAAGATATATGATTAAGATAGAGAATAGAGAAAACTTGCGCGGTGGTCCCGTATAAATTTTATTAACTTTGCTTAGGTATTTTTGAGTTAGATTTAATAATGTGTATTTTTTCCACTTAGAGTATATTGCTGATGTTATAATACCTTTCTGTCACTGATATTTACATAGCAAGTAGTGTACGACAGCTAAAAAGTTTAAAATAATAACTTCTCCTTGTGGTGTTTTCTTTTAAAGTCGGTTGTTGTGTGTGTGTGTTGTTTTTCTTCTCAACATCGTCTTGGTTTTTATTTTTGTCACATCGCTTACGAATAATGAGATTTTTTATTGTAATTTTGGAGTTAGGCATAACCTTTTTTTTTTTTTTTGGATGCGAAATTATCGTTAAACTTCTCCCGCTCTGGGTGGTGCGGGAGGGCGTGTCAGACTCTTACTTAATAAAACCCACCCGTGTTCCTTCCGTTGCCTGTACGTTGCCAGGGGCCACGGTATCCCTTTCGGACTTTCCCGCAACCCCGGCAGGCATCGGTCCTATCGGACCCCTTCACTTGCTGACATCTCTTTGAGGCGCGCGTGGAACACAACGCGCCGTCGACCCGGGCGTGGTGGTCCTTACCGGGCGGCGAGCTACCCATAGCTCACCGTCCGCAAGCCCGCGCCCACGGTGGCCGGGAATCGGCCTGCGATTCCCGACGCCCAGGGCGTCTCCTGCGGCGGCTAGGGGCCTGAGGGCGCGAAATTTGCCTCTCCCTCACGCGTTCTGCCTCCTTCTTCGCGAGCATTACTGCTTCGCAGAAGGAGGTGACGGCCTCCCATGCCCTCTCGCTCCGTACCATGGCCTGGACCAGGGCCGGACGCGAGAGATCCCCACCGCCGATTGTCTCCACGAGGACACGGCGATGCTCTGCCCAAGCCGGACAGACCTCCACCGTATGCTCAACCTTGTCCTCCGGGCGATCCAGGCAGTGATGACACCCGGGCGTTTCCTCCCGCCTGTTAAAGAGGAACGTCCCAAAACAACCGTGTCCGGTGAGGACCTGCGTCAGGCGGAAGGTGAGGACGCCGTGGCGCCTCTCTAGCCACTCCTCAAAGAGGGGACTTATCGCCGCAATAGTGGCGTGCCCAGTTAAGCACATCCTTATTTTTGGTTCGTTATTAATACTCACTTAGATTTTCTGAAAAGACACCCCTGATTTTCAATTTTTGTATTATTGCCAAAGGTTAGCTAGTAGTAGGTACATAACTTGTGTAGAGAAAATAAACGTTTATATTATTATTAACGTTATATTATTTTTGTTTTAATTTATCTACAGAACTAATAACTATAGATTTACTAACAGTTATACAAACATTCGAAGTCAATTTAAGGTAAATACCTACATCCTGCACGAGTCATTATTATTAAAATAATTAATGCAAAGTTTGCGTGACACTGATTGTTGCTATTAATAGGTGCCAATAACAATATTGTTTATTATTAAAACAACTTTATTTATGACTTTTATGGTGTAAAAAGACGCTTAAAGAAGCCGAGAGTCACCCCGTCATTCTCCCCGTCATTGTAAGATCTTTTTAACCGATTTCTAAAATGAGGAGGTTATCAATTCGGATGTATTTTTTTTTAATGTATTTTCGGGCATAACTTCGTCATATATAGACGGATTTGCAAAATTATTGCTTTTTGTTTGAAAGGGTATACTTTTGAGGTGGTCCTATTGTCACCAGGTCAGGATCTGATGATGGAATCGTGGAGAAATCGAGGGAACTCTTCAAATATTATAGGCAAATATAGCGTTTTGGGTATTTCGGAAAGCGCCACTTGGTGAAGTGGAACTGATGATGAATACCACAGATGGCCGCTGGAACTACCCAATAATAAGTATTTCACGGGTTGCAATTCGATTACTTTAGTATGGTTGCCAAGCAATTTATGCTCGTCACAATGCATGTGGAGAAGTGGAGCTGGTGGTGAAGTACCAGGAAAACTCCTCAGCGATTAATGTTCCTGCATTAAAGCAAAAGCAATATTTTGTAAACGGTGATGAGCAGTTGAAATTAGGCTATTATAACTTAGATAAATTACAAACTGACCCACTAAAAGTCGAGAAAAAAAAAAAAAAACAACTGACTTCTAAAAAAGTCGGTGGCAACTAACGAAAATACAAAAACACCGACTTCCGAAATTTAAGTTATTTTTCATTTTGTAGTTAGTAGTGTTTTTGGAAGTCGGTTGCTTTTTTGTAATAGAATACCCCAGGTATTATAATTATGCTATTATATTCTATTGCAAAAAATATAACTTTACTTTAAATACCACAACTCCTGTACCATAGCATGCACCCATAACCACAAGGTTTTGCATGCGTTACATGGCGCGCTGTTGTAAACAGTGATTTTTCACAACAAGAATAAAAGTAATTTCCCAGCAATAATGTTTGATCTACGGAATGCGTAGTTAACGGCTATGTAATGGGTCTTGATTTTTACACCCTGTATGTTTAGACATTTATCTGACTGTCTCGATAGTCTATTGGTCACGAGTGCGACTGCTGAGCTCCTGACTTCTGATGGTTTGATCCCCACTTTGGGCAAAGTTTTATGGGGAGGAACCGTTTGAATTTTCTTTTTCTGTAAAGGTGTACCTTTGCTTACCCCTCCAGGGAATATTGGCGTGATGCCATGTCATGTTACACTTAGGTATTTTTGAAAGTTGCAACAGATCTGACTGAGAATTTATGATGCGTACCTTTGAAACATTAATTAGAATCCGATGCATTATTACTTTGTTAGTACGATTGGTTTACTTAATTGCGTACTTAATTATAGGCTTATTAGTGTATCCTGTATGAGCCTCTGATTCTATCAGTTTAATGACACAATAATTTTCAATTTCATGAACTAAAAACAGATCATCTATCATCATTGGTCATTTTGAATTTGGATTATCTAATTGCTTCGGCGTGAAATTGAAAATTGAATCAAGAACGAGTTTTTTTTTTGACCAAGATCAGCAACGTTTAGCATAAATTAGCCTATAACTTTCCCACTTCTAAGACACAGGCCTCCTTTTTGTGATAGGGAGTGGGCCGTCATCCACCACGCGGGCCCAGTGCGGGTTGGTAGATGTCAGTTTCCTCCCGACATTTTCCTTCACCGCATTGAAAGCAGTGGTGACGAAATAATTTACACAAAGTAAATTGCCTGTATGGGTTCGAAGAACGTTCAGCAACGTTTGCTTGATTTTAAAACAAATTCAATGACATAGGTATTATCACATCTCCCTAGGAAATCTGCTTTTGCTGTTAGTCTATTTAAAAATCGGAACTTATGTTGTTTTTCCGCATTTTCGGCCTAGATTACAAAGTGAGCTGTTGACCGCGAGCATCTAGGCAAACGTCCAATGAATAGCACAAGATACATTGTACTTGAACTATTGAAACTAGTCATCAGGGTTCAAAACTGTACCCTAATTACGTCATACACGTATACAATTTGAATCGTTTTGAAACAAATTGCTAATCCATTGCTTCATAAGTTCGAAAAAAGTCTGCTCAACAACGTAAATACCGCAATGAATGTTGTTGAACTGTCAAAATGGAACAAATTTGTCGTTATCGTTTATTCGAAAATGTGTTGCGTAATTAGATAGTTGTTTAAAGTTAATGGCACCGAAAACAACGTCACTCTGTCTAAGCAAACACATGATGGATGTACTATAAATAAAATAGTATATCATCAAGTTGACGTAAATGTGTCCTATGTTTTTAAGAATTGACAAGGAAAATTATTTTTGTAAAATTCCACTCAGACCGTCAGGTAGGTAAATGTTAGCAATTTAATATTAAAGTTAGTATTGTGACGCTTACACGTCAAAAAGACTGAACGGATTTGTATGAAATTCGGCACACGGGTAGACCATGACCTGGAGAAGGACATAGGCATATTTTATCATATTTTTCATCCTGGATAGCAGACGAAATTGCGGGCAACAGCTAGTATATCTTATTAATATTAAAAATGCGAATGAGAGTTTGTTTGTTTGTCTGTTACCCTTTCACGCTAAAACGGCTGAACGGATTTGGATGAAATTTGGCACATGGGTAGACCTTGACCTGGATTAGGATATAGAATACTTTTTATTCCGATATTCCTACAGGATTAAGACTTAAGAGAGTGAAACCGCGGGGTACAGCTAGTAAGGTAATAATATCAAATGGGTACTAGTTTTGCTTCTATCTATTAATACTAGGTACGAGCATTATTAGTAGTTAGACGAGTTGGTTACTTAGGACTTGTTGCAGAATGTTGTTCAGGGAGAAGATCCATCTGTAGTGTACAGAAAATGTTGGCTGATTTGAGGTTTTCTTACTAATTATTTAATTATATCTTCAGTAGAATAGTTATTGGAATTCCAAGAAATATTACATGTAGGTAGTCATTCGGAATCGTCTTTGGTCAAATCAGTAGCAGTGATAGCCAAGTGGTATGACCGTCAGACTGCCAAGTCATAGGTCTCGAGTTCAACCCCAAGTTCGAACCTCTGAATTTTCTGATTCATGTGCGTATTGTATAATTATCACTTGCTTCAAAAACGGTGAAGGAAAACATCGTGAGGAAACCGGCATGCCTGAGAGATATTTCTCGACGGCATGTGAAGCAAATGAAATCAGAGGCCCATGGGCGGCTTTAAAACTCTGACACCAGGTTAGTCACTAACCACACGAAAAGTAACAAAACATGAATTCCGAAGATTGGTTTTAAGGATATTTGTTTTCAATTGTTGCCAGATAATTTTTTCGAACTTATGAAGCAATGGATTAGCAATTTGTTTCAAAATTCAAATTCCGATTGATCGTGTATTACGTAATTAGGATACTGGTTTCGTCACGATTTTTTCCTTCACCGATTTTAGTGATGTCCAAGAAAATACCTACGTTTGAATTGAAAAAGTCACATTGGTAGGCACCTACTTGTCTGGAGTTACCACTGGGCCATCACGACGCCAATGAAAAAGAAATCAATTAATTCGCATAAAATTAATGTACCAAGTAGTGACTTTCCTTAAAGCTCGTTCACATGAGAATCTATCTAAGGCATGCGAAAAGGAAGCCTTGAGAAAATTAACCAAGTAAGTGAAGGAAATCGTTCAGCTAACCAGCATGCAGGTTTTATGCGGTTCGAAGAACCAATAGGTAGAACCTGTTAATGAGGCTGTGCCCTTTTTGGATGAGAAGCACTGATCTAAAGAGTACATTGGTCTTGGTGAAATTGCGTTTGAAGGGAGAAATTAAGTTTTTTTTTTGTTAAATTGGTTTATTGGTGGATTAAGCAATATGTGTTTAAACCCGTCTTTTGTGCCTTCTAAAAGGCTCTTTAATTATTTTTTGGCACTTACTTACTCTTCAGATCTGTCTTATTTTGCACCTTTTGTGTGTTCTCAATGGTAAGTAAGGATTGTCTCGAAGGAAACAAACGCAGTCTTAGTGCGTAGCCTAAATTGTGAAAAAATGCTGAGTTTATCATTCTGATATTTTTAATTAGATCAGAACAAAACATATAATAATATTTCAATTAAAAGTTTTTTTTTGGTAGAGTCGTAGAGCCCGATATTTATATACAGCCTTGTTGAGACCCGTAGTACAAGTATGTAGATGTATCTACACCAATAGGTAATTAAAACAAACAAATCGTGGGAAGCTGATGATGTGCAGGTAAACGCACTGCAGCCTGTCGCGCTTTCATCTAATTGTTGTGAAGATTTCCAGATCGCGTTGCAGAAAGCTTATTATTTATATGCTCTTGTATGGGACGCGACGCCGCCGCACCGGTTGGCCGCTCAGTCACACACTAGCCAGACAGGCAGACAGACGCGTACGGACCGTTTGAAAAAAAAGTTAAGTTTTAAAATGATATTCGATTTTTAAAAGTGAAGTTTTGACTACTTCGCTCCTCGAAGAAGTCTGAAACGTTTATTGGACTGTGCAAAGATGAATGATTCAGTGGGGGTATCGAATGACACTTGGCAGTGGTACCGGGAAGTGATCAGATCATGGCTGGAGGATCCAGGGGTGGCGGAGTTCGAGGGGCTCAACATGACTGCCCTGAAGATGGACCAGGCTTACATGGTTGGGGTGTCGGAAATCGATGTTGGAGTTTATTCCGTTTCTGATGATTGCTTTCGAGTGAGTACTGGAATTTAACTGTCAAACACCTATATCATTAAGGATGATTACTTTTAAGGAGAGCTTGCATTATTAATTTGTTATTAACAGCTCTTTATTAATCTGTTTTCATAAGGGTGACTAAACCAAACGAGTTCCAGTAACATTTGTTACTGGTTTTTCCTGATCACACTTATTTTGACTGCAAATTCGCGTTAAACAAATGCAAATAATAATGACGTAATGAATTTTAATGAGTCTTCTAGCTGCTTTTATTTAATATCCTGGAACCATTTTATATGAGTTCGGTAGAACTTCATGCGACCTCGGAGCCGTTTCATTTTGCGTGTACCTACCTTATCTTGTTTCCAAAAAAGGGACAGTTAGTACGTATCTAACCACTTTTTGAACTTTTATGAAGAAAAAAATGGCTGGGAATTTATTTAAGGTCATTGCTCCCCTTTCACAACATTGTACTTACGAAGTGTTAGCACGTTGAAAAACGCATATTTCCCAACATCATACGTTTCATAAACGATGTAGAAAAATATAAACAGTAGTAGGTACTTTTATTCATAAGGTATTTAACTGCCCACGATTTCCTTCACTTATAAACTTTAATGCCCCATTTGACGTGCAGTCTTAGGGCGAATGTCATCAATGAAACTGAACGCAATCAGGACTATTCAGGAGCTCAGTGTCAAAATTATTGTGGAATATTGACACTGACAGCTCTTGATTGCCGTTTAAAGTGCTGATCGCGTTTAGTTTCATTGGTGAGATCCGCACTTAGAGGTCGAAAAAATCTTGCAGAAATATCTCTTCTCTTAAAAGTGCACCTGTATAGGTGCACTAAACAAATTAGAAAGATTCGGAGAAGATGTAGATCTTCTCCGAATCTTTCTAATTTTATACTAGTTTTCTTCTGTACTTTGTCTGTTTGCCTATCACGAAACTAACCTAAGTATAGAAGATACCTAGATTACCTACACTTAATGCACAATTTTTGCAGCATTTTATCGGCTTCTAATCTCTAATACAAAGCCGATACAATCAAAATAAACACAATTAATTGCTATCTAATTATGCCAAGGCTTAATTTAAAAAACAATACGCAATTACGCATCACAAATCGTCTATTGAAGGCTATATACACCTTTCTATGAAATACATCATCTGCCTAGCCTTTTCCCAACTTTTTTGGGGTCGGCTTCTAGTCTAACCGGATGTAGAGGAATACCAGTACTTAACATGGAGCGACTGCCTATAACGATACGCCTTAGTAAGACTGGTTGTCAGACTTTCGGGCTTCTGACTACCCCCGTAACAACTGTCATAGATCTACAAACAGACGAGAGCAACGGCTTATCGTGCTTTCCGAGGCACGGAGGGGCCTCTATATCTAATGGATGCTCACCCATCCACGGACCGACCTCGGCAAAATTAGCTTAACATTCGATCGACCCGTGCGGCTGTTATAGTTTAGCCACGAGCCCCTTCTATGAGAATGCGGAAAGAATAGTAAACATTACGGCACATTCGGGTTACGGAAGTTACATAAGACGCTTAATAAATAAATTCTAAAGCATTTTTTTTCCAATTTCTCGCTACATTTTATCTTTAAAGAATCTAGGTTATACAGAAACACTCGTGCAATAAGTAATTTAGCTGATACTTATACATGTAATGTAATACTTACTTTAATGACTGTTTTTATTTTGAAATTTTAATTTTGGTTTTGACATAATGTAATTTAACATAATATCGAGTAAATGTGAAATGTAGAGTGACAAATGTTACAATCAACAATTGGCCTTGGTTCAAGAACACTAATAATTGTGGGTTTTGGAAAAGGATTAATTTCACTTTTATACTGAGTTAATTTTGAACATTTATCGTTAAGTAAAACATTGAAAGAGAACTTTAAGAGCGTTTATTATGAAAGTGGGCAACGTCGCAAATAGATATCAAATATTTCGCTGTTTTGATTGATTTGGCAATATTACTGTATGGAAATAAGAAATGTGGTTAACTAGCGAACTAGAATATAAATAATGAATTGTAATAATAACATTGAATTTGATGTTGTAAACGTTCTAAGTGTAAACAAGGCATTTGGAAAGTTTTCAAATACTTTTTTTACATCTAAAACTAAATATTCGGTGTTACGATATTAATTATTGCATTTAATTATTATTATTCTAGTTCGCTAGTTAGCCACATTTCATATTTCCATACAGTAATATTGCCAAATTAATCAAAACAGGTGAATATTTGACAGATTATTTATTATTTAGGATAAACGCTCTTAACAATAGAAATTTGAAATGGAAATTTCCAACGTTTCCAACAAGAAACCAAATACCTATAGCGTATTAGAAAATAAATGCTATCTGCTAGCTTAGCCAAATTATTTTGAGAACATTCCTTTGACCTGCAGTGAAACAATGACAGTTTGTTATAATAACATTATATTTGCATGCACGATTGTTGAACTTGGGGTCCTGGTTCCAATTACCAGGTCGAGCAAAGTGTTATTAGGTTTTTCCATTAGGAATTTCTCAGGGAGTTTGGAAGGTAGTGTGTGAAACCTCACGTTTCGAAAAGCACGTTAAGCCATTGGTCCTGCGCCTGATCTCTCCCCGGTCGTGTCGGATTGCCGTCCCGTCGGACTGGCTGCGAACAGAGTGCACCTGTGTTTGCGCACACACTTGAGCACTATATCTCCTGCGTACTTGGGTAATCTCCGTTGAGATTGGAATCGTGACCGAAATTCTGTCGGGAGGATAATAAATGAGGTATAATAAATGTTATAAAAAAGTACCTATTAAAGTGTAAAGTGGTAATAACTGAGTACTGCCATACTTGATTAAACAGTGTTAATTGACATCATTCACTTACCCATTTATCAATGTCAATCATAAATAATATAAAGTGCTATTAAAATTTATGGTAGTGAATGTAACGACTGTAGCGGTAACTACAACTTTTTGTCGCGACTTTTTGTATTTTGTCGTGTCTATAAGTCTTTTGGTCGTTTCCCAGACTATCATTTACTTCGTGATTATAACCATTATGATAGTCTTTCACTATTGAAACTGAGATACATAGCTACTTTTAAGATTATTGATCTCCTATACTAAATAATGTTAATTTATTCATTTATCCACTCATGAGAGATTAACTACAGATTCTCAGCAGCAAGCGAAATCAGAAATTCAGTAAATAATTATTTTATAATTTCAACTATTAGAATCGAGATTGATGGCTAATTCTTTATTTTATCTAACATATTTAGAAATGTATAAACATCTATCTGCTTAGCCTTTTCCTAAATATGTTGGGTTCGGCTTCCAGTCTCACCGTATGCAGCTGAATTCCAGTATTTTACAAGGAGCGGCTGCCTATCTGACCTCCACAACATAATTATGTACAGTGTTCCGAAATTTATAAACACGATCAAAATAACAGAGTTAAAAAATAATTGTTTTATATTATGATCAGATCCGATATCGATCATAGATCAATCCGTGTTGCAAGGTCAATAAAAGCTAGATAAATTGATTCAATAAATTGATTATTTAAGTAGCCATGCCATTACTTTAAGATTGATTGAACTAAAACTATCTCTGCGTAGAAAATAGTTTTAGTTAGCGCAGAAATAGAATAGAACAGATAATTTCAAACGGTGCCCCGTTTGAAATTATCTGATCTATTCTATTTCTTCTCTATGGCAATTGGAATGTCGACAATTCTGTCAATGTCAGATGTGAAATGAAAAAGCAAGTTTATAAAAAATAAACAAGGAAATACATAATCTTTGAAAATTTCAACTGTCTCCCCTATTACGCTTCATAAGATACTGCTCGCTGGCAGACAGACGGATGGAGGGAAGAAGAGCGCAGGCTTAAGAATAGGCTTTCGTTTGGCGCCCTTCGGGTACAGAATCCTAAAAAGAAATGTTATTTAGACATTAATAAAAATCTTCGATTGATACAGTAGAACTCTATGTAGACCTTGTTGGGCCAGTACGGGACAGAAACAAACTATATATAAAATACCTAATTGTTAAAACATTCAATTAAGAACCGCGTAAAAGGAATGATAACCGATAAAATGAGGAGGGATTTTTCGACGCCATATTTCAATTTGTTTAGTTTTAGTTAAGTTCATTTGTTTTCCTAGTTATGTAATTATGTTGTAGTCTTTATTGTAAATGCTGCGTATTCCTCTATATATAGGCAATAATAGGCATACATATACCAGCACTTGTATTTTATTATTATTTTCTATTAATTCCTTGTATTGCTGCTGGAGTACCAAATAAAAATAAATAAAAAAGTTAGATTATTAAATTGTTTTTTTTTGTGTAAATATTTCTATAATAATTTACTATTGTAAGTTTAACAATCACATTTTATTTCTAATTCAGTATTGCCAGTAATAAAAATAACACTATACAATCCAGTAAAAACTCATAATTTAATACCATTGTCCCGGTTTGAAGTTATCCTTTCCTACCTATTCGTCAGACGTCAATATGAATGCCTATCGATCACCACCGTGTCACCGGGATTTCCTAGGGAAGTACCCGCATGTTAGCTGGTAATTGTAGGGTAGAACATAAGTAGGTACTTTGCTAGCGTATCAGGTAGCTGCAGGCATGCAGGTAGGTAGCGTCTCTAATTATGTGGGTTTAATGAAGTTGTTGATAAAGATAATTTGCGGTTCCAATGGTTGATGAAATCAAGCTGATGATATTCGACTTTCGGTCTTAGTCATTGGTATTTCTTAAAAATTACTTCTAAAAAGTAGTGAGGTACATATATACCTAGTTATTTTGTGTATGCCCTTTTTACTATAAGCTGGTCTCGTGGTCGCAAGCGCGACTGTTGAGCGTGGGGTCCTGGGTTCGATTCCCGGGTCGGGCAAAGTGTTATTGGGTTTTTCCATTAGGAATTTCTTAGTAACTGCCCGGAGTTTGGAAGTTGGCGGTGTGATACCCCCGTGCCTCGGAAAGCAAGTTAAGTCGTTGGTCCTGCGCCTGATTTCTCTCCGGTCGTGTCGGATTGCCGTCCTATCGGACTATGAGAGTGAGGGAAGAGAGAGTGCACCTGTGTCGCACACACTTGTGCACTATAATATCTCCCGCGACGAAGGCTAGTCTCCGTTGAGATTGGCCTGGAGTCACGTGGAAATACGGTCTGGAGGGTGGTGGGCACATTATAGGCTGATTATGCTTATAGTATAGTTATAAGCATAATCAACCTATAATGTGCCCACTGCTGGCACACAAGCCTCGTCTCAGAGACAGGGAGTGGCCCGTAATCCACGATGCGGGCCCAGTGCAGGTTGGTAGATGTCACATGTCTTCGAATTGTTGGTTCTAGGACATGCCGTAGTAATTAAATAACTTACACAAAGTTAAGCGCCTGTCTGGGTTCGAACCTGCGACCTACACACAACAACAACACACAACGACAATTCGTAAGTCGCGGCTGTTACTACTGGACCACCAATGCACATTTTACTTATAAGTATTTTTAGTGTATATGTCTTCTTTTTCCTACGTTTCTATCAGCTGATATCACATTAATCACTCCTTTCTAACAACATTTAAATAGTAAACATTAAAATTGGTCGCTATTGGTCACAATTTATTCAGTGTTTGAATTCAGCAATTAAAAAATATTATGACTGCAGCAACTACCAGGAAAACACAGAGGGATAAAGTTATAGAAATCAAAATTAAACAATTGGTACAATATGTACATTAGGTACCTATCTACATTATACGTTATAGCACATGTGTGAGTACTATGTACCGATTATAAAGCTACCATTTAGGTACTGGGTACGTCTTTCACTGACTTGAATGTGCCCTGGCGGCTGAGAGTATGTCATGCTCACTCTAATGTCTCGCTGGCGGTGGCGCGTGTGTTGGATCATTTAGCTCCCTTCAAAATGGTTGAGCTGAATGGTGCTAATCCATGCATCATGTTCGTGAACGGGCGCCGTCAGTAGGGACTGGTCATCTCTTAGCTGCCACGGCGAATTAAATTTAATTTAATGTTTGAATTAGTTTATATTTTTATTTCTAACGGACGCTTTTAATGTTTTGCATCGTTCTCACATGTATAACTTCAACTTGAATGATGTAACCAATATTATGTAACCATTTTTTATTTAATTTAAAAGAGTGTTCGTCGAGTTTCTTGCCCGTTCTTCTCCATAGGTACCTACTACACTTTGGAATGGGCGACTAGCTTCATATTTCTGACTGACCGACCCCTTGACAATTCAAAAGTGCCTGTAATTGGTTTATTTCAAATAAATGCTTTGAGTTTGAGTTTGAGACGTACCATATTAACCTAACAAAATAGATAGGCCATTGGGATTTATATTGATTTTCCTCAACGTTCACGTTAGTTTTGTTATTGATTAATAAACATTTGTTTTACACCTATGACTGATAAATACACACACAACCTCTGACTAATAAATATAATAAAAACAATATGGGAAATAATATTATAAATTCTGTAATAGGATTCGTGACAAATAAGGTGTAATAATAGTATATTACTAACTAGCTTTTATTCACGGCTTTGCCCCCGTGGAGTTCGGAAATTATCTCACGAGAACGTACTACTGATATAAACAGTATCCTATGTCCTAACTCAGGTCATGGTCTACCTGAGTTCCAAATTTCATCGAAATCCAAAAAGTGACAGACAGTCAGACATAAAGAGTTACTTTTGCATTAATAATATGAGTATGGACGGATAATTTTACTCTACTTCTTCTTCTTCTTCTCGTGTGGTTAGTGACTAACCTGGTGTCAGAGTTTTAAAGCCGCCCATGGGCCTCTGACATGCCGTGGAGAAATATCCTTCAGTCATGCCGGTTTCCTCACGATGTTTTCCTTCACTGTTTTTGAAGCAAGTGATAATTATACAATACGCACATGAATCAGAAAAGTCAGAGGTGCGTGCCTTGGGTTCGAACTCAAGACCTTGACAGTCCGACGGTCATACCACTAGGCTATCACTGCTACTACTCTACTGTACGTACGTAGTAAAAATTCAAAGAAATTACATGACGAGGTCCACCAACTCGCCCTGGTGAATCCAAATCGCCTATTTTCAGCAGAGAGGAGACACAAGTCCTAGCAATAGAAACACTATAGTCTCAAGGCTGATTATGCATAAACAGTTACAATTGGAGGTCACAAGTCAATCATCAGCATATTATGCATCTACCATAATCACATAACAACATGTAAAACAGCAGTAAACATTGAAAATCTCGTTGTTATTGCGCTATGTGTGTCAAGTATTCAACGCGTGCGCACAGCGGCCAGTTGGAGAAATTACAGCTCGAAGTGATTTAGTAGCGAAGCGTACAAGCGTTGCAAATACTTCTACTACGACTGAGTTCATTACTCGCCGAGACTGACAACTAAATTGTTGCAAAAGTGAAACAGTTACTCGATGAAAAATTGATACCTCAATATGGAACAGTTAGCAAGAAGCTACAGTCTATCATTGAAATAGTCAACCATTGAATGGGGTTGCCAACTGTCAAAGTGGCGTTAGCATAGCTTTAACAAAAATAGAAGAATTTTATATGGAACATTTGGTTTGACATTTAATTTGAATTGACAAGGTCTACTTTCGTCACCTCGTTTCTTCAATTCAGCTTTTAACTCACTTATCCGCGATGTCGAATACATGTTTTTTCAAAACAGTTCTTTCAATATTGTAAAAAAGACGGTGTCAACAAGGGGAGCCAAAACACAACACAAACTTGACGGTTGAAAGTTTTCACCGCCCTTCATTGTATCAGTGGTGCTGTACCGCAAATGATAGGACACTTGACATGATAGCATGCGTGCCCCGATGCACGTTTGAGGAACTAGATGACTCTACTGATAAAGTGGATCAACTCGTAGTCGTATTAGCCAAGTTCTAACTTAACACAGTTTAGATTGTCATCGACACGCTAAAAAACGCGATTTTATCAATTCCACAATGATTTATATATTTATTTATTGGATCTCCAACAGAGGGTACACAATTTCATGCAAGTTTACAAGAACAGAGACAAACACTAGTGTGCGCTTCCAATTATAGGAGACCACATCATTCTCTTATAAACTAGGTAGATACATTAAGTTTGACAAAGCGAAAATAATAAAATATATCAAAACATACAACACGAAATCATAGAAGCAAACAAAATGAAATACAAAACAAATTAATAATAAGAAAAAATATATAATAAGAGCCATTAAAGATTACTACGATAAAACTCTTACAAGTAAAGTTATGACTTTGTGTATGAATTGTTCTTTGGCCAATTTCACATCATTTAAACTAAATGCTCAAACTCCAACATGCTGGATTTTCGTCCTATAACTTATAAGAAAAAATGCCAATCTCATTTTGTTTTGAATTTACGTTTTTAAGTTAGTTACTAATGGCAGTAGTTCAAACTTTCATTGATTCTCAATCATCACAGGAATGCAAGACAGTTAACTGTTCTCGAAATAATTTGATCTTATGAACTGTCAATTATTTCCAGCCAAAGCTTTAGCTTGGCTTTTGGTACAATGACAGATGAATACAGATGGGACACTCCGTAGTTTAGGTATGAAGCTACGCCGAAGTACCCGCCGGCCCGTATTACTGGGCCAATCCAGTGAGTGTAACGTAGTCAGAAGATCTAAGAGTCACGCGATAAAAAGAGAGGCAACGTCTAGGTAAATGTAACTGAAGGTGATTAGCGCTGTGCGACCTGAATTTAATTTTATTATGTCATGGCAACGGTCGCTTTTTATTTAAATGATTTGGCGGACTGAACCATTTGTACTAATCTGTGCTTTTACTAAAACTACTTATTAGTTAAAAGTGCATAAACAAAATAACTAGGTATATTTACCTAAATACTTAAAAAAAAGTAAAATCTAGAAATACCAATGACCAAGACCGAAAGTCATTGAGCTTCAATGTAGAGTAGACACTGCGAACAAAATTAGTGTTTCATCTGTATTAATCTGTGGTACAATGTAAAACCGTTGCATATTAAAAAGGGTGGAATAAGTCATATTGTGAGCACATGCAGTACAAACCTATGAGTCATTTAAGTTATTATTCTTTTGTTGTAAGAATGTTGAACTTATGAGCTGTTTATAGTACAGTATGATTGTAACTTTATTGATATTGATGATGTTTTTAGTCTCGGAAACATAAATTACTGTTTGAACGAAATCTTCCATTGCCAGTAAAAAACAACGCTTTTGTTATTTTGATTATTACAGGCAATGGAACATTACTATCTTTATTTTTGCTATTCCTAGGGTAAGCTGGCCTGTAACTGGTCTAAGATCTAGTTGAAATAAATACAGATTTTTTTTTTACTTGTCATTTTCACGACAATATTTTATAGTGTCATTGCAGCCAGTAACTGTTATCTTACGTGATTCCGTTTTTATGTGATTTACAGTTATACCTAATCATGTTCTTTTCTTTATAGTCATAATAAAAACTTTCATTTAAATAACCACTGACAAAGCAAGTGATGTGCGTTTCTGTAACTTGTAAAGGAGGCATGCCATTACTGCCGCGGCCTGCAACAGGGGCATTGACGGATGAACGTGAAATAGTGGGTCGAGGCGAAGTCGAGGCACACATACGCGAGTCTACCAATGCCCAGGTTGAGGTCAAGGCTTGTATAGTAATTTTCTCAGATAATGCGCGGAAATTCAAACTAAGTACTTAAATTATAAATTCCAGAATCAATGACGAACAACAACAATTTTTCACGCGCCAATGTTCATTTGTTTCTTTTTTACTTTAAACAGCTCTATTTGTAAGCCAAATTGAAGTTTAAGTAAAATATTTGATAATTTACCTCCTTGGTTGCCATGCTTCGAAGTAAAAAGTTATTCCATTTTTAAATTACACGACAGATATGAGTTTTCATAGCAATTTATTCGGCCGCTAAACACGACAGATATAAATGGATTGTCATACAAACATTGCCGGCCGCTTGCTCGCATGTATTTGACTAGTAGGTACAGGATTTTTGATTTATCTCGAAGAAGGTTTTCAAAGTAATGCTCAAATTTCCAAGCATGTTTCAGAAAATTAAGTAACTATATTAATGAAGTAATGGCAACAAGTGACAGTTATGACTTGACTTGAGATTTAATTAAGATATTCGAAAACGCCTTGTCAAGAAAATGGTTATAACTATTGTGTGAGAGTCAAATGAATGAAGTCATCAACAAAGTATTTCATAACTCTTAAATAACCCATTGCAATTAAATCATCATCAATTGCTTAAATAATCCAACCCAACCCAAGTGGGTCGAATAACCCACTTAGTCACACTTTAAAGTTATAATGTTTTTATTATTCAGACATTTTAATTAACAAATTCACACATTAATAATATGATAGGTATTCATGTGATGGCAATGAAGGTTACAAACTTTAAATATTCATTTCCTACATTATATAAGACATTGTGTGTTGGAGGTAGTTTAAATGGTTAAGTAATGAGAGGTTAATATGTAAATTAATGTCATAACATTAAAGCACGGAGTTTGTTACGTCCTAACCTAAAAATCTCGGTGGTAGGTGGTTTTTAATGACTTTTAGTCACTATTTATAAAACCCTCATGACACTACTCGCGAAGATGCTTCGACGAAGGACTCGTCGAATTGACCGAAGTCCGAAGTACGTGACTACATACTCTTGCGAAGAACTACAGCACGCTTAGCATGACCATAATGGAAACGGGTTTTGTCGATGGAAGAATAGACAAAATGACAGAGAAACAATCACAATCTGTCATTTTGTCTATTCTTCCGTCGACAATACCCGTAGCAAACCAGTTTCTATGGTTGTCACGCTACGCGTGCTGGACGCTTCGAGTCCTTTGACTCAGGCGAAAAACCGACAACGATTGGAAGTCGCCCGAGGCGAGCGGAGGTTGCACGAAGCAAACCGAAGTGCACTTCTACGCTCTCGTATTCGCATAACTTCGATCAACTTTACGAGTAGTGTTAGTAGTGCAAGGCTTAAAAGTAATCCTGTGTTCTTCAAATTTGGATTTAGTGAAGTATGAGTAGCTACATATAGAGTAAAGAGTACGAATATACATGCATTTTCAAGCATTGAAAAATGCGCCTGGCGATGACGGTCTGACTCATCCGTTCGCTTAAAACTACATTTTATTCCTATTTAGTGTCCAGTGACCTGTCGACGTCAAAACTCATACCTATCATCTCTAGTAAGGTTTGATTTATTTCCATTTATGTTACGTCATCAGAAGGAATGTTAAGGTCTTGTCAGAAATTATAGGAAGTTAATGTTCTGAAATCAGCAGAGATATCCTTATGTTTACGTGACTAACTTACCATGTCTAATTGCACTCTCTCTTTCCAGTGCCCATTCAAGCTGCAGGAGAACATATCAGCGGGTGAAGAGAAGTCCTGGGTGGCTAGTACAACTCGTCGATCAACATGGAGGGTCTACGCCAACGCCACGGACCGACACATGACTGCTGGAGACACCTCGTAAGTAGCCTTCGTTTGTACATACATACTTTCTGCAGGCACATGGTATTTTTTTGTGTGCTTCTAAATTTTAAGAGGATGCTAGAAAGAGTGAATTAATCCCTACTAATCAAATAAAAACATTTCCTATCCTATCAATATCAATCAACACAGCCTTTATATCTATCTGCTTCCAGTTCGCTTCCAGTATGAGCTTAGAACCTTCCCATCATTTTCCAAAATTATAATTTAAGTTCTTTCTAAGCCTGCAGACTCAGAGTCCTGCATAAGTCCACCCATATCACATAAGGCGGTTTCTTCAATTTTTTAAGTATACTTACTATCGTTTGTTCATTGGATTATTTTGAAAGTTTCGTTGTAGGCACGTAGAAATAATATTAAATCACGACAGTAAAAGCGAGAGTTTCTTTACGCAATCATCTGTGAACATTGTCCTGTTGAATTTACTCTTGTTAGGTAATGGACGCCTCACTAAGCACGTATTGAGCCGAATTATTGCCGGACATGATAACTTATTCACAACATACGTTCTTAAGAAAGTAAGGCACTGTCTTTACTTATGTTTGAAGTGACAACGAACGAGACCGGAAAACGAGATGTTGTCGTTGGGTTAATATTTACAGATACGTACTGTTATGTAGCCCTATTGATTGGTGAACAGTTATGGTTAACATTATTTGGGTTATACATATATATGTAAGGTTAATTTTCTTTAGAAGATCAGTGATAAGTTTGGCTGAATTCGAACATTGTCAGTTATACGATGTTCAAAATCCGACAAACTAAATCTGCTAATTACTGCATTTTCGTAAACGATTACGACAAATTTGTTTCATTTTGACAGTTCAACAACATTAACAACAACGAACTTATGAAGCAATGGGTTAGCAATTGCAAGCCTCGAGTCTCGAGACTGAACATCGTCTGTAATACAATGTTCAAAATCCGACAAACTCAATCTAATCTTCATATTTTTGGACAGTCTCGAGACACGATTATGAGAATGACTTCTGCTATGTAGAATTATAGTTTGTTGTATTGATATCAATCTTCCTGCTCACTATAATATCACCAGTTTCAGTGGTAGGTTTCATCGACGGTCTTTTCCAACCCATTATAAAACGTAAACATCCTATAAATCTAAACGCACAATAGGCCAAACGACCTAGAGCTTCAATGAATGGTCATACAAGAAATCACCATTACGTTCGGTAAATGGATTAGTGATCGCAGTTTTATAGGTCTTTAAGTGGCATGCTACACATAGTAATTCCATAATCTGCTACTTTAAAGGCTTATTTTAACTAATATTATATTTATACTAATAATGTAAAGGGGGTGAGTTTGTATGTAGGGCCTAATCAGACAATATTATATTGTCAGGCACTTTACACTTGCAGCCTAGACAAGTTGTACGCAGAAAGCCATCAATGTTCTTCGAGTTTTTTTTATTCAAACAACCCACAGTATTTTTCTCTTTTCATTTTAATAACTGTCGGTGTGTTGTTGGCCGCGCTTGGCGGTCTGTAGCGATTCGTGAGTGCACCGTGCACAGATTAATGTAATCGCGAATAACAGGTTTTGGCACTGAGACAGTTCTTGTAGTTTTTGTAATTATATTTGTTTGAAATTACAAGTTTATTTATGTATTTATTTATAAGTATGAAAAATATGTATTAGGTGTGTTGAAACTATTTGTGCACTTCCAGTCATTTGTCCCTAAAGGTTCATTAGAAAACCGGCGTCAGACTGCATCTGTCTGGCATTAATGCTGAAATGAACCTTTTTGGCGCAGCCGTGAGATACTATTGTTGTTAAAACATTATTTTCACTTTTTATTTCGTTATTTGTATTTTATGTTTCATGAACCGTATCCAAATAAACTTTATTCATTCATTCATTCTGTGCAATACAAAAATGCATTCAGGATGCTGTTGGGGCTGTCACGCTTCTGTAGTGCGTTGGGAATGTTTGCTGAGGCGCACACTGATGGCTTCGCAGCGATCAGATGTAAGCGTGCCGCGTCGCTGTTGCAGAGGGTCCGGGGTAACTCGAACAGTGTCCTGAATGTCATTGCAAGGAAATTTGGTTGCACGCTCGTCCATTATTTGTCCAACCTGCATGTTTACTAACATAGTTATTAAGGTTAATGTTTACTAACAAATTATGGATGATTGTTATGAAATAAAATGATTATTATATTATAATCTTCGGAACCGATCCGATTCCGATTCTTTCTGAAAATGGAAAGCTATAATATTGCCGAGTGACATAAGATATATTATGTTAAAACAAGTTACGCGGACGAATTCACGGGCAGAGATCTAGTAGTCTATAAACTTGTTATCGTCATTCCAAACATCGGGCACTGCTGGCCAGTTTGAAATAGCGCATATTACAGCATACTTTTCAAACTCTTCTTGCAAATAATTTACTAGCTTCGGTTCGATTCAATTATCCATTAACGATGAAAACGTGAGAAAACCATGCTCTGCATAAAACGTAACGTAACTATGGAACTCCTTGACCTAAGTGTAGGAGAAAAACATACCTAGCGTATCCATAATTGCTTAATTACCTGCAAATCGTGGGAGTTGATTGACGGTACAATTACTTCGGCTTTGGGAACGATGGACTTACTTGTCATTCAATAGTGCATAATTAGAAATTTTTAAATACAATGCCTGTTGCTGCAGTGAGGTATTGCCAAGATGCTATCAGTTTGCGCATATGATTATGTCAGAAGGTTTGCGCATATGTTTCCGACCAGTTGTCTTTGTCATGTTTAGGTGTACACGGAAGTTTAAAGAATGTCATAAGTGAGCTAATCCAAGAAAAAATTTAGGCTCTAGATAAGGAGGTCCGACTAGCTTAATACCTATTAAGTACGTTTCAATATATACAAGTATTTCCTTGTGTTAGTTTAATATTGAATAGGCCTTTTGATGTTTTAAGCATGCATTGAAAGAATGTAATATTGCTAATGACAAGGAGGTAGAGGCAGTTGAATGATATCATTGACGTTATTATTCAAATGATGTTGCGTATGAAACTCCGGCGCAGCTCAGACATTTACGCCACCTACGGGATGCAAGAGATCCTCATGTCGAGGTAGCGTGTGTGCTTACTGTTATATGCACATATAAATTATCATTCTAAAACCAAGAGACTGCCGTATTTAAGTATGCTTTTACGCAAAACGATCTTAGATAGAAATTTCCATTGCCAAACATGGGCATGCAAATTGCTAGAGATAATATTCGTTTTTCTACCACTTCTGCCAGTCTGTAATTTCGGGGTAATTTTGAGAGATTTTTGTGAATGCGTTGTTTCTCTTCACTGCCAATTTATTTAATATTCGTAGAACGATTTAAAGCTTTAGTTCTGTGCGTGCAAAACAGCTTCCCTAATCGTTTCATGGAGGCATTAAATAATTTGGTGTAGGAATGGATATTCTGGTATTTCTTCTTTTTTCGCGATTTCAGGTTAGGTCCCATAGTAAAAGTTGTTCAAAATGATGAGTACAATGACCCCTTTTTGATTTTCTGTTATTTTAAACATCCTGTATGTTTCCAATTATCTATTGTGCAGAGGGTTGCTGTGCCAGCTCAGGCCAGAGATGGGAGAGTTCGGTGTGTACAAGCTGAACGCGTCCTCCGAGGGATGCGACATCCGCACCGCCAGGGAACCAGTCGACATCTACATGCGTGAGTATTAAGTCATTCCTACTTTTATCATGAGCTGCAGCTTAGCTACCATCGCCATCTATGGTGGTATGGCAGGTATGGAGTCGAACTTTTTTAACCGTCGTAATTGATCTTTCCTAACTACTTAGGTAAAGTGACTTGCTTAGTAACTTCGACTCGATTCGTAAAAATGAATAAGTATAGGTAGGTAAGTAGTGCAATAATAGTTCACAGCTAATCATAGAATTGGTTCGATCCTACGTCTACACTGTAGTCTTTCTCATTCTAACTCATAAATATTATTTTTTATAATCCGAGCCCGTCCTTAACCACTGAAATTCTTACTTTCTCATAGTGACTGTATTACTCTTTTAGCCATGTGTGGGATCACATGTCTCACGTAATATTAGTAAAAGGGTAATAATCGTATTATTGAAATTCTTAGAACGGCCTTTCCGTTGGTGTCCCCTTTAACCCTAACAGGGTATTTTGTTCCTAAACGTCTACTAGAATAAATGGTGATCGCCTTTTGTTTTCATAAATGGTAAGAATTATCATTTTGTGTTGTCTCGATATTATTTGGTTGTAATAAAAACATGCGAATGGAGATTCGAGGACGTTGTCGCAGTCTCGTAAAAGTCAACATTTGTCTGTATTAAATTCCAAAAAGTGTTGAATAATATAACTTTGGAATCAATAAAACAACAATGTTTTGTACCAGTATAAAACCCTGACATACAATGTAATCTCATTGGCCTTTTCCTTCGAAAGTTGATGTACTTATCTGTGGTATCATACATTATTATTGATGACATCTTGTGTTGTTATTGATTGCCTTCAATTGGGTGTTGTTTTTGTGGTGGCATCTACATCGCCACATACCAACTACGCATCAAAAACCTGACATCATACCTCATACCTCTATATTCTCACGTTATCTGACCAATATTTTACAAAAAGACCTACCATCCTATCTACGACCGACCGACCCACTTCACTTTTTCACTTTGTTTTTTACATTTATCCGCTGTATTTTCTTAAATTAAAATTTATTAAATACTTCATTTACCTATTACCTAAGTTTTAACTTATTCTTCCTAAGTAGCAGCTTGAAATCTAAATTCTTTAGAGGTATTTAGTAATTAATAAATTCATAATACACATACCGAATATAGCTAAAACTTTTGTGGAATTTACCTAAATAACAGCATGTGGTATGCGGAATTTTACTCAGTTATTCAACATGTAGTACGTATATTGTACCTATTGTCTGTCTATATGTCCTTTGTCATTGTGAGGCTGCAATGCCGAATGTTCACCATTTTTCCTTAATATGTTAATGTCAAGGTCCACTATCAGTCAACCATTTATTTGAGGTGAATCAGTTCATGAGTCTATGAATCTATTGACATCGTAATGTACCACTGCTGGGCTAAGGCTTCCCTTTTCCACATCCGACTGTCCACTGCCATTGCGGGCCTTAGGTAGGCAATGTTAATTTTCCCTCATATTAGATAACATTATAGGTCGGTACTGTCAACACCGTGCCGGAGGAAGCGCTAACGGTACGAGGATAAATGAAACACTTGCTTGTGACATATCTTAATGGTACTTATTTAGAATTTTTAGTTTTTAAGTTATTATATTTTTATATTACATACACTTGTCAGTGGGGGGCCGGCTATCTAAACTGTTCTTCTATTCTTAATCTAAATCAATGTTCGTCTCCAATCTGCAGTTTACTAATAATAAACACGCGGAAGTTTTATTCTAAAACCTTGTTTAAAGCCTTTACTGTACTTTTTCTCTTTACCTAATCTCAGGTCACAACTTTATAACTAGTCTTCACTAATGTTCTGAAATTAGACTGATTGGGTGAGATATTTCAATGAATCAGAAGTCAATTGAAGAAAATAGGCCACTATTAGGAACTTGTTGTCGTTGCACTAGCTATCTGTCACTCTTTGTTTAGCTCAATTCTTAGACGGGTGCCTAAGAATATCTTGGTGAAATTCAAGGAAGTATAAGTACTTCTTCTTAGCGTATCGATGGCAATAATTCAAATAATGTTTTTGTTCCGACGTTAAATTCATCTTTTTAACTGACTTCAAAAGGGGGGGTCATTCGACTGTATATTTTTTTTTTGTATGTATATTACGCGATTACTCCGCCATTTTTTAATAACTTTGCTTGTTATTTTATAAATCTCTATCTATTCGTAATTGTCACTTTTCCTAGCAATCTAATTATCATCTTTCACAGAATCCATGCTTCTTTGGTCTTACTCTTTTTATAGACATCCATATTGTTTCTTAATACTTTTCTTGTTACATGCTCCTCAGTTAATATTCATTACGTGCACAGTATTGAATATTTGACTACCCACACACGCTAAAAAGAGTTGTACTAATTCATTTCCAATATAAATTTAAAAAACGAAAGCAAAACAGCGGTGGTAATGACCGCAGATTTATGAATAATAATAAATTGATAACTCGGATCGAAACAGTCACGCACTAGAACTTGGAGAAAATTGAGAAAATGGCGTAACTAATTTTCTGTAGATATTGGCGACGATGGGCCTTCAAGTGAAAGTTAGAAGTGCCGAAGTCATAATGATCTTTGATTAGTTTTATCTCCGATATAGCGAGGAAAGTGGTAAGGAAACCACATCACGATCTGCAGATAGATATAATGATTCGGATGTAAATATACAATTATAGGGAGTACTAGCGGTTTTCCAATACTTTCTTTGGTATTACTTGCGTGTACAATATCGGAAGAAAGTATAAGTTATGATACTTGTAGTTTACGCTAGTGTAGCGCCGTGTCAACTTCACAGACTAGCACAACATACTACTTAGTTCTAGTAGCAGAGTACCTACCTACTTCGTTAAACAAAGATACGATAGCCAGGCAAACATAGGTAAAAAATTAAAAAATGAATTTGTTTGATTTTAGAACTAGACGATGATATCTACAATTTGCATTGTCTACCTCCAATTTACGACCTTTTATTTTTATTGTTAGCTGCTAAACCAGTTTAATGCAAGATGTCACCTTGTCATGTCATGGACTTCGGGTTAGGTTCATTACGTCAAGAAGAAGAGCTTTACAAATAAAATACAGTCACATCTACCAGTTGTATTTAATACATCCTGCGTTCTTATAAAATAATCAAACAAAATCTTGAACTCCTATAATACCTGTCTCTTAAAATAAAATTGGCAACGGATCCACGTTCATTGGAGCATCCTCAATTTCTGCACAAGCTATCATCATATTAATAAAAAAAAACGAATCACGACACGCGATCAAGTGAACCTAAGTGGGTTCTAGTGGGCGTGAGGCGAAGCTGGCCCAAATCCTTTGTGAAGACGATTTGTCTTGATGAGCATCATCCGTTGGAGACGAGCGACCCAGAAAAGAGCCACTGACTTGCCATTGTACTAGCGAATTAAAAGAATCAAGAAAATACTGTTTTGAATGTACATGTTGCTATATTCATATTGAAATATCAACCGTAATTTCGACATGTTGCAGTTTTATTGTATTATCAATTGAAATTAAAGCTTTCATAATCCAATATTTAATTACATATTTACACAACAATCAATTACTTTCGATATGTCGAAACTTATTACTTTACTACAATAAATAAAAATCAAAGGACTTATAAATTTAACAGCACTTGGTAAAGACGCACTCTCTGGCTAAAGTACTATAGCTCCCGTACATTGAATAGAAGAGGTTCCAGAAAGCCATCCTCTGGTTCTCGACCCGTCTGTCCATCCTGATGTCTGTATCAATAACCATGGTCGGCCTGGAGGTGGCAGTGACTGGTGTCCACCTCACTGGGATTAAGTCGGACGTTTGCGGTGTTGGGTTTCTGGAATTAAGTACATTTTCAAACATTAGCTTGTTTTTATTCATCTGGAATTTGGGAGAGGAATACTACTACATCAGGTAAAATTTTAGGAATTAACTTTAACTCTATAGGAACACAATCAAATACAATTTAAGGTATTCATTTCTCATTTTTGATAAAGATTGCCTAGGGTATGTAGAATGTGACTCAGTAACGTAACGTAATTCATTGAAGTGTGTAGAATTTTATAGAGTGTGAATGTTGAAAAAAATGTGCGTGTATAATCTTCGTAAAATTTTGAATGGCTTTCGGCTAGCTTTTATAAAATTCGTGACTTACCCATATTTAATGAAATTGGTCCATAAAGTTGTAATTCGGTCAGTTATCAATTGATCGTCTTCGCTTCTTTTCATGTTGACACCTTCAACGTCGAACAAGTAATTAAGTTCAGCTGAATGTCCTGCACCTTGCGAACCTGAATTTCCACCATAGCTGAACACGTATTCATAGACTGCCCCAACATTTTCTTCGAACAGTCTCGATACTACTCTTTGCGATGGGTGCCCGAATACAAAATCAGATTCAAAATTCTCCAATTCTGTTGCCACTTCTTCTGATACAGGGTCATATCCTATATAGAACTGCCTCACAAAAGTAGCGGCTTGTTCTAACTGTAGTCCGTCGAGATTGAAATTGTTTCTCAATTTTTCATAAAATGGATCTGAATCAAAGTAATCGTTGCTTAGTGAGTTACGTTCCTGGCTAGTGTAACCAATCAGCACAGGGGTGTTTCTCACTTTGATGATGTTCGTTAACGAGTAAGGATCGTTTTCTACAAAATTTTCAAGACCACTGAACGATCTCTCCTTGCAAGGTCTCAGTCTTAAGTTCAATTCGTAAGCTGCAGCTGTTACTAAATCATGAGGAGAGCTTATGAGGAACTGAAGGGCTTCATCAGTATCTGTCGTGTTTACTCCTAAATGCTGAGCTATCATGATAGCAGCATCTACATCCGCGTTAACAAACATACCTTCACTCTGTGGTGTGCCACTCTCTACAATTGCTTTATGGAACAATTTGGTGTTATCAGCATACACGTGTAATAGGACTGATGCGGCTCCGGCATCTTGACCAGCAATAGTAACATTATAGGGATTGCCACCAAAAGATGCAATATTCCTTCTGATCCAGCCCAGAGCCGCATACTGGTCCTTCAGACCTTGGTTACCAGGTACGCTCGGATTATCCAGGCACATAAAGCCGTATGGGCCCAGACGATAGTTGACAGTGACGACTACTACGTCATGTCTGACTAAGTTTCTGACTCCATAATCTCCTGCACTTCCTCGGACGAAGTCACCACCATGAATCCAAACTAGAACTGGTAGAGGGTTGTCGGAACTGGCTACAAATGGTACGAAGATGTTGAGACGAAGACAATCAATCGTCTCAGAGTCACTATTTGAGGACCCCATTTGCGGGCATTTGATAGTCCCGTCCCTAGCATTGTAGATTATTTCTTGGAATGGTTGTCGTGCATGAGATGGCTGAAAAGAAAAAAAATTCTGTGTGAATATTGTTTTATGGTAAATAAGCAAGACCTTTGCATAGCAATGTAGGAGTTTCCAAAAACTACTTGGTCTTTGTTGATCCATATGTTTGAATATAATAACTTTTATGCTCGTCAGATTGGAATTTACTTTTCGGCCTTTCTACATTATTTATTTAACTCTGAACCAGACATCAAACGTATCTATCTATTGAATATGAGTGTTCTGAGATATTTCTTAGCTGTAGATAACACCTGCTTACTATCATTGACTGATACTGTGTCGAGTGGAACGACATCGTCATTCAAGGAATGTAAATTAAAAGAAACTGGACCTTCAAATAATTTTTGACTTATAAAAGGATATTTTGCCTTTGACGAATGTATGTTAGGTTAAATAGGTAACAAACAGTTGTTTCTCTGACTATAAATATGAAATACTTTCCTCAATTGGTTTTAATAATTGGTAGTGGCGGTTTCATATGAATAAAATCGGCCATATTTATTGATTATGTTTTTCATTATATAACTTTATTTTATAGACATCATCGAATAAGCAGGTATTTAAGTATTTCTTGTTTACAACTTGTTCATGATTTACTAGCATAAAATACAATATATCACAAAAACAATGTAACAACTATACACAAAGACAGTGTACAGTTTTGAATTAAAAAACAAACACTTTCCATTGCAGTGCGGTCGACGGCCTGATCACGGCTATCGATAATTATGTTATTAATAGCGTAAATATGACTATGACGTAGGTACTGTGTCAGTTATGTCAACACTTTTGGCTAATGAAGCGAAGGATTATAAACACGCCTTAGGTAATAATAATGGTGTTTTTTTAGAACTCGGCTTCTACTGATTTTGCTTTTGATTTGATTTGAATTTGATTTGGTATTGAAATCGGTGTACCTAAACATCTATCTATTTTGCGAAGACCTTGACTATATTTCCGGAACTGTCGATATTATCCTTTTCACTTTCACTTTGCCTCCAGAATAGTTTCTTATTAACCTAGCTGGTATGGAAGGAATTCAACCACAAATAAAATGGCTGCGTTCTCTATTTGAAATCCTATTTCTATTCTGGGTCTGACATTGAGCGGCTGGTAACATCCGTTGGCAAGGCGTCAGTGCCAAATTCTTTGGTTTAAACATTCTACTTACCCCAAAAGGATCTTCTGGGTCCACTTGAGCGTACGGCACACCCAGGAACATGGAGTAGTCACCATCGGTCGCCCTATAACCTCTGACCAAGCCCTGACTGCTGATCAGGACTAAAGGATCAACCCTCGGTTCACCATACACACTGATTACAAAAAACAACACACACAAGAAAGTCTTCTCCATTTTGACGTAATAAAATTCTTCTTATTTCGAGTACCGTTCAAATACTGGTGACAAATAAGAGAGTTTATCGTTATATAGTTATTTTATCTCGACGTTTTCGATGAGATGAATTCGGATTATATTTATCGGATAGGTAGACCGGCTGGGCTACGTCACGATAAAATAAAGATGCTTCTGATAAATAAATCTACATACCTAGTTGATTTACTTTTTTATAGCTGAAAACCAATTCATTGATGACAATTCATTAGTCCCCTGAAAAGAATACGTTTTGACCTGATGGCCATTCATCACACATTGTTGTTACACAAGAAACTCAAACGGAATGTTAACTTTATCTGCTTAACAATTTCAAAATATCTTAATACAACCTCTATCAGTACAGCATTGCATAATGCTCATACGAAGTCAGCTTTATTTGCATGTCCAAATAGTAATGCGGCCTTCATAAATTCAATAATTTTATTGTTATTGCCATCGATCTTGAATATCTGCATATATGCAGGTTGCTGCCTAACTGACCCTGGCACAGAAATCAGTTATGAGCAGTCAGGTAATGCCATCAAATACCCTATATATGGAAATAATCTAAATATATTTAACGATAAAAGAAATACTGAGGCCGTTCTAAATGTCGATTATGTTGATGACACAAACGTTTGAATGGACAATAGTTCAATGGCAAGGGTGTGGACAATTGCAAGGTTTTTAGGCCGAATTTTGGATAAACATCTTTATTCTTGTGGATCAATCAATGAATTTGCACTAACAATACGTTAAAAGAGTCAATGGACGATTTTGATGGAAACTCGAAAGGTTGAATTTAAAACGTAAAGGCTATGAATAGCCTGGCCCATTACATTCTAAAAGTGGAACACGAACACGTTGCCTCATGGTTTTCGTAAAAGAAGACCCTTAGGAGTTACGAAAGAATGTCTTGTGGGCACATTGTAAAAAAAAATGCGATGATCATGATTTCGAATAATCGCATCCCAAACTTCACTTGGGAACATATGAATTCAAAGAAATGTTTAGACTTTACAATGCAGGTGTTGAAACAATCGCAGATAATGATCTGTTGATATATGGATGAAAACCACAATGTGTGTGCATTGTACCGAGATTTGCGAGTGGATTAAGGGAAATGACAATTCAACAATTGCCTTGTGTGTATGTATATGATTGACAGTCGTACATAGCAAATCTGTCTGTAGTTCAAGGCTTAGGGAATATGTAACCCCATTCTTTCTCGAAGTTTATGTCTATGATAATGGCGACTTAGGGAATTCAACCGTAGGATGTGCAGCACCATCCTTCTACTTAAAATGGTAAATACCGGAGATTACTAATCCGGATGTTAAGCGTGATGAATATTGTCAATCTCTTCTTTGGGTCTTTCATTAAAACTATTAGTCCAGCTTCCGCGATGGACATTCATGAAAGCATCCTAAGGGCAATAAAAGCAAAAAGAGATTAATTATTTTAAAGGCCATTTCTTCCACCAGCTCTTCTGCTGTTACTGGGCGTGTTGTTAGCGATATGGGTGCTGTACGGCATCGTGATGCTGATAATGTCACGGGTGAGGAGGACCGGCAAGCTGAGGTATGGAGACAAGGAGCTGGCTATACAACAGAGGTTACGAGCACTTGATACTTTTAGAGGGTAAGTGAACACTTGCTTATTTATTATGACGTTCAAATCTTTTAAACAGGGATTCGAGTCTTTAATAAAACTAAATATATATTTTAAACTAAATGTCTATGAACAAAGTCGATGATCTTTGTCATGTTATGGAGACAATTGATTTGTCCGCCATTGTATGCACCCGATATACCTAAGAAGAACAACATTTGCAATATTAAAAAGGCTTTTACCGGCGCGGGCGCCTACATAACATCTGTGTTAATTTCGAATCTAGCACGACCAGAAAGACTATGCGTGTGAATAGCCCTATTCACACGATTTTTTGTTGGTGCTGCTACATACAGTTTTAGGTTACTTAGCGTTTTTAGTATGTAATAATTTAATTACCACAAAAAGTGATTCTAAACACCGAATTTTAGCTTTCCTTCATCATTGATCATATGGTTTGCTATTATCATATTGTCTTTATCCTAATTTATTTTGGCTCGGCGCAGCATGTTGCTAACAGAGAATGATAATATTTTTTCTGTTAGCCGTCATCTCAGTAGTCAAGAAAGAAAGGGGGTCAAGAAAGGGGTTTTTTTACCATATAATCTTTCACACAATCCATCCTATGTATTGCCGTATTAAAAGCTAGACGTACGTATGTTGCAAGTTGTGTGTATTTAGAATTAACTTCACCTAATATTCTAAAACTAGACCATTTCGTACAGAATGGCTATCGTCTTCATGATCTTCGTGAACGACGGTGCTGGCGGCTACTGGTGGATGGAGCATGCGACGTGGAACGGTCTCGTGGCTGGCGACCTGGTGTTCCCTGCCTTCCTCTGGATTATGGGCGTCTGCATTCCCCTGTCTGTGAAGAGCGCCTTTGCTAAAGGCGTCCCGAGATGGAAGATTTTTATGCATATCGTTAGGGTAAGTTTCATTGCTGCACTATTATTTGTAATTTATGTTGGAGTAGAAAATGTAGAGTTCTGTCTGCGAGATATTACTCGCTAATATATACTTGCTCTGACTGAGATGACTCAAACTCATGATGACAGTTGGGAGAGCTTTAGTCTGTTCCTGGTAAATTTTCTTGATCAGCGTCATATTATCACGATATAAGTTGATTTTCAGCAATGATTCATAAGAACTCTAAATCTAAACGAAAATGTGTTTTCGGAGAATAAAAATCAAACATGAATTTAAATAATTTTAACCGACTTCTAAAAAAGGAGGATTTATTTTATATATATGTTCGGGCATAACTCCGTCATATATAGACGGATTTGAAAAATTATTTTCTTTTTTTTAATGTTATACTTCCAAGATAGTCCCAGTGTCATCAGGTCAGGATCTGATGATGCGATACTGGAGAAATCGAGGGAACTTCAAATATTATAGGCACACCTATAGCGAATTGAGTATTTTTTATAGTAACTCGTATAGTTGCTCTCGGAAAGCATAATTTGGTGAAACTGATGATGAAGACCACAGATGGCCACCGGAACTGCTCAATAATAAGTATTTCATGAGTTGCGATTAGATTACTTTAATATGGTTGCAAATAATTTATGCTCGTCACAATGCATATGGAGCTGATGGTGAAGTACTGGGAGAACTCCTCAACGATTAACGTCCCTGCATCGGGAAAAGCAATATTTTGTAAAAGGTGATGAGCACTTGACATTAGGCTATTGTAACTTGGATAAATAACAAACCGACCCACTGAAAAGCGAGAAATAAAAACATTTTTACAAAAAACTAGTAACCGACTTCCAAAAAAACACTATAAAGGGAAAAATAACTTAAACAACCGACTTTCAAAAAAACACTGCAACGTGAAAAACAACTTTAATTTCGGAAGTCGGTGTCTTTTGTTTTATATTTTCGTTATTTGCTACCAAGTTATTTTTCACGTTGAAGTGTTTTTTGAAAGTCGGTTGTTTATTTATGTAAAAAAGTTTTTTAAGTGTATTGTTTTATCACAGCAGGTCCTATTTAATAATCGTATGGTGTAACACTTGTAACAGAATACTTACGTAAGCAGTCGGCAGGCGCGCTAACTGTGAAAGGGGTGCTTAAGGTCAATCTTTAGAACCAGTCTCGTTATGTAAACGTTACGCGGATCGATGCGTATGCGCTGGGTTAAAGCTGTCTGATTATCTTAGCTTTTGAGGATGATGGAAAACTGTTTAAATAAGTGCCTCCATGGGATTTTAGACCTGTGTCAACAAGAAACTGCAAAAAACCACGAGGGTACCGTAAATAAAATGCGAAGATGGTATATTAGTTTTGTCGGAAATTATTTTAATTCTGACAGTGCAATGTTTGACCGTTACCAGCGTCTCTCTTAAAAATTAAGTCGATTACTGCAATTGTTTTTTATTATCCTTAATAAACTGTGCAAACGTTAATAATAATCATTTAATCAAGAGCACAGATAAGTACAGAAGTTTCACTCCGCAAAATCATTTGAATAAAAGCGACTCTTGCTACGACATAATAAAGTGCAATTCAGGTCGCACAGCGCTAATTACCTACAGTTATATTCACCTAGAAGTTGCCTCTCTCTCTATCGCGTAACTCTTATATCTTTTGACTTCGTTACGCCCACCGAATTCGACAAGTCGAGCGGCGTACTTACTTGTTGTAACCATCTGTATTCATCTGTGTCAAGAGCTAACTCTGCAAGGTCATGATGAGTCTTTTTTATTGAGCCAGTCGGGTTAGCCCGAAACTTGGGCGTGAATAAAATGGTAAAAACATATTGTGTCAAGCCGTTAAGTAGGATTTTATCTTGGGGTTGTCTTGGGGTGTTGGTGTTGTTTTGGTCATTACTTGGCCAAATAACTAAATTTATTTTATATGACTAGCTGCATCCCCGGCTCTGCTCGCTTTCTGCTAAGTCCTGATCAGAAAACATAATTTTTGAACAAAAAATATATTATGTCAATCAGTTCCAGCTGTATTCAAGGAAGTGAAATTAAGGACAAAATCTAAGCTGCAGTAGGTTATTCAGGTATGCGTGGGATGGTTCATGTACAAGTGATCTCTGGGCATGAGGTCACATCGGTTCCTTGTGAAAGGCATAGTTGCATTGTGATGCAAATACTAGAATAAGTAGGTGAGTCGAAATGAAGAGGTGCGCCGATTAGATGATCAGCTCCTTGGCAGTGAAAAGCCTTATTACAATATGTTTTGTATTTTTTGATAATACTCGATAACATAGTTTGAGATAGCGTGCCAGTGAAGATAAGCTCTAGGCTGTAGAAATAAATTACATAAGTATGTTAACAAATTATAAAAAATATTATATATATTATGAATTTTAAGTTGCAAACAATTTTCAAATTAATTAAGTTGTTAACGTTGATAAAAATGAGTTATTCAACAGAGATTTGAAATGGTCGTTAAGCAGAGCAATGAGTTCAGAAACGCTTCGTTTTGTTAGCTTCTTGGTTGGATTTTCTTAAGCAATAAAGCAGTTAAATAACAAGGAACTAAAAATTATCTCACACTTAATCGCAATAAGTGATTAATGTGCTCTTCAATAGACACACAGATATTTGTATTCACCGCACGCGATCCGTTCACTTTCGTTGCATCACCCAGACTTCCGCATTTTGTCTCATTGTGTACCTTGATCAGATCTCCAATGCATTCGAGTACCACTTCAGCGCACCCACCGCTAATGCGAAGTCGACTTTTTGCTACATATTTCATTGGAAATTCTGCTTGCGTGATAACATCCAGATAGCTCTCTCCGCTCTATGTAAAACATTGTTGTGCACACCATCCATATCGTCTTTTATTCGTTTATTTTTCTTTACTGAGTGATCATTACCGTCAATGTATATCACATGCGTGAGAGTAACGGGAACACGACATTTTATACTGAAGCCATCGTTAGTTGTTCGATATAGTGACCCAGTAACGGACATGGCCTGGTTTAGATTGTGGAGGAGGCTGTTACAATTCGAGTAGAATAATCGGCAAGTGTTAGTGACACGTGATTGGTGCATTTAGATTTAATGTCTGTTATTTGGCAGATGTGGCCACTTAAATTAAGACGTAATTGTCCACGGCTATTCTTTTAATTGGCCTGTTTATTGCTAGTCTACTTTTCTTCATCCGCTTGAGTTAGAATTGTTCGTGAGCGTATTAGTAAGCAGATGGCCATTCTTTTTTTTTTCACGTTTTGTCGAATGCGGTTTTTAAGTGTTTTTACACTTTTTCCTACACAATGTTGACACGGAAATATTGCATTGTACTGTAGAGTGACTCGGAGATTTAGGTTTTCATAAATATTATCATTCATGAACAATTGGGTATTCGTTGTACATTGTTATCGATCTAATTACTGGAAAAAAAACTCGTCGAATGCATAACTTGCTCCTTTTTGTGAAATTGATATCAATGAAAATGTACGAAATGTGTGTCGGTAGCTATCTTCGTACGGTAAAAAAACGTATTTGTGATATCTACCTAAAAATTTTGACTTTCATGTAAAATATATTGATTTTTAACCGACAAAATAATATATAGGTATGTATACTATGTATGATATATTTTTTTTACTTAAAATTGTGTACCAAAAAGAAATTAAAAGTTGAACAATATTCCCAAGCCTTATCATACGGTCTGTCATCAAACTGGGATGTGATCATAGTATCATCGTTATTTATCTAAGTACCACGTTATTCGATACTCTTCAAGTGTGGCTTTCCTCGAGAGGTTTACGCAAGTGTTATGCAAGCGAAATACTCATAATATTCGATTAATTTTTAAAGTCTTTGTTATAAATCTTTTGTTAACTGAACTGCATACCTATCGTTTTTATTGACACAGTTAAATTCAATCTTTAACTGTATCAATTTATTGGAACGACCAACCGTACCAGCAAATTATTTACAAAAAAAGTGTTCCTTTCTAGAGCCTCAATACTCGTAACATATATTTTAGCACTTTTAAAAGTCTATATTTCTTAAGCTCCGTGATTGTGAAACTTGATTTATTCGGCAGTTGTTAAGGTGAACAAGTCTGAAAGAGGTTCGATGGTTTCTTACACAAAATATTACTTGATAGGACGTGTTGGCAGTTAAGCTTGATTGAAGCCTCCGCATACAGGCGCGACGCGACACCGTTAGAACAATTTTCGTGAATGTTTCTTAGAAATTGATCCTTAAAGGTGAACACACACAAGCCAAATGCGTAGAACGAATCGAAGTCAACGAGAACGCTAGGAACGGTCTTCCAGAATCGGACGATTCGACGCGGGCAGGTGTGCGAGGTTTCATAGAATTTCATAATCAAGAATTCTAAAATTCGTTTCGATTGGTTTGTTCGACGCGTTCGGCTCGGATGAGTGTGCGTTCACCTTTATACGGTGCGATTGAATTGCCTATAACATACCACAAGCTGAAGTATCAATAAAATATGCATCTTCTAAAAGGTATTTAGACGATGCAAGTCATTTGTTGCTAACAATTTTATTTTTTGCCTCATCTTGTAAATGGGACTTTACATTGATATACGTCATTTATTACAATTTTAATACTTATGAAATTGTCTACACCTCTAGTCGTCTCTCGAATTGCAACAAGGATGAACTTCTATTGTATTAAAATGCTGAACAATGCCAGACAGCATCTCAAATTGTATCTTTGAATCGATATACCTATGTATTAAACTCAAATTCAAAGCATTTATTTAAATTAAACCATTTACAGGCACCCTTAATTAATGTTTTGTCTTTAAAAAAAAAATATTGACATACTTATCCAAAAAAACTGCTTGATGAGGGTTTGACAACCGATAATACTAAACTTATGTAGATGCGGGCATGACACATTTTTTTTTTAATATGATAGGTCATCGACTCACTATCATACTTGCTGGTGCTTGGTAGGTTCAAACATTATTTCTATTTGATGTCAGTAGGACGATAATTTCACTAACCGTAGACATTTATATTTTAGTTATTTCCATAGTGTAATGTCATACGGCATTTTGTTGTGGGGAAATGCAGCCGACATTCAGACTATATTTGTGCTGCAGAAGCGAGCCATTCGAGCAATTTATAACCTAAGTTGTAGGCATTCACTGAGGGATAAATTTAAGGAAATAAACATCATGACAGTCGCATCTCAATATGTATTTGAGAACCTGATTTATGTAAAAAAGAATATTAATTTATATATTCTAAACACAGCGACATTCATAGCATAAATACTAGAAACAAAGATTTACTTATTGTGCCCAGGACTAGGCTCCAAAAAATTAGTAATTCATTTAAGTGCCAAAGTATACGTTTTTACAACAAACTCCCAATCCATGTTAAAGAACTGAGCCTCAATAAATTTAAATCATTTATTAAACACAAACTATGTCAAAAAGGTTTCTATAAAATTAAAGATTGCTTAGATGACAAAAAGGCTTGGGACTAGCTCCACACTACTCCATACTAATTTAACTGTTTTGTTCATTTTATTTGACTGTATAATGTCAATTTATTTCAATTTTGTTTTCATTTATTATTGACGTAATCTACTCTTTACACAGTTTTTATTTTTTATCTTTATGAGATGTATTGTAATATATGGTCAGCTAGCGACCTCGAAAATTGATCATACTAATCTTGTCTGAGCAACCGGCAGCAAGTTTGTCATGCTCCCTCAGATGTCACTGCTTGCGGTAGCGTCGGGGGTCGGGTTGCCTCCTTCCCTCTAATATGGCGAGGGGGTTAATGGCTGATCTTTGCGTTATGCTCGTGAACGGGTGTTGCTTGTGGTGACTGGTCGTCTTGCTGACCATGGTTTTTGTTGTTGTTATTAGTAATTAACTGTTTATTTATTTTACTTCGATTGTTAGCTAGTTCGCAAGTTTATCATTTGTGATTTCCGAGTTACAGCTTTAATTGCTATGTGTAAACGGGCACGCCCTTTATGTCTGGAGGCTTTCATTCGAGTATTAAGTTCTTTTTACTTTTTTGTTGTTGGTATATTGACGTGTGCTAGGTGACATATAGAAAATAATTTAATTTAATGTTTTGTGTTGCGTAAAGTAAATTATTTTGCATAAGTACTATTGTATAGAATCATGTTTTTCTAACTATTCAGACAGCTGTGCTGCTGGGGAGTTTGTTGCGCCACTTCTTCTTCCCAGCTAAAGCACTAGGAAGTGGTGAAGGGCGGGCGTTTTTGGGGGACTGTCTTATGTAATTTTGACGTTCGAAAAGTGCTGATTTTCAGCCTAGTTTGAATAAATGACTTTTGAATTTGAATTTGTAATTTGGAAAAAAAAACAAATTGCGAAGAGACGTGATCTTCCGGTGCCTTCCGTCAGTACTTAATTAATCTATATCAGAATGAAACAAGGAGGTACTCAGTCAAGGATTGTTTAATGTATTTAAATTTTCTGTTATGATTTTTAAACGGCGTGATTTTCTTTCCAGCGTTCTATCATCATGTTCTTGCTAGGGATGTCCCTCAACACGATCTACGGCTCCAACATGCTGTCTGAGCTGCGTATCTTCGGCGTACTCCAACGCTTAGCAGTGTCGTACCTCATCGCTGCTGGTTTCTACGCCCTCACGGCGCCGAAGTACTACACGCCTCCGCGGGTGAGTGTAAGAAAGAAATGTTATGTTTATGCTTTTGTAAAAAGCTGCGGGTTTTCAGCGTACTGTAAATATCTGGTGCATACACGCAAATCTCTACTGGTTTAGGTAAAAAGTCTTTATGCTTCACGATATTTAAGGCTTGCGTTTTTTCTCTAATTTTACAATAAGTTCAATTACAGATTACTATATCATTGATACTGTATTAAGGTACAATTGTAATGATAATTACTCATTTTAAGTTAGTATCATGCCAATAATTTGCTAGCTAGCGCAAAAAGTCCTTTGCAAAGGCAAGGAAGTAAAAAGGTTATTGAATGTATCGGTTTCTGTAGGTACTGTGTATACTACTAAGTGGATTGAAGATTATTAACAGTAGAGAACTAGACTACGAATATAAAAAAATACGTACTTCAGTAGATAAGTTAAGGAATATAACATAAATAGATAGGAAACGACCAATTGGAACCGTGCACCTAGCTTCTGACGTTTCATAAGCGTCCATGTATTTTGTAGGTTGGTACGTTAGGTATTTGTGAAATAAAATATTTTGAATTTGTTTTTTTTTATTCCGGTCCTGTGCTAATTTTTATAATATTACCTACTACTTAGGTACATAAAAAGTTAGACTTATCAATATGTGCTACATACCTATGCATTAGATTGATTGAAGTCAAGGTGCCGTTAACTTTCGGTTTAACTAGCAATCCGGCGTTTTAAAAGACTGCACTACATCTATAGAATGATGTAGTCGCAGATACATTTTTAAAGTATCTACGTAGGTAAAGTAGGTAGGTAGCTAGCTAAGTATGCGTAAGCATAAATAAGAAAACTGTATTTACATATGATATGAATCTGAAACACAACTTCTTCAAATTCGTCGAAAACTCAATGACTGAATGCTTATCTCGTCTTTGTCATTATGAGACCTGAGGTGGGACAATTAGGCTGTAATAATTTATTGATGTTCATTCACAGGGTGCATGTGGCCAGGCCCTGAAAGACGTGCTATCTTGTGTGTGGTGCTGGGTGCTAGCAGCAGTCCTTGTAGCAGCACACAGCGTCATCACCTTCGTAGTTCACGATGAACACTGTCCGATGTGAGTGCTATTACAGAGAAAATATTTTCGCAGGCGAAAAAGTTTAAAATTAAAAATTTCAGATTTTTTATAAGTCGAGATTTAAAACGAGTGTTTTTATTTTTTCATTTGAATAGAGTTATTTTTTAATATTGGTATCCATAAATCACCAAAAATACACATTTGTGCGTTGCGTGTGTAAAGTCGGCCATTTCTTCATAAACTTTGAATTTTATACGTGCTGTACCTTATGTCATGCTGTTTTGGTTGTAGTAATATTGATTGGATATTCATTTTCATTTTTATGTTAATCACAAACTCTCCCGCTTACCTATTGGCACCATAATCATACTTAATCAGTGGCCAGCACTTGATTCAAATCAATTATATAAGTTCAAGGTTGTGTTATACAAACTGGTATATCTTTCCAGGGGCTACTTAGGACCCGGTGGCTTCCACGACGACTGGGTGGCGGGGGGGTGCGCCGGCGGCGCGGCGGGGTATATCGACCGCACGGTGCTGGGGCGGGCGCACGTCTTCCAGAACAGTGACGCCGCTCGTGTCTATGGGGGGGACCCTACTGACCCTGAAGGCCTTTTAGGTATGTAAATGATATTTTATTTCTGCAAATTGGTTGTAAAACACGTAAAAAAAATGTTTTAGAACGAGTGAGATGAGTGCTGTGTTGCCTGTCTTCTATAACTCTGACAAGAAAAACCGAAACAAGGTCACATTCTCTTTTAAAAACTCCAGACATAATTGTGAAAATGTACCTGAATTAAATATTAATAAATAGGAAAATAAATAATATTGTTCAGGACATAACGAGGACCATGCAGATTAATGTTTGACATAGTCGTTGGAAGTAAGAACCACACAGATTTGAGTAGACCTGTCCGGTCGGTACACGCATTTGTCAGTAATCGTGCTCAAGTTAGAACTGAGGGAGCTCAACACCTCGACGAACAATACCAAAGGACATTTTAAAAAACATGTGATGCTGACGTTAACTTAATTTCTCCAGCTTGCTAGACGTTGTCGTACTTAGTAACCTAGGCAAGAAGGTCGCTAACGAATCGACTCGCTCCACAGACAGAGAAAAGCTCTCGTAGATTTGCTAAGTATTATTCAATTTCAAGTCTTAGACATGAAATTAGTCAGTGCTATGCAGTAGTAGTCTCAAATCAATACAGTTCACACACAGGTACAATATGGTCGATATAACTTGACAGTTCTGAACATAGGCACTATGAACTTTCGCGCATGTTCTCTCACTCACATTCGCCTCATGTCATCATTTGGTTCCTAAAAATTATTATTGCGCAGAATTCTGCGCAACGTTCAGAACTGCCAAGTTATATTGACCGTATTGTACAGGTTCCGACTTTTTGAGCCTATTTAGTAAATAACATCGTTTTATACTGTTATGATATTTTTGGTTTTCTGCAGCAAGGAAATGACTCATTGACTAATGACATTTAAAATTGCCACTACTACCTACTTAGGTGAAAAGTTTTTTCATTTTGAATTTCCATCCAGGATGCCTAACATCAGCGGTGCAAGCACTCCTGGGAGTGCAAGCAGGCGCCACGGTCCTACTACAGCGCTCCCACAAGGCCCGGATCTCTCGCTGGCTCGCATGGGCGCTGGTCTTCGCACTCGCTGGAGCTCTGCTGGCTGGATTCTCCAGGGAACATGGTGTAGTACCCATCAATAAGAACCTTTGGTAAGTTGACTAGAGTTTTACAAAGTTACGATTTGATGTTTTTTTTTTGGAATACTGAATCAACCAAAAGACAAAAGAACCAGTTCTCTCCAGATTATAGGCGTAAAATGGGTCTGGTTTGTGGAGGTTGTAGAGGTCTAAAAATTTGGTTGCATACGTTTTTACTGGAAGATGACTCCAAAATAGTTAGGAAAAGGGTAGGCCAATGATGATAGGTATCTATGCGTCAAAGGGATCGTTTCTAGATAGCATATCCATCTTTGCAGATTTTTGGTTCATATTTATGTTAGAATTTCAGCAAATTGAAAGACTAACTTCAATCTTTCTTTCAGGTCTATTTCATTCGTCCTCGTAACATCAGCGTGCTGCCTCATCCTGCTCTGTTTCTGCTACACCCTCACAGACGCCTGGAGGCTTTGGGGAGGAGGACCCTTCAGGGCCCCAGGGCTGAACGCCATCGCCCTCTACATCGGCCACTCCCTCTGCGCCCACCTGTTCCCCTTCCACTGGAAAGTCCCCTACATGAGGACGCATGCTATAAGCCTCGTTGAAGCGGTTTGGGGGACAGCACTATGGGTCATCATCGCACATGTAATGGCCAAGAAGAAAGTATTCATTACGCTTTGAATAGAAGTATAAATATTTTATTTGGAATTGATTTTATTTAAGGCTCCTTCACAAATTGTAAAGATGAGAACAACAATAGTTCTAGGGCTTGACGACTGTTTTTCTGTATAATGCAAGGTTTTATAATTTTGACTAATGACTCTTGTTTAGCTTTGTTTTCATTTGAAAAGCAGTATGATGTTTTAGGTATTTCTTTTGGTAAATAATTTGCCATACTTTAGTACAGACGCCAGCACATCAACCTACTACAATCTGTCAAATTACTTTAATAGATTTTCAACTTTATCACTAAAGGATAAGGTTCAAAGCTGATTGGGAAAATTTGACAGTTTCGGGTAGGTTGACCTGCTGGCGTCTGTACCTACCCAATTTTTTAGCTGTTCATTACACAAACTAAAGTATTTTTTTTGTTGTCGAAAAAATACGTAAGGTTTTTATTTTAATTGAGATTCTATTGTTATAATATTATAATTTAAAGACATATTTTTAGGAATTAAGTATAGTTTAAGTGTAGATATTTAAACCAAGACTGAGCGATAGAAAAACCATAGGTGCTCCGATAGTTCTCAATGTATTTGCAATCTTTTGGTTTTCACATTTATTGTAATAATTATATAAAAATCTAGTCTTAATTGCGTATTTGGAATTTTGTCTACGGATTTGTATGCGAGAGCGACTATAAGTAAGTAAGCTTGATAAGAAAAATAAATGATAAAAATAAATTATTTCTTTCTCATTTCATACCGGCTGACCCGTTAACGGTGGTCAACAAAGTTCCAGTCCTTAAAAAAATAGAGGCAGTGTGGTAAGATCCCAGTAGTTTTAAAAACCCTTGTTGGCTCTTCGAAACTACTAAAGTAGCCAAACTCAAAATGTATTCAAATTACCTCTTATAATGTTTTTAGTGGGACATTTGCTCAGTTTTAAGAATGTATTGATCTTCGATTGGTACCTATGTAGGAAACGAAAATCCGAAAAAAGGCAAGCTGCGTCCCCAATTGTAACATTTTCGCCAACAAAACGTCTGAAATGTGAAATAAGAGTAGCAAAATGACGTCCCACAGCTATCCATTGCAAACTCTCATAGAAAATCACAACTTAAGTCCGCGCCACCAATGAAGTCCTTTTGACGCGGCGCTAGTGTCTATGCCATTGCATCAAATTGCATTAAAAAAAATGTAGTTCTTCAAATTTCCGCCGGACTTCAGCGGTGGCGCGGACTCTAATGAAGTAACAGGCTGTATAAATAACCACTTATTTATGACAGCCTGGAATTTCATTAGAGACAGTACAAAAAAAAAAGTATTGACAGTGGTTGGTGGGGTAAGGTAAAATAAACAATTGATATTACAATATTTGACGTTTTATTAGAAGGGTGACAGTAAAATCCGCAATGTCATTGAAAAATAATAATAAAACAAACGATTCAACAAATCATGACTCAAGGTAACGTATAGTTTTATAACAAATAAAACTATCAAATAAAATTACTTTATAATGAATAACAAGACGCGATTGGTCCCCAGTTGGGGGCTCACGCATGCGCACAGATTACGATCCATCAGAGATCAACAACACGTCGCAAAACAAACTCATACATGCAATCTTAAAACAACCTCGAATGAATCGTAACATTGTCACCCAAATATGTATGGTGCATACTAACATATAAAAGTAAGTATGTTTGGCATTTCGTTTACATTACAAGTTATTATGTCATAATAAGCCCGGCGCAAACGCACCTCTCTCATATATTAATTCCATTATAAGTTAAATATATTACTAAGGTCAGTTAATTCATCATAATTCCTATTAAATCACTTTTGCAGACGGTAAATGCCATATTAGGAATTGAATATTTCATATATTTAAATAATCATATTTTCTATAAAGGATACTTTACTATCGATGCTTATCCCATTAAATCAATAGCTGATAGGCAGGCACACTTCGCAGTTTCAATAATAAACTTGTATGTATGACCGTAGGTACTAACGATACTTTTAACTAGAGACCTAACTTGTATAGTGATAAAGACATGTAAAACAGTGTTTATATTATATATATATATCTAAAATTTCCTTAGAAAAAATCTCTTAAAATATATCTCAATTCTTTTAAACGTTCCCCGATGAGACAGGGTTATAATAATGTCGATATATTAATTCAGCGCTATATAAATATAACATTTTCTTATATGACTAAATAGGAAGAACATTTACGAGTGTATAAGAGAACAAATTAATTGCACAAACAGTGAAATATTAATACGAAACAATGATATTACCTATATACAGGCATTCTGGTAAATATTTTTTTTTAATGTAGGGTATTTACAATTTTATCGATTTTTAAGTCATTATGTAGAAAGCGACATCTCTAATATCGATTTTTTTTGCATTATAATTTGATTTCATTTATAATATTTTCGATCTTACAAAAATGTTGACGACAGCCGGTACAAGTTGACATTAAAAATCGACGTTAAAATTTTGAAAAAACTAACATTGATTGTATTGGCTAGTCATATCAATTATTCACACGAAAATTTATAACAGCACATTTTATTCTGTTACAAAATGTATTTATATATTTAAAAAAAGTTTGTTATATAAAGTCGAGGCGCACTGGAAGCATTTGTTTTCAGGAACTGTTCCGATTCGTATTATGAAAGAAGAGTGAAGATGGGGCATTAAAGTGCAGATTGAATCTGCGTAGCGTTTTCCCAAGTACATATATTGGGGTCGGATTCCAGTCTACCGGGTGTAGCTGAATACCAGTATTTAACATGGAGCGACTACCTATCTGACCTCCACAACCCAGTCACTAGGTAACACGATACCCCTTGGTAAGACTTCTGACTACCCGTAACGACTGTCAAAGATAAACTTATGACAACCAGGACCAACGGCTTAACGTGCTTTCCGAGGCACGGAAAGAAAGAGCAGTTTAATTAAGTAGAAAAAGAAAACGAGCGAGTCTTATAGTAGTGACATATGATGTGTAACATCTGAATTCTCACCTTGGTAATAAGCAACATTGCGAGGCTTCGTCAAGGTCGTTTCTGACGGCCAACTCAAGCACCGGGCGCGCTCATTGGTCAAATCAAATAGCGCGCGCTTCCCCGGCTTCCTGTTACACATTTCCGTCGCTTTGAGAGGAAAGATGTTACACGTCAAAAAATCTGCTTTCGATGACGCATCGGACCGTTCCCGCAAACAAATGTTAAAAGTGTGTTTCGGCGCTAAAGTCTACGATTAGGTGGAATAAGTACTCGAGCTCACTTTAAGTCACTCATATTACTAAAGAAATGGAATGTTTAGTTTTAAAAAGAATCACTAGCAGCTTGTTATATGGAACTATCACGCTTAACTGGAGAAGCTACGGCAGAGTTGGCAAGACCACGAATACACTAATGCAACGACTATTTTTCTGGAGATTCTGCTAGAAGTTACTGTTTTAAATTGATATTTATTAAGCTTTTAGGTACCTTACTACAAAAAATCGAAGACTGTCCAACAACCTGTGGAGTTCATTATAATAAAATTTTCTCTCTTCCGTTGGTTGTCATTACATACTTTGGGGTCTCCGTTTTTGTGTCTGGCAATCCTTATAGTTAGAATACTGCATGTAAATAGTTAGCTCATTACGTTAGTTACGTTATTCTCGTTGAAGGCATGCCATTATTTTGTACTTGTCGATATAGAGCGCAGAACTGAGAATACAGCTAATGTTTGCATGGAGGCCCGCAGCGCGAGGCCCGACGGTTCTACAAGAGACTAGACATAACCGAAACACTTGTCACACAAATCGGTTTTAAATAGGTCATTAGGTCCACTATTAGATACATTACTAACTTTATCTTAAATACAAGGTAAAATCTCTAGGACAATACACATTTCGCTATAAATGCAAATTCATGGAATTCAATATTAATCGGTAAGACAGACGCTGGTACATTGTTCGTCTTACATTATTATGCTACGAAGATTCCCGATAACACAACGCACCGCGACACGATCTCAGTTCCATAGGTATCCTGTAATACGCTATTTCCCAAACTATAAGTAGTTTAATAGTCTCTATTGTGTAATCTAGTGTCAAAAATACCATTAACTTCATTAGGCCACAGCGATCTGTTCACGGCGATGTGCTCAACAACGGAGAGACCACACAAGTACAATGTATGCTTTGGGTAACAATAAATCCTTAAACTAATTGCACATTTCAATGAAAACACGCATATAATAAAACTTACAATCTATTTATCGCCGTTACAGCGCTATTATAATATATTACGAGATTTCAAACAACACGCGTAAATAACTATCGATAATAATCTAAACCCCAGTACTAATAATTCCCTGTTATCAAGTCATCCCTCGCGTCTCGAACGAAAACTGTTTCAGAGTTGTATAAAATAAATATCTAGTGTGGCACTTGACAGTTTGTATACCGACGTAGCGGGTATATCGATCCAGCACCACAGAATACCTATTTACTAACAATTACAGTGAGCAACCATTCAAACGCTGACAGTTCTTTCCCCGGACACTTGTGTACGCGACGTAAATGTAAATACATCCAAAATATACATTCATTCCGTTATGGGACAGCGTCATACTTTGACAGACGATGCACTGTGAGACGTCTCACAGCCTTGCGGGGTCGCGGCGGTCGGGACACAAGCTCCGGAACGTTACAGCTTGTGTCGCACCGCGCGAGCGGAGCGTGCTACCTGTGACGTCACGTGTGGGAGCGCGCGCGGCGTGACGTCAGGCGTGGCGGCCGAGTGACGTCACTTGCGGGCGCTGCGCGCCACCATAGCCTGCAGGGAGGCCACCTGGCTCAACAGGCCCGCGTTCTTCTGCTCGAGGGTCTCTACCCTTTTCCTGTAGTCTGTGTTTTCAGATATAAGGATCTCGACCTTCCTCTCCAGTTGGTCCATGTATTCTTTCTTTTTGCGTCTGCTTTCTTGCGCTGAAATCTGGTAAAAAAATAAATATTAGGGTTTTGTAATAAAAGATTAAATAATATGTAATGTCTGGGGCTCCGCCCGCGTGGATGTCGAAAAATATCCCACGAGAACGTACTGCCGGGATAAAAAGTACCCTATGTGTTAATCCATGTGTGTTTTTTATATTTATATAAGTATATAAGACTTTTGCGCGGAACACTTTTTCTCAAATAAAAGTATAGCCTAGCCTAGTATAGCCTTATAATGCTATCTGCCAGTGATAGTCCCGTCAAAATCGGTCCAGCCGTTTCGGAGATTAGCCGGAACAAACAACAGACAAAATAAAATAAAAAAGATTTTCTGTTATAATTACATTATATACTTTCATATGAATTTAATAAAAAGCTGTTATTTTGACATTACAAACAATCTCTTCAATTTTACTTATTTGTGTGTGTATGTGTTGATGTATAAATAGAATGTTACAAAAGAGAGAATAATTTTCTATATCTACCTTGTTCTTAATTTTCCTCCTGATCTTCTTGAGTGACTTCTCCTCAGCCTTGGTGAGGGGTAGACGTGTCGGGACGGGGTATCCTTCCGCGAGCAACGTGCGTTTCTCTTCCTCTGTCAGCAGTAGTGTGCCAGTCGACCCTTTCTGTAAACGGAGAAAGCGCTTTAATTAAAGTTGTGGAAAACTGAATCAACAAAATTCACATTAGCTTAGACATTCATGAATATTCGAGGGTTACCTAATGACTATTTGATTTTCAAAATTTGCAATGAATGTTGCATTGTTGGGTAAACTCGACAATGTTATGAGGTGGTTAAATCAAGAGTCGAAGCAAAAGAGAAAGAAAGTATGTCAATAAGAAAAAAGTTTATTTGCGCTTAATATGACGCAAGCAAAGCTATCATGTTAATAAGCCAGATAAACTGTTTTAACTATTGCCCTTTGCAACTCTAAGCCCACGTTCGTAAGGACGTAATAAAATCGCGGCGATTTTTTTTCGTGCACTTGATTTTCAACGCTCTGCTTAGCGCCGAGAGTTTAAAATCGAACAGTGTGTTTTTTCAACACGCGAGAGTTGCAAAATCCCGCCGCGATATTTTTACGTCCGTGCGAACGTAGGCTAAGTCTGATATTGGTTTGATAAGTCAGACTTTTACCTAGCATTCTCGGAACTTTTTTCCAAACTATAGTGATTGTGAATAATAATTACAGTTAATGAATATTTCATTGCATGCGCAGTTTGTTCCCGAAACGGTGCGCCGCCGTGGTTACTTTAGTTAGTATGCAGAGGTCGTCAATCTTCGGGACACCTTTATTGCTTCCATATATTTACCAGACATTATGGTATATGAATCGGTTCGATGAACATTGCAAATTATTTAGTCAACTAAAATTATTTACAGTTTAAGTGTATACAGAAATTAAGAACGTCTCTATCATACAAATTGAGAAAGTATTTAGATTCCAATTGAAGTATTGCATTTTTAAGAAGGAAAGCATCCGTTGGCCTTCATTGATTGCATTTAGACGAATGTTCATTCAGACATCGCTGATAATCATGAATGACTTTATGATTTATAGGTTGGTATTGGTATTGGAGAAGTTCGAGAATAGTTTTTAGGCTTCTGTACCCCAAGGGTGCCAAACGGAATCCTGTTACTAAGCCTCCGCTGTCCGTCCGTCTGTCTGTCTGTCTGTCTGTCAGTTATCGGGCTGCACCGCATGAACCGTAATAGATAGTCAGTTGAAACTTTCACTGATTCCCTTCCCTCTAATTTTTTATAAGAAACGTGTTTTGTTTAATATATTTATATTGTACGGTGGTACGGAACCCTTCATGTGCGAGTCCGAATCGCACTTGGCCAGTTTTTGAAAGTACGCAGCGGAAATTGCAGCTAGCATGAGCATCATCAGGTGCTGGAATTAACCTGCAGTTTGCTATGTTCCTATATTTGTTTGTTTGCTCGAAGCAAGACATAGACTGCATCTCCAAGTGCTGAACACAAAAGACCGCCATCGTTCACCTGTTGCGGTTTGACCCTATGACATCTAAGCCTTGTTACTGTGCCTGGATTGGATCCTTACCGGTTGACTGCTAATAAGCGGCGTGTTGATTGGCTGCCTGGTATGGTGCGACACGTAGAGGTGCGAGCGACGCGCGGGCGCGGCGGGCGGCGCGAGCGGCGCGGCCGACGCCTCGTGCGCCGGCGACAGCGCGCCCTCGCTGTCTGATGACGATAGCGAGGATGGGGGCGTTGGCGGGAGGTTGAATCCTGGAAGAAGTAAACAGATGGTTAGAATTTCAAAGAACAGTTGGCAAATAGGTAAAAAACAGGATCAACTAGTTGAAGAATTGAATGCGATCAGCAAAAATCAAAGAGATGATGATGCGAACCACATCAAAAGTTAGGTAGGTGTCATAGTTATACGATTACCAATAGGAGAACCAGAAGCTCAGCCCGAGTTACCTCTGCACGTACTTAGTTGTTCATTTTATGGTAAGTTATAGTTTTTGTATTAAGATTGGAACTATCGAAAATTTTGATTTTGATAAATTGTGACTTTACCAGACATACCAAGTTTGGTACTATTGTAAGATGGCTAATTTATTGTTACAAGATAAAGGAATCCAATAGGATGATCATAAAATTAGCCCAGTCCGCAAAATTGGTAATGGCAGACTAATCCTGGTGAATATTTTACTAGCTACAGCACGTATGTAAAACCAATGTTTACCTGAAGCCCCTGAGCTGGAGGTGACTTTGATGGACAGTTTGTTGGAGTTGAGCGAGGTGGCGAGCCGTGGCGCAGCGCTAAGCAACAGTTGCGGCATGCCTGCTGCACCAACTTTCTGTAGCACCGCTTGTGGCATGTGGATTGTGCCAGTCTGGAATGTAATGGAGCTGATTAAATACATTTGTAAGTCTAGAGTGGACGATTGGTGTGTCGACCTTCTTAATAGTCTAATTGGAGTAGTATTGGAAGACAGGTGAACTCTCTGCATCAACGAATGTTTTATGAAATAACACAGAAGCAATAACAACCCGAAAGAGAATTGTGAGTTAAAAAACGACGCGGATGATGATAATGATGAACCAGAACAAGTAGTGTCTGAATTGATATCCTGTGACGATAAACACATCGCCATTTTCTTATCATTAAAACAACAGTATTTACATTGGATTGTTTAAAACACGAAACACTGTATACACGCGAAGTGGCTCAAGTAAAGGAATGCAAACTGCATTGTTGCGACTGCTCACTGTTTTACAATAATCGTTAAAAATTCCACTCCCGCGGTGTTCAACGAAAACCTCCCGAGAGCACGATTAAAGATCCGCGTAATTACTAAAGAGCTCACGCACACTATGGAAAATATGCTAAGTGCGTGTCTGTGGCGTATAAATGTTTTAGTTCCGTATCATTTTCTGGTGCTATGTTCCGAAGTCTTATTCTTTGTTGCGACCCTATTTGGTGATGTTTTGTTTTCTATCGCATGTAGCTTCGCGGTAAATTATTTGGTTGAAGCTATTGATTTTGACAAGTGGTTTTAAGGTGTGCTTTTAATTTTGAAATGATGATAAGAGATATTTTCGAGCACAAATTAAATATTCAAAAACCATAATATTTTATTTGACATAAACCTACATGGCCACTTATGAAACGTCAGAAGCTAGGTGCAATGTTCCAAATGGTAGTTTCCTATGGAGAAGAGCCGGCAAGAAATGTTCAATGACATCAGCACGCGTAGCATGACCACAATAGAAACGGGTTTTGTCGACCGAAGAATAGACAAAATGACAGATTGTTATTGTGAATCTGTTTGGTGGCCATGCTGCGCGTGCTGGTATGAATAAAATATCAAAATTTTCTATTGCACTACCAAGCTACGGAATCCTAAAAAATCCATCGGCAATTTTAAAAAGCCCCGTTTACATACAGATATGGTACAGGTGAAAGCCGCAAAGTGAGGTGCCAGAAATATTTGAACTCTAACGACCTTTAGTTTTTATCGAGTTATCAGGTCGTGCCGATAGATACGAGATGAAGATGCTACACGTCATGATTTATCAAAAGAAGGCGTGCCCGCGTGCCAACCATTTAATCAAATATTCTTAAAGTTTAATGCTCAAACTCTATTGCCAATTCTAGATAATAAATGTCCAATAAAAGAAGAATGATGAAAGAATGCTGTTATGAATGTTGTAGATACGTATTGTGCACAAAACGCAACAAAAACTGCTAGAAAGTGTCGAAATCGTTTGGAAAAGTTGTAAATGTAAAATTATCTCTGTTAATGCAATTTTTAAGAGTCGTTCCGCTTTAACCGAGTGTTAGATAAGTTTAAGCATTAAATATTAAAAGGTTTTGTTAAGAGCAATAAAGCGTTTGATTGCAGTATATTGAAGCACTCTCAGAAGTAATTCAATTCTTATTTTACCGCCAATTGAAGCAGTCTTTGTATAGTTGTCGCGTTTTAGCACGGCAATACCGGTCATTGGACTTTCCCTAATATCTCTCCGCAGGAACCCAAACAATAAACTAAGTATGGTTTTTCGTTATTGGGACATATTGAAGATCACAATAGATATACATTCAGGACGTTAACGAACTTTATTTTAGTTTTTGACATAAAAAAATGATAAAAAATGAAGGTGGATCAATGACCGCTATTGCCATGCGACAATTATAGTCAGAAGCTTTGCAGACAAGAATAATAATGATAAAGTTAATAGTTTTAACCATAAATCTAGTTCAAAACAATCCGGATCCTAGGACCAATACTCCAAAGGTAGGTACGAATAATTTCTGACGTTAACAAAAGGAACTTACCGTGTGGTCAATAACATAGTCGAGGTGTGTGACCGGTGTGCCAGGGGTAGGTGAGGGGGGGCAGGAAGACGTGGGGGATTCTGGTTCAGATTTCGGTTCTGCTTTCACCTCCCGAGGGGGGGAGTCACTGGACCGTCGTCGGCTGCTCCACGCGCTCGCTGGCATTGCTGGGTAGCATTCGTCTTCCATGTCTGAAAGTAATAGCACACACACAGGTGAGGAACTATGGACCAAATTAGGCTGTTTGGGTTTATGCCGGTTTTCAAGCAGAACCTTTCAGAACACACAAATAAATAGATTAGAATGACTAAAATAGGGTTAGTCTACATACATACGCATAATCGTATAATCAGCCTAAATGTAATGTTGTCATTAGTTCCCACTGTTGGACCTCTCAGTGAGAGGAAGTGGGCCGTAATCCACCACGCGGGCCCAGTGCGGGTTGATCTCTCTCGTCTTCGAATTTTTTGTTCTAGGACATGCCGGTTTCCTCACAATGTTTTCCTTCACCGTTTTGAGAGCGGAGGTGATGAAATAATCTACATAAAGTAAAGCGCCTGTCAGGGTTCAAACCTACGTCCTTCAATACATAAGTCGCGGTCGTTACCACGGGGCCACCTGGCTCTTTCAATCTACATAATAATAATAATTAGCTGCGACTCTAAAATCATTCATATACCAGTATTTCTAACCTCTAGTTGACCCCTAATTCAAATAAAAATGATAATGCCGCTACATAGTCTATTATTATTCTTTAAGATCGCGTGAAATCATGTGATTCATCATGTGCATTAATGTAGTCTTTATAATAAAATTTAAATTAATTCTATTTACAACCATATCCAGACTTGGGACCGTCACCACGCCCACAATTTCATCATCATCATTTGCCTAGCCTTTATCCAACTATGTTGGGATCGGTTTCCAGTCTTACCAGCTACAAGTTTCCATAAACTGACTATCTATCTGATCTGACCTTTGAGAAGTGTAACTGCCACAAATTCAGATTATCTGACAAAAATTTAAAAAAAGTTAACAGATACCTTCCTATGCGCTTCGCTTCATCGCAGTACTCATATTGCAACAGTTGTATGCTGGTAACAGAATGGAACATTTCGGTGGGAAGTGCGTTCGGACCGTTGCGTGATTTTAACACCTAGGCGTTCGTGCGGATGATTGTGGATTGTGGCGTTTCTACATTAATTGATTCAGGTAATGCTATGTTTTGGTAGGATAAGTCGATAAGTAAGGTGTTATTTGGGGCTAAGAAATCATCTGCGTGGAATAATGTGAGGTGATTAGTCAAAGAAGATGATTATAAGAGTCAATGAATGCCTGGTCATCATAAATGTTTGTAAAAGACGTACCCATAATGTCTTCGTTTACTAAGTTACTTATCCATGTTATGGATGGACGTTGTCTAAATACTTCATAAGTTAAAATACCGTCTTAGGATTTATATTATTTTACAACAATTTGCAAGATCAGTATGTAATGTTGTGAGTAGTTTTTAACTTTTTATCTTATTACTTAATCTGCATGGTGCATCAGTATGAATGTTGATACGGTAATAAATATTGCTTTACGTGTGAGTAAATACAACACGATTAACATAAGGATAAGACGCAATAAAATGTTCTTACATTGAGATGCCATTAATTTTTATTTAACCAATAAGGACCAGATCGCCATGTTGTTTCAATTTAATTAAATATTTCACCTTAGCAATAGCTGTTTTGTCTTTGTTGAAAAACAATTTTATTAATGTACTCTTTATCATTTGCGGGCCATTACCAAATAGATATTGATAAATATATAGGTAATTGGGAAAATTATATAATACTAGCTTTTGACTGACTTGACAAAAGCTAGTATTATATAACTTGACTTGACCTGACTTCGTCGTGTGAAACTTCGCCCCCCGACCCACCGCGTCGCATACCATCGCACGCCTTCGCTATTAGTTCGTTTTCGATAGCGTTCTTTCTGACTTTTTTTCTTTTTGACACTGCTTTAGGAGCCTACTCCTAAAGCAGTGTCAAGAATTGTGCTATCCAATGCAAAACGAATTTTTCAAATCCGACTGGTACTTCCGGCGATTACCCCCTAAATACAAACTTACAAACAAACAGATTTTACGTCTTTATAATATTATTAGTTTAGTATACTTTGTAAGTGCACAAGAGAATTCAAGCTTTTCGAATTTGATAAGTTTGTGACCAAAAGCCTGCAAAGCGTCCTTTAATAAACAGATCAAAAAGAAAAGAATAAGTTTTCCCTGTGTAGTCTCATGTGCAAGTTAAAGGTTACAAAACAGCCTTTTCTTACGAAAAGGGCAATAGTAATACCCCATTGTCCCACCGCCCACGTGTTGAGTGAGTTGACTTTAATATTTTGCGTGGGATGCACCTGATGTTCTAACTTTCTTTCGTTAACTGGCTTTCCTATTATTCTCAGATACACTGGGCTTTATTCGAAGCTATTTTTGTACTGCGTGGGCCTGTAAATATTGTTTGCAAACTTTATTTTCCATTTCCTCTTTTTCTATAAAAGTAAAAGTCTAGCACTTAGCTTGGATTAAAAAGTATCTATACTTACTTGCCTCACAATTATTTCCACCATCACATTTTGGAGTAAGGTTGTTGTGTGCTATATGTATTTGTGTATCCGGAGATGCCGCTGCATATCCTTTTTTTTTATCTAGCCAGTTCTATTCCATTCGATTAGACAAATTCCGAATAGTCTCTTAATCCGCTTTATAAAAAGTTGTCCTAGGTTTTACTCCTTACTCAGGACTACTTACCCATAAAGCTCAACAAATAGGAACGTCGTATGTAGCCTTACATACATCCAAACGGTTGCTACCCACAGTTTTTACAGTTACATAATTGAATATTGAACATGAACGCTTGATTAACTCATTAATTACAAATAGTTCCAGTTAATTTCTAGAACGGAATATACCTACGAACGGTATGTTTTGTAATTCGCTAATTAATTTTAACTTGAAAACAACGAATACTAAATATTCGTTGTTTTCATAAAGATGGTCGTGTAATATTTTCTATCTGGTTAGCTTGTTGATAGATACGAAATTGAAATTTTGGATTGGTACGCCAGTAAAAGCTATACAAAATGTAAGCAACTTGCCAACTCGGCTAGGATACCAACTATCTAAAGGGTTACCAATCAACAAAACCAATTATCCGCGAAAACTCATAATAACAGGACAGTAAAATTATTACCTTTACATTTTCTACAAACATAATTAATTAGGATCAAGTTAGATAACAAGTGCACGGAAGAAAATATAATCAAAAACACGGAAACAAAAGTAATGGACGCCATTTTCTATAATGTTTAGTTCATAAATAGACTGATTGGTCATAAAAATGATAATGAATCGAATTAATTCGCTGTCAGGTGTTTGTATAAATCAGATATCAATCTTTGTAATAATTTAAAGTCCGTTCGTTGATAACAATTTGATGGTAATTGATAGAACTGTTTACAAGCATTACTGTCTGGGTGAAAAAGAGGTTTCTGATGTCATATCTGGTAAATTTCCCTAGAGAGACCCCAGATTACCCTGGACGAAAAGGAATTGTCCTAATTTTAATAGAAATTATAGTAGTTTACGAATTGAAATATGAATCATGTGCTTTAACATCTAACAACGCAACATTTCTGGGTGCATCTGGCGTAATAAATTGTCTTTTCCTCCTATTCTACGAAGTAACAGTAAAGATAACTACCAGCATTGTCTTTCTAAATCATCGTTAGTTCCGTACGAATACGTAATAGGCCTTAATGTCCCTATCAAAATAGCGACAAGTGAGATAGATGACATGATGATATCGTCCATAATAGATGATGTCACGATGATGTATGAGGGGACAGGACAATCGGCTGATTTATCGATAGAAGAAATGTTCATTACACAATAGGTAATGAGGTTTATGTGCAAAGACTGCATGACTAGCTTGATTTAAGGATAATTTATTGGAACTTGATAGAAAGCCTCATTTGAATCGATTAGAACGTGCTCAAAGTTTGAAATTGATTGGCATATGCCAGAGCAAATATACTGCTATTCTAGGCCAAGGAAGCATATTATGTTGTTCGAGTAATAATTATAATGGTCAATGCTAAACATTTTTATGATAATGTAAACCTATCAGCACTAGGTAGTGTACCCTTATCTTACCCATAACTTAGTAGGTAATTAGGTATAGTAATTAATGACATGTTACCAGCTAATATACCTAATTTTACAAACAACCTCCATTCTTTCAAATAAGGAAATTACCATAAACTTTAAACGTTCCTATCTTGGCTTGACCATGACTCCGTAGATTTAAAAAAGACACTTGACATTTCGAGATAAATCATCGGCCCATCGCGGTACGTTAACCTGTGGTTCCTTTCACCAAAATCAGTTGCAAATTGAAGAGTCCAACTGACCATGATTAAATTTAATGATTGGCTCGGCATGTAACGGTTTGTCTGATAGTTATAAAAAGTTGAAAAATAAATAACAAACCTCTGTGGGCGAGTTTGTGTGAAAACCTTTTTATTTCTTTCTAAGTAACGTTTTTGTATTACTATTGTGTTGTTTGGTTTATTCTATTTACGGTGGGCAAGATAACATCTTTGTTAATGCATTTTCCCAATCATGTTCACCGCAACCATGACAGATTTTTCATTGTTTCAATATTTTGTTTGCGATCGTTGTTGTCTCAATATTGAATCAGTTAATCCCTGCTTGTTTTGACTTTGTTAACTTCTTACTAATTAGGTTTTCTTGTTCAAGTAGATTATGTTATTTATAAGTACATACATAATTATTTATAACGGTTACACACGTAATTATTCAAAATTTGCAATGGTAAAATATTTTTCGAAGCGTACAATTATCAGCCGTATCTGTGACGGTATAATTATCATTATTAGATATGATCAAAAATATTTTATTTTCTGGAATTCACGATGCGATATTTTATCAAATCTTGTCCATCGTTATTAATTTTGTTTAAGTGTAAGATAGAGGATTATATTATCGATAGCGGCAATCACAAAATATTTATTTATTTTATCTACTTTGATTTCCTTGTTCCTGCCACTAGAGGGCGTTAGTGGTATGTAAGTAATCAAGGCATGCGTTAAATAATTATTTTATTTAAACAAACATGGAAAATACGAATGTATTTTATAGTTTATTTTAATTATTATATAGTATTTCAATAACGAACAATACACAATTTGTGAAGATTAGAATTCCAAGTTGCGTGACTATAAGTATAAAAAAGACACTTTTAATAATTTTGCTACGTCGGCCTTGAGCCACTTATACATAACATTTTATTTTATTTTATATTCAAATATTTGCTTCTAAATGTTAAAAGTTGACCACGTGATGGACGACTAGTGGTTTTGCCATAACAGGACAAGGAATTAATTAATTCGTCTAAATAACAGTAAAAATTCAAGGTCAATGCAGTAGGAACTACTTAACTTAATTGCATTGATCAGTTGTTTTTTTTTGCATACTTATACCTAAATGCTAAAATTGAAAAATCTGCATACTTAGGTATGATTTTTGTGAATGTCGCATACAAAATGCAGGTTAGGTATTATAATAGTGGTTCTATAAAAACAATTAATAATTATTAATGGTAGGTACCTATAATAAATTAACATTCGTCTGATAACTATACCTACTTTATTAAGTAAATGTGTTTTTTTAAATGATTAAATGATATGTACAATATCTAATTAAGCCAAGGAGTTATTAGGTTTTTTAGGTAAATCATCTGCCTAGCTTTTTCCCAACAATTTTGGGGTCGGCTTCCAGTCTAACTAGATACAGCTGAATAGCAGTATTTAACCTCCACAGTCCAGTTACTGGGTAACACGATACCGCTTGGTAAGACTGGTTGTCAGACTTTCGGGCTTCTGACTACCCGTAACGACTGTCAAAGATGTACAAATGACAGCCGGGACCAACGGCTTAACTTGCTTCCCGAGGCACGGAGGGGTCTCGGTATGTAATGGATGGTCACCCATCCACGGACCGACCTCGACAAGCGTTGCTTAACCCTGAAGATCGACCCCCTCCGTAGGTTTATTAGGTAAATACATAGAATAAATACAATAAAAAAAGTCTCACTGCTTTTGTTTCTTTTGAAGTAAAAAAACTACTTTAATGGTGGCTGTTTTTCGTTACAACTTCTCTAAAGAGTATTTTTAGATATTAATCTCTACTAGACTGTATAAATCGAATGAAAAACAACATAACATCACGCCTGTAATCCCCGAAGGGTGGGGCAGAGGTGTACACCCACATTTCGCCAGTTATGTTTAAGTCCAATGTAATAGGGGGCGAGCCTATTGCCATCAACCGGGCACAAATTCAGATTCCGGGCTGCTACTGAGAAATTCAAGATAGAAAAACCCAATAATACTTTCCCCGACGTATAATTATTATTATAACCCTGGTTTTACGATTGTTCCTTCCATAAATAATTTTAAAATAAAACAATACTTGAAGAATAGGAAGATAAACATAAATCTCCGCAAGTGATCCGTAAGTCGTAAAAATCCTTTGAGGAGAAATAGGGCTTGGTTTATAACAACGCTTGTAGGAAGTACTATTCGCCAGTCACTGTTTAGTACTTACCCAGCTAAAGGTTGTCCAGACAGGCGCGACCTGACACCAGTAGAACAATATCCGTGAAGTTTTCATAGAATTTGCTCCACCAAAGTCTGCAAAGCCTTAATACTGAGGCCCATCGTAGGTAAGTACGGATCGCCATTGAAATACTAGTGCTGTGACTTTCTTGCTGAATTCGTTGCTGATTTGAGTTTGTAACACGTTGGGCGCCATCTCCACGGATGAGAGAATCGCGGCGATAGTCCCGCAGTGCCTTCAAATTATCGCCGTGTGGAGATTGATTCATAGATTTCCTATTGAATTTGATGGCACGGCGAGACTATAGCCGCGATTTTCTCGCCCGTGGAGATGGCGCTTTTCTTTTGAGTAGCGTGGTGGACGATAGGCATAAGTATAATACGACACTGCAAACTGTAACATACTTCTAGGCTTTTAAAAGATGGCGTATATGATTCTTTCTATCTAATTCATAGAAATTCGAATGAATAATTACATACTCGTATATAACCTTTTAGTTAGGTATACATACTTGCTTTAATTAGCAGACACATAATCGCTTGCATATTTTTTATCAAAAAATACAACTTGACCTTGATTTTTATATGTTATCTTTATTTAAAAGTTAAGAAGATAAGTTACCTGAACATTTTCTAATTTTCTGTTCAAATTGACAGGACTTATATCAAATTGACTGGAATTATCTTATAGTAAACACCTCTAGTATGTAAACAACAACATTGTAAACTACAGTCAAAGGTCAAGTCAATATAAGTCAAAGGTTATCTCAAAACACGTGGCCACACTTGACTTTTTGCCCGTTCCTTGTACTTTGAACTCTATAACTCTTAAATTAGAGCGTATATTAGATTAGATGTCAGGGTTTGTACGCATGTAAAAGGTTCTAGGCACATGGTCATGATTCATAGAGTAAATACTGTTATCTTTAGTATGTCAGAGAAATTCATAAGCAATCGTTTGTAACTTTGTAACCTCGTGTGTAACGCGAGAGTGTTGATATTGTTAGCTTGTTTTGGTGAAATTAAATGAGTTATAAATAACTTTTGACAGTTGGTTGTGTCTGGAGCACCCCGGGTGTCATCACTGCGTGGATCGCTCGGAGGACACGGTACAGGCAACTGAAGGAACACGGGTGGGTTTTAGCCAGTAAGAGTCTGACACGCCCGAGAAGTTATTTGATAATTTCCCATCCAAAAAAAAAAAAAAGGCTCTGGAGCACCAATTTTCTCGTCCGAAACGGGCGAGTAAAGTTATTTTATTTAGGCGAATCGAAAACTCCAGAAAACGATTTGCCTACAAATAAATTAACTTCATGCGAATCGCCTCAAGAAAAAATAATATTTTAAGTGTCGATTCACCCATTTCGGGCGAGTAAATTCGTGAATCATCAAAATAATTGCCGTTTGTTACTATATTTGCATTTAAAATATTGAGCCAGTTTGATAATTATCAAGGAATTTGCTAACCTATTTGTTTCATTTTTTACTCTTTAGTAATACGACACTTATGGTATCGTACTCTTCTTGATGGTTTTACCATGTCTAGCTCATGTAACCAATGTCCTCAGTCGACATGACATGTGTCACCGGTCGTCAGCGATTCAGATAAATTTTTCGACGCCATATTTTAGTTTGTTAATAGTTTTAGAAGTTAGGATAATTATTATACTTATCGTTATTTTTCTTAATTAATTAAATGTTACTTAATTAATTGTACGCATAAAAGGTTGATTAAACATTTAGGACACAAGAACATTTCTATATTGTATCCAAATATGTGAAGTTTAATTTAACCTTTTTCTAGAATCCTTTCTGAACAAAAGCAGTGGAAGACTTTTCTTTTTCTTTTTCATTACTGTTATAACTGTAATTTCAGGCTAGTTTCCTCCTAGAAGTCACTAGGATTGGTACTCCTTTACTAAAGAGGGACTAGTGAAAACTTTTAGGAGGACTAGTGAGAACACTAATCCTCACTAGTTCTCAGTACACAACGCAACATAAAACCCTGAACATTATCATGGTGCTAAAAGGAAACATAAGTTTTACGAACAATGACGCCATAATGTAACTATTTGTTGTTTCATAATGGCGGGCCAGCTGTTAAAACTTTGCTTTACCTATACTTGTGAGCAGAGTGTACTGAAATATCAAAAATACGTTTAATTAAAGAAGCTATACATCGAATAAAACACTACGAAGAATCGGTATTGGCATCTCTTTTTGTTTTGTTTAAGAGGATAGAGACAAGGATAGATCTTAGAATTTAGAATATTTGTTACATATGAAAGTTTATAAAAGCATAGGTATTGGAGGCAATAATAATAAAGAAAGTCTATCTGACTATCGAGTCTGAATATGTTATTGGCTAATTTGTCTTTGTCGACTCTAAGGACCAAAGACAAAACTCTGTTAATGAGCAGATTTCTGTCCTAGATTTTAGTCGACGAGTGTTGATCTCTAAAAATAAAATTAATTAAAAGAAAAGCGTTGAAATAAGTTTTCTTAAGCTCTTGAAAATTGCTGAGAACAAGTTTAATCTCAAGCCGCCACATAAACTGAGTAATTTTCTACCCTTTATCACAGATGAATTGCACTTTATTGTGTCGTAGCAAGATTCGCTTTTTTTTTTTAAATGATTATGCGGAATGAACAGACGGTGCACTCACAGCGCTAATTACCTACAGTTATATTCACCTAGAAGTTGCCTCTCTTTCTATCGTGTAACTCTTAAAAGTATATCTTCTAACTACGTTACTCTCACTGAATTGGCCCGACAAGACGGGCCCGCCGCGTACTTGTAGCTTCGTACTTAAAATGCGGAGTGAACCATATATGTATGTACCTACAAGCAGTGTTATTGTGGCTCCAATAAAAATATAGAATTTAGATTACTCAAGCAGATATTCTGAGTTGCTAAACTTTTATAAAGCAGGCTGCACTGAATATTGAAATCGAGTATGTAATTGTATAATCTGCATAATAGAAATTGACATCAATGACGAAATCAAGTCGGTGTGTTATGTATGTCATATATTATAACTTTGAAGGAAATAACACGTTAATTGCTGATGAACGTGCTTTCCGACATTTTGCTTAATTTTATGTTTAGGTAATGTGCCAAATGTCAGATTGTATCACAAAATTAATTCAGCATAATTGTTGAACAATGCGTTTCTTGTATGTGAGCAGTCATCTATTTTTTTCCTTCTTATTAAAGCTGATTAATACGCATTTTAATTGAAATAATGTTGTCCAATCTAATCATAATTCACCCCTTTTGGTTTTCCATTTTCCATACCCACGTATTCCCGTCTTGCCCACGTAGCATGACAACCAAAGAAACGGGTTTTCTACGGGTTTCGTCGACGGAAGAATAGACAAAATGACAGATTCACAATCTCAAGTCATACTTTATTTTGTTAAAACAAATAGTCATAAAACACTTTTTCAAATTCAAATTCAAAAGTCATTTATTCAAACTAGGCTGAGAATCAGCACTTTTCGAACGTCAAAATTACATAAGACAGTCCCCCAAAACGCCCACCCTTCACCACTTCCTAGTGCTTTAGCACTAGGAAGTGGTGAAGGGTGGGCGTTCGAAAAGTGCTGATTCTCAGCCTAGTTTGAATAAGAAGAAGAAGTGGCGCAACAAACTCTCCAGCAGCACAGCTGTCTGTTCAGTTAGAAAAAAAAAGATTCTATATAATAGTATGCAAAATGATATTTACATTACGCAACACAAAACATAATTTAAATTAGAAAAATAATAGCCATATGACAGCTAGCACACGCCAATATACCAACCAAAAACATCGAGAACTATACTCAAGCAGAAATAAAAATAAATTAACGTAAACAATATCTAAATAAAAGCCTCCAGACATAAAGGGCATGCCCGCTTACATATAGCTGTAAATAGAAGTTAAAGTTGATAAACTGGGAGCCATTGCGGTAAATAAAAAAAAAAATAACTCAAACTTATCACTCAAAAATATCAAATGGATGTGTTCGTTTTCTATGCATAAAAAAAGAAACATTATTTACTCATAAAACCACCACAAAGGTAATAAATAAATGTTCTCACGCCTGCACCACGATTATACCAAAAATCCATAAAGCGATTGAATACACATAAAATAGTATTTTATACAACAATAGCGAGTTATTTGCTTTGGAACTAGCAGCTCAAGGTCACAGGCTGTTGACAATGGTCGAGGTCATCAGATATTACATTGTTTTAATGGAAAATATGGAAACCTTAATTACTGTTGAGTGTGTTTTAGTATTGCATAATTTACCTACGGTCTCATTACGATTTGTTGTGGTAGGTGACAGGAGAGTCAGCAAGACAGAGGTACCGAAATATATGTATTAGATAATAGTATCTGGTCGACCGAGATCTGCTCGGGTTAAAATTCACCCCTTTTGAAAACTCACCCCTTCTCCATAGGTACGTACCTACTACGCTTTGGAATGGGCAACTAGCTTCATATTTCTGACTGACCGACTTCTTGACAATTCAAAAGTGCCTGTAAATGGTTTAATTGAAATAAATGCTTTGAGTTTGAGTTTGAATAGAGAATACTCATTTAATAGTACAGGAATAGTATAGGATAGTTCATACTAATTCCATGCTGCCATGATAGTAGGTACCTCCTTACTAATTCCATGCTGCCATGTTATTATTCTTGTTTTAAACTTTGAGAAAACGAATTTTCCCAGATATGAGACCTAGCTAGATCGATTTTTCGCCCCCGTAAACCCTTATATTGCAACTTTCATCGAAATCGTTAGAGTCGTTTTCGAGAACGTGATTACAAGTATATATATAAATATTGCTCGTTTAATATAGTATAGGAATTTACACTTTCTGAAATTGTATGTCAGGGCCTTCAGATTTGGGCAATCCACTATTGCGGCGATAAGTCCCCTCTTTGAGGAGTGGCTAGAGAGGCACCACGGCGTCCTCACCTTCCGCCTGACACAGGTCCCCACCGGCACATGGTTGTTTCGGGGGGTTCCTGTTTCGTATCAGGCGGGAGGAAACGCCCGGGTGTCATCACTGCGTGGATCGCCCGGAGGACACGGTGGAGCATACGGTGGAGGTCTACCCGGCTTGGGCAGAGCATCGCCGTGTCCTCGTGGAGGCGATCGGTGGCGGGGATCTCTCGCATCCGGCCCTGGTCCAGGCCATGGTACGGAGCGAGAGGGCATGGTAGGCCGTCACCTCCTTCTGCGAAGCAGTAATGCTCGCAAAGGAGGAGGCAGAACGCGTGCGGTAGAGGCAAATTTCGCGCCCTAACGCCCCTAGCCGCCGCAGGAGACGCCCTGGGCGTCGGGAATCGCAGGCCGATTTCCGGCCACCGTAGGCGCGGGCTTGCGGATGGTGAGCAATGGGTAGCTCGCCGTCCGATAAGGACCAGGCCCGGGTCGACGGCGCGTTGTGTTCCACGCGCGCCTCAAAGAGATGTCAGCAGAAGCGAAGGGGTCCGTTAGGACCGATGCCTGCCGGGGTTGCGGGAAAGTCCGAAAGGGATACCGTGGCCCCTGGCAACTTACAGGCAACGGAAGGAACACGGGTGGGTTTTAGTCAGTAAGAGTCTGACACGCCCTTCCGCTCCACCCAGAGCGGGAGAAGTTATTTGATAATTTCCCACCCAAAAAAAAAATAAAAAAAGGGCCTTCAGATTTGGTTTACCCAAACGATCTGCTGCTTCTTCCGAAAATCATTAAACATATCATTTTTCACTCGTAATTGGTAAATAAATCGCAATTTTGCTTTTGATGTAAGTAGTATCGGGTGCACGGCAGTGCCCTCGCCAAGTACAGCATATAGTTTATGAACCTTTATAATTCATACGACATACATAACTTTGCAGTTCCAATGATATTACGCCAGGGCAATTTTAAAACGTATGCTAGTCATATCTAAATGACAAATTGAAGTTATCGCCAAATTTTATGTAGGTACCTCTGACCACGAGGTTATCTTCTGAACAAGGTGGATTAATATCATAGTTGCAATGTACTAACTACACTAAGAATTTGTCCAATTAAACTTACTTTTAACAATATCGGTTCGATGATACATAGCCGTAAATACGACAATATTTTTATAGATATGTAGATGTGGGTTAGGTACACTTCTGCCTAACCTTTCGGGGAATACAGGTGTGGTGTTATGTTGTTATTTATATTTTTTATAGATTTCATTGAATTCCGTCAGGCCCTCAAACACCGTATTACACAAATTACGCAACGAAGGTATTCTAATGTAAATCGTTCGTATTCAGAATCGTGAAACGAGTTTTTTAAACAGGTCTTTATAATTTTCTTTTTAGTCTTTGCTTCTATACGCCATTAATTCTCAAATATATGACTTTTGTTGAATGCTGATTGTGTCAGAGCAGTCACAGTTTTGTGTTAAGTGTAATATATTTTGAATTTTATTACAATAAATTTCTTTCATAATAAATTTGATGGGCCTTCTAATATTGCCTTAATTTTAAAAAGATATTATATTGACAATTCCGTTTATTTATTTTATTTTGTATAGTGACTATTAAATATTAAATTCATATTTAAAATTAACAGTTACACTAAGAAAAACATTCTTACTTAATAAGTAAAAATACAAAGTAACCGATGCATGCATCTTGCTCTTGATTGCCTGAGCTTGCTTTGAATTACTTATTTACCATGTAAATGAAGTTTTCGACGAAATCTAGTTCTTAGGAGAAATGAGAGCACACAGCTTTAGGTTTTTACGAAGCGCGCTCTAGGCACTGGCATTGTTCACTTTGAGTTGACTTTGAATGAATTGGCAATCTTTTAGGGCAATCTGCTGTTTCTTATAAAAACGCAGTAATTTTTCAATGAAAGCGTATAAAATAAATTTAGCTATTTCTGAATAATATGTAAACGGGTTTATATATACAGTGTTATTGGTTATATGTCGGCAATTTGTTGGGGATGTAGGAGAGGTCATTTGCAACCAAATTACCCCTCATGATCCCTATACCAATATCTATGGCTCTAAAATTGTTGACATTTGCATGGGAGTCAAAAGGGGTCATTTGGTTGTAAATGACCTCTCCTACATCCCCTTAATGGATTGCCGATATATAACCAATAACTCTGTATATTCAAGAGTAGCTTGGGACCCTGAAAAATCGCTAATTATGTAACTAAAAGACAGCCTGTTATAATCTCGACTTACCGTCAACTTTGGTATGGTGTGGCGAGGAGGGTGCAGATTCAACATCTGAATGTAGACTGTAAGAGTGTTCTGTCTTGATGGGGGCGGCTCCCAGGGCCGCGTCGGTCATCAGCCTGTCGTGCAGCACCACTCCTGACTTCGAGTCCCTCTCGATCAGCCAGTCGGTCATCTCCGAGTCCTCTTCCAACACATCTTGCATCTCCTGTAAAGAATAATGGAAATTAGTTTTTAGGACCTCCAGAATTATCAGCGAACGGGATTGTTTAGGTTTCCTAAATTAAAATGTGTTGGACTGAAAATTAAAATTTGCCTTCTCTTAATCACGTCTTCGAGTTTCAGAAACTATACAGCCTCCGTGTTTTCCAGTGTGCGTACCTTAAGACTAAACATGAAAACCTTCATTGGGTACACAAATTTCATTAATATTGTGTCAGATGTCAACGCCTAATAATTCGCAATTCAACCATTCTAAAGGTATTGGCAGAATACATCAAGGCGGGACGCGACGGTGTAACGCGAATCCATGAAAACTTCTTGGATATTGTTCTACTAGTTGCGTCGCGCCTGTCTGTGGCCTTCATTTGTTCAGAGCGCCGAATGATAAGTTCTGAACAGTTTAATCAAGCCAATACCTAATAATTCATTGGCTACACAATTTTCATTCATTTTGTGTCAGATGGTTCCATTAAAAAAAATATTTTTTAATGAATACCTGTTATAACTGCTTTTTATTATTAAATCTATTAGGTAAACCAACCTTTTATGATTTACTTGGAAAACACTTAATATGAATGCTAATTGATTGCTGAGGTAATGGTCGTGCATTGTCGTGATTTACACGACAATGCACGATCATTACCTCATAGGTTTTTCAAACAACTCTACCACAGATATATAATACAGATGAATCACTCCGCATTTTAGGTATGTTCGTCTTGTCGGACCAATTACAATACATATACTTCAAACCTACTTGCGTTTTTATATACATTAATCATTTATATATCACTATTCTACACTTACCAAAATGTTATTTAACATAATGCGCCATAAAACTAAATAAATGTGTATAAACACGCAAAAACAAATTTTTAACAAAACTAAAAGCCCTTTGACACAGTCATACACAAACCCGATCCCAAGCACACCTTCATTTATACCCACACACACACACTCACACCCCCACACATAGACTCACCACGCACATTACCCCACACACACACGCACACACACACACACATCATACCACACACACACACACGCACATCATTCCACGTTTTTCTCAATCATTCCCACTCTTTCCGTCTTTCACTTGTTGACAATACATACAAATGTTATGAAATGGGGGGCCTGGAGATCTATAGTACAGGCCTCGGCTTAGTTTAGACTCCAGATCTCCCACAAATTACTAATTTTTCGACAATTTATCTTGTCAACTTTATACCTTGATGTAATTTGTGGAGATGAAATAAACAGATTTTTATTTATTATTTATTTTATAAAAAAAAAAAAAAAAAAAAATTCAGTGAACGTAACGGAGTCAGAAGATATAAGAACTACGCGATAGAAATAGAGGCAAGTTCGAGGTGAATATAACTGTACGTAATTAGCGACCTGAATTGCACTTTATTGTGTCGTAGCAAGAGTCACTTTTTTAACCGACTTCCCAAAAAGGAGGAGGTTATCAATTCGGTTGTATTTTTTTTTTTTTTTTTTTTTTTTTTTTTTTTATGTATGTTACCTCATATCTCCGTCATTTATGAACCGATTTTGAAAATTATTTTTTTATTTGAAAGGATACACTTTCCGATTGGTCCCATTTTTATCAAAATTTAGTTCTGATGATGGAATCTATGAGGAATTGAGGGAACTCTTCAAATATTATAGGCACACACATAGCGATTTAGGTATTTTCAGCTACAAGTTAAGCATTTGCATTCAGAAACTATCATTTAGTGAAGTGGAACTGATGAAGAAGACCACAGATTGCCATCGGAATTCCTCAATGATAGGTATTCCACGGGTGGCGCCATTTATGAACCGATTTGGAAAATTATTTTGTGATTTGAAAGGATATACGGCCAGATTGGTCCCAATAAATAAAAAAATCAGTTCTGATGATGGAATCCATGACGAATTGAGGGAACTCCTCAAATATTATAGGCACACGCATAGCGATTTAGGTATTTTCAGCAACAAATTAAGCATTTTCATTCAGAAAGTATCATTTAGTGAAGTGGAACTGATGAAGAAGACCACAGATTGCCACCGTAATTCCTCAATGATAGGTATTTCACGGGTGGCGCCATTTATGAACCGATTTGGAAAATTATTTTCTGATTTGAAAGGATATACGCCCAGATTGGTCCCATTAAAAAAAAAATCTGTTCTGATGCTGGAATCCATGACGAATTGAGGGAACTCCTCAAATATTTTAGGCACACACATAGCGATTTAGGTATTTTCAGCAACAAATTAAGCATTTGCATTCAGAATGTATCATTTGGTGAAATGGAACTGATGAAGAAGATAGATGGCCACCGGAACTACTCAATGATAAGTATTTCACGGGTGGCTATAAGATATCTCGATTAAGATAGTTAAGCGACAATGAAGCACGTTTAAATAAATAATTCTGATGACCATCGAACTGATCTGAAGATGAAGCCGGAAGGACGGCACCGGAACTCCGTCATAAAACAATGTATCCTAGCCGTGTTTGGGCTTATTCGAATTGCCATGAGATGTACTCTGGCTATAAATGATTTTAATGGTAATATCCCGGCATCAAATTGCGCTACTTGAGTCGTATGGTGTGGCCTTGATTGTCAGAAGACAGATTTTGTAGCCTCGTTATTTCCGTCAATGATCTGTGGCTGTGTGGTCGCTTTAATAATTTGTTGGCGTCCAACTCTGATAAAACTGTGCCTTCCAAACTTCTGACACGACTAAGCGCGACGTATATTTGTTCTTTTGCAAAGTTTTTTTTACCAAAGTCGATCACAGCTCTTTCGGGGGTGGTAGCCTGTAATTTATGGACTGTGACCGCCCAGCTTAATATTAGAGGCAGCATACGCTTCACATCTCCGTTTCAGACTAATATTAACTATAAGTCCATCTTTCCTCACGATGTTTTCCTTCCCTGATGTCAATAATGTCCAAGATAAACTCAGAAAGTTCATATGAATTGAAAAAGTCACATTAGAACCCACAACCTCATGCATGAGAGGCGAGGCCTTAACCTCTGGGCCATCATAACATATTAAATTACCAAAAAATATATATTTTACTATACATTTCTTTCTTTTCCAAACAAATATAAAATACGAGCATACCTACCTACACATTTCTAAGGTGCCAACCCTAGTGGGGCAGAATCCATAAAGATTTTAGACTAGTGGAATCTGCCCCACCAAGTCGAACTAGTGGGGCATATTCCACTGAACATTTTTAGGCATTCCTCTTTGCCCCACCAGCGGGGCGCTTGGAATGATTCGTTAATTTTTTTTAAATCTTTTGTTATGTTTCCATTATTCGACTGGTATACGAATTTGTGCGGGGTAGGTATAAACACAACTAAAAAGTGAAAAATAAAAACTTTTTTACAAAAAAAAAACAACCGACTTCTAAAAAAAACACTTAAAAGAGAAAAATAACTTGAATTTCGGAAGTCGGTGGCAAAAACGAAAATACAGATCCATATAGTTATATTTTAAGATGGTTCGCAGTTCGCATAGTTGAAGCCGTGATCTCAAATCTCAAATCGTTTATTGCAATCCATAATGTACAATTACAGGTGGTAAATAAAAGAAATAATAATAGAAACAATTATGGACCCTATCGGGCACAGCAAATTTTTAAATAGGTAGAGAGAGGAAGAGCGCTTTATTAATTTTCCTTATTATTAAGTTAGAATTATTTTATATCCTATTACCCGATGTACTTATATTTCCATTCATTCACTTATTCTATTTTATATGCAGGTCTATCTATTCATATATTATTTATTTAATTATATTAGTGATATAGTTATATCCCTAGGGAAATAGTTATGAATTGCTTTCATATATATTACGGTAGGTATATTTTACTATATATGTATCTAATAAAATACTATTGTTTTTGCCACCGACTTCCGAAATTCAAGTTATTTTTCTCTTTTAAGTGTTTTTTTTAGAAGTCGGTTGTTTTTTTTTTGTAAAAAAGTTTTTATATATAAATAATTTTGCGGAGTCAACCTTCTGTATTCATCTGTAACTCTACAGATAATTTTATAATACCTAAATAGCTATTTGTTAGAAACATCTTCTATGTTAAATCCTAGTTGGTAGTGACTTAATTAAATAGGTTTTTTTCAAGCCTGTGTTTTCTAAATGCCTTAGTAAAAGTGAACAGGTTTTCTTCGACATAAAATAGAAAACGCCTAAATATTTTTTCCGCCATTTTAGATTCGCGAAACAGCCATGAACTTGACAAAAACAAGTCCTATAAAGTCCCATCATGTGTCTTTTAACCTCCCACGGCGCCATTTTGTTTACCTATATACTGCTACATTGGATCATAAGTATGTAGGCAGTGAACCATCGTCGGTCAATAAACTACCAGACGTTACGCCATTTTCAAGATAAAAAACATAATGTAAAGAACGGTATTTGCAACACCGTAGAGTTCATTGTCGTTTGTTTTTGTTTTTTTTATTATTTCTATTTATATATAGCTTTTTAGAATATTTAACATCGAATTTAAATTAACGGCCAGTATTAGTTACTTGTACCAGTTTTTTTTGAGTACCTACATAAAGAAATTAGGAAAAATACTGTACCTATTGGATTTTCAGACGATTTATTAATAGAATGTTTTTGTTATAGTTTCACAGTAGGCAGATCCAATTAACGTCTTAGTTTTCAAAGTGTAATCCCCAGAAGGGATATTTTGTTTTTGCTATAGGTAAATATCTGTTTAACAAGAGGTAATGTATTTGTTTTCAATCAAAATTAAAATTATTGTAGTTTTTGTAGGTTTTTCGCATAGTTAGTACTTAGAGATTTTTTTAAGTGTATTCCGTGGATAATGTGAGTAACCAACTCATTTGACCGCGTCTTTTTTTATTTTTTCCTACAAAATATTACTCACTGTTTATTTTATCTAATAAATAAAATACAAATAAAATCGGCATTCCCAAAATAATCCATAATTATTGCTTTTTGAGCAATTTAGGATCGAGAATATCACCTTTCCCAATAAAAGAGTTCAATGAATCTGCTCAGATTCTTAAAATAATCATTATTAACATTTGAGATATAATGAATGGCAATGAAATAGCGCTCTGTAGCCGCAGGGTCAACGCCTAATAATTCGCAATTCAACCATTCTAAAGGTATTGGCAGACTAGATGAAGGCGCGACGCGACGGCGTTACGCGATTCTGGTAGAACAATTTCCATGAAAAATTCTTGGATATTGTTCTACTAGAGTCGCGTCGCGTCTTCATTCGGAACGCCGAATGACAATAGCCTAATCAAGAACTTACTAATATTTTTTGCTACCTAAAAATCGTGTGTAGGATTTTAGGTTAGGTTAGTTTAGGTACATTGTTTTTAGGTTAATTGCCAGCCAATGAAGTATATCTCACTATACTGATCTTGGGCATTGTTTGCTTTGTCCAGTTTGTCTCGCGATCTGCTTTGGACCCATAAGCCGATTGACATTAAAAGACTTCGAACTGTCTCATTCAACGTTGAATAGAACTCTAAATGGAACTTTCTCTACTGTTACTGTTGTGACACAAAGTAAAACTAAAATATTACGAGTACATGTCGCATGCACATCGAGGTTATCTAAATGGCCTCAACAAAAAACCTTTTACTAAACCCGAAATACATGTCTAGCCAAAAACTAGTTCTATAAACCAGTCCACTTACAAAGCCATCCCTATGTTTTATTACAGCACTCTTTTGTCAGAACAAAGCGAAATTGACGTTAAAAATACAAAATGTTGTTTATTATACCTGAAAATAGAGTTGAGAAAAAATATTCGCAACGCGAAAACAGATCTTGATTCTCGGTTCATTCTAATCGATGTGCACCTTAATATCGTGTCCCTCACCTTGGCAGTGAGTGTAAATAGGCATCGTTCAAATAGAGGAGGCGAATGAACGGCCATGGAGCCGAACACGGTCAGCGACCTCTGCCGGACGCCTTCCGACTGCTTGATGAGCTTCCGACATTACGTACCACGAAAGACGCAAAAGAAAGGCATATTTTAAGTACCTATATGTACGTACTTTGTATGTATGTGTCGGTACCAAACGTGCAAACGTCTGAATTAATGGAGCGATTTTTAGGGTTCCGTGTGTACGAATGAAAAAACGGAACCTTCATAGGATATATCACTCGTATGTCTGTCTGTCCGTCTGTCACAGGCAATTTGCTACGAATCGAATGCATTGATTAAGTTTAAATTTGGTACAAATATCAATTTCTGTAACCCACGGACGTGTTACGTAAATAAATAAATTAGAATATATGGGGGTCACTTTTGGGAGACAAATAAGAAAAAAAACACACACTGCACTTTTGCACACTGTACCGTATGACATATCAAATGTAAGGGCTTACTGTGAGGGTTTCAAGTATATATTTCTTTATAATTTTAAAATAAATAGTTTTAAAGTAATTTAAGAAAATAGATCAAAATTGACATTTCCCCCCTATCTCCGAAACAACAACTAATTCTATACTTATAGCTTACAGGAAAACCTATAAGAAGTCTTTGGTCTTAAAATAAAATGGTAAATCTCCCAATATTGTGCGTATAAATTTACATTTGCAGTTGGAATGTATGGGAGAACATTTTTTCAAGTACATTGTATTGGGATAAATTCATCCCAACTACGGAACCCTTCATTGTGCATGGTCCGATACGCACTTGGTTGGTTTTTTAAAAAAGAAGCGTAAGTACCTAACTCACGCGTCTGTTGATTCATTTTTTTGCACGCATGTATTTTGAGTTTTCCGAGAATAACGTCTTATTTGTATTTCCTCTACGCTTTATTACAAACAATCTAAAAGTGTGTGCGATTTTTCATAAATTAGCTCTCGAAAACTCAGGGGTATTGAACCTAGTGATATAGAGGTGCTCTTGGGGAAAACCGAATAGTTGTTCGTGATAAACATTTTAATTCGGTCCGGAATGTGGGTCCTCTACACCTGATGTGATTGACTTGTTGAATGTATTGGGAATGAAAATTATGCGTAGCTTATGGGAGCGTGTCTAAAATAAGATCTTTGACGATTACAAATTCTTTTCTCTTTGCACGTGCTTTTAACATAACATAACATAACACCTGTAATCCCCGAAGGTCTAGGCAGAGGTTTACCTAAACTACACCCACATTTCGCCAGTTATGTTTGAGTCCCATGTAAAAGGGGGCCATCAACCGGCTAAAAATCCAGACTCCGGGCTGCTATTGAGATAATCCTAATGGAATATAAAACCCAAGACCACATCGCTCAGCAGTAGCTCTTGAGACCAATAAACCGGGCATACAAGTTCTGTGAAAGAATGTTCTTTAATGGAGGTTTGTAAACATAATAAAAACTAAAAATTAATATCACCATGTTGTCTACCAATTATTTGGAAAGTAACATTCATATTCATGAGTTTTGTTTTTTAAATTCAATAACTTTCTTTATTCAAATGTCGATAAGTTACATAAGTTTATTTATTTGTAAAATGCTGAATTCTGTAGATATTTATTTGTTTTTTTTTCTACTCTATTTACAATATGAGAGAGAGAAAGAGGGAGAGAGAGAAAGAGAGAGGGAGACAGAGAGAGAGAAGGAGAGACATGGAGAGAGAGAGAGGGGGGAGACAGAGAGAGAGAGGGACACAGAGAGAGAGAGAGAGAGAGTTTGAATGCGCTAATCTAAAAAGGAAGGTTATAAACATAACGCTACAACCCTTAGGAGCCGAGCAAAAAGAAAAAAAGGCAGTAAGAACGCTAAGCGAAAACGAAGTAATAGCGGGGGCGGGCGATGCGACGAGACGCGGTGGGTCAGTGGCCGAGGGAGTTTTATGAAAATATGACTGTTATTTTAGTATATTGTGTATCTTTACCAATTCCACGCGAATGAAGTCGCGAGCAGAAGCTCGTAAGGAATGAAATAAGGTGTTGTCAAAAAAGAATGTGTTACTAAGATTACTCAGACCAAATAAAATATCAAGACATAGCGCTGCGAACAAATACAGTGAAGCATGCCAAAACTACACCTCCGCCCTGTGCATACACGCTCACACGCACACATTTACAACCATTTACAATCAAACTACACCCCACTAAGTGCGTACATGTTTACGAAACTGGGGTTTTTTTTTGGGTGGTAAATTATCAAATAACTTCTCCCGCTCTGGGCGGAGCGGGAGGGCGTGTCGCTTACTGACTAAAACCCACCCGTGTTTCTTCAGTTGAGTCTACTGTCGGGGTCGCGGGAAAGTCCGAAAGGGATACCGTGGCCCCTGGCAACGTACAGGCAACTGAAGGAACAGGGGTGGGTTTTAGTCAGAAAGCTACAAAAAAAAAACTACATTTCTACACTATTAAGTTCGTTACTCACAATAAAAGTGTTCTCCAATCAAATCAAGCTGCTATAGTTTTAGATTGATCGGTACTGCCAAACCAATCAGCTAACTGTTTGGACCACAGAGTAAGGAAGGACATAAGGCTCACACTGTTACAAATGCTGAACTTGCTAATGCAAGCTTTGCTCGTTCAAATCACTAGGAATATTGAAAACAACGAGCATCAGTCCTCATGTAGTCCCAGTTCTAAATTATTTTGGAACTGGCATGTAGTTTGACATAAGTGCGAAAACCATTGAAAATTATTCATTATACATATATAAACTTACGCCTTCTTCCCATGGGTAGGCAAAAACTACAGAGGCCACCTGCTACGATCCTTACATACTCCTTTTAGTTCGTTTACGTTCATACATCTGGTCGATATGATTTACTTTCATCGAATGTCGCATTTTAAAATACCTAACTAGAGTCCGCACAGCCACTGAAGCTGTGACTGAAGTCCATTTGACGCGGCGCTAGTGTCTAAGCCATTGCATCACATTGCATATAAAAAATGTAGTTCCACAATTTTCCGCGGGCCTTATTTCGTGGCGCGCACTCTATCTACATTATGACGCGTTAGCAAGATGGAAAGTCGCTTAAAAATGTGAATCACGTCACAAGATTGATGTGAACAGAAAATGTCAAACAATAATACAATATAACCTAAGTAGGTAATGTAAAGTACCTAGCACTTTACTTACGTAAGTATAAGGATAAACTGTGGTTTAGCAATTTGGTGCTTATCATTAGTTATTATGAGTATTATTTTTAGGTATCTAGGACACCACACTGTGGATATTCACTCATGAATGGACTGTGTGAAAGATGTTATGGCTAGAAAAGGGGGGAGATTAGGGTTGACGACTAATAGAGAAGTAAAGAAGTATGGATAAGGTCATACAGGAGAATGTTGATGAATCTAAGACACCACACAACTTAAAAATATCTAAGTTATGTTTGTAAAAATATGTTTTCTTTTAAAGAAAATTATTCCCAAAAAGGCTAGGCAGATACCCTAGATTATCTTGAAAAGGCTTATCTTTTCATCCTGTTTTGACTTTGAATAAAATTATTATTTGTGAGCACAAGTGATCCTTTTTTTACCGAAACTGATTTAACTGAAGGATTAACATAGATCTTTTATCCGGACACAACCGTAATCACAACATTTTCTTTCGTTTTACGCGTCTGTTTCGAGTCAAACTAAGGCACATGTCAGCGGGAGATGTCCCAAGGGAAATAAAAAATAAATAAGGGAAAACCACAAGGCGTTCAGTGAATTTCAAATAGTAACAATTTGGGGCTGTTTGTGCCTTTAATATTAACCGGAAACAAACTTTAAGTGAAACCTTTGAATTAATAAAGTAGTGTTATTACTTAGTTTCTTTCTGAAACTTAATTTTGGTTAACATAATTATTCCCAGAAAAACATGCGAAAACCCAAACATTTTGGCAACAATGAAATCACTTCTAAAGTTTTAGTTTTCGAGAAGTTCATACAAAATGTAATTTGCATGGCAACACGTTTTCAGTCATATGTTACTAGATGGCGTTAGTAGTTAGCTAATTACCTCATGCCGTGTTTCGAGCCTCGAAATTTTCCCAGAAAAGGCTTGACATGGTCCATAATTATGATGTCATTGACTGCCCTGTGCGACTCAATGAGTGGCGTCAAAAACGTTGTATGTGTGTAGGCCTACAGATTTTTTTGTACAGTGCAAAATTACCTACTGCGAATAAAATGAATTAATTTCTCGCCGTCATAAAAGTTGAGTGCGCTTTAAGATGCCAGGCCTACAGATTATTTTTGACAATGCTAATTAAAGCGAATAATATAAAATTAATTGCTCTAAATTACAAATGTGAAATTAAGCCTAAGAGATAATTTGACATTATTACCTATGGCAGTAACTTGATGAATTGACAAAAATACGAAATGTGAAAAATAAGTTACTAAGTAGCAAATTTTTATTTACCTACGTTTTTTTCATCCTAGTTTAGTATGAAATTTACAAATACTTACAAAGAGAGTTTTTTTTTAAACAATGCCTTCTGTGCCTACTTAAATGTTTATTTTATCAAATATTTTAGTTACGATTGTCTCACAGTCTAGACGAAACCTTTAAACAGTACCTACCTAATTAGCATATTCTTTCTTACTTTTTTTCATCCTAGTTTAGAAAAAGAAACCTAAAAAAAACGTAAGTACAGTTTTTTGAAAAACAATGCCTTCTAAGGCGAGGTTACTTATATTTTTGTTGTATCAAATATTTCAGTGAAGATTATCTCACAGTGTAGACGAAACCTTTAAACAGTACCTACCTAATTAGCATATCTTTTCTTACTTTTTTTCATACTAGTTTAGAAAAAGAAACTTAAGAAAACGTACAGAATTTTTGAAAACCAATGCCTTCGAAGGCGAGTTTACTTATATTTTTATTGTATCAAATATGTGATGTGTGATTGTTTCACAGTCTAGACAAAACCTTTAAACAGTGCCTACGTAATAAAAAATATTTTTTACTTTTTTTCATACTAATTTAGAAAAAGAAACTTAAAAAAACGTACAGAGTTTTTTGAGAGACAATGCCTTCTAAGGCGAGGATACATATAATATGTTTAATGTATCAAATATTTCAGTGATGATTGTCTCTCAGTCTAGACGAAACCTTAATAGTAGTACAAGTCTCTCTGTAATAGCTAAGCCGTCTGTCATTTAGAGCTATTTAGATACATATTCACACAGCTCGAAACTAGTCGCTCATTGTCTCACGAAAGGTTAAAATAAATAAAAAATATATAATTACACGTTTAGACAGTGTGGATTCACGATTACTATTGTGTAAGAGTCGTGACTAAGATATTCAACAGTTTATCAATCTCTAGCCGATAATTGTGTGTTTTATATAAAACTGAGAGCTGAATAAATTTGCTAAGTAGATGCGAATTTCACTTGAAAATCTGGTATGGAAAGCCGGTGCATTAAAAATGAAAATGACAGATTAATCGAAAGCAATAAACTGCAAGCGGTTGTTGGTTGCACTATGTTGATCATAGATAAGGTTCAAATTCCGAATAAACCGATTTCGCTTTTGATTTGATTACGACGGCACTGTAGATGATGGTCCTGTCATGCAAATTGTTCCTGAAACATTCCTAGGGTTCATGTCACACTTTCTTTACCATTACGAGAGTTTAACTCAAGATTAAGTAAACGTGCCCATTTAAATAAATAAAACTGTTTTATGTTTTTAACCCATGAACTTTAAAAACTGGTAACATTAAAATAATATATATAAATCACCTACAACTTTACAAATTATTATAGCAAGGCTATTTATATAGTTATATATTTCCGAATTTATAAATGAACTATTTATTTATGAACTCATCAAGTCCTCAAATTTTCAAGTTTCTCAGCAATTTTAAAATTAATCTTTTAATCTTTTTTAATCAAAACAACTTAAAAATAATACGCAATTTTTCCTGTTCCTATTGTCAAAATATAAAATGTAATTTCCAATTACTCATCAAAAGATATTATCAACATCCAATGGATACGGTGTTAACAACATAAACATAATTCTATTACATCACTTATTATTTATCCATATACCTACGTAATTATCTTTCTTTACACAACCATGATTACAACACTACTATAAATAAACTTGACTTATTTTTTCGTTGTTTGACTTACAAACGCAAACGTTTCACACTTGTGTTCAAAAACACGATTCAAACTGGGCAATCACTCCAGGCTTGAAACTGGGCTTAAGAGCGTTCGTCCAAAAAGTGGGCAACGTCGCAACTAACTGGCAAATATTTACCTGTTTTGATTAATTTGGCAATATTTGGCAATATTACCTACTGCATGGAAATAAGAAATATGGCTAACTAGTGCACTAGAATATTAATAATGAATTGCAATTATAACACTGAATTTGATGTTGTACCGTTTTATATAGGTGTAAAAAAGGCGTTTGGAAAGTTTCTAAATCCTTTTTTTTACATATAAAACTAAATATTCGGTGTTACGATATTAATTATTGCATTTCATAATCAATATTTTAGTTCACTAATTAGCCATATTTCTTATTTCTATAGGGTAATATCGCCAAATTAATCAAAACAGCGAAATATTTGACAGCTATTTGCGACATTGCCCACTTTCTGCATAAACGCTCCAACAATATGCAAATGATTATTTTCGAAATCATAATGTCCAACAATAGTTAAATCCTTAAATCCCCGAAGACGGCCAAGCGCGTGAAGAAATTAATCCTGGTACCTAATTTTATTTGCAACCAACTTTACAAAAAAATCTTTGAAAAAAAGTTTAACAAAGTAGAGCATAGAACAACATTAATCAAATATCTTATGCAAGTCTTTTTAAAAATGAAGGAATTCACAAGATTGTCGCTGCATTTATCTTGATTGCGAAAGTATTTACCATGCTTACATGTATTAATATGTAGGTATCTAGCAACTCTATATAAATGTCTTGCATTCCTTGCTGACTAAGTAGACCTGGCAGCGGGATCGGCTTCTAAACCTGGGGCCTTATTATGAAGTATTAATGCCATCATTATTCAAAAAAGGATGGTGCTAGCGGCCTTGTATAGCTCCGTCTCTCACTCACACTGGAATAATGGTGACATTAATACGTCATAATACGGCCCCTGAACCATGATGCAGTAAGGTAACGGAGATGGAAAATATTGAGAGCTATATAGCAATGGATTCCTTGACTAACCACAATTAATTGGATGCTGTTGTTCCTAAGCAACATTCGTTTGTTGAAGTCCAATAAACATAATCATTTTGGATATAGTACAGTTGAAAACAGTAGTGAACGTCTGGGATCCAACTTGAAACAATTTAATGAGCCCACGATCAGTGCTACTTTACTTGGTGTCTTGACAACCAATGACAGTTGCACCATTGACAGTTGAGACAACTAAACGTGAGCTTTTCGAGATGGTGTCAAAGACAATGCAAATGTTCGTACTAGTAAACTTCAATAATGAATATTTAATTTCATCACGGGTAATATTACGAGTAAAGTGCCTAAAATTTTGTGCTGTACTGTAAATCTATTCGCAAATTTCAATCTCAATTTCAAACAAAACAATTGCCTGATTTCGTCAACTAATCGAAGTTATTAATAGACTGGTTACACACCTTGGCTCACACAAACACATGCACGCGCTGTCAAATGTGCATAGTGATGCAACTGGACCAGTAAACCGGTTGGCGTACCGATTCTCAAAGTTGGCCGGTTGTGTAATCGTAAAATATCACATATACAACACTAGCAATCCCAGAGTCAGCACAATACAAAATAACCTTTAGATTGATCTAGATTTAGACCAGTCTATCACGCACTAATTGAGAATATTGAACGAGTAATTAAACGATAAAGAAATTAGCTGATGTCATACTTGAATTAGCAATTTGATAAACTCGCTTCGGAAGCCGTGGTTGGCAAGATAGTCAATGTAGGTATTACATCGCGGAACTGGACTCAAGGACCAGGACCTGATGTATAAGATAATATAGGTTTTCTTATTCCGTCAGACATCCGTTACCTAAAGAACCAGATAAAATAATTGAACTTGATTACATTTTACAGAGCACAGGACGTATTTGGAACATTAATTTTGAGCATGTTCGATTTCTCCAAGAAGTAAGCAGTTTTATAAACGCTGATTCGGAGCAAAAGAAAAGTGCAAAAGTTTTAAATAAAATTACCAAGTATACGAGTATTATCAAATTGAAAAGGCAATAAAAGTACTAATTGCCATCAATATATTACCACCTTTAGCACCTGACAAAATACATATGATGTACTGTTACTCGAAAACCGTAACATTATCAAAACAATTTATCATCTTACTCATTGTGAACGGTCCCGTGAGAGATTCAACGACAACAATTGGCAGACTATGGCCATCTCTTTCTAACATTTCACTTAATTCTCACGTGTGAAAGGAACAAACGTTTATGATAGTAAAACGCCAGCCTCAAATTAAAAACATTAATCAATTAGAGTCAGTCCCAACCACAATTCTTTTATTGCATTGTTCTTTGAGCAATTACACTAGATTTTTTTCGCTTGAGCCTATGAGAAACATTGTTGGTAAACTGGTAATAGATTTAACTTATGGAGCCGTAAAGTCACCATTGTAATTATGACGAACAAAGTACAATTAAATGACAAACTTTTTATTCAACATCTAAATAATAATATTTTTTCTGCTTATGATTTATTAATTATTAAATGACTATAAAGCCACGGAAAAGATGAGAAAATAAAGCTATATAACTGCGAATAAATGATACACTTACTTACTAGCATTTACCAAGTTAGCAACACTATTACGGTATGTAAGTTCTGATAAATGAAATCATGTCGACTACTATTTACGACCCAGATTATGTTACGGACATTTAAGATCCTGTTCTCCAAAATATATCATCCAAATTATACACTAAAGCATAAAATTCTGTCTCTCGTAGTGCAATGCATAAATAATCCAACTTAATTATATTTGCATGCGAATATTGAAAACGTTTCGACCGCTGCATTATATTTACATTTATGTTCCTTGTTTAAGGTCGTCAAGTATTTTATATGTTCAGCATAAATTGGGTAAATTATCTCTAGGTATAATTATTTTATATGCTCTTATCCATTTTGCAAGGACCACTGGATATTTTGTCAAAATGGACCTTTTGAATATTTGGTCATAATTTCCAAAAGGTCTTTGGACTTTTACATTATTTTTTGGTGAGGAATGTTAATTTTTGTATGAAATGATTACGACTTTTTGTATTTTGGGGAGTGGAATTTCAATCGCCATGTCATAAAACCACACGGCCTGGTGTAAATGATTCTGCCCATGTTTCTTCTTTCTGTAGTATAAAACAAACGAAAGCTACAAAGTCAGTAAATGTTCAAATAGTTTATAATGCATTCAAATGAGACTTCTACAGTAGTTACCCATTCCTACTTCCCTAATAAAGGACAAAGAACACGAAACACTTTCCCAGTACACTAAAATGCTCAGTATATTTTAGCCGGCACTAAGTTCGTTTGTTCAACAGGATGTGGAGCAACTTTATAGGTAAGACAAAATGCGCTAGAATTTGGAGCATGCAGTGTAGTGGGCCGTAAACCGCCCGTCGTGCATGCCAGTGCATGCTAACCTCACCATCCTGATACTAAAGGATGGCGTAGCTTTCAAACGAGACGTGAGAAACACTTAAATGTAGCTATTTTCTGAATAAACAGGGAGCAATGGAAGATGAAATCAAATAATTCATTCGTGTTTCACTTTAGGTCGTGATCTATTAGAAGCGCTGTCGTACTAATGTTATAATAAGGAAAGTGTTGCTTGTTATGGACTAACTAACTCCATATACTTATTTGAATTATCCTTAACCTATTGACTTGTCTTAAAGTATTTAAATACATCATCATTTGGAACCAAATGCCCTGAGGGACACCTGAATGTCTCACCCCTTATTTATGAACATAGCATGTTCTAATTTACACTTCATAACTGCCAAACATTCATCTTACTCCAGTACCCCCTTTAGCCCTACTTTGAAATATAACACGTTCACGAGTTCCACCTTATCGAATATCAAAACGGTGCACCACATGTCTAAGACGAAATATTATATGAAATTTAATATACAACGTATATGACTACATATGAACAGGTCAAATAGCTATGACATCTGTGGATATTACCATGTTCTAAAATAGAAACTGCTCATGAAATAAAAATGGTAACAGATTAAATCTTCTCAATCGAAGCAATACGTAAAAATTAAGGCATAAATTGTCAAGAAACCATAAAAGAAGTCCTTCGTTTAGTTCCCCCACTTCTGATCCATAAACCAGGTTGGTCCAGATCGCGTTGCTCAGAAAACAGGCTACACACACGCTATTTGGTATCAAGTGAATGTCTCATGAAATATCAACCGGTGCAAGGAATGGGAGCATTTTTTGTAACATCTACTTTCACCAACCGATAGTGGATTCGTATCCGGTTCACGCTGTACCGTTGTCGGATTGGACATTATCGCGATCGAGCAGTGCATTTTGACTTGCTCTTGTTAACTTCGTAATGTGAAGTCGTTTAATGACACCGCTATTTGTTTGGTGTTGTGTATTCATTGAAATTTATAACCGACTTCCAAAAAGGAGGAGTTTCGATGTCCGTCTGTATGTTTTTTTTTTATGTACGTACTTCGTTATTTTCGTAAATTTTTGACCGATTTAGATGTTTATTTTGTTCGTTTGGTAGAGGAAGCTTGCGCGGTGGTTCCATATAAATGTTATTAAGAGGGAACAGGGGCTGCGAGGAATTTGAAAAAAGGTATTCGAAGAAACTATTGCAGTCTTCTTACCTCAAGTCTTGAGGTAACGGTTGTGGACTCTGCGGAGTGCGATAGGGATAGCTACAGCTCAGACCAAAAATATCACAAAAAAATTGACGAGATCGACGTTTTGTATTCCCCTTTTTTCTCCTCGAAAACTAAACTGATTCAGTTATTTTTTACATACATTTTTTAAGAAAGGACATACTGTCCTAGGTTCCTATTACTTTCTTTTATGTGAAAAATTTTCGATTTAGTCTGGTAGTAATATAATCACGGCGGTAAAAATGGGGCATTTTTGTAATTTTTGAAGGGTCATATTTTCTTTACCGATAAGTTGCTGAAAAAAAGGAAATAAGAGGGATGTGCCTACAGCAGACTTCGATTTTATGAAAAAAAAAGCTTTGCTCTCTGGGCATTATTCAGGAAGAAAAAAGGAGAATACAATTGTATGGAGAATCGCACGCCATGTTCCCTCTTAAGTTTATACGTATTCGTCGCACTTAGTCTATGTGGATGATGTTATAATAACTTCCTGTCACTGTTATTTACATACCACAGCTAAAATGTGAAAAATAAAAACTTTTTACGAAAAGAAGTCGGTTGGTTATTTTATGTTTGCTCTTTAGTCTTCATAAAAATATTTACTCATTTCTTTAAAGCTTGTACAGGAGATAGACAATCTTATGCTTTTAGAGTCAGTAAAAGGGTTGGCCTGAAAAAAAACTTTTAATCTGGGTCAATTAATATGAAGGCAGTTTAAACAGATAAAAAATAAAGTGCAAAATGTAATTACAAGAAAACCTTAAAGAATACAAGTTTGACAATGATGGATTGTTTGCAGCTTGCTGAAACGAAATAAATTTTCCACAATGATTTATGAAATGAATACAGCACCCCGCGGTTTCACCCGCATAAGTCTCGATCCCATAAGAATATCGGGATAAAATGTAACCTATGTGTTAATCCAGGTTATAAACTATTTGTGTGCCAAATTTCATCTAAATCGTTTCAGTAGTTTTTTCGTGAAAATGTAACAAACATCCATTCATCCATGCATGTGGATCCTCACAAACTTTCGCGTTTATAATATTAGTAGGATTCAAAGTATTTAAAACCTGTTTCTTGCGGTTTCATCCAGTTAGTTTATTTCAATAGCTTTTTCTCCGAATCGATTTATTCACTATTTGCAAATTACATTTTGGTCCTATGCTACGAATGATCAACCAATGTAGTTCTCTAGCACTGTATGTGTAAAAACCAACTAGATTTTTATAGCTCATTCTACTGAGCAGTATTCACTGTTCTTGTTAGTTTAAACATCTGTTGTTGCAATCGTGGGACTCTGAGATTGGTGCGAAATGGGTCGCCGTCTGACAGAGTCATCGCATGAGAATTCTGGTCTTTTGGTATAACAATATAACGATGCGGTCTGTAAGCAAGTAATTAAAGTATTAGATTGTGTACTATTGTGTTTTCGGTTCGATAGGCGGAGTTGTAATAGAGGCATGGAATAAGTAGTTTCCTGTCTTCAAAATAACTGAAAGTAAAATAAATAATATCATCATCATTTCAGCCGAAAGACGTTCACTGCTGGACATGAGCCTCCCCCAAGCACCGCCACTTCGACCTGTTCTGTGCTTCACGCAAATAAATATAGTGTTAGTCATTTGGATTTTCAAGAACCGAAATTATTTAAGAATCATTTCAGAGCTCGTGTTGCTTTAGATTCATTGTTTCATTATTTCTCACTTCATGATTTCAAGTACCACAATGCATCTTCAATAATACACATGTCATCCCATGTTGTCCATTCGGCCTTTGTATAGCTACTTTCAGCACGTCTATGAAGACGGTAATGAAACGAATGAAGCCTATCCACCTAGCAACTCAATATAATACATCTATAACTCGTCTAGACACGAGATGGAAGGTAATTGCTTTAACACCACACAATTTCATCTCAGCCCCGCCTCTTCGTGTAACTCACACGACCATATACATCGATCGTTCTTCATTGCTTTCTTTATCAATACAAGTATTGACATCGAATCAATATTCTCAGCAATGGTTAATTCGTAAATAATCTTCTCAATTTTTTCTCGAGTTCTATATTTAAGGGAGTGATGACAATCCATGCTAATGTTTTCGTCGAAAGCCGAAAATGTTTGTCAATAACATGTTTGACCGATATTTGTGATGTCTCATGAATTTTAATGGTGGAAATATATTTTTAATGGGTCTAATGTTTGCGGTTTTATATGGTGGGCTCGTTTAAATGATTTGATTTGGTTTCAACTTCAATAACAAAAAATATTCAATAAAATGCCGCTATACATTTGTCATTACTTTTTTAGTAGCATTTCATAAATTGGGAATGTAGGTAATTTGGTGTATTTACACATAATTAAGTATATAGAGTCCTGCCGTCGATATAATGCGTTCTTGACACCTGTCAGTTTCATGCTAACGAATATGGTGTTTTGCAAATTTGATCCTTATTACTACTAGAATTTGTCCAACTGATAGGGGTCAAGAACGCATTCTCTTGACGGCCGGACTGTAGGTAAACTTTTATTTTATCAGTCGTACGGTATACTTAAAAAAAATATATAAGTACAGTAGATTAAAATAAACTATGTACATTAAATAACTGCGTATTACGGTAAATCCAGAAGTGCAAGAACAATTCTTCTCACTCATTTCTGTTATAAGAAAAGTAAATTATACAAGAATTTTCTTTAATCTCCCAGGTCTATCCAAGGCGAAAAAGTTGTAAATACAATTACAACTTATTATTGTACTTGTAGGCGTAGACCTGACACTTATTACTTCCTACAATTTACAATTTCTCCTACCACAATTTATTTTTAGAATGGAACTCAAAGGGAGTTACGATAAATTGTAATTCCGTTCCTACCTACGGATGATTGAAGTCCTAAATGAGCTTCCCTTAACGTAGGCGTTGATGACGTCATCAGCTGCGTAAAATAAAATTTGTCTAGACAGCCTATGACGTCAGATCCCCCTCAGTGACTGCATTAACAGTTGCTGCTCCATATAACATGTTATCAACTGCCCACGGAGTGACGTGTACTGTTCTACATTTTGTATCAGATTGGAAAATAGGACATGCGATACCGTAATTTAGGTTGATTTTAAATTTTAATTGCGTTTAAAGGTTTTCATGTGATAATCTAAGTAGATATATGGCTTTTTTTCAGTCCAAGGACATGATTGGAGTTGCATTCTTATGAATGGTTAGTTAAAGGTTTAAATTGTATGAAGACTAAAATATATTCATTAGTTGGCAATGATCAAATTATAGAGGTATGAGGAACAGGGTATAAAGTTCCATAACCTTCATAGAAAAGGGAGGATCCTCCGACCAGACGGGTGTTGTGCCTGGTGGGCTACTGCCCGACGGCTGATGTCGGAATGTTGTATATATAACTTTTTCTCAAACATGCTTGGAAATTCGAGCATTATTTAGGCAATTTTCTTCGAGATAAATCGAAAATGACGTACCTACTAGTCAATTATATACGGGCAGCCGGCAATGTTAGTATAAAAATCCATATGTGTCGTGTTTAGCGGCCGAACAAATTACTTTGAAAACTCATATCTGTCGTTTAATTTAAAAATGGAACCAACTTTTTACTTCGACACATGGCAACCAAGGAGGTAACTTCTCAAAGATTTTATTTGCAAATAGAGCTGTTTATAGTAAAAAAGAAACAAATGAACATATTGGCGCGTGTTAAATCATCGTTGTTCGTCATTGATTCTGGAATTTATAATTAATTTACTTAGTATGAATTTCCGTGTATAAAAAGTACTATACAAGCCTTGGCCGCAACCAGGCAAAAATGGACTCACGTATGTGTGCCTCGGCGTTCGTCCATCAATGCCCCTTTTGCAGGCCGCGGCAGTAATGTACTATACTTGCGTGAATAATAGGAAGGTGACTATAGTTGCAATGTAGCTGAATTATCATTGATTCTATCCTGCATCATATTGTATCCAGTTATGCTTTCGCTTGTAGTTTGTTTGATAAACCGGGATAAATTCAACAGTTTCCTGTAATACTCGGCTCAGCAGAAAATCACTTACACTCCTATCTCCTAATACAATGTCGCCCATGCGCATGTGACCGCCCGTAATATTCTGAATATTCATGAAAAAATGTCGAAAATAAACTTCAAAAGGGGGGGGTCTATCTATAACATTTTTCATGTTATTCAATTTTTAATTTTTATAATTTTTAGTAGAAATGTTAATTAACCTGTTAAAATAACTCATAAGCTTTTGGAAATAATAAACAGAATCCAAATCGACCCATAAACTTCGGAGATGTGTCAAAAAATAGAAAGCAAGTCTACAAACTACTTAAAAAATTAAAAATTGAATAACATGAAAAATGTTATAGATAGACCCCCCCTTTTGAAGTTTATTTTCGACATTTTTTCATGAATATTCAGAATATTACGGGCGGTCACATGCGCATGGGCGACATTGTATAATCCGAGGAGGTTCTATTTTCAGCTTCCATAATACGCGTGCGTACGAGAAAGATTTAAATCAAAGAGATACTTAATAGGACTAGAAAGGCACTCTCGGTTTCAATTCCACGTTTCATTGAAAAATAACTAAGTTTTTGCGTCCCCATCCAATTTTCCAGTTCCGTGGCCACAGTTATCCGATACAGACGACAACGGCCACTGTTATGGGCTATATACTTAGCTTTGTACGGAACTTTCATAATAGTATACAGCGTGTAACTAAACCCTGTCCGATCCGTGAGGGTGTTGTTAAGAATCATACTGAGAGTCTATTTATGTGGTAAAGATTTGGAAAAAAATCGCCACATTTTTTTTTAATGGGGAATTTTACCGGGATTACATGGGGAGCCGTCGTTTAGCGTGTGTTTACAATTCATAACTTATGATCTCTGTAGAATGTTTTCAAATTTTTATTGACATTGGGGTACTTTTGGCACTAAAAACGTGAACTTTAAATACCAACAACTTTAATTCCACATTAAAAAAAAAAATGGTAATTTTGTTACATGCTGTATACATAATGTAATAATAATAAAATTGTAGCAAAATTTAATAAAAATTTGCGCGCTTACTTGCAACCAGGATACAGTGACACTTAGGTTATAACCTAGACCTTAATTTAGAAAAATAATGTATTTCTAGCAAATAAACGATTTTTTGATGTGTAACATCTTTCCTCCCGCTTTCCTGCAATCTGTGAGTGATTTCGTGAAAAGCGACGGAAGTGTGTAACAGGAAGCCAGGGAAACGCGCGCTATTTGATTTGACCAATGAGCGCGCGCGGTGCTAGAGTTGGCCGTCACATGGTACCAACTCATTCTCCGAGAGTTTGGTACTATCAAGCAAGACGTCAGATGTTACACATTATAATGCGACTACTGTAAGGCTCGCTCGTGTTTTTTTTTATGTTTGGGCCTTTTTCGATAGCAAGTCGTTTATGTTTCGGTACCAGAAATGATTACGTCAAAAATGTATTAAGTAAAACTTCAAATATTGTCAGGCAGAAGCTTGTGATAAAGAAGTATTCGCAAAAAGATTGTCTATTCAACTCAAAGGACCAAATAAGTTCAAAGGTTTGTCAGGGTTAAACAATCTGCGCTAGTATTTCTAGTCCCTTATATTAGGACATAGTTACGAACTGATAGTAACAAATTGCGGGGCGTACTATTATTCTGAAGTCACCTACTATCTTGAACACAAGTGTTTACTTACATACAGAACCGAGACACACTGTAATAGAGATTTGCATTAATTGAACACCTCTCACAAACTCAAAACTCAAAGCATTTATTTCAAATAAACCAATTACAGGCACTTTTGAATTGTCAAGGGGTCGGTCAGTCAGAAAGATGAAGCCCATTCCAAAGCGTAGTATAGGTTCCTATGGAGAAGAACGGGCAAGAAACTCCACGGACACTCTTTAAAATCAAAATATTATTACAAAATATTGGTTACATCATTCATGTTGAAATTATACATGTGAGAACAATGTAGAAAGACGTGCACGTTAAAAGCGTCCGTAATAAAAAGTAAAAAACAATTGTAAAATTTAAATAAATTAAAATAAGCCATGGCAGACAAGATATGACCAGTCCCTACTGATGGCGCCCGTTCACGAACATGACGCATGGATCAGCACCGTTTAGCTCAACCATTTTGAAGGGAACTATCCAACACACACGCCACCACCAGCGAGACATTTGAGTGGGCATGACATACTCTCAGTCACAATTCAACATCCCGTCCATCGCCATTCGACATTCAAGTCAACGAAAGAGTGTGCTCACACATGTGCTATGCAATTATGCACACATCAACACGGTCTAGGGATATTTTTAAAAAAGCCAATTACTATCAATGTGTTAATTATTTATATGAGATGTATATATTTAAAAGATACGTTATTTAATATTCTACCATTTTTTAATAATGGTTAACGTACTTCGATTAAAATTTCAGGATTTTATGGAAAAAAAATGAAGCATAGACGGAAACCGTATATGAATTAACTTTTAATTTATGAGTAAAAACTGAAAAAAATAGAAAAATCATTTAATTTGTGTTTATAAACTAGAAGTTAGTAGTCTGAGAAAGCGCCCATGATGTTCATAACACATCGGCAACGATTCGGCATGCTCAGAACAAGGTTGTCAATGTCTTGCTGCGGAATATTGTCCCATGTCCTTCTGAGGTGCGCAAAAAGTTGATCTTCTGTAGCCAGATTTTCAGGAACTTCCTTCAGAACTCTTCTTTGCAGCATATCCCACGCATGCTCAATGGGATTTAGATCTGGCGATTGAGCAGGCCAGTCTAAGGCCCTAACATTGTGTGTATGTAACCAAGCTGCTACCGTTCTCGCCGTGTGTGCCCGGGCATTGTCGTGCATGAGCAGGAAATCTTGCCCCATTTGTGTTCTGTGGGGCAAGATTACGGGCCCCAGCACCTGTTGGACGTATCGTTCTGCCGTCATATTGCCCCGCACCCAAACGAGATCCGTCCGTCCTCCAAGACGAATTCCTGCCCAAACCATAATTGTTCCTCCTTGGTATGGGTGAACTTCCTGAGGGTTCTGAAGACGGCTCCATCGTCCAGGAACTCGCCAAACACGCGTCCTTCGTGAATCTGGATGGAAGCCGAACCTGGATTCATCCGTGAACAGCGCATTCGACCATTGCTCACGGCCCCAGTCCACGTGGTTCCGAACCCATTCTAATCGTCGTCCACGATTGCCTCTCCGTAAAGGTGGGACCCGGAGTGGTCTACGAGAGCGTAGATTGCTTTCATGCAGTCGCCTTCTTACAGTTTGGTCACTCACAAGCACTTGGTGTTCCACTCGCAGCCTTTGGACCAATTGAGTCGCCGTTGCATTTGGTTGAGCTCGCGCAGTAATTTGCAAAAATCGATCTTGTCTGGGGGTAGTGATGCGACTTGGCCCCCGGTGCCTCTCCGCTACTTCACCTGTGGCACGATAGCGTGTCCACAATCTTGACATTACATTTTGGTGGGTCCCTATGGCCTCAGCAACATTACGCTGAACAGACCCAGCTTCCAGCATTCCCACAGCTCGTAACATCTCCGCCCTCGTCAAATGTTGGCGTTGCATGGCTACAATACCTCAATTTTAACTTCATCTTTCGTTTAAAAATGAAAAAAAACTGTAACTAAACGTAATTCGTATTGTTTTCTAAATTTCGCACAAATGAAAATTCCCTCTCCTACACATCAAGACATTTTTATGCCACCGAAACAAAAGAATTTTCAAAAATTTGAATTTGGAATTACTCTGAGATAAATTACAAACAAATCGGTGTATGAAAGATTACAATGCGGCCAGTACTTTTCGAGTTATTTAATTGAGTATGAAATATCCCTAGACCGTGTTGATGTGTGTACAATGCTAAGAGATTGAATTTATACAATGCAAAGATGGTTTTTGCAATCTTCATCAGCTCCAACAATATCTTCGATGCTAATTAACTAGTTTATGCGACCTTGTGGAGCTGGACCAGCGTTGAGCCAAGCATTTTTGTCAGCGATGTAATCCCCTAAACTTATCATATGCTTGGCAGCATAGTGTGCGTTTTATATAAGATTTAAATTTCGTTTTGTTTAGTTCGGGTATGTGGGGAGGTATTTTATTATAACATTTTAAACTGTAACCCATGAGTCTACTTTAGCCAGTCTGACACCAGGTTGAACTAATTGGTCCCTATTTCTAGTACTGAAAAGATTCAGATTATTCCGTACGTACATGATGTTTTCATAGATATATTGACAAGGTACCGTCATGATGTTAATATTTTTTAACTCGATTCTCTTTGGGAACACTCTAAGAGAATCGAGCCTAAGGAGGCCATATATTGCTCTGATGGCTCTTTTCTGCAAATTAAAAATAGAGTCGATATCTGCAGCTCGTCCCCATAGTAAAATACCATAACACATGATTCTAGACTAGCCTTGCGGTATCTACATCAGTAAATTTCGACGGCACGGTTGGCGCAGTGGTTAAGCGATTGACTGCCGTACTGCGTTTTTATAAAAAAAAAAAAAATAATTGAGGGATTTTTCTTACAGCATATGCTGCTGAACTTAGCCGTCCTACAAGAGATGTTAAATGAGGACCCCATTGCAGTTATCTTTTAACAAGACTCAACACACTGAAACTTTCAACAAGTATGTAAGTAATATTTTGCAACATACTTGTTGAACGTTTCAGTGTTAATGTAAGGCTTAAGGCCGTACAGCTCGATCAGTCTTTCCCTACTTATCCAAATACCTCTTAGTTGCCCAGTTACTAAATATAAAATTAGGGCAAATATTTTTTGTTTTCTATTCAAAAGGTTTATTGAATTCAGTGTCCACTACTGAGAAGAAATCCTCATACAATTTATTTGCATCGTCCATATTATGGCCTAGAACTTTTAACTTATTATTTAGGGTACTATTGAATCTATTTAATTTGCCAGTTGTTACACATATTACAATAACTTAGAAAAGGTTGTAATCAATTAATGCTAGCGTGAGATTAACGCTTCCATTATCAAAGAAGTTGAAAATAATCAAATTTCATATTGCAAACGTTTCCCTCTATTTAAAAATTATTCATTGACTGGCCATAAATATGTATTAAGTTATTATTTTTATAATAACAGTGTTGGTAGCGGCGTCGTCGGGGGCGCGCCGTGACGTCACGGGCTACGAGCCAGTATGGCCCATGTCGTCACGGCTCGCGCCATCCCACGCTCTCCCAGGCACTGCCACTGTCGGTCCATTTTTCTCAATTTCCCGCGTATCTTACCCCGCCTGCGCCCACTTAGATAACGCCTGTAACTTGTAAATTGGATTTCATACTATTTATAGTCATTTGTTGGTGAACAAGTTTTTAAAAAGGTTTTTATAGAACATTCATCTTTTCTTATATGAGATTTATACGGGGGGGGTACTAAGGAATTATATCGAGTGAATGAACATTGATAAATAATCCACGTAAAACTAAAACTTTAAGCAATGAATGAAGAAAAAAAGATAAAGTAATGACACTGTTTCATTAATAAAGGGAATCCTCACAAAAGAGAAGAAACATGTAAGAATGAACATTTTATTTACCTCTACACACAAGGGGATTCAGTGCTCGAAAAGAAATGATTCTAAAACCGGCTAAAACTGCCTATATTTTTTTGTTCTGTTTGCAACTAATAGTTTTTTTCGTTCGCTCGAAAATTACTTAAAAATGTAAATTTTTGACACTAATACCGCATAATATATTAAACTTGCTTTCAGATTTTAAGTCAATAGACGCCTAAAAGTATAAATAGATTTTGCTTTGCATTTGCTTATCCCCACCAATAATTTAAATAATTTATTTAGATTATGATTAATTACAATTTAGATGCATAACTGTTTAAAGAATTTAAATATCGAACGCAAATCCGCTTTTATCATCAAGTTTTTGGAAAAAAATCGATTTTCAAAAACACCAACAGACTTTTTTTTTTAATGAAATATCAACCAGCCTTCATGGTTGACCTTACTCTAGATTTTGAACATTACAATAACAGACTGTCATTTTAGCTCCACGTTGCGTTAAGGCTCTCCCAATATGTAATATATGTTAATCGGATTCCATTGGTAATAACATTAACGAGACTTCGTTATGTGAACTTGCGTGTTACTGGAATACTTAGAAGTATTATGGAATTTGGTGGTTTTTTGTTTGTAGGGTTCCGTATGTCCGACTGAAAAATCGGAACCCTCACACGTGATAAAAGGCGAGTGTTTAATGCGAGGTATTGCGAGGGTTTAATGACGTAAATGTTTTTTTTTTATAATTTTAAAACAAACAGTGTATGTAATGGTAAATTTTCATCTTTATCTCCGAAGCTACTGAGCCTAACATTTTGAATAAAATATAGATTAAAGGAAAACCTATAAGAAGTTTATGTTCTTAAAAGAACATGGTAAATCTCCCAATATTGTGCGTACAAACTTACATTCATTAAAAGTCAAAGTCAAATAATTTATTTCAATTAGGCACAAAAAAGGCACTTTTGAACGTCAACATTTAAATAATAATTGATTCTAGTTGCCCCTTCCAAAAGGTAGTTTTCGTATGGAGAAGAATGGGCAAGAAACTCCACCGTTACTGCAGTTGCATTGCAGTTGGATTGAATAGGAGCACATGTTTTTCGATTGCAATGTTAGGTTTGTCCTTGCGATAAATTCATGCCAACTACGGAACTCTTCATTGTGCGTGATCCGACATGCACTTGCCCAGTTTTTTTACAATGTCTTGAATCTCCAAAAAATCTCTCTAGTTTTGATAATAATATTAAATTAGCTGCGTTGCGGCAAACAGTAGGTATACTTTGGTCTTGCTTGACTCATTATTAGATTTTGAATGCTATTATTAATTTGATTGCTTTATTCAAAAAGAAGTACTTAAAGTTAGTTGTGTCCCGATATCATATCGAACTTCGTTCCCGCTTTATTTCTTTACGAATTGATGCGCTTACGGTGAATAAAAGTGTCTTTGACAAATATTTTCCAGGGAATAGAGGCATTATCAAAAAAGTACATATATTATAAGTAATATATCTGCCTGCCAAGCCTTTTCCCAACTATGTTGGGGTCGGCTTCCAGTCTTACCGGATGCAGCTGAATACCAGTATTTTAGATGAAGCGACTGCCTGTCTAACCTCTTCAACCCAGTAACTGGGTAATACGATACCCTTTGGTAAGACTGGTTATCAAACTTTCGGGCTTCTGACGACCCGTAACGACTGTCAAAGATCCACGAATGACAGCCGGGACCAACGGCTTAACGTGCTTTCCGAGGCACGGAGGAGTCTCGGTATGTAAAGATGGTCGCCCATCCACGGACCAACCCCGGCAAGCGTAGCTTAACCTTATTTATCGACCCGTGCGGCTGTTATTACTTAGCCACGAGCTCCTAGTAAGTATAAGTAATATGTAAGTACTTATTACTGCTGAAATCACTTACATATTATGTAAGAAATAAGTCCAATGACTGTAATACACGACATACAGTAGCTTATCAAATCATCACCCTCATGACAGCTATGACTAACATTTTTATCATAATATTGTTAGAACAACGACAACTATTACTCTATTCCTAGATAATGCCCTAGTTTTGCAATAGGTACAGAAGTAGGTAACCATAGACTATAGTAACAATGTAGAGAAGTGGTCGTAAATGGCCAACCGAGGAGAAAACAAATTAATGTGTCGTATTTGTTACCTATTACTTAAACGGCCCTTAACTTTTATGCCATTTCTAAATGCGCCCCGCGGTTTTACATCATAAGCATTTTACAGCATAAGTCTCGATCCCGTGAGAATATCGGGATAAAAAGTATCCAATGTCCTAACTGCTGTGCTGCTGGGGAGTTTGTTGCGCCACTTCTTCTTCCCAGCTAAAGCACTAGGAAGTGGTGAAGGGTGGGCGTTTTTGGGGGACTGTCTTATGTAATTTTGACGTTCGAAAAGTGCTGATTTTCAGCCTAGTTTGAATAAATGACTTTTGAATTGAATTGAATTTGAATTAACCTAGACGCCATGTGTCAAATTTCATCCAAATCCGTTCAGCCGTTTTAGAGTGAAAGCGTAACAAACAAACTCACTTTCGTATTTATATATAATTAATATGATATATATATATATTGCCATACCACTGTTAAACCCGCGATGGTTTGTGTGGTATGTTTAATTAAAAGTTAAACATGTATGTAAACTGTTAATGATTAATAAACAATAAAAAAAAAATAGGATTGTATAGTCGATCTCATAATTGTTTCCCACTTTTGACAACGATTCCTAGTCAATTGAAACTTTACTGAGGTTAGAACTATCTGTCACATAAACAAATAGACCTTGTCATTTTATGAAATGTAAGGCCTGCTGGGGAGTTTGTGGCGCCACTTCTTCTTCCCAGCTAAACCACTAGGAAGTGGTGAAGAGTGGGCGTTTTGGGGGACTGTCTTATGTAATTTTGACGTTCGAAAAGTGCTGATTCTCAGCCTAGTTTGGATAAATGACTTTTGAATTTTATATATTACTAGGACACAATCCATGATGGCGCCACCGGTATATACTTTGACAAAGGTAACATCAACATTTTTGACAACCAAGCGGACACCAGGTGTTGTATTCTCCATAGAGAGAGCTGTATACATTTAGTTGGTAGGGCGACTGGTATCCTTTCAACCTTAGGAAGTTTTAGCAGTTAGGTCGTCTATACAGTTTGACTCATTAAGAGCGTGCATTCTGAAAGTTGGCAACGTCGCAAATAGATGTCAAATACAAAAAAAAAAAAAATAGTGAATGTGCTGATTAATTTGGCAATATAAGCTAACTAGTAAACTAGAATATTAATAATGAATTGCAATTATAACACTGAATTTGATATTGTAAACGTTTTAGGTGTAAAAAATGCATTTGGAAAGTTTCGAAATAATTTTTTACATCTAAAATTGAATATTCGGTGTTACGATATTAATTATGGCATTTGATAATCAATATTTTAGTTCACTAGTTAGCCATATTTCATATTTCCTTACACTATTGCCAAATTAATCAAAACAGTGAAGTATTTGACATCTATTTGCGACGTTGCCAACTTTCAGATTGCACGCTCTTAATGGCTAAAACAGACACTGAGAAAAACAGCCTTACATACAAAGATTAAACATAAAATATTTATTAAAGTATGATAATAGTGTTAATTACACGGTAAGCGTCTAATGAAAACAGATAACAGTACTATTATTTAATAAGTACTCGTATAAAAATGTATTGTTACAAAGAGACCAATGAACATGAATGATATCAGAGGAAGGAAGCTGAATTATCAACGGAAACTTAATTCAAACATTTGTACTTTATCATTATTGAGCTAAGAGTTTTAGGATCTGATGTAATGTTGATAAGTTTATTTTTATATCAACATTATGTAACATGAGTAGGTATTTACTTTTATTTTTTCAAACAGCAAATAAATCTACTTTAACTTTCCGTTACATGTGGAAACTATTCAAGGCTCAATTCTGATAGCACAATTTCCATGAAGTGTTCATAGAAATTATTTTACTAGAGTCGCGTCGCGCCAGTCTGCGGCAGCTAGGCTTTATGCCTCTTTTTTATAAAATGTTAACTAAATTTTCCTATGAAATCTGGCTTCCTCATTTTTTATACGAATCCTATCTTTTCCCTAATGAATACAAAATTATTATCACTTCTATGTAGGAAGGTATGTTTTAACTATGTTTAAGATCCAGGTTCCGTCGAGACGAGCTGGATAGGTGTTCCGTCAAAACTGGAAGAAGGACGCGCGGGCTCGCGAAACATGGAAGGAGTGGAGGCCTGTGGCCAGGAGTGGTACAACGTACGCAACACATTTTCGTAAACGATTACGAGAAATTTGTTTCATTTTGACAGTTCAACAACATTCATTGCGTTAATTACGTTGTTGACCAGATTTTTTTTTCGAACTTTTGATGCCTTTGATTAGCAATTTGTTTCAAAACGATTCAAATTCCGATTGATCGTGTATTACGTAATTAGGGTACAGGTTTGCAGTTTGTGACTCTGTATGACACCTTTTTTTTTGTTTTCGGGGGGAAACCTTCACAAGGCTTTGGGGATGAGATCGGGAGTAGGATTTTTACCTCACTAAAATCACCCCGGTGGGGCAGGCAAGGGGCACCGTTACCTCTCAAAAGACCGATCCCAAACCCCCTCTGGACAAACACTGTTAGGGCACATTTCTGGGACCCCTACCTACCATTCATTTTATGATACAACACTATTATAAATCCTACCCCACGATCGTCATCTGTCACAATAACTACAAAACTGCTTAGGGTAAGTGCAGCTGAGTGCATAATGTCATCGTCTTCGCACGGTAACTCACAGGCCTCACAGCTGACGTGTCCGCACCGTTACGGACACGTTACGTAACCGACATTCCTCGGAGCGTCCCGCAAACTATAACGAGGGCGCTAATTGGATGCGCATTGGGCACGATCCGAATCACGCACTATGTTATTTATTATGATTGTTAAGAATTTGATAGGCTCTTTGTTTTTGTTTGTAGGATATTTTATTTGAGCAACAAGGATACTACTTAAAAATAAAGGAAACTTTCGAGCTCTGAATATTTTGAATTTCGAATACTTTTGTTTGCTTTATTATGTAGAGGTTTTAGTTCCGTGCCCTCCTCTATGAGATTAATGTTTTTTTTTTTTATCTATTTATTTAAGGGATTTTTGTACACATATGCGACGATGTCAATCCCATCGTGCTTAACTAAATTAACTAATCTTAGTCACACAAAACTTAACTTAATCTAATTTCTTATCTAAAAAAGTATATAATATTTTTGCTGCTTCAGACGTAGGCTTAGCTAAAATACCATGAAACATTCCAACGTCCATTACCGACAATTTCATCGAGTTGAGAAGTGAGTTTCTTTTGCTTGTATATCGGACACATTCCACCAACACATGCTGTGCATCCTCTGTTTTACCAGAGATGTATGTTATTAAGGTGATAACACGGAGCATTCGCCTGTAATGTAACAATCCAAGATTCCATTGTATACATATGATTATTTATATGTAATACATATAATTAAATAGTAGAAGTTACACGGTTCAATCACGGGTAAAGGCGAATGCTATCGGTGAGGGAGCGCCCTTCGATTCCATACTTGATTCCTTTTTCAAAAATTCTAATTCGTAGAATCCCGCAAAATAAAATCCTTGATTTGGTTAACAGTTAACCCCTAAAAAGATCACTGTCTTAATCAAACAGAATCTACATTTTAAATTAATCAGAAGTGAACATAAATTAAATTATAACCCGATTTTACACGAAAATGTTAATAAGCATAAAGTTCTTAATTAACGAGTTTATAGACATAAAGATTGATTTCCATAATGAAATAGAACGTGTGCCGAAATATCATCCGAATTAAATGATATCGTTTAAAAATATGTAAATTAGAAGCCTATTATGATTTAAAGGAATCAGCGACGTCCGTTTATAAAATGTCAGAAATATTAGTTCATTTGTGTACAATTCCACGCTGATCTGACTGTTGGAGAAAACATGGAATGTACCAACCCGTCACCTACTTATCAGTCCTTGCATGTCGGTTAAGTCGACCAAGGGAAAGGGATACCGTTGTATTCTCGAAGGCAATGGGCCGCAACCTGCCACTACATAGTCATTTTCTCGAGTTGAAAGAGAAAATGAAACATAGTTTTTATGAGACAAGACAACCATGGAAAAATGACAATAGAAATACCGTACTTTACTTGGCAACTGATACTAGGACCCTAGGAACCAATGATATTAGGACTTTAAAGGTAACGCAGGTTCTTTGAATAGTGACAAACACAATAAAGGCTCGTGCGGACTAGCGGGACTTGTCGCGCGACTTGACACCGGTAATTATTCAAGCGTGAAGTTTACTTAGAAATAGTTTTGTTAGAGTCGCGCCACACTGTCACGTCGCGCCGGTCTGCTCGAGCCTTAAGTACAGAATTTTACAAACCGGCAGAAGCCATCTTTGCGAGTGAAGTGACATCGTCCTAGAGCATTAAAATGTTACCATATTTTCACTCTAACCAATGAGGTATTGCTTGTCATAAAAATCATTGCGCAGCAAATTGCACTTGGTACCTAAATGCAGTGCCGATTTTGTGTGTCAAGTTGGGTATTAGCGCAGATTGTAAGTCTGTGTTGAAATAGGACTTAGATTCGCAATCTCCCAAAGGATATACATATATCTAAGTATAAGATATATAATTTTAAACCGCAACAATTCAGAATACAGGAAAATCGTGCCAGATACATCCAGGTGCGTATCCCACGATATTGAGAGGGTTAAGTACGGGATATGGACCACTGCGGAATGCGATAAGATGGCAAGCATTCAAGGTTCTAATACCATTGGTTAATTTTCTATTAAAACTTGTTTGCTGTAGAATGCTGGCCGTCTATTGGCGTGAATGGGAAGATGGGATGGACATACAATGGTGTTATGATGTCGTTTATACGCCTCGAGCCGTGTCTGGTTATAATATCCGTTTATAAATATAACAATGACTAAGCTTGGAAGAAATTTCAGGAGCATTGTGGTGGTATACAGAGCAGATAAACTAGCAAAAAAAAAATGCTTTAGACAAGACTGATTTGCACTCAATCAGCAATTTTATCGATAAAGTTACCTTCAATAAAGTCTAGAGCACAAAGCTGACAGAACAGAAGTTAATCTAGCTTAAAATATTTACGATTATTATGCAGATCAACACATTTAAATTATTCTGCAGGTTAAACAATTTGTAACTCTAATCGATCGCTAAACAGCAAAACAGATTATACAACCAGTAAAGATTTATTATTGTATAAATTAGTGCCCTGTATCAAAATAACTGTGTATGCCAAAATAGTACCTAAAACTCAGTAAACTGTAGTGAAAACTATGTTGTAAGGAATGTAATTGCTCAATTACCGTCAGTAAACGGTATCTTGTGTTGATAATGCGGAGTACATGAGTACATGCGCAGGCGACATTCGTACTCGATAGCCCAGATTTGAGCTGACATTGCGCTCGATTATGTGCAAAGTACAATGTGCATGTTAGGGTTAATAACGTATTTTGAACCATGATTTGAAATGAATGATTTTGCAATTGAAAAAGGAATCCAAGAAAAATGCGTAGTCATTTGTTTATTGTTTCTCTCATGTTTTTTTTTTTCTTTGCGTTTTGAGCGTCATTTCTTGTCAATCAAAGAAATCACATTAGAAAAATTTAAATAAACAAAACGAGCTCTCACTCATAATGATTATAAATTTCTATTGCAGTCAAACGCACATTTTTCACTATTACACCGGAAAATTCTAGGAAAGAAAGTCGCGCCCAAAACCTTTTTAAAACAAACCATTTGTCACGTTGGATGGGAACATCATTGCTACGCACCTAATTATAAAACAATTTGAATGGACCATAGAACTCGTAGAATAATAGACACTTACAGACACCGAACTAAATATTTTTACAGAGAAATGACGCAACTCAGTATTCCGCTTGTGGTAATGAGAATTCGTGTCACAAAACACAGCTTACATTACTATAACCTAACCACTTTTCCGCTCTTATCTCGTTACAATAAGGTGGAAAGTCCCTTGGCGGGTTAGATAGTAAGTGTTTGGTGGGTACGTGATGCGTGTCCGAGTATCGGCATAATTTCACATTCACAGCTCGGCAATGTCAGAACGTGCTCGTCTGAATACTGAAGGGCCGTGAGAAAGCCGCGTGCCATCATGTCTTATGTCAAATACGCGAAAAATGCACTCTTTGTAAACAAGTGGGGCTTCTAGATAAATCTGATGACAGTTAGGTTTTATTAGGTAAACGTCTCGTTTGTTTGTATGGTACGTGACGGTTTATCTCTCTGTAAGAAACACAATGTAAAATTCAATTAACTTAAGCTCGGTTTCTATAAACAATAACGATTCGATTTACTTCCCAATGGTAGCATTTTTTTCGAGTTGATTCGTAAGCTAATTTTACCTGTGATAGCTACTTCCATATGGGAGAGTCTACTATGCAAAGCTATGAGGTATTTGCTTCATTATTGGGATAGACACAAGAAAAAAAAAAAAAAAAAAAAAAACTTTCTTTATTTGCTACAGTAAATCTAACAACCTAGCGCAATATTTTCTAAGACAGTTTTATCAATAAGCTAAGTCTAATTTAGTGTAGGTAACACAACGTATTAATTGGTTGTTAGTTTATACGGATTTGATTCGCTCTGTCCCCCGTACTAGTATAAACTGTATTACGGTGGAACAGTTTTCCTCAATCGCAGTATAGGCAACTATATAAATATTAGACTTGTGGCATAATTAAGTATTTGTATTAATTAACAAAGCAAAGAAAGTGAAATTTATAAGGTAGGAGTTACATTTTTAACATGTTCTATTTTTTTTTTTTACTTTGTAGGTGGTAGTCTTAACAAATTATAGGAGTCGGCCATTAGTAATCGCTGGTATTCAGAGAATTTAGAATAAAGCTATGGTTTTCTAGAAGAGTGGTGGCCGGAACATAACGGCCGCAGTGACAGCTGTCATGAAAATTATAATGACTAACGTTTCAGTGACGTCACCGGTATATTGCGAACGCTATGTCGTCGCCACCGAATCTTTAGTGCCTTTCCCTGCCTTTCCAGGATCATATGGGCGAAAAAATAAAACGAAAAAATTCAACGAAAGAAAGGAATTATTCCACAAAACAGACAGACAGGTTCATTGATTGTTTAATTATCCACATCATATTGTTATTCGAATCACAGTGTATTTAATTACCCCTCATTACTAACAATAAGGAGGACATGACACTAACAATAACTCATTCATTCGTATTGTGACTGCGTTTGATTTTAAACGACGATAATTTATTTATTGGTTGGTTGTATAAAGCTGAGTAGAGAAAGGGGAAGAACTAAGATTTGTGTTAAATACTTACCCCTGTAATCTTTTGGCAATAAAGTTTTTATTATTTTATTATTATATATTACTTACTAGCTATTGCTTTCGGCTTCGCCCGAGTGAACCATAATACTTTAAAAAAAATTAGAGTAGCCGAAGGTACTTCTTATAAAATCAGCTATCTGCCAATGAAAGTTCCGTCAAAATGTTTCTTTCTTTCTTTCTAGACACTTTTTTTTTATAAGTATGGTATACTTTCATATGCATTTAGTAAAAAGCTGTTATTTTGACATTATAAACAGGCACTTCAATTTTATTTTTTTGTAGCAAGTATGGTATAGAAGATTTATTTGCAGAATACAGGAAGGCACAATAACATACATTTTAGAACTCACAGGGTTAGGTTGATTTTTAATTCATATTCGACCATTGAGGTGAGAGGTGAGCAAATTATTGTCGAAGATTACTAAGATGTGTCGATAGGTTAAGTTCATTAAAATATCGATAAAGAACGTATTATAATAACAATCTTCAAAATACTAGTTGTTGATTTTAGTAGACGTTGACCTGGAACAGATGGAGTTGAAAATAAGAACCATGGAGGTGAAGAATGTTTGTGAAAAAACTTAGGGATAAGTCTTGTTGCTCCATCCTTGAACCCCGATCAGCAGTGAAAGAAATTGAGACTAACTGAATTAGAGAAACCTTTCAGAAGGTGGGGAACTAAGTTTGTTGAAAAATATGTCTCTGTCTAAAACGTGGTGAAACTGGCTGTAATGAAAATCGGTTCTACTGGGGATATTGTGGCGCCACTTCTTCCCAGCTAGGAAGTGGTGAAGGGCGGACGTTATGGGGGACTGTCTTATGTAATTTTGACCTTCAAAACTTGCTGATTCTCAGCCTAGTTTGAACAATTGACGTTTGATTATAATTCTACAAAGGATAAAGAAAATTAAACATAGAGGCATTATATCGAAATAAAGTTACCTAAAACTAACTGGTTTACCAGTTTGGTTTTATTTAGTAATACCTAGTCTATGGATTTATGCAGATACATTTATTTACATGAAAGCGGACAGTAACGCCTAGAAATGGCAGAAATAAATTAAAAATGAAAGTTTGATATAGATTCAAAAACTTTCGTATGAAAACCTATAATTTGTGTCAATATATACCTATTGACTGCCTCGTTGGTTTAGTGGTCGCAAGCGCTACTACTGAGCATGAGGACCTGGGTTCAATTCCCGGGTCGGGTAAAGTGTTATTGGGTTTTTCCATATAGAATTTCTCATTAACAGCCCGGAGTGGATTTGTGCTCGACCCCTACTACATGGGACTTAAACATAACTGGCGAAATGTGGATGAACTATAGGTACACCACTGCCTAACCCTTCGGGGTTGCAAGCGTGATGTTATGTTATAAAACCTTTCGTATGAAAACCTATAATTTCTAGTTATCAACATTTATTCAACAATTTGTTTATTCATGCATAACCGTAGATTAAACCTGAATAGTACTTAATTAGGCACTTAATGAGTTAATTAGTGAAAACAAACGGAAAGGTGAAGAAACTTAGCATTTAGTGTTGCCATGCTACATAATACTATTTGTATGACTTTAATAGGTATGATGACTAAATTTTTTTTTGTCCGTCAGATAGATTATTAAAAAATATTGGACACATATTTTTTTTTGTTTTACGTATTCAAAAGATTAAGGCAATACATTGAGTTAAAATATGGCATGACGTCACTTTTCGGTAGATTTTATACTGAATTGAGACGTAGCGAGCTCCAACTCCCAAACTTTAATGCGTTTTATCGAAATATTTTTTTATTAATGTGATAAAGCAAAAAATACATGTCTAATATTTTATTTTTATCTAGCTGACGGACTAAATATTTTTTTTATTTTTACCCAGGCAACATCCATATTGTTTCTTGCTCTTTGTATATTATGTCTGTATTGTCGTGGAAAGCTAAGAATAGTACACTAAGGATGTTCATGGCTATAATTAATTAAAAATACTGTAAATAATTTGTTCATGGCTATAATTAATTAAAAATACTGTAAATAATTCGATTCCACCCATATTCTAAGTCAAATCCTCATGATTTCCTCGACTCGACTCAACCTCACTTAGGTAGTTTCGTATGCATAGTTGCAATTTTACTCCTCATCTTAAACAGTTTCCTCAGTCGAGGTGAGTTTGAGTTGAGGAACCAACTATCAAATATAAGGTACGTCGGCATCTACCTTGAGGAAGTTTTTAACCAGCACAAGCGTATTTTATCTGATTTTCGTAATGTTTTTTGGAGAGTTTATTGAATATTTGTACGATAATCCATACAATTACGTATCACGATGCTATTTACGAGATGCAAATATTATAATTGAGTTTTATGACGAAAAGAATTTAAAATTAGATTATGCTTTACTAAAGATATTGTGGTGAGCTTTTTGTTAGGTACCTCTATTGTTTCAAGATATTGGTGGACTGGTGGTGGTAACAGACGTGGATTGCCAATTCCACCCCTCAGACCAAATAAAAAACCAAGATTGGCGCTGTCAACAGCGACGTGAGGCTGGTTTCGTATACATGTGTGCACTTTAGTGAGGTGTAGTTTGATTGTAAATGTGTGCTTGTGAGCGTGTATGCACAGAGCGGAGGTGTAGTTTTGGCATGCTTCACTGTATTGTTCGCAGCGCGATGTCTTGTATTATTATTTGGTCTGAGTTCCACTCATAATCCAATACTTTAGGAAACACTAATATAGAAGTATTTTTATGTTTCCAAGTCATTCCATTCTCAAGTATCATCTTATTTTTGCCCTTTTTGATTCAAGTGGATAATAATATTAGTTTGTTTATTTTTATCGCTTTACTTTCATTTGACGAATGTGACACTTCAAGATGAAAACCACAGGTAACGCGCTTACAGACTGTTCTAAAAATAAGGTTAGCCAATATAATAAACGAAATATTCCTCCAAATAATGACGTTTTCGTGACGTATCACCTCGACTCACACTCATTCAAGGAACCTCATAATTTCCTTAGGCTTACGACTATGAATACCGATTTTGAGGATCTTTCGAGGCACGCCTTGAGGTCTCCTCGACTGAGTTGTGAGTCGAGGAGCTTTCGAGGTTATGACTTAGAATATGGGTATAAGTCAAATCCTCATGATTTCCTCGACTCGACTCAACCTCATTTAGGTAGTTCCGTATTCATAGTTGCAATTTTACTCCTCATCTTAAGCAGTTTCCTCAGTCGAGGTGAGTTTGAGTTGAGGAACCAACTGTCAAATATAAGGTACGTCGGCATCTACCTTGAGGAAGTTTTTAACCAGCACAAGCGTATTTTATCTGATTTTCGTAATGTTTTTTGGAGAGTTTATTGAATATTTGCTATATTTGTATCACGGTGCTATTTACGAGATGCAAAAATTATAATTGGTTTTATGATGAAAAAGAATTTAAAATTAGATTACGCTTTACTAAAGATATTGTGGTGAGCTTTTTGTTAGGTAAATCTATTGTTTCAAGATATTGGTGGATTGGTGGTGGTAACAGACGTGGATTGCCAATTCCACCCCTCAGACCAAATAAAAAACCAAGATTGGCGCTGTCAACAGTGACGTGAGGCTGGTTTCGTAAACATGTGTGCACTTTAGTGAGGTGTAGTTTGATTGTAAATGGTTGTAAATGTGTGCTTGTGAGCGTGTATGCACAGAGTGGAGGTGTAGTTTTGGCATGCTTCACTGTATTGTTCGCAGCGCGATGTCTTGTATTTTTATTTGGTCTGAGTTCCACCCATAATCCAATATTTTAGGAAACACTAATATAGAAGTATTTTTATGTTTCCAAGCCTTTCCATTCTCAAGTATCATCTTATTTTTGCCCAGGACATGGTTTTTGATTCAAGTGGATATAATATTAGTTTGTTTATTTTTATCGCTTTACTTTCATTTGACGAATGTGACACTTCAAGATGAAAACCACAGGTAACGCGCTCACAGACTGTTCTAATAATAAGGTTAGCCAATATAATAAACGAAATATTCCTCCAAATAATGACGTTTTCGTGACGTATCACCTCGACTCACACTCATTCAAGGAACCTCATAATTTCCTTAATCTTACGACTAAGAATACCGGTTTTGAGGATCTTTCGAGGCACGCCTTGAGGTCTCCTCGACTGAGTTGTGAGTCGAGGAGCTTTCGAGGTAACGACTTAGAATATGGGTAATAATCCCCAATTAGGTGTAGGCCATTTGTATTCATCTGTGGTAATACATGAGTTAAGGGTTTAATTAGACGAAGAAGCGGTAAAGTGTGTAACAGAACTCAGGGAAACTATAGGCCATGCGCGGTTCCTAGTCACCGCCTGAAATATGTGAGAGGTGAGACGGGGGAGGTAGACAAAGGCCAAGCTAACTCAGTCTGCCAATTTTGTCAATGGCGCCCTCTTCCCTCTCACCACTCACATACCTCATGCGGTGACTAGCAATTGCGCACGGTCTATAGTTTCCCTGAGTTTTGTTGTTTATAAAATACGACTATGACAATTTCCGATGTCTTGAGAATGGAACATGATGAATGGAAATGAGGTAACAGGTGAGTTTGTCGATATAATAGTCTCAATCTAATTCTCTGATGTAGGTCCTGTAACACTCGGTCTTGGCTAAGGCCAAATAGCTGATATCTAATTACGTAACACATTTTCGTAAACGATTACGACAAATTTGTTTCATTTGAAAATTATTCAAATTCCGATTGATCGTGTATTACGTAATTAGGTTACCTACTGCTTTGTTAAAGGGGCATAGCCTTCGCAAAGTGTGTTTAATTGACACAATTGCTTCAGCTCATGATTGAGGACCCACAGTTCGGTCAGGATTGAGTAAAATTCAAAGGAGATTGAGATTAGTGAGAACCGAGTAGGTTTTTGAGATTTTTCCTGAGTGTGGGCGAATGTGACAGGATTTTCCGATGAACTCTTACTGCTTGACCTGTTCCCTCCCTAATACTCTGGTTGCGTTCGATCATTCAAGCGAGTTTGGACTTAATATTAAATACAAAATATTGGGTGTTTATTTCAGAAAAATGACAGTGTTAAAATAGACGCGTAGAAGAGTTCACGTTTCTCTGAGAATAGATGACAAATAATATATAAATATAATATAAATTTATCTTGTAATATTGCTCTACAGCTAGCGCTCTTCAAGCGCTACAGTACAGTACCTACCTTTAAATTCTCCAGAAAGATCTTCGGGGAGATATTATCCTGTTTCATAAACTAATATTTAGGGAATACCTATTTTAATAATAATATAATAGGCTAGAAAATAAAATCTCTACCCACCTAACATTTATTTATTAAAACTCGACTATACTTATCGAATGAATCCTTGCGCTTACGCATACCCCAGTTCTCAACAGAAATTCATGACGTAAATTGCATCGTATATTAAATCTTAATTAATTAATTAAATAAAACATATTTATTTTAACTATAGGTTCGTATCGTAAAGGTAGTTTTTTACAGGAAGGTGAACTGGGAAATAAAGTTTTAAAATATTATCAGAAATCGTTGGTCGTAAATGTCTTCATGTTATCGCGACTACTTATAACTTTATCTTAACATCTAGAGACACAATTAACTTCAGCATTGTGAAATAAAAATAATTAATCTTGACGTTTCTGGGTTTATTAACTTACCTACTTCAAAGTTGCGTGTACAGATTTTTATAAAGGCTCCACGCAGACAAGCGCGACGCGACAGCACGATGCGACTCTATTAAAACCATTTTTATGAAACTTCATGGAAGTTGTTCTACTAGAAATACGTCGCACTGTCGCGTCTCACCTGTCTGCAGGAGCCTTAAGTTTCAAACATTCTAACCTTGCGAATCCTACGTATATGGATTTACGCAAGGTTACTGTTTATAATACTCATTAAAGCCGTTGTTCCTGCGCCTGATCTTTCCGTGTCGTGTCGGATTGCCGTCTCATCAGACTATGAGAGTCAAGGAACAGAGAGTGCACCAGTGTTTGCGCACACGCTTGTGCACTATAATATTTCCTGCGTACCTGGCTAATCTCCGTTGAGATTGGCCACCGTGACCGAAATCGATCGGGAGGACTAATATTATTAGCTTCAAATTTTCTTGCTCAGATTTTTATTTCAAAATTTCTAACCTTTTGAATCCATACCTATACTCCATTTTAAATAAGATTAGACATTTAAATAAACCTTTTTTACAGTCCGTTTAACCGATTTTGACTTCTATTGCGTTGGTGGCATGACAAATGGCAGCTGCAGTAAACAGTTGGAATCACTTTTTTTCTTTTAATGCCATTCTACTTTTAATGCCTACGGTATAGAAGTCAAAATCGGTTGAACGGACTGTAAAAAAGGTTTATTTAAATGTCAAATCTTATTTCAAATGGAGAATAGTTACTGTTCTATACTACATTTGAAATAAGATATTTAACATTCGTACGTATGCGTGCCATTAAATTATCGCCGCGATGATATCGCCGTATAGAGATTGATTCATAGAGTTCCTATTGAATTTCATGGCACGGCGAAACTAACGCCGCGATTCTCTCGCTCGTGGAGATAGCGCTGAAATGCTCTAAATTTTATGCGTAGGGGCTACTAACCTCTAAAAGCCACATCCCCAAGAACATGCATTTTAAAACAGGGTCGCCTGCCCATCTAAAACCAAATCTCCACTAAAGTATATCCTCAAGTTAGATATCCATTAAACACACGTGATTAAGCACCCAAGATATTTCAAAACAAACATGCGCTTTAAAACGGGACGCATTTTCTCTGTCCCTTTCACACTAACCTACTGGAATACATGTACATTTGTCTCTGTCTGTGGTAGTTATGGCAACGGGATGCCAGAGCTCATCTTGAGAGCAGGTCGCGGTGCCTGCAATTTGGTCCACGACATCGTTCAAGAAATCAAGACGGAATTTATCTTAATAAAACAGTCAGTTTGTGGTCACTTTTGAAGACAAAATATAGGTTCCAGTGATATGAACTTGTCGACAAATCCACAAAATCACCATGCATCACTGTCCTTCGATTCTTCCTATTAGATTTGGGCTGTAAACACTTGTGTCTATGTGCATTGCAAACAAAAGCCAAAAACTGTTCTTAGAGTTATTAATTTAGGTACTGGTATTTCAGTATACTTATACAATCGTAGACGAGACGGACTCAAACACCACGGAGATTTGCCTCTGTGATTCAGTGGTAAGACCACCTATCTCAGACCCAGATCGATTCCCAGCGGAGGCAAAATTTTCAGCTCGGTTTGGTTGCCGGTAGGGCTCCTTCTAAGTCCGCCTGACTAGCTACGAGTACCACTATGTTATCTAAGTCTGTCGCCATAGCAACAATGTTAACAGCATTGTTGTGTTTCGGCAGTTAGAGCTAAGATAGCCAGTTCCTCTGTGGTTGAGGATGAAGCTCGCTTCCACATTCGGCCTGATCATCACTTACCCATCGGGTGAGATGAAGGCCAAGAGCTTCCCGGATGCGGTAAAATAAAAATAAAAACACAGATGATTTTCATCTTAAATCTTTCTTCACTTAAACCCAAGTGAAAAAGTGCCACACTCTTTTCTTTCCGAACCATCACACGATCAAGTTTAAGCCATAAATATTATTTTTTTAACAGCATTTTCGCCTTTTGCGGTGACAATACGAAGACACATAGACTGCACAAGCAATGAATCTTCGCAACGTGATCTTCAACATCAAGGCTTCAGAACTTGAACAAATCCCGCTTGACAGCCTTAAAATGCCTTCGTGATTTACGTGAAAGAACGTTCGGAAGAGAAGTTTTATGCCCCATCTACATACATTAGTAAACGTTTCAGATTGTATGCAGTTGACGCGAATACTAATCATTTGGTGCAAAACTGTGGATATAATAAAAAGTTTTTATTGGCTTTGTGACTTTTAAAAGAGGACTTTTTTGGTAGGTAAGATGTACATTCAATAGTAAAAAATACTGATATTCAGCTGCATACGGTTAGACTGGAAGCCGACCCCAACATAATAGGGAAAAAGCTAGGCAGGTGATTAAGATGTAAATTCAATGCTCCTAAAGGCAGCGTTCGTCTATCGTACCTAATAACCTTTTGACTGAGGAAATAATGTAAGTGAAAGAGCAACAAAAGCAATGAAACGTCATTTTATGTGAAAGAAACAAAAGCAACATGTCATTTCACTGTTCATATCATGACGGTTAAAATCGATTAGGAATCGTTATCCTATTTGATCACACTATGTAGTACCTATTGAATTGACTGCCTTGTGAGTGTTATTGAACACGATATTTTTGAACGAACTATTGTATGAACATTTATTTTCGTTTTAAAAGCTAATAAACAATTTTACCCCGAACAATATCGTTATTTTGCCAGCAGATACAGTTCCATTGACTTTTAAATGAACTTCTTAGAATTATCATTATCAACTTCCCAGACGAAAAACCGATCCATCACCCAAAAAGTTACAGACTGAGAAAGTTCTCGGCTAGGTCAATAAAAAAGTTCAAAATAAAACGGGCACGAATCGAGTCTAAGCCGAGTCGTGATAATGTTAACAGTAAACTATCGATTCGAATAACGGTATCGAATAACTGGCGGTCCATTGTGACTGTCGCGATACTATTTGAGATAGCAAACGATTTCGAATACAATAGTCGCGATTTTCGCATATTAATTTCGATTAAATTATTCATGCGAAACCGATGTTTCTGATTGGTTGTCGTTATGCTGTTTGCAACTGTTTAAATATACCTATTGTCATAGCATTTGTACCTAATGATCAATGGTATAGGCTTTCTTTCTATCTGGAAATTAATATAATTTTATTTATTTATTTACTTCAGAATCAGTGATCCATATTTTTTCTTAGTATACTTACTTAAGAATATTATGTTAGTAACCAAATATTCAAATACACACCACAATCATACTATTATAACTCAAATTAAACAACAGAAGTACCTACCTACACTGCTCACATAAATAAAAACACAATCATCTTAAAATTTATCAAAATGTTTAAAAACATCAATATTATTTAAAATAAAAAAAATCTTAATATCATGAAACAAAAAAAAAAACATTATGAAAATTTTATTGAATTTTATGAATTGACATGACATTTTTTTTTGTTTTATTATTATTCTGATTTTAATATAGTTTGGATAATTGTAATGAATATAAATATAGATTGCATGCATGATGTTTCCTATATATTTAGTTATAGAAATTCAGTGACGATGTAAAAATTGTTATTGAATAAATTAATTGAAATTGGATATCATTTCATTAGTTGCTGTTCTTTTCGACATGCAACTGTGGACAATGCCACAATATTTGGCTGTCAATTTTGCCAGCCACAACGCTAAGAATGCTGTTACCACTGCCGCGGCCACGTCTTCCCTAGTAATATCCCTATGCAACACCTATGCTGTTTGTAACTCTTTAAACATTCCTATTGTGATAACATTAGTACCTAAGGACCAATGTACTATCGAAGAAGTTCATATCTGTACACCGTAAGGACTATTTCTGCTTGCAGCGCTTGGCCGCTATAGAACCGGGGCGGTAACAGATGTGGTCATCGTGTTCACGGGATTTTGTATTCAAACTGCTTAGATGAAGTTCAGTACATATGCCATAGGTTTTTCTTTTTGCCTAAAAAATAATTTCCCCCAAGCAAGATACTATCAAATTTTGTTTAAGTTGAAGCATTTATAGTCTTGTTACAGTTTTCTTTTTGTAAACAAAAATATAACTTGTGTCCAACGTAGAAAAACTTAATTAAAAGATGGCGAATGGCTTATCTTAATTGAACCTTCTAGCTGCTAAACTAAGAGACAGTCACGTTAGGCATTTTGTTTTAGATTCGTCATTGTATTGTTTAGAAATTGGAATCTAATACAAGAAGAATAGACATAGGATGAAAACTGCTATCGTTCGCATTCGGAAGGTTATTAAAATAGTTTTTGTAATGAGATCTTTGAAAATAAGTTTATAATTATAAGGCTTATTGCTCGATTCGCACGAATTTACTCGCCCGAAACGGGCGAATTGACAAAAAGGTACATTCATTTTGTTGCCAATATTAAAAAAAAAATATTGCTTTAAATTCAAAATGTGCAGATTGTCTAAAACGTATTTCCGGTATTGTCGATTCGCCCACAAATAAACTTCGTGCGAATCACCTATTGAAAAAAAAAAATTATTTAAAAGGGACGATTCGCCCGTTTCGGGCGAGTAAATTCGTGCGAATTGACCAATAAGCCGATTATAAAGCTTCCTAAAACTTACCTCCATTATAGGATCATGTCAAGCAAAATCTTATCTTTCAATCGTTTGAGACGAACATTCGTAATCGGCAGAAACCGCATTCGTCCCAATCTTATTTAAAAAAATCTTACTACAGAACGCCGGTGTCATGTCGCCGCAATCCATTGAGTCATGGTGACTTACCTGCAAAAGGAAAAGAATTCTTTATAAAACTTGTTGAAAAACATGTCCAAATTAGCATCGGTATTTTGTCAATGTGTCATTATGAACTCGTCAATCGATTCAGTCTGTTCGCTTGGAAGGCAGAACCACACTGAACATAGTTCTCTAGACTACAAAACAGGTTCGTTGAGATAACTGCTGAATACGGGAGGGCAGTGACACAATTAAATTAGGAATTTAGCAAACAGATTGAAGATCGTAGTATGTTATTGGTCGTTAGTTGGTTTGAGGCGCCAAAAAACCAGCCTGTATTCAACTTTGAAATTCGAATGTATGCATTCCAATTTGGGATTTCATGAAAATTCACACCACCAGTTGGCGCCACTTTGACAAGAAGTCTTCCATTTCGACAATGAATATAAAATATAAGATGACGTTCATCATTCGTTCATCATTCAGTCACGACTAAAGAAAATATAGGCGTTTTGACACTTTTGACAGGTGCCCGGACCTGACGTCTCAGTGCTGCCATCAAGTGAACGTAATTTCAGAAAGCCCTCATTTGAAACTCAATAATTTGATATCAATTAATAGGTGAATGATAACGTAATTGTGCCACAGATAAAGCAAATTAGATCAGTTTTAAATAAATATAAATATCAACGATAGTGTCGTTATTAAATCATTTGTAATTAAATTGTAATAAAGGTGTTGTAATGTGTGTCTGTGGATTTTGTGTCTTCGAGTTAAATATGGAGTATGCCAACAACCTATCGTAATAAGGCAAACTTGAGAAATTGGGCCACTACAGCACTCGTGAGCTAACTTATCACTATTTGTGTACCGAGTACAACTATCTTTAATAGCAGTCAAGTTTATTTATATTTGTAAGTAGTATTGTGACATTTAATATGAGTTTAGAGAGGCTGGATACTCATTTATTAACTCGGTAAATTCTTTTGCGTCAGTTTAGCTTACACTAAACCATTTTGTTGATCTGTTTCTTAGAGTCTACTGCCAGGGCCAAGAAGCAATCAAAAAGACATAGGTACGTTCATTAATACATGTCACACAGGTAGACCTTCTTCTACCCTTCACATTACGTGATGTGTGGACAGTAGTAACATTTTAAGCAATCTATAAATAAAATCTTAAGTTCAGTAGCTCCCGTATGTTTAAAAGACCTTTTCGAAGCAACTTTCACTGCGATGTACTTGCGTTAACCTATTGTAGAAGGACAATGGTAGTTTTCCACTTTCACACGCCCGCGCCCCTGGCGAGTGAACCTATTCATTCATCTGTGGTGATCGATTAATAATACCGGTGACAGAAGTTGTGGAACGATTCCGATCGAATGATTGAATGATGACGAGTTTGTGATCGAGTTAAGTATGTTTGACTGTCAATGGTGTTGATGGAGGCTTATTTTCTAGGACTAGAGAAGTGCCTAACTAATATGGTTTCCGTTCTAGTCATACCAGATGCACCAGAACATAAATTTCGATTATGTATTTGTGAAATATCATGTAACTAGTGTCTAGTGTATTATCAATGTAGGTACGTAAATAGGTTAAATAAATATGTAAATAAGGCCAGATTTTCAGGTTTACCCATTCTTGTTCAAAGCGACTGCAATCGTAATTCCGCAAATCGTGTTTACAAAAACCATTACAGCTTCCATTTTAAAATTCGTAAATTACAGAATGAAATTGAAATACAAAGTGAGAATCGTTTCACATTTCCTTGATCACCTTGCATAAGTAGTGCGATAAAAAGAAATAAGTTTCATGCCATTTTGTATTTCAGTTTTATTTATTCACACTTTCGATGTTTTAACGGACATGATTTTTAAGTAACGACCATTGACAGTATTAACATCCAAGATAGTGTCTACTTCGGTTTTAAAGCCGTGTCGAAAAACCTTGTACGGTCAGCAACGAAAGTCGATTCTACAGATTTTTTTTATAATAATAAATTAAGCACAGTATTTAAAAAAATCGGAACGATGTCAAATTAAGATAATTTTAACTCTTTGCTATTACACAAAAAGCAGTATACCTACACATTCAATTATTTTTTGCCTATTAGGCGATATATGTCACAAAAAAATAAGTACAGTGTCAATCGAGTTTCGTTGCGGACCGTACCTCATACTTCGCAAGTTATTAAGTTCATAAACGTAAAGTATAACAAAATTGCATGTGCATTAAGAATAATATTTTCAATGATATCGAGTGTCAGGACACGCAGGTGTGTCTGTGGTCGGCCTTCGAAGCCACCCCAACGACATTCCAGCCTTTATGGACTCCTTACACTTTGGGAGCGGCCTTGGTTGTCTTGTATTCAAGCCATAAATACGATTTAATCACATGAGTATGAAGAAATACAATAATCTGATTGTTGAGTGACAGATTTTTTTTTTACCGACAATTTCTATGCGTAAAGTAGAGATGCCGCAAATACACGCTATTATTCGGTATTCGGCATTAGTCGATTTTTTTTTTGTTTTTCATCTAATACTGACAAATAGTGTATATTATTCGATATTCGGCGAATAGTTGTCTAAATAAAAATACATTTTTAATTAACAGAAAAACTAGACTTAAAAATAATTAAACTTTTATTAATTTTTAAAAACAAAACAGACTTAGTATTATTATCATTAATATAAAAAGTTAGCCATAAATCAGTCATGTTGAAGTTAATTAGTTAGGCTTTTTAATTAATAATTTAATATTTAAAGTCCAAATATGGCAGATTGTGGTGCAGATTTTTTTTTTTTTTGTCAACGCAAGAGGGTTCAGATTCATGTACTGAATGTCCATGTCCCTGCCACCCATACAGAGTAGCCTGTATAGTTAGGAGCCTTGAGATTCACGTCAAAATTATAAGCGCGTTCAGTACTTAAGTATTTTCATACAAATTAATGTATTTTAGATTCGACAGATTGCTTAATCTATATTTGGACTATTCGATTTATGTCAAGAGATCAATACATTGATAAATATGCAGACAATTCAATCTAGATAAATGATAATATATAAAATAAGTTATATCATATAAAATATAGTCGTAAAACACGAAATGCCTATAAAAATGAAAGCGACTCTTATATAAAATTCAAGATTTGCCAAATCCGTTCATGTGATTATTAAATTGCATCTTTATATGCATCTATACAAAATTGAAGTGTCTGTTTGTAATGTAAAAATAGCAGATTTTTATTAAATGGATGGATGAAAATACGGTACCAAAAACAAAAAAAAACTAAATTTTTGTCTGTCTGTTTGTACCGCATAATCTTCAAAATTACTGGATTGATTTTGACGGGGCTTTCATTGGCAGATGCTATAAGCCGGGCGGAGCCGCGGGCAGCAGTTAGTTGTACCTAACTAAATTGATAAGCAAGAAAATCATTAATTGTTAAAAAAATCATCAAACTAATAGGTACTTACCTACTTATAATTATTTTACAGAACTAATAACCTATTGAAAATCATTATGAAAAATAATTCCCTTCCCAGCTCCCAGTAAGTAGTCCTTGCTTATCAGAGGTCGCCAAGTCCTTTGAGCCACTCGATTTTATCGGTCGACACTTCCGATAAATGAAATCGATAAATCTGTTTGCTGCACCTTTATCGATGAATAATCGAATCTGCAATAACTATTCATGAATCAATTTTATAGTCTTTCTGCTTCATGTTCAGTTGAAGATTTCGAAAAACAATTTAGAGTAGATACTTTCTACTTTTCCTATGGATTTTAACAAATTAATAAAGAAATCATAATTGATCTATACAGCAGATTACGCAAAAGTGTTGATTCAATAATTTCGTTCTTGTTTTTATAACCCAGTTTGTTTTGCAAACTCATTAACAAGTGATGTGCATGCACTTTTCAAAAAACATGCCTGAGTAGAAATCAATGTTTGTAATTGGAACGCGGATTTTAAATTAAAACCTTTGATTGGTGTTTATTTTTGAGGTCCATGGACCAATAAAGTGAGTATTACTTTCGCCTTGAGTCTGCAAGAACTTTAATAATGCATGCAGGTAATTTTCACTGTCTAGTCGCATATGATGTGTAGCATCTGACATCTTGGCTGATAGTACCAACCTCTCGGAAAATGGGTTGCTGCCATCTGACGGAAAACTCTAGCACCACGCGCGCTCATTAGTCAAATCAAATAGCGCGCGCTTCCCGGCTTCCTGTTACAAACTTCCGTCCCTTTTCACGAAATCACTCCCACAGCTTGCAGGAAAGCGTAAACTGTAAAAATGAACTCATTTAGATTTATTTCTTGATAAAGTTGAAAAACATCTAGTAAAATAATTTATATATTTATATTCCTCACGTTAATTTAACAACATCTGTACTATCACAAACATTTGTCGTTGACACAGAATTGAAGTTTACAGCCATTTATTTCTTTTGTGAATTACTGAATTCGTTTTCATCAACCGCTCGCTTTCTGTCTGTCTCTTAGTCACGGTATTAAACGCTTTCAAATTGTCTGAATGTTTTGTATAAAATTGTTTTATATAAAATGGTTTTATATAAAGTAGTGACCGTAAACAGTACATCGGATAAAGGATCATGTTGAAACAAATTGATACCTATTGCATTGATATTTTTACTTGTGTGACGGAATAGAGACGCTGGGTTGGCAATTGTTTTACGTCAGAATATATTTTCTTAATTTTATGACCAGCCAGCAATGTTTTTTTTTTTTTAATTCTGACCAGTCAGAACAGTTATTCTGCAAAAACATCGAGTTCTCTTCTGTTTTCACAGTTAGGTATATCCCTAGGGATATAACTATATCACGGCTATAACCATCTTACTGCGACATATATATAAGAATAGAGTTTTCATTTAGCTTTGATTTTAAAGGATAGATTGGTGTTCATGGGAAGTATTTTTCAAGATTTTTGTGTTTACCTACCTAAGGTTTTTTCCGTCGAATATAAAACAAAATAATGAGTTTGATGAACTGACACAAACATTTATAGTCTGAGACTATAAATTCATAATTTTGACTAGTATGTCAGATACAAATTACAGTCATCTTAAAAAAGTTAAGTTAAATACTTCAGTTATAAGGGTTAAAACCGTATTCAGCAATCAAAATCACTAGGTAAGTAGGCAGTTGTTTTGTTAACTCGATGCGATTCAAGTCGAGTGTTTGCTGTTTTTTATTTTATCTGAGTTGAAATCATGGTGCCTGATACATCATCATCATCATCGTCTAAGCATCTGATGATGATCCCACCCGCGGCTGTAGGGCCTTAGATTCGTGCTTAGTCACGACGCCGTCGCCGCGCCGACACCGCGCGCCTCCGCTCCGTCGCCGCTCAGTCGCCGCGCCGTCTCCGCTTGATTTTGCCATATGACTTATAAAGCGCGTGCATTTTTGCAAGCGGCCGACGATGGAATAAAAAAAACTGTTTAAACAGTACTAGCGGTGTGGTGGCTGCGCGACGGCGGCGGCGGCGCGGCAGCGGTCTAGCAACGTTGCATATACAGTTTAGAGGCGCGGTGGCGGCGCGGCGACGCGACGGCGTCACGTCGCTGAGCACTTAGGCTTTACAACCGTGAGTGGGCCTTAGCCTGGTCTAGTATTTTTCTCCAACGTGACCTATTTCAGGCTTGGTGATGCCTGATACGCAAGGCCTAAATTTCCATTATACACAGTAAGTGTAATTTTATAACTTTCAGTTTATTTTCTTAAGCGTTTGAAGAGCGAGAAGGTTATCAGCTGTTTAAAAATAGTTCGTTGTTTACTTTATTTTCTTTGTGAGAACAAGTGAATAATTAACAGTTTAATAACAAAACTTTTTATAGTTTAGAATTAACCATTTAGGAGTCGTTCAGCATAATTAAGGTGTTTTCTTGATGATATAGAACAAACAATTTTCTTTTTTGTTGACCAAAATAAAATCCACCATAAAATAGAATGTTGGAGTCTCATTTCCTACGAAATGTATGGGATACGTTTTTTGCTATTTCTGACTTTTCTAGTACTCAAACCTCATTTGGTCCGATACCTTTTTTGATCATTATAAAAAACAGGATCGATTCGAATCAAAAAGTTTTTGTGGAAATTTCCCATTGTCTTGCAGTATGTTTCTTCAGATCAAAATAAAGGTAAGACTATTTTCCTGTAGCTACATCGGTTAAGGTACCTGCCCTTACTGCCCTATCTCAAAAATCTATCCAGCGGGGTAGTTGTGTAACACACTAACAGTAGCAATGGGTTTCATTTTGATAGTTCAACAACATTCATTACGTTATTTACGTTGTTGAGCAGACACATTTTTCGAACATATGAAGCAATGGATTAGCAAAAGTCTTCAAAAATGATTCAGATTGTGATTGAAAGTGTGTTATGCAATTAGAGTGCTGTATAAAGTGTGGCAAATGAAATGATGTTTATTTCTGTAAGTAGATTTTTTAAGACACTTTTACACGTCATTTTTTTATGAATATCTTTTAACTTTTTAAAACAATAAGTACCTTATAGAAACCAGTAAGAAAATCAATTTAATTTAATTTAATTTTTCTGTATTTTGTCTTCAAAGTCACAAATATCTGTATAGCCCCGGCTCTTGTACTAGAAGTTCCTGTATCACAAGAGCCAGGCCTCTCAATTTACAGGGAAAGTCTTTGTTAAGAATACCTAGATACATAAATATCAAAAACATGAAAGAGACAGTAAAACTAAAACCCCGTACATAATTACTGCAATAAATAGTACCTACGAATGCTATCTTTACGGCGCGAGCGCATTTCCGTTTCGTTTTATATTTAACTACTCATTCCAGAACAGTACAATAGTTAAGCTTAATACCTGACACTAAAACTCAATTCATGCTGGCTAAAACAAGTTTTATAAATTTTCCTTTCAGTGTTATGTTGTTCTACAGCGTAAAATAATTATAATTGCGTTATTTACAGTGTCACAGATTAAACGTTCGTTTTCGGGTTCCGTACGTCAAAAGGAAAATACGGAACCCTTACTGAGCCACTTTGTTGAGCGTTGGTCCATTTTGTATGTTTAATTTTTGCGGACATATACTCGTAAATCAAAAAGCCAAACCAACGTAAAATTTTCATGAATAAGGATATTTCATCTATCCATTTCTAAACCTTTCTACATTATTATCTTAATTTTATAAACTACAGAAACTGATAGCTACAAAACTGGTTGTGTGTCTACCGCTTTAATTGCGTAGGGTTGCCCTGCCAACTTGTACCAGCATTTCAAAATATATTTTATGTTTTCGTCTTGAAGAAAATCGTGTGAATATTTTATTTCGGTAGGTCTTCATTTACTGTCTAGTTCTACTAATATTTAACACAGTAAGAATTTATTACGAGAAGTACTTACACAGTTACCAAAGAATAAGAACGTAGTTCAACTAAAATAAATAAATTTAATAAATTGTCTGGAAAATATATAAAACTAAATACATAAACATAAGAAAAATCTAAATCACAGTAACCATACACCCTATTCCAAGTTTTCCTAACCCTTTTCTAAAACCAATTTCGCCCCCAAGTTTTTCAAGAACAAAATTAGAAACATGACTATCGATACCCAGATCTTAATTACGGAAACCCTATAATTTAGTAAACAAGGAGCTTGCCAACCCTGGGCACGTGTAAGACGGTATTAATTTTGGATTCTGCCAAACCAGTGTCGACGATCTCCGCAGAGTCAAGGACGGCTGAGCGAAATTACTGGCTTGTTCACACTGTACGTGATGAGAACCCACCGTTCTATGCGAGTGAAGCTATTCGTTAGGAAAATTTTAGATTTTTTGTAGTAGGATATTGAATCGTAAATATCAGAATGGTATATCTACAAATTTTACTATTTGAAAACGATTGTCGCGATCTTGCTAAACAAATGAGCGACAAGCAAGAACAATTTGATCGTAAGCAACTATCGCGTATTCGTGTTACGATCGATTCTATTAGGGCAGCGCCTGACACCTTCAGCTTCTAATACAACTATTTACTACGTATTATTTTGGTTTCCATCTTAAATAAGGACCCAATCTACAAAACTTTTTATTAATACCTAGTTTTTAATGAAAGCTGTCTGTCTTCATGCAAATAACTATGGATAATTAGGTTACAGTGTGACTAAAACACTCGCTACTATAAAGCATCCTTCCATGATTTTTTATGTGAATCCGGGTACGTCAAATAGTGTGTCTATCGCGTCGCATCGCTTTCATCGCTCACCTAAAACACAAGGGATGTAAATGTATATTCGTGTTACGATCGATTCTATTAGGACAGCGCCTGACACCTTACCACAGCTTCTAACATAACTATTTACTACGTATTATTTCGGTTTCCATCTTAAATAAGGACCCAATCTACAATTTTTTTTATTAATACCTACTTTTTAATGAAAGCTGTCTGTCTTCATGCAAATAACTATGGATAATTAGGTTACAGTGTGACTAAAACACTCGCTAATATAAAGCATCCTTCCATGTTTTTTTATGTGAATCCGGGTACGTCAAATAGTGTGTCTATCGCGTCGCATCGCTTTCATCGCTCACCTAAAACACAAGGGATGTAAATGTAATAACCAACGTGTTGTGGTTAAGAATAAATGTATTCTCTCTACGTAGTGTTAGGTTTTCCAACAAAAGAAAATTACTTAATTCCCGCCATACACAACCATACACTCTACACAGTGGCATGGCATTTATGTTCAGTATCCATTAAAGACTTGTCAAATATTTGTTAAACCGTACTATATGCAAATGCAGCGATGAACGTCGAATTATGTAGAATATGAGTCACTACGGGAGCTATTTAATGATGTAGCCACACCCGGCTTGTCATGGTACAGTTATTTGCGATGCTTGGTATCTCTATCTATCTTAATATTATGTTTCTTGTTCTTTTTATGGTCATAGGACATAGATATTCTTTTTATTAGCTGTTCAGTTGATTGAGGTTAATATTGTAAAATGTTCATAAGTTTTTGTTAGATGTTATTTTCATGTGACGTTATTTGATTAGCTGTTGTTATTTCTGTCAATAAATCACGGTAGTTAAATTGAGATTCAGCAGCCTATGGCTTATCTATTTATATATACTTTATTGTACACCAGAAAATACATAGCAAAAAATAAATTTAACACTACATAACATACAATGGGCCTTATCGCTTTTTGCGATTTCTTCCAGGCTTCTTATTTTCCTAATAACAAGTTTTTCAGAAACAGAAGATTTGACCAAATATTTCTAGGGTAGAAATTAAAAAAGGCTAACAATACGGATATAATTAACCACATTTCGAAATAGGTCATTGACACGCAAACAAACAGTGTTAATAACAGGCTTTGCTAGCGTTTACACCCAAAAACTCGCCTTCTAATTATAATTTATTGGACACAAGATTAATGGCCAGTGTCCGATCCATGGTAGTCTATGTTTTGGTTCAAGAATTAAAGGAGTGACGTCATCATGGCGTTATTTATTGACAAACTAAAAACAAGATTTGAATAGCTAGGAGTCTAGACGTGCAAGATGGTTTTAATAAAAATATGTTTTTGGTACAGATGCTTGTTATAAACAAGCTGAAATATTTGGAACTAGTGTATCTTTTGCTTGATAAATTGAGTGCATATTTTGAAGATTTGTAAAATGATGAACATTTGAATGAAATGAGTTACTATTGAGTATGTGTGTAGGTATTTAAAAAATGCAAAAGATTTTCCGAAAAAATTGGCAGGCCATTGAAATAACTGAAGAAAATTCAGTTCCTTTTTCTTCATAAGTTGTAAATCCAAAACCAGCCACATAATACAATTACAAATAAATCAAAGACAATAAATTATCTTAATTATCAACCATTGACAGTTTTATCCCAAAATACACAATCACATTAATATTTTACACAAAATCTTGATAATCGACCTATGTTTCTCATGATGAAACATCAATCAACCAACATTCACCATTGAAAGGTTAAATTAGACATGACATCATTCCTCTTTAGTTAGGTACAACAACTAAAAAGTATTTACTTATGACATTTTTTTTCTTTCAGTTGAGTCATATTTGTGTTATTGGCTTTCACGGACCAAAAGACCAGGTACACCACTAAAAGTGATTAGGACCAAAAAATTTAAATAAAGTGTTTGGTTTTTTACGTAGCTGTTCTGTAATTTCTGCCGACCCCCAGAAGGCGTGAGTATTGTACCAAACATTTTATCCCTCAAAAGTATCATTACCATGTTACTTAGTAGACACCTTTTTATTAGCTCTATAAAACGATTAACTTATTATTTTATTATTAAAGAGAAGATACAATACTGAAGAACTGTCAAATTTTCAAATATTTCTACTGTTAGCTGATGGTACATTACATACAATAATACAATAGCCACAATCTTAAACATAAATTTTATGGTTTATACCTAAATAGGTAAATAGGTATGTTTCCTCATCAATTACAAGTAGGTACACACGACTACACATCAAGCTATATATTTACATTTTATGCTGATCTCGCATTGTATAGGATTTCCGTACAATGCGAGGCCAGGTTATACCGAAATTCAACATATTTAGGTACATACACCTAAATATGTTGAATTTCGGTTTTGCCAAAAAGCGACTGCTTCTTGCGGTCCTTGGGGAAATCAGCGAGGTAATTGTTCTCATTTTGACAGTTCAGCCACGAGAGAAGTGGTGGCCCAGTAGTAACGCCCCCCGAACAGTGTTAATTATTTCACCACCACTGCTCTCAAAACGGCGAAGGAAAACATCGTGAGGAAACTGGCATGTCTAAGAACCAAAAACTCGAAGATGTGTGGCATCTAACAACCCGCACTGGGCCCGCGTGGTGGATTACAGCCCACTCCCTCTCGCAGAGAGGAGGCCCAGCAGTAGAGACTAATTTTGCTTATGCGTTTACGTTGTTGACCAAACGAATTTTTCAAATCCTATGAGCAATGGATTTCAAAATGAGAGCTATTGCGATGAAGTGCCATTTTATGTGGATGCAATAGGATTTGTATCGTACGTAAACGTATGACCGTGGTCGTACGAATTGAGTGCGCACACTGAATACGTTTTTCTCCGTCAAATCGGTAGTGTTCCGGTGATATCACATTGAACGCACGAAAAATCTCAACAAGTTCGGATTGTTTTCGCACTCAGTCTGCGCGCTCCCTTGGTACTTGGCAGGTTGTGATCGTTCGTGCGTGTTCGTATGTATCGTGTATGTTCACACGAGTAAAATTCGTGATGAAATTCCTCCTCCAATCCTTTTGACTTGCTTAGCGAGAGAAAGTTTGAACTGGAAATGCATGTAGAAACCGAAAATAATTTTCAGTAAACATCTGAAATTGAGGAGAACACGATCGGAAATTGTACGAATATACGAATACGATCGAATGTACTACTTACTACAATCTCAAATCATTCTCAGACCTCTAACTTGGCTAGGATAGGACCATAGATCCTTATTTCACAACACTAAATCAAAAGTCATCATGAAATACCAATATCGCAAGCAGTTATCGAGAGCCATCAAAGTTTTGAAACAGCTAATAATATGAACAAAACAATCGATTTAGCTTCGATGCGAGATCGATCGGTTCGCATCGAGATATCGCATCGCTCATAATTAGAAGCCAATAAATGGGTCAATCGATTGCATCACTTAGAAAGTGTGGCAACAATTGACGAGTTAAGGTTCATTCTTTGTCAAGGAACGTAAAAACCTCATGATTGCAATAAACGTCAGTTTACAGAAGATAAAATCTGAAAAATGGCCGTTATTGACGTTCTCTGTGGTTCGTTATCATCAATAGAAGCATTAGAAGCATCTTAGAGGTGTGCACGTTTGTTCTAAATATTTATGCATTACGAGGTTTTTTACTAAACAGATAAATAAAAAGAAAAACAATGCGCCCCCCAGAATCTCGCTACCTATTACATGAGACTTAAACATTACTGACGAAATATGGGTACACCTCTGCCCAACCCTTCGGGGAAACTAGGCGTGATGTTATGTTACGTCACCATCATATAGCAGTCCACTGTTGGACACAGGCCTCTCCAAGTGTACGCCATTCAGCTACATTCTCGGCAACTCTTATCCAGCTGCTACCAGCCACCCTGCGAAGATCGTCGCTCCAGCTAGCCTGAGGGCTTACGTTTGCCGATTCGCGGTCTCCACTCAAGAACACGTCTGCCCCAGGGCTCTTCATTTGCACGCCATTCAGCTGCATTCTCGGTAACTTTCATTCAGCCTCTACCAGCCATTGTGAAGATCGTCGCTCCACCTAGCCTGAGGGCTTACGTTTGCCGATTCGCGGTCTCCACTCAAGAACACGTCTGCCCCAGGGCTCTTCATTTGCACGCCATTCAGCTGCATTCTCGGTAACTTTCATCCAGCCTCTACCAGCCATTGTGAAGATCGTCGCTCCACCTAGCCTGAGGGCTTACGTTTGCCGATTCGCGGTCTCCACTCAAGAACACGTCTGCCCCAGGGCTCTCCATTTGCACACCATCCAGCTGCATTCTCGGCAACTTTCATCCAGCCTCTACCAGCCATTGCGAAGATCGTCGCTCCACCTAGCCTGAGGGCTTACGTTTGCCGATTCGCGGTCACCACTCACGAACACGTCTACCCCAAAGGTCATCGGGTCTACGGCTAATATGGCCGGCGCAAAGCTACTCCAGCTTGCTTGTTCTATGAGCTATGTCGCGTATTATGTTATGGTATGTAAAAACAATAAATTTTACTCCACGAGGTTTAGGCCTACACGGCGACGGTTTCCCAACGGTTCGACGTAAAATTGTCCTTGCACATTCCAGTGCGATCATCAATATTTATGAGTGAATAATCAAAATTAAAACGTTTGAGTGCTTAGGATTAATTGCTGAACGTTTTGCAAAGCCATTTCAATATTGATTTAATTTTTAGGTCATAATCATATTTGCCCTTTCGCGTCTACTACCATTGTCCGGACCATTTTTTTTTGTTGTCTTTTTGTCACGCAGCACGCTTAGAATGACCACAATAGAAACGGGTTTTGTCGACGGAAGAATAGACAAAATGACAGATTGTGTCTATTCTTCCGTCGACAAAACCCCTAGAAAACCCGTTTCTATGTTTGCCATGCTATGATATGCATTCTAGTGTTTAGTAGCATTTTTTCGTTCTAGATTAGAAAAATAATCTTATCCTTTAAGGATTTTATTTTATAATGACTTTATTGGCGATGTCCTTCAGAAAGGTCAGGTGCGTAGTACTCGCAACCGGCGTTCATGTTTGATCAGATGTGTGAACGTAAACGAAGCAAGAGGACTATGTAAGGGTCGTAGCAGGTTGTTCTGTAGTTTCTGCCTACCCCCATGAGCAGAAGGCGTGACTTTATGTATTTTTTTATTAGAACTCGCGTACTTAAATAGTTTAATGGAAGAGCAAAAAAAAAACACTACATTTGCACAAGTTGCATAGGTATGGTTCGCCTTACACTGTTTTATATGACGCAGACAAACAAACGCAAATAATTGGCAATATATTTTGGTGTACTTCCAAACGATGCAGTAACATTCATTGGTATTCACGAAACCGAGAGAGCTTGTCCAATATATTCGAGATTCGATTGTTTAAACTTAAACGGTAAACGGACGAAAGAATTTGTCGTAATGTGTAATCTGAATGGAACGATAACTTTGTTTGCGAAGTAACCAAAAATCGAATGCACTTTTTTTCGAACGTAAGTCGATTTTGTAGTGGTAATATGACTGTCTTATAAAGCTCGAAGGTTAAAGCAGTGTTCAAAGTTCCTTTATGTGAATCCAGTATTCGTAACCTAGGACCAGCAACCTAATTGCGTTACACACGATCAATCACAATCTGTTTCATTTTGACAGTTCAACAACATTCATTGCGTTATTTACGTTGTTGAGCAGAAAAAGTTTTTCGAACATATGAAGCAATGGATTAACAATATCCTTCAAAATGATTCAGATTGTGATTGTGGAGTGCGGCGGAGTCTTAATAGCGTAAGACCTGTCTTGCAAGAAAATACTGGCAATGGGCCGAGAAAAGGCCAGTATGAGTAGATAGTAGATGTAATACTTAAACGGTAGCCCTACTTGGCAAAGGTTTTAGCAGGCACTTAGATAAGTGTCGAATGTGCAATCATACATAATACCAAAGGTTTCGATTTCATGGTAGAAATTAGGCTTTTTTTAAATGACGATCACTAGGTGGCAGCACTGAGACGTCAGGTGCCTCAAAGCGCCTATGTTTTCTTTAGTCGTGACTGAATGATGAACGAATGAATGAAACGAATGATGAACGTCATCATATTTTTATATTCATTATCGTAATGGAAGACGACCTCTTGTCAACGTGGCGCCAACTGGTGGCGTAAATTTTCATGAAAACCCTCATTTCGACAAAATCGCGGTGATCTTTTGAGCCAAGGCCAATATTTTGCATCCGTTTTCTTTCTCAGAATGAACATAGGATGACAAAATGTTAATCATTTCAACCTTCTCACGTACGTAATATTTATAGATCAGTTCACTCCAAATACGAGTTTGCACAGCTTTCCTTCCGTTCCATATGTAGATATTATCGTGGTCTATTGTATTACGTCTTAATAAACGCGTGCTATAATAATAACGTTTAATTACTAGAGTCACGCTCGGCGCACTGTGGCACATGTGGCTTTCATCATTGGCGATTAGCGTTTTACGACAGCGCTGCGTTTAATCGCAACCAATAAAAAATCGCACGATTAGGCGTCTCAACGCTTGCAACGCGTTCCGGTCACAATTTTCTGGCCATTGCATCAAATTATTCTGCATTGCAATTTGACGTCCTGTTCCGTTAAGGAATATTTTTCGGTAGCTGAATTTAATGGTTCTAATCATGCCTACGGTGCTAAATACTGTTGCATCCAGTTTATAACAAACTTTGTTATCCTTACTTATATTATCCTAATCCTAATCCTAACTAATATTATAAATGCGAGTGTGAGTTTGTTTGTTACGCTTTCACGCTAAAACGGCTGAACGGATTTGGATGAGATATGGCACGTAGGTAGACTATGACCTGGATTAGGATATAGGATACTTTTTATCACAATATTTCCAAGGGATCGAGACTTATGCTGCAAGGGAAGAAACCGCGGGGCGCAGCAGGTAATATTATAAATGCGAAAGTGAGTTTGTTTGTTTGTTTATTTGTTTGTTATGCTTTCACGCTAAAACGGCTGAACGGATTTGGATGAGATTTGGCACATTAGTAGACCATGACCTGGGCTTTTTAAATTTCATCCTGAATCGCAGAGGAAGTCGCGGGCAACAGGCTAGTAATAAATACTTCTGGACACGGCGCGTATCGTTAGCAGGTTTCTCTCTCAGAAGCTCCGACCACCGGTAGCTTGGACCCTGTTTCCGATACCGTTCCCGAACTCATTTAAAAAAATATATTTTTAGATATATTTCAAAATGAATTTAATGTGTGTATGTATTTTAAAGGAAATAATAATAAACGTTTATAACAGACCACAGAGAATCCATATAGTATTGTTAGTCAAAAAAACTCAGCTGGATCTAAGTTTGCCTTGATCTTCAGTTGCCGATCGCTCAAGTATCATTGTCTCGTGTACCGAGCCTTAATGCTGGCAATTACACGCGAGCCGATCATGACGCGTGCGCTGGCGATTAAACTTTCTAAATTATATCTTGACATTACACTGACATTTGAAATAAACGACATGCCGAGTCTTGCACGCGTGTAACTGAGCTGCTATTGCGTTTAAGCTTTATGTGTTTGCCTATTTTGAACTTACTAGCTGATGCTGTTCTTCAAGATGAAACCATTCGTCATCACGGATGTCTATTTTATTCATTGATCTTTTACATACTAAAGGGCATTGATATTTCTGGATGACCCAGGCTTCCGAAATTATCCTTTTGAGCAGTTATAAGAAGTCTAAGTAAGACCCGTATTACAGAACCTCAGTCAACCCTATTTAAGACTCGTTTAATTGGTTGAAACTGAGTGAGGTTCTGTAATACGGGCCTTAGTCGTGTTATAAGAGAAAACTTTGCAGTAAACAGAAGTAGGCACGTGCTTTTTGTTATATCTATAGTATGTTGATAATAATTACAGATTAATTAGTATGACGTCTTTTTATCGTTATCATTTTCTTGTAAGTTGGGGAACTCACAAAATCAAAATGTCCCAATTCCGTTTGAGCCACTATCTGTCGGTACAAGGTCAAGGACAGAGGGTTAAACAATAAAAAAGTGTTGTCATTTTCAGTAATTAGATTTAGACGCTATTCATAACAGCCAGTCATAATTGTATGATAATTATTACAAATTTTATTAATTAAATGATTTAATACGAAGATATCATTGAAATATTAATATAGATATCCAGATACAGCAGCTGAAAATAAATTAAAGCGCACGCACAAATTACGTTAGCTTAGGTTAGTATGTAGTATAGATAGATAGATAGATAGAATACTCTTTATTGTACACCATACAAATTTCAGACATAAATAAACATAGGTTAGTATGTATATGAAACAGTTATGTTTCAATTCCAATATAACACAACAGAAAATCATAACAAATACAGAAAAATAGAGGTCACGAATAGAAAATTGCAGTGTCATTAAAAAGGAAAATAAACAATGTCGTGAATGAACGTCCACCATGCAATGAACGGATGTTGTGGAACGCTCGAGTGAGCAGACGATATCAGATCCACTGATAAGATACCAGCGGTGGGAAAACATATTAATTGCGATACTGACGTACGTATTCAACCGGTAAACGGGAGGTGTTTGAGAACAGAATTCTTGGGAGAACAGGTTCTTGTTAGTAACGGAAGAAAATGATTGTTACTTAGCCTTTTTTGTGCAGCAAAAAAATAAAAACATAAATAGACATAACATAGTAATGCTGGGCGGGTTAGGCAGAGGTGTACCTATAGTACACCCACATTTTGCCGTCGCACGTAATAGTGGGCGAGCCTATTGCCCTATTGTTATGTAGAGTGTATGATTTTAAGCTATAGCTTGGACGCACAAAATTGGGCTGTGCAGTGATATATATGCGACTATCAAATTTTTAGTTTTAATTAATACGGACTGAATGATAAACTACGTCTAGTTTTCGTTTCAGTTTCCAATCCTTCATGTGACAAATACCTAAATTCTAAAGTTTCAGAGGCGATCATTACAGCCTTGAATGAAGATTTATATTGTACTGAAAATATACAGTTTCACATTGTTTAGTCGTAATGAGTTTTCAACATTTTGAATTCAAAGTTTAGGGAGTTTGTTTAAACTTTATAAATCATCAATACTTTGGCCACGCCTGCCATAAGCCTTTGTAAACACAAGGGTACCGAATTTCAATTTATTGGTTTTTTCCGTACTTTTTGAACTTTCAGGATCGGGTAGCACTCGCAATAAAATGAGCAAATAAGAAGGAAGAGATGCTTTAAATAACATGGAGCAAAAATATTTTTCTCCTTTTTTAATAAAATAGGAACAAACACAATGAGGAAAACGTCGCCAGGAAAGTTTTGTGTTTAATGTGGAAAACTATACGAGTAGGGGAAAACCAAAGAAACAATGGATAGACTGTGTGAAAGATGATATGGCTAGAAAGGGACTGACTACCGAGGTGACGGCTAAAAGAGAAATATGGACGCTAGAGAAATGTTATCTTATCCCAATCTATTTGGGGTCGGCCCCAAATGAGATTATGATGATGAAACACTGGTCCTTGCGATCCCCAAACCTGAAACACCACTGTAGGAACTTCCACATAGCACAATCAGGGTTATTTTAAATGAAGTTCACTATTAGGTGGCAACACTGAGACGTCATATCCGGGCACCTGTCAAAAGTGTCAAAGCGCCTATATTTTCTTTAGTTGTGACTGATTGATGAACAAATTCATAAAAGGAATGATGACCGTCATCATAAATTTTATATTCATTGTCAAAATGGAAGACATTTTGTCAAAGTGGCGCCAACTGGTTGCGTGAATTTATCATTACCATTATCATCATTAGCTTTCTAATCAAGACAGACAAATAGTCACCAAGTAATTGTTCCCTTGACAGCTCTATTGAAACTTTTTACCGACTGTTATACTTATGCTAAAAAGAGTTAATTCGTTTACAAGTAGTCGATAATCGTCGCATTGTTGTACCGTGAAAGCTCGGGTCTATGGGGAACTTTAAACGTTACTTTTAGATCTAGATAATTAAAGGTGTGTACTGGTATTTGTTTTGTGCATTATAGTGGAATAAGTAATTGTAGTTTATAAAGAACATTGCTGCACCAAGGGCGTTGTGATAAAATCATAGGATATACTCATGTTTCTTCAGAACCATGAACAAAACTGCGACTCTCGTCTGTCAAACTTCCGAGCATGGTTATAGATTACTAGTTGCGCCCCACGGTTTCACACGCATTAGTCTCGACCCAGTGGGAATATCGGGATAAAAAGTATCCTATGTCCTAATCCCTCGCGCCAAATTTCATCCAAATCCGTTCAGCCGTTTTAGCGTGAAAATTTAATAAGGAAATAAACTGTTTGTTTATTTCTTTATTAAATTTTCACTTTCACATTTATTATATTAGTTAGGATTAGGACTTTGGTAGTTTTTCTCCGACTCTTGCCATAGTCTCTGCTCTGCAGTAAACATTTTAATCAAATTGTAGTAAACATGAAATTGTGACCATAGGGATCAATTTATTCGCCTCAAAAAACACATGTACCTACTTAAAAAGGTTGATTTCCATGCAATCAACATTGATTTCCATGCTCTGTATATTTGATTTTCATAATGTTGTTTAGAAACGATACTGCAACGTAGTAACTATAAAAATAAGTGGAAATAATTGTTTATCGTTTGTTACCAACGCGCAACGTGACTATAATATAATTATTGTAAGTAAAATTATGGCGCATATAATTGCAACTATTATTACTGCCGCGATACCGATAAATATGTTTTTCTAGCATTAAATAATTAGGTTATACACTGTTGTGTTTTAGAAATAGAATTAAATAGCCTAAGTTCAATTCTAAAATTTCGTTTAATTCTAAAATCTTCCTTTTAGGGTTCCGTACCCGTAGCGTGCCAAACGGAACCCTATTACTAAGCCTCCGCTGTCCGTCTGTCTGTCAGCGGGCTGTATCTCATGAACCGTAATAGGTAGACAGTTGAAATTGTTACAGATTGTGTATTTATATTGCCACTATAGCAGCAAATAATAAAAAAATAAGTAAAGTAAAAAAATTAAGGGGTCCCAATACAAGAAACGTTTTTTTTCAGCGTTTCTTGCTAAATATTTTAAGGTGGTACGGAACCCTTCGTGTGCGAGTCCGACTCGCACTTGACCGGTTTTTGTATTTGCTATAATAGATCTGCTATCTTATAGAATTCTAGTTTTTAAAGATGATCTCTACAAAAAATACAAAAGAGTTTTTTGTTCTTGCATAATGCGCACTTCGTGCACCAAAAACATTTTCGGCTAATCACAACTGTCTTTGTATCGCCGTTATCGCACCAATCTTCGGCACGTCTGTTATTTTTCTATATCAGCACTTGTAATGGACAATTTAACTTTACTAGAAACGCGATAATAATCGTTCACGATAAACATCGGTGCAAGCGCAGGAAACCGACGATTCTCTACAAATTATTGATAAAATATCAATAATTTATTAAAATACCAAGATAAATATACCAAATAATAGGATTTGTTTAGTGAAACTGAAAAGTAGAGCAGTATCCATTTTAATTTTAATATATTATAAATTAAAGGAAATAACAGATGGGAACTGGAGCATTTGTAGGTATAGAATACTAGATAAGTAAACATACAATGTGTATAAGTATGACCTATATCCTTCTGCTGATAGCGATCTTCGAAGAACGATAAGAATGTGTCACTGAGTTTTCATAGTACAACATTATTGACTTAACGCTCACAATATTATCAATACATAACATACCCGGATTAAGAATTCCTCTTTTATACTACATACAAAATTGTTACATTTAAAACAGCTCCATTTCCAATGAACTAACAGGCACTTAGGCCAAACCACTGAAAGCATTAAGAGGGAAGAGGGCCTGCGAATTTCCATACAAATATATTCCCCTTTTTCTTCCTGAATAATGCCTCTAGAACATTCATTTTTTTTCCTAAAATCATAGTCTGCTGTAGACACGTCCCTGTTATTTCCTTTTTTTCAGCAACTTATTGGTAAAGAAAAATGCCCCTCCAAAAATTACAAAAAATGCCCCATTTTTACTTCCATGATTAGAGGACTACCAGACAAATTCGAAAAGTTTTTAACATAAAAGAAAATGATAGGAACCTTGACATACTCTTCTTAAAAAAATTATGTAAAAATTAATTGAATCGGCTCTGTTTTAGAGGAGAAAAAAGGGGAATTCGGAACGTCGATTTCGTCAATTTTTTTGTGATATAATCGGTCCGAACTGCAGCTGTCCCTATCGCACTCTACGGAGGCAGACTTGAGGTAAGACGACGGCAATAGTTTCTTCAAATACCTATTTTTCAAATTCCTCGCAGACCCTGTTCCCTCTTAATAAATTGACAAACGTGGGAGAAAATGGTCCTACCAGAGATTTGAGATGCATCGCGAAAGAATTTTCTAATGTTACTCACAGCTCTCAGAAGACCACATTCCTTCAAATGTTACTCACAGTTCAACTTTTATCTATTAAATAATCACACATCCCAAATTCTACAGATTGTCGTACAGATGCGTCACTGATATCATATCTAAGGCTCGTAATCCTGTCAATCATGTTAGCGTTGAAACACGAAACTAAACAGCTATTACTACAATAACATTATTAATAGTATTTTGATACTGCACAACAACTATGAGAATCTGCACGAATAGCTGAGTTTAAAACTATTGCTAAGGTGTAAACGATTTTTTGGTCTTTTTGAACTTCTTGTCTCTTTTGAATCTTGCCCTTAAAGGACCAAATTTTTTTTAATGACTTCTTCATTTCTGTTGTCAATCTTCAAAGCAATCGAAATTATGAAAGGATTTATTGATCAAAACTAACAAAAATTAAAAACAGGCACAGATTAATCGAATAAAAAACTTTAGCACCACTTGTGATTGAGTTTTAAAAGAAAAAGAACATAAGTATAAGAATCATACGCAGGTATCATGTCTGCGTAGTATGTAATGATTTAGCGAGGTGTCAAGCCGATAGAGCGTGTCGGCGCGGCGCCTCAGGGAAATTCTGGGGTTCGATACGCTTTCCTACACCGCTCACGACCGCTAGGGCTGCCCCACTTTTAATTAATTTAAACTTCAAAGTATGAACGCGTTTGTTGAATATCGTAGAAGTAATTAAATGAAGCGAATGCACCGTTAAATCATGATATGAAACACTTAGGTTCGGTGAAGTTGTAGCATTGGCATTTTTGTGCAATGATGCTTCAGCAATGTAAAGGGTGGTTCTTATTGTGGTTTGTTGTAGTCAATCTTACTTTAAAAAAAAATTGCCAAATCCAACCTCATGTACCTACATGAATCGAAACCATTTTAATTTAGTAACCCGTTTATCGTTATGAGATAAAGTCAAGTCCAAAACTATCTGAATCTAAGAGGAAACACGATCACGTGGTCGTTGGCGTTCATTTCATACTAACGTAGGTACTGTTTTCTCCCTGGTTAATGATACTAGTCCAATTTCTTTATACGATATAATTAAATAAATTTTATTTTAAAAGAAAATATATATACATATACAACGTGTAACAAAAACCCTGTCCGATCCGTGAGGGTGTTGTTAAGAATGTTAGTGGTGGTAAAATTAGGAAAAAAGAAAAAAAAAATCGCCTAATTTTTTTTAATGGGGAATGTTCATTGGGCGCGGGCGGCCGCGCGTCGTCTAGCGAGTGTCTACAAATCATAACTTATGAAGTTATGACCCCTGTTGAAAATTAACCAATTTTTTATGGAATTGGGGTAATTTTGGTACTAAAAACGTGAATTTTAAATAGCAATACCTTTTTTTTTAAACTAATAATAAGTTTTTTTTATTACTTTTTGGTAATTTTATTACAGTACCTACGTGTTCCTATCGGATCGGACAGTTTTTTTACATATTGTATAATTATGTATATAAATATATACGCCAACGACCACATGACCGCGTTTCCTCTTAAATCACTATATAATGATCATTCATCTTATTCTAGGTGCATCGTCTTCATATATAATTATATAATTGATGTATACAAGATATTGTGAAAACATTTTAAAAGAGTAACGGTGGAGTTTCTCGCCCATTCTTCTCCATACGAAAACTACCTTTTGGAAGGGGCGACTAGAATCAATTATTATTTTTCTGTAAATTTGTACGTTCAAAAGTGCCTTTTTTGTGCCTAATTGAAATAAATTATTTGACTTTAACTGTGATTCAAGTAGGTATTAGAATCATGACACTTTAGGGTACCTACTTAACTTTTTTGCTGACTAGAGAAAAGCAAGCAGAGGTACTTAGCGGAATGCCTGTCATCGCTGTAATTGCTGAACATTCTAATACAAGATGAACGGCTTAAGATCATCATGACAGCTAGAATTATAGGTGTACGTTCAATGAGTTGTGAATAGACAGTTGATGAGTATAATCACTAGTTGTACTGTAAACATACACAGTTGTGTATGGAAGTGTTCTTCTCATTCGCTTTTTTCTAGTTTGTTAGTACTATAGTGCACTAAACCCTTGAGAGAGATAAGAGTCGGGGTTCTGATAAACCACGAAGGCAAATGGCGGGACGACTAAGATGTCTTCTCTGGGGATTAGAGAGAAGAAATACCTTAGCTCAATTTTTTTTAATGTTATTTGCACAGCTTTTTCAAAGTAGAGGGAATACTACAGACTGAGTAGTAATTGCAGTGGCTGTATTTTGTTTTTTTTTGCAGTTTTGATTTCGCATAGATCACGACCACAGATGACACATTTTTTTTTCAATTAAATTCAAGGAAGTGAGGGCTTACTCAATAGAAAAACTATTCAATATGGAGCTGGCAGACTTGACAATGACTCGTCTTTGAGGAAAATCATGCCCAAAAGTCGAGTAGTCAGGAGAAAGTACACGTTTTGTTGTGTTTTTATATGGAATACTGATGAATTGAATTGCTTCTTTTAACCAATACTTTTTGTACTCAGAAATCGCTAGTATTTCTCAGTACAAAAATGATTCCAAAGCTTAGCCACACTTTTTGTGCTCATAAGTTTTAGTTCCAACAAAATACCATAGTTTTTCAGACGATACGCATCGACAGAACGATCTCGAAGTTAGACACAGGAGAGATTTGACAAATTACAACTTTTAACATTTTAAAACACCGTTTTAACTCTAAAAGCACACACAGTGCGTATAATTAATTCAACTAAACACCAATTTTGTGTGGGTATAAACTACAGTTACGCCATTGACCCGCCATACAGTCTGCCAGACCAAATGCTACCAGTTACCACAGCTAAAGAAAGTTGCCAGTACTTTCATCAGCCCGCTCGATCCACAATGTAGAAGATCACGTTTTACATAACCAGTCAACCGATTGCTTCCGAGGCCTGTCTGATTATAGCTTACCAACGTTGAACAAACGGCTTGATAAATAACTTAACACAACATTAATAGACAAATTCTTTCTGACTCTGAATGTATTAAAATGCCCGTTCCGTTAATGGGTCTACATTAATATCTGAATGGTAAGGCGTTGCGCAGACGCACACACTTGTTGTTCCTACCATTGAAAGACCATTTCCATCCCAGCTTTTGACTTCTTTTAAACTTCCTACACACGTACTAAGACCGTAGCAATGGAAGAAACTAAAGACAAAATGACAGTTTGTAGAAAGATTTGTACAAGTCGAGGGCAAAAAAAAGGAATGTCACTTTGTTTTCGTAGAGTAACGATAGGTAGAAGTGGTCATGGAAGCTGGAAGGACCAAAAATATTTAGCTATTTAAATACCAAATCAAATTCGTATCCAAATAAAATTTATTTAAATATATTTTTTATATTTAATATAAAAGTACCTATTTTTGCTTCAGTTGCTTATACATCCAAATATTTCCGATAATTTATTTTCTTCATCTGCGCGACGCCTTACCAAAGAATGCAAGCCAAACTCCCACCCAGCGACCCAGCTTCTGTTCTTAATTACGAGGTTAACGTACTAAAAATCATTTTATTTTCGCTCTATAAATTTCAAGAGCAGACGATGCATAATTGTTACCATCAAACATAATCATTGCGATGTTCTGAATTATATCGTCTAGCAACCCGCAATTTATGTCATTTCCTCTCGTCGGTAGCAGAAGCTTTATGCTATGTCGAATGTGCTGGAATAATGACTTAGAACCTATACTCCATTGGTTTAAGTAATTAAATAAAGGTAGAAAAATCGTAAAAGGGTTTTTATAGATAACACTTTCTTATTTAAAAACACGATAAAACCAAATTCAATTTATTTTAGATTTTTACAAAATTTTCCTCTTTTATTAATGTATATATTAAACTTTAACATTTATTTTTAAACTACCTTTCGTAGATAGAGCGCAATATTTTTAATTATTTTTTAATAATATAATATTTTGTAATCTTTCTATTGTAAAGAACCCAAAGTCTAAACGTCAACGAATTATAAAGTTGCTAAATTGAAGAGTACAACTGTGACGTAGCATGACAACTGAAGTGACAGGTATTACGTTTAGTCGGACAGCGGTCTCGTCACATGTTTTTTTTTTTTTACCTTTCTTAACCTATGGAGTATAGACCTTAATTACTGTTTGGCTAGACATGAAGGCTAGAGTGTTGGAAATAGTGCTTCATCATCACCATCATCCACACCACAGCCCGACCTCACCAACAGCTGCGTATAGTCCTCTCTTTTCTTGTGCCAATCCCCAAGCTCTTGTACCAGCATCCAGGTTCTACCCGCGCTGGTTCCGCCCATTTCGCCTCGAAATAGTGCTCACAAATAAGGAACTCTTTTTTTCTGTTATGTACCTACAGTCAATTTAACCATTTATTATAGTTGATTTGAAGCTAAGACCATCTAACATTTAATGTAAATTAAGGATGAAGGAGGTCAAACCTGCAAGATACTGTCGCAAAAGCGCGCAGGCAAAGAAATGCCCAGCAATTGATGAAATCGGGTGTTGATAATGATAAAGAACAACCGCAAATAAACACTGACAATTGCTCACACTGACGTTTTTACGCTAAAATGGCTGAACGGATTTGGATGAAATTTGGCACATTGGTAGACATAGGATACCTTTTATCTCGATATTCCCACGGGATCGAAACTTATGCTGGTGAAACCGCGGGGCGCAGCTAGTCCTATATAAAAACTGAAAACTACAACTATTTACAATTACACACAAATCTGCAGCCGCGGATCAACACAGCGGAACAAAAACGTAATTAGTTTTATTTCCACAGAGTATTCAAATAAACGCTTGGAAACCACAAAGCATTTACACTGACACAAACATTGTAGGTATAGGAAATTTGCTTTGTGGTCTAGATCACTAGATGAACGATAGACTATTGGATCTCTTTAAACTCCATGGGAGTTAAATTGGTGACTTGAAAAACACTCGTTTGAACTCGAAAATATTGTAAAATCTGAGAGAGCAATTTGAAAATGTTGGTCCAAAATAAAAAGAAAGAAGCTAGGATGAAAACAAATATTTCTACCAAGTTCTCTCATGATTATAACAAGCTTTAGAGCAGGCGTTTTTAGACTGTTCTTTGTTGCTATATGGGAAGCACTGTAACCGCCGAAATAATGGAGTTTCCAGCGCTGTGACTACCAACAAACATTTAACACACAAATATATCCAAAAACTTCATGAAACATACGTTAACACCAGTATAAAAGTCCCATTTACCGTTAAGTTGAAGAATGATTGATTTGTGTATGTAGTTGCGTTGAGTTGAGCGTGATTAAAAACTTTCACTAACGCTTATTACAGCGGAGCTTATGGGACGTCTAACTGTTGATAAGCATTAACCAGCTCAACTAGGCACCTCACAGTGGCGCTGCTTGCAACGCTTATGTCAAAACCTCGTCAAGATCAGTACAATTAGGTACGTTTAGTTCCATTATTCGCCGTTTCAAGATATAATGGTCACAGTATAAATGCGATTTTAATTGGTTAGGCAGTATGTCAAAGTTGAAGGTATGTAGGTAAATGTTATTCAATTTTTAATACAGTTACAAAAAGATATGTGTTGTCAATCTATCGATTGCGGTTAGATAGGTAAAGTGAGTCATTGTAAAAGTCGAAATAATGTAGGTAGGTACCCTACGTGTTCAAAATACAAACATTTTAGGCGTTTTATCCATGAAATGAATCAAATATATTCATAGATTATAGAACCCCAACCTTGGATTTGAGCGTGAGATATATGTAATAGATTAGTCAAACACATGCCCTAAAATCATTATAACTTTGGATAACACAGACTGATTAAAAGAAGGTAGGTACCTTCCCATTAAACTTAGCCTTAAGCCTAAATGCTTGCCTAGGCCATGTATAGATTGAATGGAAAAGACAATATTCTAATATTTTCTTACTTCCCCACCATATTAGCTTTTACCTACACCATAACCTTTTCAAACAATTGAGGTTGTTATACTGCCATGACAAAAGATGTACCTATATTCTGTGGTCACAGTGATCTTAGCAACCAGCACAAGTGTATAAAAACGATTTCACGTACTCTCGGTACATGATTCGATTATTCCGAATAATATGAATTGACGTATGGAATTCTTTCGCAAAAGTGTGTGCAAAATTTATAATGTCATAACTGGCGTGTAAGTATTATTTGCGGATATTAAATTAAGAGGTGTTTATTTAGAAAGTACCGAAAGACAAATTTTATAGAGGTAGGTCCATTAAAATTGGTCTTTTGAACTTTTCTTACACATAATGTAACAGGAATATAACTTGAGAGGATATTAATTTGTACCAGCACTTAAGCAAACATTCGTCATTATTTTTTTTTGTAGAAACTTACAAAGGTGAATTCAGCTGCTACTCAACTGATAAACGTATCCAATGAGCAATCATTATGACACTTGAAATTTTTTCATATGAAAAATAATTTTGGCTTAATAACAGTCTTCAGTTTTATTTTAAGACTTGCCGAACTTTTCGGCTTCGGCTACCGATCAAGGCGCCAAGAAAACATTTTATAATATTAATAAAACTTTTATTTATGAAAATTTTATTTATGTTATAAGTATGTTAGCTTATCAGATCTTGCACAAACTTCATGAAGGGGATTTTTGCATATTATCATAATTTATCTTTTAAGAATCGTATATAGCTAGGTAGGTATGATTAAACCAATTAGGTCAAAACACGGCCATTTCTGATTGTAGAAAATGTATTTTTAATTTTACCTTACTGTAATAAAGATAGGTTATTGCTGTGAAAAATGCTAGCATTTTCACGTTTTTATCTAGAATTCTAGTAAGTGGCATTTTTCTTTGACCTTTTTCAAAGATTTTTTCATAATAATTTCTTATCAAAGTGGAAGTAATTATACGGTTGAATAAGAAGCTTTTCAAACACGTTTGTTCGTAGTTTCTTTTATGGTTAAGTCATAAAATAATAGTGGCAACCAAGTAAGAACGTTCAGCATATGAAAGTTAGAAAACCCAGATGACAGATATTTCGTATTTTACAGCATTTTTCTTAGATAACCGGTGCTCTAACCGAGGCGGTACGGCGTTAACAAGAGTAATCGCTTGAAATCAAGAGACAATACCCTATTAAATTATAACAAGGAAAGAAGTCACCAAACCGGCACCAATCACATATTGTACTACACAATAATCAACAAATCCTAAGTAAAATATATTCTTCTTCAATGTTAATCGCATCAGCAACCATTTTATTTTGACACTTCACATCGGCGCTACTGTCAAAGCCAAATGTCAAACGAAACGTCAAAATTACGTCAATAAACTTTAGTTCCCGATTCCACTGCGTGCCAAGTTAAATTGGTCACGTTTATTTATCGACATTTTCTAAACAGGTTGTGCCAAAAGGGGTTGTTCACCTTTCCGTCTATTGAACTACAGTGTAAAGGCCTTATTCAAGGCTACGGCGTATGTTATGTGCTAATAACTATGTTAGATTATTCCCCTATAAGGATTTATAGGTATAATTATGCCCTTTTGAGTTAGCAACAGGTTAAGGATGTTGTTTCAAAGTCTGGCACTATATTTTTACTTTAAATATAATATAATAGATATCTAATTGTACTTATTTGCCCGATGAAATATAACACAGCATTCAATATTTCTATTGTTTTATTGATTTATTAGTTTATAAATTAATCATGTATTAGTTTGCGTTTTTTTGTGTGCTGTAGCACTCCATTTGATTGCTACTAGCAGAATCATTCCTTGCCAAATTATCGACCCAAAATGGGACGAGTTTAAGACTGCATGTTTATTTGAGTTTTTACTTAGTTCACGTGTGTGCACCACATTGCAGTCTCATCGCTAATGAATATTACGCAAGTGACAAGGTGATCACCAGAAAACAAGTCGATAGTAAATGCAGGTTACTTGATAATTCGGTTAAACCCAATTCAATGTAAATTGCTTACAAATAGGCAATTATGTCGCTATTGTAATGTACCTGTCAGTCTAGTACGAGTAGGTAATGTAGATATATACGGTAAACATAACATTAATCAACCGGAAAAATTGAATTAAAGTTGATAAAACAAATACATGAACAGGCAAGCAAATTGCGACCTTGACGCATTTCTTATAATCCATGATAATCAACTTAATCTTTACGTGCCAAGAAGGTTTGAATTAATTATCAAATAAAACAAAAACAATGGTGAACCACAGATTGTAACATAATTTTCCTCAGTGTTTCCCCAGGGCCGATCCTTGTGAAGGTTGACCAGTTAATGCCAGAGATGACGATCTTGTGACTCATGCGCAAATCCGGGACACGATTTCTATTATAGGGTTTTATATCTACGTTAAATTAAAGGTGGAATCCGGTCTTTCTTGATTATTATACAAGGTGTCTCAAACGTAGTGGTCCAAAGGCAAATGGGGTAAAGCGGAGGTGGTCACATAGGTATTATGTATTCAAATTGGGATATTCTCAATAGTGCAGAAAATTTCGCTAATTTAATCATTTTCAAGAAATTTACGACGTACCGAGTTCAAATCTGGCTAGGAGACATCTTGATAGTGTAGGTCCTGTACAAGATTATATTCTTATTTAAATTCAGTGTGGCTCTGCAACGCTTCAGATTTATTTTTACTTGTTTTTTCTAACTTATTGTTAAACTTTAGCGAAACTTGCTCGGTAGTATTTTTGAAGTGAAAACTTCTTTAGGCGCGTTAAGCAATTTTTGGGTGAACAAAAATCATAGAACTCCCGTCATCGTCACCGAACGCTTTCCATGAGCTATATGTATACTGTGTATATATGTGTACTTTTTGGGTGAACAAAAAGCGTGAAACTCGCGTCATCGTCACCGCACGCTAGTTTTCACTTCTATCGGCAGTCCCCAAAGACTGCCCCGTTTTTTTTTTAAATCTGCTTTTAGACATTTTTATGATAGGTGGTACCTCCGCTTTACCCCATTAGCCTTTGGACCACTATTATACGTTTGAGACAGTCTGTAAACATAGTTAAGGCAGGCACAGGAGCGTTAACACCTCACTCCCCCCTAACTCGAGGTGGCCCGCAGAGGCGGGCCGGCACTAGCCGGGGATCGCGGAAGTCGCATTAGATCCCGTGATCCCCGGTGCAAGTGTGAGACGGAACACCGGGGTGGTTTTAGTCAGTAAGAGTCTGACAGACCCCTCCGCCCTCCCCAGGGCGGAGGACATCCACGAGGATTTCCCCCCGAAAAAAAAAAAAAAAAAAGGCACAGGAGCGTGGTGATTGGCACATGCAAATGGAGGCCTATGCCGAACAGTTAGTGAAGCCGAGCTGTATGATGATGACGGTAATTATGCATATGCAATGCTGGTACTTGATCAGTCAGTTGGAAAATATTGAATTGGAAAAGTAGCACCAGATTATTTTGTCAGATTTAATCCCTTATTTGTAATTACGCTTTTTGTATATTGAAAAAGTTCGATTAAGATTATGAAGGCGATTACGATGTTTTGAAGGACATTGCTAATCCATTGATTTATATGTTCGAAAAATTTGTCTGCTCTACTACGTAAATAACGCAATGAATGTTGTTGAACTGTCAAAATGAAAGCCATTGTTAGTGTAAGTGTGTTACGCAATTACCCCGCAGGTTAAAATTAATACTGCTAGTTTGTTTTACCTCCAACGAGTTCAAACTATAGTAAACTTGAAGTTCTTTTAACTTGACACTGAACTTGCTCTATGCCTTCTTAAACGAACGATTAAAAAAATACACGGTAAGTACTGTCGACCTCAATAGACATCAACTGCACAACGATCTTGTATGTCTGTATTACTTTATTTAAATTACCAAGAAAGTCACAGCAAATAATATAGGGGAGAATACTGAAATCAATATTAATGCAAATGGAACATATTTTCAATAATCACATTTGTTGGCAGATTGTAATAAGTGAAACTGTGAATTTGTAACGACTTGTTGCATTTTTTATCTGCAATTCTATCTATTAATCTTTGTACCAACACGAAATGTCGTGTGATATTCGTTTACAGTTTGTCACTTTCGAATCTGTGATATATGAAACTAGATAGACGAAAAATTGCTTCGAAAAATCTGTTATATTTTTTAAGTCGCCGATGAATGAAGGCAGAATTTTATTTTTTTATCACTAAAGATGCCACAGACCACAGATTTATGGTCGAAAGATTTTTGTTTAACTTATTTTGCACAACAGAATCATTTACACAATCCTTTATTATTCGATCGAGGAAAAAAAAGATAAACAACGATTTGCTATTTAAAATACAGATACCTGGACCTAAATGAGGAAAACCAACTTTTTATGCTAAAATTCTTAGAATAATATTCCGTACAAGTGCAAAATAACTGGAGGTACCTACTTAGTACGTATGTATGCAATAATGTAATTATTATGCACACAATCATGTGCTGGCATTGTGCATCGCATTCTCACGTATTCTGCATTCATTAAGAGCGTTTATCCTAAAAATTGGCAACGTCGTAAATAGCTGTCAAATATTTACCTGTTTTGATTAATTTGGCAATAAAAAAAAAATGTGGCTAACTAGCGAACTAGATAATAGTAATTAATTGCAATTACAACATTGAATTTGATGTTGTACCCGTTTTAGGTGTAAAAATGGCATTTGGAAAGTTTACAAATACTTTTTTACATCTAAAATTAAATATTCGGTGTTACGATATTAATTATTTCATTTCATAATCAATATTCTAGTTCGCTAGTTAGCCACATTTCTTATTTCCATATTGCTAAGTCAAAACAGCGAAATATTTGACATCTATTTGCGACGTTGCCCACTTTCAGAATAAACGCTCTTAAGCTCTTTCGTACAGATTGTAATCATATTTTAGGACTCACAAAGTTATAACATAACTTTAAATTATTAGTTACTAGCTGCGCCCCGCGGTTTCATCGATCCCGTAAAAAAAATCGGGATAAAAAGTGTATTATGTCCTTCTCCAGGTCATGATCTACCCACGTGCCAAATTTCATCCAAATCCATTCAGCCGTTTTAGCGTGAAAGCGTTACATACAAACAAACAAACTCACTTTCGCATTTATAATATTATAAAAGTTAGGATTATAAATTATAATTATATATATTATAGTAGTGTTGCCATCGGGGTTAAAACCGGAATGAGGCGAGTATAGGTAGGAGCGTAGGGATTGGCACAAGCAAAGAGCGGTCTATGCCCAGCAGTGGGGTAAATTCGGGCTGTGTATTTATAATGATAATGATGAAAACGAGGACAAACCCGCACGTGATTATACAGCATGTAAGAAAAACCCTGTCCTATCTGAAAGGGGGCGCATAGGTACCGCAATAACAATACCAAAAAGTTTTTTTATTTATGAATATAAAAAGGCGCTATTTAAAATTCACGTTTTTAGTACCAAAATGACCCCAATTTCATTATAAATTAGCAAATTTTCTACAGAGGTCATAAGTTATGACTTGTAGACACCCGCTAAACTACAGCCGCCCGCGCCCCATGTAATACCCCGGTAAAATTCCCCTTTGAAAAAAAACGCAGCGATTTTTTTTTTTTTTCATTTTTCCAAGAAATTACCACATATATAGACTCTCAGTATGATTCTTAACAAAACCCTCACGGATCGTATAGGGTTTTTGTTAAACGCTTTAGATTGCATTTTAGTTTACCTACACTTAAGTGTTTTTCCTGTACCTTTGAATAAATAAAACATTAACTAAAACCGCTTCTGTACTGTGGCCTAATCCCTAGGTTAGGGATTAACATCAAGTTAAGTTGTTTATTTCGACGTAAATTATGAAATATCCTGTCTCAAGTGTTCCGAATGAATTCCAACCTTAAAACGTTTAATTTGATAGAAAATGTTGCTATTCACTTTTAGAGCTCTGTAAATGTTAAGGACTAAATCAAGGAGTTAGTTGGAAGGTATTAAGTTATAATTTGTAGGTAAAGGTAGACCAGAAGAAAGACCTTTTCTATTTTATTTAGCCTACATTGTTAAACTAAGGAGCAAAGGCCTCCCCCAAATCCCTCCAGATATCTTTTTCCAGGGCCACCTCGTTCCAACCCTTGCGGTACGCGTCTAGGTCGTCTTCGACGTCCGAAAATACGACATTATAATTTCACATAATAAAGACTTACCAATCCGGCTCCAAGGACCACTTAAGTCGAATCAATACGTCTGCCTACATAATGTAGTTTACCCATTATATTCAAAGCTAATCTATTTTTCTATTTATGGAATCACTGACACAGAGTCATAAATACGCCCCCAGAATAGACGTTATTGTAAAAAAATCCTTTATAAGTATTTCTTTTCTGTAATTACAATGAAAATAGAGTTATGAAAACACTGAAGGTGTAAATCCAGAAGTGATTTCAGAGAAAAAGTAAAATAAGTTGCGAAAGGGGATATTTTCATTAATTTTAACGAACAGTAAACACAGTAACACATGACCTATAGTTAATATAACATACATAAACCCACGCCTTCTTCCCTTGAGGGTAAGCAGAAACTACAGAACGCAACCTGCTACGAACCTTACATACTCCTTTTGCCTCGTTTACGTTCATACATCTGGTCATACACGCACGCCGGTTGCGAGTACTACGCACTTGACCTTTCTGAAGAACATCACCAATAAGGTCAGTGTATGTCCTCCTAGGGCGTCCCCTCTCGGCGTTTCCACTCACATCAATCAATCTGCCTAGCCTTTTCCCAACTATATTGGGGTCGGCTTCCAGTCTAACCGGATGCAGCTGAATAGCAGTATTTTACATGAAGCGACTACCTATCTGACCTCCACAACCCAGTAACTGCATGGGTAATACGATTCCCCTTGGTAAGACTGGTTTTCAGACTTTCGGGCTTCTGACGACCCGTAACGACTGTCAAAGATCCACGAATGATAGTCGGGACCAACGGCTTAACGTGCTTTCCGAGGCCAGGAGAAGTCTCGGTATGTAAAGATGGTCACCCATCCACAGACCAAACCCGGCAAGCATAGCTTAACCTGCTGAATCGACCCGTGCGGCAGTGATTAGTGCCTTGTGCCATTTAGTGAATATAAGTCTAGCTGAAATCGCCAACCCATCTTGAGCAAGCGTGGTTGATGTTCAATGCTCGTGCCTTCTTTGTATGAGAAGAGGCCTGTGCCCTGCAGTGGGACGATAATAGTCTGGTATATTTTTTACCGAACACGTGACGTAATTTAGCAGCTATTTATATGAACGATACGGATTGTAGCAGCCCGCATCGCAAGCTACCCCTATCATGTAAATTAATACCTACTGACTGAATGCTTCATTACGTGTTTCGCAAAATTGCTAGCAAAATCAGGCCATGATAAATTATGTAATACGAAGACGGGTTTTGTGATTTTCCATCGATTCTTCGTGTGGTAAAATCCCTATTGATATTTTCCTTCTGACTTTTTATGACAGTTTATAACTGTACTGATAATTGTACGTTTTAATATGTCTTGTAATTCGGTAAAAACATGTTAGTTCCAATTACTATACGTCATTAAAACAATAACAAACACACTGGTAACAAAGCTATCTAGAAAAAAATATGCAAGATCCCAGTTCCCCGAGATAACTGGTTGGTACAACAAACAATAATTTCCAGGAACAATGATTAGCCTGCGCGTGAGCATCGATCGTGAACCGCATTATTACGATGAATGGTATTATCTGGGCATTTATCCATATTGCCCGTATAGCCTATAATATAATTTAATCTTATAGCTATCAGACTTCCAGTTCGTGATCGCTACTTTGTTGTATTTGAAATGTATCTTGATATAATAAAATTTGAAGTCTAGGGTTTAGTAATAAAGGTGCAATTGTTTGCAGATAGAGCTTCTTGAAGGCTTGCATTACTTGCCAAGTCTCTAAAGGTCAAGGTCCTTTGAGGCTTTGACTGACGTGCCATAAGGATAAAGGCAGCCTGTAACTGAGATGATTCAAATCTTTTATTTTATGTTCATTACTAACCGAGCGAGCGAAGTGTCTCTGCTTCAAGTCTGGCAAAATTTGCTTTCCTCTGTCAGTTTGTTGGTACTCTAAGGTTTTACGACTTTATAGAACTTTTTTGTCGACTGCGTTTTTTTATTGAAGGGATACTTTCTCCAAAAACGGGCAAAAAGGGGGCTACTGGATATCTAGTAAGAACTTTTTGCCCGTAAGAACTTTAGGTAGGTTCTTGTAGGTTCTTTTTTATTTGAAAAAAAGTAACACTAAGTTGGTTTTATAAAAATAAAAAAAGTATATTAATTGTTGAAATAAAGTTTGTGCTCGCCAGGTCTACTGTTCGCAGAAATACTAAAAGTTAGTTAGGAACTAAGAACATTACTCATTCAAAAATATTTAGAGTCACAATCGCGTTCGTTTTTGACTAGTTTGAAAGCCAATGTTCACATTATTTTTCAAATTTAGAATCACTACATCACTACATAATATCACGACATAGGTATTAAAAAACAAGTCCCTCGCCGCGACTGTCTGTCTGACCGCGATACACTTAAAAACTACGGAACGGCTTGTCATACAGTATTCACCAATGGATGGAGTGATTCATGAGGAAGGTTTAAGTGTATAATTCATTAAGGTTTTGTGTAAAATGGCTGAAATATTACGATGATTGTTGAAAATGTCGGAAAAATCATGCCAACTGGGAGCATTACTGGCGTGCGCCGCGTAAACTAATATAGTTAGATGAAGCAAATTTTCTATCTATTCTTTATTTATCAAATATTTGCAGGATTGGAAATAAAATACATTAAAAATACTCCAACTAGAATGAACAACAGTTACATTTTAATCTAACCCACATGCTCGATATTGATATTGTCTATGCTACCCGTGCGAAGCTAGGGCTGACTGGTAGAAAATGTAATTTGTACAGTATTTTTTTTTACTTGTGCATAAAGTTTTAATAAATAAATAAAGAATAAATAAATAACAACTACTTGATTAATAACACTAACTTCCTTTAGTGCTTTTTTGTTTTATTTATTTAAATCTTGCAATTCATAATTCGTTTTATTTTGCATAAAAGGTAGAGGATCAAGCCCACAGCTCATTATTCCGGCGCCTAATGTCTACTGTATAATAATATATTGTATATAATTTGTTATCATGAAACATTTTCCTCATAACAGTATGCAGTTAATCGTCATAACATGGCATAATGATTCAAACAAAACAACTCTGTTGCAAATTGCAAGATTGCTTTATTGCTTTATTGATGTTTTGATTTTGTATCTCTTGAAGATAACACAGCGCGCTTAGCATAACTACAATATAAACGCGATTTGTCGAAGGAAGAATAGACAAAATGACAGATAAACAATCACAATCTATCATTTTGTCGACAAAATTCGTAGAAAACCTATAAGGTTGATTCGTGGGGGAAAAGGACCAAATCCGAAAATAGCTTTTTAATAATTGCAATGTTATAAAAAATATCATTACGTTATCATTTATTTTTCATCATTTTTGTTAGGTCCTCGGGTTCGATTCCCGGTTCGTGCAGAGTGGTATTCGGTTTTTCCATCTGGAATTTCTCACCAGCAGCTCGGAAACTGGATTTGTGCCCGGTTGATGGCAATAGACTCGCCTCCTATTACATGGGACTTAAACATAAGTGGGTAAATGTGGGTCTACTATAGCTGCATCTCTGCCTAACACTTCGGAGAATACAGGCGTGATGTTATATATTATGTTATTTTTCTGTATCATAATCAAACTTATAAGAACGTGTCCTTTGTTATTAGGATCACTGATCCTTTTTACTTTTCAAGTAAAATTCTAACATAATACAGGGTCAAATTGAATCAGCTAGCGAAACAACGCAAGGGTATCAAACTATCGATATCTAAACATTATTTAAAAAAAAAACAAATTGATGATGTTTTTTTGTGGGGTCATCAACCGCAGTTAGCGCGTAGTCACTTAAAATATCAATTTAAAAAACTTTTTTTTTGTGTAAGGTATCGATACCTAAACACGATTAAACAAAATAAAACAGATTTTTTCAATTCATACTTCAAGTAACAACAATACAAGCGGTCGTTGATCCCCCCCCAAACAAAACATCAAATCCTTTTTGTTTTTATTTTATAGTGTTTAGATATCGACAGGTACCCATCACCTCTGCAGTTTCGCTAGCTACTTTATTTTGACCCTGTAGTTTCGCTAGCTACTTTATTTTGACCCTGTAGTCTACCTCTAGTTATCGATAATCTAATTAAGTTGTACTCTAGGTAAAACCATAACATTGTTGTCGTAATGTAATCGGCCAGTGGGTTTCCCTCTCCCAGCACGTGTGTAGTGTGCATGCAATAACTAGCGATTAGATATTAACTGGCGACCCGCCCCTGCTTTGTACGGTTTTATGACTTGACAAAACATCGAGATTTATTTCTAGCTGCGCCCCGCGGTTTCACCCCCATAAGTCTCAATCCCGTGACAATATCGGGATAAAAGGTATATCGGAAGTCCTATGCCCTTCTCCAGGTCATGGTCTACCTATGTGCCAAATTTCATTCAAATCCGTTCAGCCGTTTTAGCGCGAAAGCGTAACAAACAAACAAACTCACTTTCTCATTTATAATATTAGCTAGGATAGGAATAGGATTACAAACATAAAAATTCCGGAATAAATTTTCTTAATGATGGGGAAAAACGCATCAAGATCCGTTGCGTAGTTTAGAAGAATAACGCAGTTGCACTGTTGCACAGACAGACACGAAACGCGACTTCAATTTATAATATGATGTATAGATGACACAATTAGCCCGAAAGGTCGTCATATCTGTGTGTGGCCTGCGTGGGCTATAAGCTGGGACTTTGAAACTGGGCTAATCAAGTGGCTTAGTTATCCAATGTGTATTAGTTTGTGATTTATGTTGCAGATGCAGTTATGCGGCAAATTGGAATGAGAATGGACAATTTTGATTCATGAAAATTCTCGCCACCAGTTGGCGCTTAGAGAAGAGGTCTTCCATTTCGACAATTAATATAAAATATATTATGATGACGTTCATCGTTCCTTTTATTAATTTGTGACCAAATGAATGAAATCATTCAGTCACGACTAAAGAAAATATAGGCGCTTTGACACTGTTGACAGGTGCCCGGACCTGACGCCTCAGTGCTGCCACCTAGTGAACGTCAATTCATAAAACCCTCATTGGACTAAAAAGCTGGATTACATATTTTGTCTAGGTTCCTCAATGAAACTCGCTGATTCGCCTTTGTCCATTAGGAAATTATCACATCCTGTATTAACATAACATAACATCACGCCTAGTTTCCTCGAAGGGGTGGGCAGAGGAGAACCTATCGCACACCCACATTTCGCTAGTTATGTTTAAGTCCCATGTAATAGGGGGCGAGCCTATTGCCAATCATTTATTAAAGCTTCGTCTAAAGACATTGGCATAGAAGCCACAAGAATCTGGATATAGCAATGCAGTAAGACGAGCTGGTGTAAAATACGCGCTTGGACGTGGAGCTCCACGTCCAAGCGCGTGTTTTTCGTATGGCATAGCGTATAGCAATGTAATGGCGTAAAGGTACCTAGTATCTAATAATAATAATAATACCAGCCTGTTACTGTCCCATTGCAGGGCAAAGGCCTCTTCTCATACAGAGAAGGCACGAGCATTGATCACCACGCTTGCTCAAGACGGGTTGGTGAGAGGGAATGGACCATAATCAACCACGTGCATTTTTGGTTCTAGGACATGCCGGTTTCCTCACGATGTTTTCCTTCACCGTTTTGACGACAGTAGTGAAGAAATAATTTTACACAAAGTAAAGCGCCTATTTGGGTTCGAACCTCCGACCTACAACACATAAGTCACGGCCATTAGGTACAACTGGCCACTGCTGCGCTTTAAAATTACGTAAGGACTGTCGATCAAAGTTAAAATAGTTGTCCCTTGTGCCTTGTGCTACTTGCTCAATGCCGCCCTTGAAAGCAGGAATGTTACTGCTTAGGAGTTAATGTACCTGTCTACCATTTTCTTTATTAAAGTGCATTTTATCGGTATTTGAAAAGTGTAGTCTTTTGTTTCAATATACATTTAATAGTAAGATCTGAACCAAAACGTTATTCTGCGTATTTCTGACAATACACGTGTGTTCAGGGCTGAAAAATATTTTTTATTAGGTAATATTGCTATTAGTAATACTTGTCTCTTAAATATAATATTATACAATCTAACAATAAAATATATTTATTATGTACAACTATTTAAAGGAAAAAAGTAAAGGGAAGAGCTCATTGGGCGTCAAAAATTGTCGTCGTTGCCACGTTGGATGGCAATGCTGATTCTTTGACCTAAAAATATATGATAATTAAATTAACGTAATAATTAAATTAAATATTATTTGGTCCTTGGTGGCAATTCAGTTCAAAACGAACCTAAAGCTAGAGTTTTCTTGAACATAAATTGCGGATACTATATTGTAGCGGCCACCGTTACAATACAGTATCCGCAATTTACCGGCGAATGACATCACTGAAACGTTATTTATGAAAGTAAGTTGGTGTGTTTTCCTAGAGAGCGTTTGTGACACCGTAAGCTCAAAGTTTCATAATTTTCATGACAGCCGTCACTGCGGCCGTTATATGGCGGCCACCGTTTTTCTTAGAAAACCGTAGCTTAAGGCTGTTTTCCACCACACACGTGCTAAGTAGTTATGCTGCGAGGATGTGGAAGCTAAGCTACGAAACTATGTGACCGTTTCCACTAATGCTAAGCTGTGTAGCAGAGCGAGTAATCAGTGCTATGAAGATACGCCGCCGCGAGGTAGCAGTGCGAAAAAGATGCGCAGTTCTGGTTATGTGATGCATCGACAGTAGAAAAGGCACGGGGAGCGGTTGTGGCTGCTCTGCACATAGCTACACCACTCGCGCATCCATAGCTCGCATTCATAGCACGCATCCTTCCACATATAAAACATGGCTTAGTTGAACCCGTTTCCACCAGTGCTAGCTATGTGGATCAATGAATATGATTGGTGGTTATCGTAGCATAGTACATCTCTGGTGGAAAGGCATCCTAAGGCACTAAGATAGTGTTGGATAGTGTATTGTGGTGTGGTCTTACTACAATCACAAATGTTACAGATTGTAAACTGTCGTATTTCCGCAGTAATTTTGCAGCGATGATAACATGAAACGTTAAGGTTATTAACATGTTTTGAGTAGGCATGAAAGTTTGGACAGGAAACAATATTAATTGAGTCGTCAAAAAAGGAAAGATTTATTGTGATAATTGCGCCAATATTTACTTTTTCTCTTGAAACAAGTTTTGCAATCAAAGTTAATATGTTTCCTGTTTGGCTTTAGCCGTACGAGTATGTTAAGAGAATGGTCGTGACAGAATAATTTCTGGCGCTCTCTTTAGAAAGGTGTATTATTTTTTTGTTTTATTTTTCGGAGGTCATTCTTCAAAAGGCGCCCGGGTTTTGGGGAAAAGACCTGGGAGTGTGGGATTTTTGCCTCACTAAAACCACCAACTGCATGGAAGGGGGCACCGATACTTCTCAAAAGACCGATCCGAAACCACCGCTGTGCAACGCCTGTTAGGGCACATCGTTAGGGAGACTGTAAAGGGGTTTCCTCTAACTGTGATAGTAGATAATCCTAGTAAAGCCAAGACGTTTTTGACTTATAACTTTATAAGCGAGTGTCAAAATATTCAGAAAGTAAAAAAATATCAGAAAACTAGCCTTTTCGAACACAACACAATAGTTAATTCGTGATGTAGGTAATGATAATGTTATGTATTGAAGAAAAAGCAATTATGTAACTTTACCAATTTATGTTACTATTAATTGTAATATTAGGTACAATATTTATCTTCGTTTCACGCTACACGACTCACTAAAACGAGTGAATAGATAATACTTATAATTCCTTCAATAAATAATAAGTGTTTGTCACTGCCTATTATCAATTTCGGACTGTCCTATCGGTAACGTAAATAAATAATACGATAATGTATGTATTTTGTTTTATGCCGCGGGAAATTACCCAATAAATTATTTAATCAGATTTCTAAGTTTCTGACCTTTTCTGTTTAACATGTTACAAAAAATGTTGATTATTTATAATCTGTTCAAGGTAGGCTATGTCGTACTACTAAGAGTTTTGGAGTTTTAATTTTGGTTTTCATTTAAATGTCCATAATATTACTCTTTATGGTTTTATTTATAATATTCTAGTGACGTAGGTGTAGGCTTTCGTGATAAGTCTACTTATTTATTAGAATTTGTGTACCTGGTAACCAATGCAAACACAAGGCCGAAAGCAGGAAATTATACTATTATTTTTATTTACTAAACTGCCCCAATAAAATACGACTGGATTTTACAGTGGGTTTCTTTTTATTCCAAAAATCCGCAAAGATTCTAATACTTGGTAACATTTCACTCTCCATAGTACCTAAACGAAATCCGACACAATAGGTAATTAAATACCTAGTCAAAACACAACGTTTGCTATTTACTATTGCCACAGATTAATATCTGTGCTATTGCTAGTAAAATCATGTCAAATGTCCATTTTTGTGCAAGCACAAATGTCACATGCATTAATGCCAGTAATAAATCTTTTGGTGTAGATAGTTGCAGTCGCGGAAAGGAAACCTCTTTCGAACGCTCCGTTCGTTTTTCAAAAGTCGCTTGTGCACATTCATTTCGGGGTTCATCAACCTGCCGCGTGACTACCAAACTATGGCTATTTATTTACGTAATGAAGTTAACATTATGAATTTGCCGAGTGTTTATTACGAATTCACACCTTTGGAATTGTTTTTTTTAGGTTAGAGGAGCCACGAGTTTATTCAATCACTGGAAAATATGCGTGTTTTGGTCGATTTTGATTGTTTGATTTTGTATTGTAGGTATTGAATTTTTTGGTCTTTCGACTAATAAATTCATACGATGAACTTACCTATTGTGTTAAGTGATTCACTGTTTGCAAGTATTTCTGTCCACCCTTGCCAAGTTTTGAACCTACTTATCACAAATTTTCGTGTTAGTAATTTGTAAAGTTAGACAGGTGAGGTCATTGCTCTTACTCATCATGATTTAGTATGCAAGCAACCTCTCTTTTATTCAGGCCATATTTTAAGGTATCAGCATAGAAATGTAAGCTTTATCACTTTTACTTTTAATTCCATTTTTCTTTAACCTTGCTCGAGGCTTTACATTTATTTAATACGATACAGAAAACTATAGGTAATAGCTAACTTAGTATGTATTGATTAAGGAAACTATTATTTCTTAGTATAGCCTACTGCTATAAGCCACGCGTTAGATAATAATTATACATTTGTAATAACATGCTTTAATTATTAATTTCCTTAAGCCGGGTCCGCTGCGCCAATTTTCAAACAAAATAATATTTTATTTTCCATGTCCCGCGAGCATATTGCCATCAACCGGGCACAAATCCAGATTCAAAGTCAAATAATTTATTTCAATTAGGCACAAAACAGGCACTTTTGAACGGTAAAATTTACAAAAAAAAAATTGATTCTAGTCGAAAAAAAAATTGACCCCTTCCAAAAGGTAGTTTTCCTATGGAGAAGAATGGGCAAGAAACTCCACCGTTACTGTTTTAAAATGTTTTCACAATATCTTGTATACATTAATTATATGAGGAAACGATGCACCTAGAATAAGATTAATATACTTCCGTAATATTCCGTCCTATATTCCGCTACTGAGAAACTCCCGATGGAAAAACTCAATATCACTTTGCCCGACCCGGGAATTAAACACAGGACCTCATGCTCAGCAGTAGCGCTTGCGACCACTAGACCAACGAGGCAGTATTCATTTTCATTGGATTAATGCTTAAAGTATTTTACTATTTAATGAGGACATGAGCCGCGTTTTAAATGTAAAATAATTAAATAGAATGCATGCATCTCTTACGTCAATAATTCTTCGTGTTGAGATGAGATCTACTATAATTTTTTATGAAGCAATTACAGGATCCGACTCGAAGGACCAAATGAAAATTGTGACGTAGAATGATCTTTTGTCATATTTTATGAATAATTTAATTAATTACCGAGTTCACTATTAATAGGAATGTTTACTAAAACATTTTTTTTTGTCCCTCAGGTAGATTATTAAAAAATATTGGACACGTATTTTTTCTTTTTTTACGTAATCAAAATATTACGGCAAGACATTGAGTAGGCAATACGTTAAAATGTGACATGACGTCACTGCCCGGTAGATTTTATACCGTCTTGTGACGTAGCGAGCCCCCACTCCCCAACTTTAATGCGTTTTATCTAAACCATTTTTTATTAATATGATAAAGCAAAAAATACGTGTAAATAGTTTTCCCCCTGTCAACATCCCCATTTGGTAATGCCCTTTGAGTCCCTAATAAATAATTATATACTGTGTTTAATTTTCTTTTGAAAACTTATCAGTAATCTCTTGTACGTAGCTTGTCCATATCCATATGAAATTAAAGCTAATGTGTGATAATGTACTATAAGTATACCTCTGCCTAACCCTACGAGAATTACAGGCGTGATGCTATGTAATGTGACAAAGCACAATAAACATCTTATTCATAATTACTGTACCTTGGACGAACTTCCGACAAGAAATAACTGTTTACGAGCGAAATCCAAATATGTCCCGACCTTTATTTAAAAATAAAGATTCATTGTCTGGCGTCCATTGATTTGTGAAGAATGAAATATAATATAGGTAGGTATGTCAGTTACTTACCATCATTAAATCAGAAGGGCGTTAATCTTCTTTCTTCACTTATTTTATATTAATTTTCCAACTGTTTTTAAATTATAGTGAAATGAACAAGTACCACTCTTGTACAAATTCAAATAAGACTAGTTTATAATCCAAGGCGATATAAAAAATCTAATCAACTGTTTTCTGAAAACTCCTGCACGTGTAGCATGAAAACCATAGAAATGAGTTTTCTACGGGTTTTGCCGACGGAAGAATTGAATTGTTTATCTGTCATTTTGTCTATTCTTCCGTCGACAAAACCCATTTCTATTGTGGTCATGCTAAGCGTGGCTCTTGGATACTTGTGTTTCACTTTAGTACATTAGCCCCCTTATTTATATTTAAATGCTGCTTAAAGTTAAGAGAAGTTCAAACATAAAAAAAATATGGTTAAGTAGACGCTAATCATTACTTAACTTTAAGCAACTTTGATAAATGACATACCTACTCGTCACATCACGTTCGTTTATCCACTTACCTGAAAGCAAAAGAAAAAAAGGGTAAGAAACTCAGTCAGAATAGTCGAACACAAAAGTAGCATGGAAATGAAAAGTAACAAAAATTAACATAAAAATTGTTATCGGAGCGATATCGGCGTGTTTCCGCCACACTTGGGTAAACGCCTCGAATGGTTTCCAAATGAAAACATTCACCTACTCAGTCACTTTGTTACAACTGTTTTTTTTTTTTCGCTTAACAGTGTCTGCGAGCCGGTGTTTGTGGGAAAAGTTTGCATGTGGTTGTCTTCTACTACCCGTAAGCGGAAGTTTTGTAGTAGGTTTCCACATAAATGCTTGTAAAGAAGCTAGTATGGGAAATACCATAACATCACACCTATAATACAAGAAGGGTTCGGCAGAGGTGTACCTTATAGTACACCCACATTTCGCCAGTTTCGTTTAAGTCCCATATAGTAGGGGGCGAGCCTATTGCCATCAACAACACACTCTTTATAAACAAAGATACTTAATCACCTGTCACTCATAATTTACAACATCCTTTTCGTCCTAAAAAACTTGACAAATGACTTCTTTCGGCGAATGTAACCTAATCTAACTGATTAGGACCAGGATGCGACATGTGTTGGTCAAAAAGACCCGTTGACGAGCTATCGGGCCTATGACATTTATAGGGTTAAAACGAAAAATGTGCCACATGTCATGTTGGTGTATCCGCTTGGGACGAATTGACCCGCGGTGTCGGGTTCGCTGGAACTGGTAATGAGCTCGACCAGGGTTAGATACCCAATAGTTTTGAAAATGTGTCATGTGTTAGTATCTGTACCAATGTTCACACATTGGGTTGATTTTAGATCTTCATGACTGATCTAGTGAATGATAAATTAATTTGATAATCCAAAACCATGTTGTTTATTTTTGGATTGAGTTGGATTTTACACTTCAGCTTTACTTTTACCTACAGAACAGCCATATTTTTATATAAGGTACCCATATTCTACATATGATTACATTCAGTACAAAAGGCTATCTAAAACGAATGATAGCATTTATCGTTACTAATCTCTATTTGCTATTTATTTGTTCAGCTTTATTAAAATTTACGTCACAGCTGAGTTACGTAATTTTGAATACTTACACACTTGTCACATATCGTCATAAAATCTATTTCATTCATGAAAACATAGGTAAGAATTTCAGGGAAAAAAAACGGTTTATGATTTGGAAAAACTTATGTAGGTAGGTATCCCCTGCTTTACACAATGCATCTACTCTAAATTCTTAATTTTTTGGAAGGCCTGATCCATTTTCCTATGATGGAGCACTGACGTATTTATAACATCGGAAATAAGGTCTAATTCTAATTTGTCAAAGTGGTCTACGATCAAGGATCGTAAGCAATCATTACCTACCTACCCTTGGTAAACCGATTTATCTTTTGTTTAAAGCTAGGTAATCAAAATATTCCATAATCATCGAGCTTAGTTTTTACAACTTTAATCTTTATATACCTACGCACTTAATCCACTGTTGTTTTTCTCAATGTGCATGTGACGGGACAGTGTTCAGCCACTCATACAACTATGCAAAAATGAAGTAATTTTAAACGTCTAGAATCTCCAGAGAATTCTCCAACTTTCAAATACTTTGCTTCACTGCAGCCAAACTTTCGAGTCTCAACAAAAAGTGTTTAATTTGCGGTAATCCTGAGGCATGCAGTGACAAAACCGTTTGTTATTGTTCAAGCGCAGTCGTCGAACCCGTCGTGTCGAAACCACAATTTGAAGTCGCAACGAAGCCACCGTTTTTGCCGCAAAACGTAATTTAACACTCCTGCTGGCTAATCAAACCAGCTCCATTAGACCTTTCTTAGAAATGAAACTTCTTCTTTAGAATGGGTCTTGTCCTCTGGGCGACCGACAGTCATTACGTTATGCATTTCCGTAATAGCTGGTAATGCAAAATAATTATTTTATTATCTACTAATGATGGTTTCTAAGTATCTACTAATAGTGTTCATTCAAATATTCATTATTCATTCTTACTTATCTATATCTGTTGATACTTCTTCTTCTTCTTTTCGTGTGGTTAGTGACTATCCTGGTGTCAGAGTTTTAATACCGCCCATGGGCCTCTGACTTGGCTTCACATGCCGTCGAGAAATATCTCTAAGGCATGCCGGTTTCCTCACGATGTTTTCCTTCACCGTTTTTTAAGCAAGAATTATACAATACGCACATGAATCCGAAAAGTCAGAGGTGCGTGCCTTGGGTTCGAACTCGAGACCTATGACTTGGCAGTCTGGCTATCAATGCTCTCAAAAAGAGGTGCTGCTAAAAGAGGTGTTTAAAAAAACTTACATAGGAAAAAGAAAAAATTGCAAAAGCGTGGATTTTCTCATGAGCTAACTGACTTGAATTTTGGTACAGAGACTTCAACGTTAGACACGATAAAAACCATAAATTTAAAATATTCAGGCCCAAAATAACGTTTTTAGTAATAGTGCTATCAACCAGTTTAAAGTCTATAAAATTAGTCCAAAAACTAATTATGCACAGGGTGATTGATCCCATAAAGTTTATGGCTTATGAACGTATGTAAACGCTACACGAGCCGGCTGCCAGTACATTACGACACGACTTTATTTAACGACTTCTAGAAAATAATCTATTTTTATTGATCGCATAGGCACGATAATTGTTCTATTGGTGTTAAGCCAATTAATGCAAATGTATCTGCTAGTAGATTTCCAATGTTGAATGGTTTTTTGTATAGATAGTTAGCTGGTAAAAAATTGGTCCTTTTGTCCTTCAGTGTGATAAAAATTAAAAATTAAGAATATTACATACATAAACTCACGCCTGTTTGCCCATAGGGGTAGGCAGAAACTACAGAACGCCACCTCCTACGATCCTTACATACCTACTCCTCTTGTTCCGTTTACTTTCATACATCTAGTCTTACAAGAAGGGTATAAGATCTGTAATTACTTAAAACGAAGGCAACTAAAGAGTTTATAAATAACAGGTTCACCTAAATTTCCAGGACCCAATGGTTCAGCATTTCAAAATGGCATTATAAATTCTGTTCCGATGAAATAAAGTATTTCAAAAAAGATCTAAAAAGGCATTTAACCTTTTTGCAAACAGGCCATGTTTGATACAGTGATTGACGTCGATTTCCCGGAATTTCAGCACACAAACTACAGGAAAATCATGAAGAAACTCTATAAATAAGGTGTTTAGCATTATCTGGTAAGCGATTAGTCATGCGCCTGCGGCGGGGAAGCCCGTATCACCTTACAATAATATTTGCAAATTGTTATAATAAGTTTAAGATTATAATTATTATAACAAGCCTCTCAGTGTGATATGATACTTGATACTTAATTGAGTTACTGTTTAGACTCCCTCTTGTTATGGTTTAAAGTCTTTGCTGTTTCAACCCGAAGAAAGGACAGTTTCCTAATTACGTAACACACTTTCAACCCGAGAGTTTTAAGGGATAATGCTAATCCATTGCTTTATAGATTTGAAAAGTTCGTTTGCTGAACAACGTAAATAACGCAATGAAAGTGGGTGAATTGTCAAAATGAAGCCCATTGCGATCAATTTTCATTACAATGTGTTACGCAATTACTCCACAGAACAAAAATTAAAAATAAATTCGCCAAGAAAGACCATTTTCTTTACTTTAAAGCTGTTAATATGTCAATGAGTCAATATAGTTACTTAAAATTCTCAAACGTACTTCATTGTTTATCTTTTTTTTAAGTACTGATGCCAGCAGGTCAACCTACGTCAAATTTTCCCAATCAACTTTGAACCCTATGCTTTAGTGATAAAGTTGAAAATCTATTAAAGAAATTTGACAGATTATACTAGGTTGATGTGCTGGCGTCTGTACCTATATTTCCGTGGAAAAGCCAAATGTTAATTAACAATTTGCCACCAAAAATCACTTTAATTAAACGTTTACTTAAAATTCTAAATACTGGTCCAGATTAATTATTTTATTTTGTCCGAATTATGTAATTTCGTTGAGTCTATGTAAGTTCAGTCCCAGACATTTTTTTTTTTTTCATAAAAGATTCTTACAGTAACTACGTAAATAAGTATTTAGTGCCCGGTATAGAAGGAAACAGTAGAAATAGACAGTATAAGCTTGTGTTTGATGAAGTAATATGCTTTTACTAGGACTTGGTTTACTTACTATTTATAATCATTCAGCGGGATTGGATTGAAACACACGACCTCTTGATCCGCAATCAACGCCTTAGCTTGGCAATATTCATTCATATTAACATACCTGCAAGTCGGTTATATGGAGAAAGTTAAATACAGGTTGTGGATATTACTTCTAAACATTAACTAAAATAAATAAATTTTACATCCTACAATCATAATGTGGTATGCAAATTTGAGGAATGGGAGCCGGTTCTAAATATAAGCTGCAGTACTTAAAATAAATTGATAAAAACAAGTTTAAACTCTACAAAGTTGTATAGGCAACATGATAGTTTGTAGAGGCATATTATGAATTTCTGGCACACAGTACGTTCTGTGACTTAAGTTAAAACAATGAAATGCATGATGAAAAAATGCGGGTCAAAAGGTAATCGCCCAACAAAATGGTCTCTTGATCCGAGGGCTCATTTATCCATTACTAAGTTACAAAAAGACAGCAATAAACAGTTTATCTTCGGTATTTCCGTCTCTAGTCATAAATTTTTTCGGCGTAACCTTGCGTCAGTTGGAGCACAGAGCACAAAATAAATAAAAGCGCGGGCCGGGAGTCGGCGCGGGCGCAGCTAACGGGACACAAGAATGCAGACCCGCACAGGTGGACGTTGGATCTAGCGACCTACGAGTTTCGGATCTGCGACTGTCCAATGAATTATTAATTTTCGAGATCGTTTGGCATGTTTGATGCATCTGTTTATCATGTACCAGACAGAATTTTTGAATTTATAATCTTAGTATGGAATCTACCCATTTATACGCTGCAGTTCGAAGATAAATCAATTATTATCATCAATTTATTATGTATTTCATGGCACGGTCTGTTTAGATTTTTAAAGGGTTCCTGTACCTGTCAAATGTATTAAACAGTCCCAGTTTTGGTAATCAAATGAAATGATGATTTCTTAGGTACAGCACGATCTAGCAAAATGGGGGATCATACTGATATCCAGTGCAAATGACGTGCTCCTGACCAAAACATGTGCCATATGTTGGAGTGTACAAAGTGTCCATAGAGTCCTACCTGCATTTCTGAGGACCTAAAACACGCCACTGATGCCGCAATTGGTGCGGCTACCTAAACTGGGCTCAAAAAATTTACCAACGACTCGAAGAGAAGAAGAAGGTACAGTTTTCTTAGAGCAGTTTATAAGGCTTAGTATAAATATAGTCAATATGCTTGTGAGGCAAAATATTATATATTGTCAAAACCAACAAAAATGCTTGCTCATAAAAAAATATGCTACATACATAATGGCAGGCATTTTTAAATTATTTAGGTAAACGCTAACGTAATCAGATTACTGTAGAATTAGCTTGTTTGCTTCGCAATATTGAAACCTAGTTATAAAGCTGACTACAAGAAAATGATTCGCTAGCACTTGGCAATAAATAAAATTATAAGTAGGTACACAGTTATTATGTAATCCTAATAGTAGGTAAAGAATCAAAAATATACTCGAGTAGTTATCAACGTTTAATACACAGCGGGACAAAAAAGATGTAAATACCATATCCATGTTGTATGGGGATTTCTTGACACCACTATCGCAAAAACAGACTAACAATAGTCGAAAAATATTTATCTAGTCGTCACCAAATGCGTCAATGTAGGTATACCTCATTACTAGAACCTTCTTCATAAAATGTCTCCACTGTTTATGGTTTTAAAACTTTATTATTCCTCATTTAAAATTAACTAGACACTTTAAAGTTTTGGTCTGATACTGCAAATATTGGCAATAGGATCAAATGGATTAGTGTTTGAAGTATCTATGCAGCTGTTCCCACAGAGTACACATATATTAAAATTATTTGCGATAGGAATAAAACTATTTTGGTACTGCAGTATGACGTGCTTCCAAAGCAAAAAACGGTGTTGACCTATCTCCTTACATTTCTAAACTCCTGGTCGCTCCTTGTTCTCGAGTTCACCCTTTAAGTTTATTTTTTCTTTCCCAAGATTGCAAAATAATGACTAAGTGAACTTCTCTCACCATTAATATACCTACTTAATGTTAATAGCTCTATAGAATAGCCTAAAATTATTGTACAGTCTCAATTACATTGTAATGTTCTGTAAATTGCTAAAATAATACCTAAGCAAATTACTTCCTGGGGTAAAGAATGAAGAAGCTGTTCAGACAGATGTATTCAGATTGACAGCTATGTAATACTCAAGTACTAAATCCTTAACTTTTATCTGTCCTTGTCATTTGAATACGATGAAGTGAAAGGGCAAATACACTACAGCTAACACCTTTTAAACATGTAAGTACATATAACGAGAAGTTTATGAATCTAAGATGATTGATGGAGAATGTAAATCCTTCACAAAATGGCCGATAACAACCACAGTTTAATATACAATACTTCATTTATATACAAAACATTCGTCAAAGAGTTTATACACCTATCAATGAAGCAGAATTAGCATTGGTCTTTAGAGTCGGACGCCATTAAAAAGGAAATGACTTTTATCACCGCACAGATTCATGGCTCGATTAATCGAATCGCTTCGGAATCCTGTTTATTTAAATCGATTATAATAATTCGAACACCGATTTCAATATTTACAAGCAAATCTCGGCTGTGTCGAGTTTTAAATGCTCGTGTTTATTGGAAATTCTTATGACATCATCACGAGGGACGAGTTGATAGGGTAATAATAACTTGATAACTTCTTGTAATTGATATTGTGCTCGATATTATAGCTCGAGATATAGTGGGATGTCTCTCCAGTTTATTTATATGTAGTAAAAAGTTGTTCCGAATTAAATACTGATTTATTAGGTGATCTATCAGCTCAACGGTGAACGAAAACATCGTGAGGAAACCGGCAAGTCCTAGAACCGTAAAATCGAAGACTTTAGACATCTACCAACCTGCACAGGGCCCGCGTGGTACACCATATCCCACTTCCTTTCGAAGAGAGGAGATCTGTGTCCCAGCAAGAACATAATAGGCTAATACTATGAAGCTCACCTAATCAAACTTTAGAGAAGGTTTAGTGTTAGAGGTCTAAGTTAAACTAACAAGAAAACTATGATGGTCAGTCCAGCTTTACGAATGCTAAGAAAAGACCTTCATTTTATTTACTACTTTACTACCTGACTGCCCCAAAATGAGGGTTATTTTTTTACAGAGTAAGTATTTTTGTATGTATGTCTATTTCTTTGGCACGCGATTTTAAAAATTGTGGGAGTGACATAGGTTATATAATATTTATTACACTCTTTAGATAGCTCGCTAAATCAAGGAAGAAAGCAATTAAAAAAAAACATTATTTTTCCACCCTTCTAAAATACTTAGAAAAGTCTAAGATTAATCTGTTAAAGCATGAACGCAGTGGCGGATCCAGGATTGTATACGCGCGGGCGGTAAGTTGGCGGTGGAGACAGCGTGAGTGGCAGAATAAGAAGCACGCGGATGGATTCAAAATTCGTTACGCAAACAAAATATCATATAGAAATTTAAAAATTGAAAACATAATACTTAAGTTCAGGATAATTTATGACAATTATAGGCAGACAATTTCCAGGGGGGGGCTTGAGCCCCTAAGCTCCCCCTGGATCCGCCACTACATGAACGAGTGAGTCCAGCTTTGCAAGTCCTGAGAAAAATCTCTCTTTCATTTTCTCTACACCATTAGAATATTATGTTGCCACTTCAAGGTAGAATAGAATTTAGAAATAGGATCCGATGATCATTTTTTAACCAGGAGACACTAACCAAAGTTACCGGGAACCGACCGCTTGGTTGTTGATACTCAGCGTACAAGAAAACGAAGTGCTAACAAGTCGGTTCAAGGAATCGTTTACACCGAAGAGGTTTCATGGAACATTTAATTTTAACGGTGACAATTTATGAGAATGTCCTGGAAGAGAACTAAGGAAATTACGTAATTGCGATGCATATAACAGCGGTATTTAGTCTTGGCTGCAAATAGAATGTCGTCATTTTCTCTGAATTTTGAAACAAGTGACTAACGCCCGATTTTACCAATTGATGTTGGATAATACAACATGTCCCACTCACCGCACTGACTTCATTCATTCTTCCTTCTTCGTTCAGTCTATCTCACTGTGGAATGCGCTCCCCCAGGAAATCAGGATGGCAACCAACCGATAATCCTTTAAATTTAAAGTTCGCGAGCATATTCGTGAAAAGCTGGTAGTATCATCACAACGGTAATGTGGAAAACATTACCGTTGTGATGATACTACCAGCTTGCATTGTTTGTCTTATTTGTTTTAGTATATTCGTGTATTTATGTATATTTATTTGTGCTTATATTTATATATAATTAGGCATACCTACATATTATATAATTATAGTTGGTAATAGGTATATGTGTCCTATATTTATAATTTCTTTAAAAAAAAACTTTATTTCTCGTACTTGCACCTACCAATGTTTGTCTCTGCATCACCCAAAGGTTGACTGGTAGAAAATGCCTTTAGCATTAAGTCTGCCTCTGTACATTTCTGTTCTTAAAGTATTTAATAAATAAATAAATAATTATACGAAAACTGACGTTTCCTTGTCAATATTATAGTGCAATTTTAGATTACAATACGGTTGAAAGTCGAAAATCACTGATTTTATAAAGAGAGACTGTGAACCTAATTATTATTTGTGATATTTTTAGAACATAATCGAAAAGTCTAAAATAATTTCCACGTTTATTATCTAGTTGATCAGGTTCAGAGGACCAAGTTCTGTGATCGTAAGAATTAAAAAAAATGCCATGGCATCTCGCAGGTGGTCTATCAACCTGTCACTACACACAACTTTTCTGACCTTTGACATTATATGTGCACGTGCGTTTAATGGTGCCAGTACACTTAATATTACCGTTTGTTCTTCTTACGTGGTCATCTCGAAAAAATGTTACACGTTATATTTTGACAAACGTTTGTTTAGTCGAGTGAAGATGAGTGAACATGAGTTCATATTATGCGTACATGTTGTTTTTAAGATTCATCTACAATCGCTCTAAAATATGAAAGTGTGTCCAGAATGTTTTTTAGAGTGGCAAATAGTAAACTGATATGTAATAGGTACTGCTTCTATGTGTACGTCAAATATTTTATACGCACTGTAGTAAGCTTTGTTTCGACGAACTTTACTTATAGAATAATGTTATATCAGTACTTCACTGGCCCGGGAACTTACATAAACAAATCTTTATTGTAGTTGTAAACACAAGCATTATCTGCTAATATCGACTATAGCAGATAATCGGTAATCACTAAGTATCGGTATAGTTGTAATCGATCTATGGCTGACGATATTATTGTAACATTTAGACTCGGTAATTTGATAATCTTGTATTCACCTCGTCACTCTAAAATTTAGAGTGTCTGGTAGATAACTCTAAAATTAGTTTTATGGCTACATGACATAAAATCACGCCTGTATTCTTGAAAGGGTTAGGCAGAGGTGTACCTACCTATAGTGCTCCCATTTTTTCGGGAGTTATGTTTAAGTCCCAATGTTGTAAGGGGCGAGCCTATTGCCGTCAACCGGGCACATATCCAGACAGGAATCATTTAATAACATTTTTCCCGACCCTGGAATCCAACCCATGACCACATGCTCAGCAATAGCGCAAGCGTTGCGACCACTATACTAACGAGGCATTCAGTCGAGGCAGCTTAGAGACTATTTCTGAATTCAGTATATCCGCTTTAGGCGAAAAACAGCTGTTTTCTTATGAGTATATCGCCATTTTAATAGGACAAAAAAATCAATGGTACACGCACGTTGACCGCATTTTTTGCGTTCATTGCTCCCATAGTATCAAAGAGGCCTAACAAAGTCTTTACTAACTCATTAGTAAGTGCTAGCGTGAGTAATGTACGCTATTATGAGGAGATCTCACTTCTTTCTCGTAGGTCAATCACACTAGTCAGCAACTCAGAATAGATTCGCCACTCTTATCTTCTAGGAAACTCTCGCTACTCCAATTTTCTGAGGTTATCTTACCGTTTACCCAGTTTTCAATAACATTATGTGACACCTAAATGATACCTGAAAACGATGAAGAGACGTAAATATTCTATTTTTAGGCGCTGAGCAAACGATGGACAATTTGGAATTGTATGGAAATCCCAGCGCCTAAAGCTTCGTGCAGACTAGCGCGACGCGACACCGGTTATTATTATACCGTGAAGTTTTCTTAGAAAATATAAAATAATTCGACAAAGTTACTATTATTTATATACACCAATACAATAAAAACATTTAATTCAGACTATTTTTGTCCAAAAAAAGAAAATTACAACGACGCATTTTCTTAGCTATAAGTAATGAATGATTGGTTTAAATGAAAATGTGGTAGTGGTGTTTGTCATTATTTTAATAAATAAGTAAGTAGGTACCAGGCCGCAATTATCCCACTGAAGGGAGAAGGCTTCTTTTCCTTCACACGAAGCATATTTAATTTATACTTGTACCTAGCTAAGAACAGTCCGCCTCAAAACGATGAAGAATTCATTTAAGTGTCTACAATCTTTATCCATAATATTGTTTCAATGTATATTACCACAAAACATAATATTACATATTTAGTAAAATTCAAAATACAATATTCAAAAGTCATTTATTAATACTAGGCAGAGTATCAGCACTTTTCGAACGTCAAAGTTACATAAGAGTCCCCCAAACCGCCCACCCTTCACCACTTCCTAGTGCTTTAGCTGGGAATAAGAAGTGGCGCAACAAACTCCCCAGCAGCACAGCTGTCTGTTCAGTTAGAAATAAAATTGATTCTAAAATAATTTACATTACGCAACACAAAACATAATTTAAATTATAAATTAATAGCTATATGTCAGCTAGCACACGCCAATATACAAACCAAAATATCAAGAACTGCACTCAGGCAGTATTTATTGAAACACAAGTTCCACATTAACTGAATAGTTTTGAGGCTGTACGACAACCTATATAACTTAACTTACTTATAGTACAAAATATTACGTAAGGACCAATATTTAAATGATTGAAAAGCTACAAGTTACCAATTTCACGTTAACATAGTAGGTGTCCACTTAAAATGTCAGAGTAAGTCCTGTCAATATCAAGTTATGTAAATGAAGCCGTTCTGTAAAATAAGGCGCGATCGCTCAATGCTTTACATAACACAGGTAGGTATAGGACCAGCTACATAGCAATTTGGACATTATGGATTTTATATAAATATTCGTTCGAATTATGGCAAATTATACGTTCAGAATAACGTAACGTCGTACGTTCAGAACGTAATTATAGTAAGAAATACTTACCTACTTATTTTAATTTCAAAGATAATATTTACATAATTTAAAAGTTAACGTAAACTGAAACTATGGCCGTTAAGAATCTTAGTCGCTTTTGCCTTAAGAAAAATGCCAAAATGGCTGACTATGCAGGTAAAGCACATACACCAATCTTACCCAACATCTTCAGCGAACTATTGGCGCAACACTTTTCGACTTCATTTTAACGATGACTCGATTTTCCTTGAAGAATTCAACCGAATCCAGGCCAAACCACCTCAATCGAAAATAAACTCTAACACCTAAAATTTAGAAGGTAATTTAGAATGTTATTGCAAAAGACTTGCCGACAATAAAGGCTCCCGCAGACAGGCGTGGCGCGACTAGTAGTAGAACAATTTCTATGAAAACTTAATGGAAATTGCTCTACCAGTATCGTGTCTCACCGTCGCGTCACGCCTGTCCGCCGGAGCCTTAAGATCAAAACGTGCGTGACGAACAAAACACTATTTTATTTAATAGAGTGAGAGGGTCAATGTCCTCAATGTATTGAACCTATACCGCTATAGTGTAGTTTTTCTTATGTACCAGCTTCTAAAGCAGATACAATTGCCCTCAATTTATCAAGGAGGTGCAAATGGAGCAATCTCTTTTTAGTAAGATTCAATTTACTGTTACCAAAAAATAGTTGTTTACGAGTAAATCTAGATTCTAAGTGACAAACTATTTCTTTAGACACTTAACAATTTTTCAAGCTACATTGGACTTATACCTAACAGTTGTTTCAGGAGAAACAAAGAAAGATATTTGAGGGAAATCATTCACATAATCTAAGTTATTCTTCATTTCTAAGCGCGGCACTTAAGTGAACGATACATATGAATTCAGCTGCGATTCGATCTGATATCTATCATTAAGGTACCATTCCGTACCCGACCCGTCGGCAGCAACTGCACGCGTCATGTCGCGGCGACACGTCGCGGCGTCATGTCACTGCAGTCATGATTCCGAACCCGACCGCAGGCGGTAGCAGCCCGTATTCCAGTCGGTAGGTAGAAGGTAGAAAAACGTGTATCGGTCGGGCGTTGGCGGCACTACTGGTCTGCGGTCGGGCTACACGTGTCGCCTGTCACTCGCCCGTAGTTGTCAACGACGGACGTGTGACGACACTAGCTACGGAAGATATTTCATAGAAATTCATAGAAACCAGTCGTGTCACGGTGACACGTCGCGGTCAGGTACGGAATGGTACCTTTACATTCATGAAAATGATCAAGATTTTTCTATAACTGTGTCAAAGTCACAAAACATGGTGCAAAATAATGAAAACGAAACTCGGAAACCAATTTTCCGTTAACCTATTCACTACTTCCTGTTTTCCCGATTTCACTGTAATAATAATATCATTAAATCTACATAAAATACACCATTTACGTAACACGTGAAGCGTGTCTCTACTATGAACTCATAATAAACATCGAGCTACGGACAACGAGACGTAATAATAAATACATTTCAGGTAAACTAACGGATCGTCGTCGGTACCGGTTGCCGGCCGAAAAGCGTGGCGTTCTATCTATCGTGGGAGAGCGCTCTGTTTTATACGATGAAAGTACGGACAGAAGGCACGTTTCAAACGGTTCATGATATCAAGATTAACGTTCAAAGATGCCGCAGAATTAATGTTGAACTTATCAATAGATCAATATCTTGGAACTTGGTGTACCTACAACTTATCTACATGTGCATTTCACAATCTGTGGGAAAGTATATTAACTTAAGTATATTAACGCGGAGTGGCGCAATACTTTGGTTTCCTATGTAAGCGGGAACGGTCACACAATGACGGCTGTCCAAATACAGAGCGTTTTTAGACACCTTCATGTCAAATACTGGTGAAAATGACAGGTTTTCACGACGGAACCGCTTTTCTAGGAAACCGTAGCTTAGATAAGGGGTATGCGCTTCTGCCGGGGTTGCGGGACAGTCCGAAAGGGATACCGTGGCCCCTGGCAACGTACAGGCAACTGAAGGAACACGGGTGGGTTTTAGTCAGTAAGAGTCTGACACCCGCTCCGCCCAGAGCGGGAGAAGTTATAAAAAAGAAAAAAAATGGGGTATGCGCGCGTTTACAGAATGTATGACTTAACAGAATGATTACATGAAATAGTCATTCAATAGGATTACATGAACATAGAGAGTTGTATTGATGATTTCTATGATTATAATTCTATAAATAAACATTTGATACGATCGCGAATCATATACAGATCAACATACAACCTGATACCGACCTGCAAATTGCAAAAAACGTAAGAAAATTTGAATTTCTCGGGCTACCTTGACGTTTTCGCCTTAGATAGGCTTAATCAAAAATATATAAATTAGAACAGCAAGCCACGAGTATGCTTAATGATGCGTAAAGCGTCACTTTATACTTTTTCTTTCTTCTTACTGCCGAACATTTAGGCTCTAGCAAGTTTTCTTCAACATTTTCTGTGCGTTGTCTCGAGTGGATCTTCTACTGTTCTTTATGTCGTGATAACTGTCCCAGACTTTTACTTACTTGCGCTTAGAAAGGCGAGATTGTTGCTCTTTACGATATATGCTCGTATTTGTGTTTATAGCGTCCTCTCAGATGAATGGCTGAGCGAACGTAACCTCGCGAGAGTGGTCTATAGTTCGTAGTAGTAGGAGAAATACCAAACGAGTTAGTTAGATTTACATTTTGAGCTTTAACTTGAAAAAAAATAGCTTTAGCTTTTTTAAAAAGGTACTTCACAGAAAAGTGAACCAAACAGGAGAGCTAGCTAAATTATTTATGTACCATTTCAGCAACCAAGTACAATATTTTTAGCATTCTAAGTTTCATATTCTGCCCAAAGTGATAAGCAGCCATATTTTACCTTTTTTATAACTATACTACCATACTGTACCTACACACAAACACAGTACAACATTATTATAATGTAACACTATTTCGTTACCAATCTACTCGGTAAACGTACTTCCGATTTGAAAATACCGGATAATCACGATTACGGCTTCCGGCCGGGACCGCGGTTGTACGCACAGTGCATTGTTTTATCGTTAGTCAGACGTTGATTGGAGGGAAAACGGAAAAACATCGACGTTGATCGATGAAAACGTAATCGAGAAATTGTCGAGTTCTTGTCTAAAATACGGATTTATGAGCTGTCGTGTTATTGAGTGGTGAGATTCTGTTTTGGACGTGCGTCAATGGAAATATTGGACGCCATTTCAAATACAAAACAAATCAAAATGTTGTTGAACATACAAGATACAGTTATAATTGATTTTACACATAAAAATTAAAAGGGTGTTCCATATTTAAATACTTAATAGAGGCATGGACAGGGTGTAAAGTTCACTCATGCTCTATAGAAATGGGAGGATCCTCCGACCAGACGGGTGTCGTGTCTGGTGGGCAACTGCCCGACGATTGATGTCGGGACGTTGTATATATACTCGTCGCGCGGTAACCTCTGCTTGTGCGATGCAGGATTTGTGTGACGTCAGGTCTTTGATGCGTAGTTCGTATGTGGCGTTGTACCACAAACCCATGCAATTGCTTTAATAATTGTAACTAAACAGAATTCATTACTAAAGCAAACCGAAGATAATTTAAGTATGTCAATTTCTATTTCGCCGGTATCAGGTGGCCTTTTGCATTCGCATAATTTTATGGTCCTGCATAATAACATTATGTATATCAATTTTCTTAGCTATAACTTTAGACATTACCATACATTTATTCTGTTTTGTAAATTAATTAATTATTAGTCTCTAAGCAGAATATTAGACAGGAAAAGGTGATTATTATGAGTTATGATGAAATCATCAACTAGATTCTTCTCGTTATGTTTTGAGGAAAATTTGTAACAGATTATTTCGACGTTTCCGTAGTCTTATGTGGTCAAGGCATAAAATATGAATGTATTGTATAGCTATTGGTTATTCCCATCAGGAATTTATTTTTGGCAGCTTAGAGTTTGCATCTGTGCCCGGTTGGTGACAAATATTAAATTATAGGTATCTATGGGTCTTAAAAAAATACCGGCGAAATGTAGAGAGTACGTACAAAACAACTGAGAATAGAGGCGTGAAAGTTTGTTTCATAGACTACAAACATACATACATAATCAAGCCTTCTTCCCCTAGAGGTAGGTAGAAACTACTGAACGCCACCTGCTACGATCCTTACATACTCCTTTTGCTTCATTTACGTTCATACATCTGGTCATACACGTTCATAGATTAACTTTACGTTTTTGTTTAAAACCATATTCTCTCGTCTTAATCATATCACGATACGGAAGCTTAATTGACCCGTATTAACGTATCGGTAAACATCATAAAATACCATACAATTTTATTACAATGTCGTGATTTATAGCAGTTCCGTCCGGTGATCCGGTTTCATCCATTTCGGCCCATATTGCAAGCGAGGCGTTGGTGTTATTAGGGCTCTCCCGAGTCGAAGGACACTATGTACTTGGACATCTGGTTTTCGCATGCAGTTTATCCTAGCTTCTTTAAAATATAAAAATCATTAGACTCTTCATTGATTCATGATCGACGTACGAGAGTTTTCAAACAGCTGTTATTGGCCAAGCCAACTGTATGTAGGTATCTTCTCGAACAACTGAACAACTGCCTTCATCTTTCTAACTGACCGACTCCTTGACAATCCAAAAATGCCTATAAATGGTTGATATGCTTTTTGCGTTTGAGTTTTGAGTTGAACATTTAAATCATCAGTAAAAGTTCGGAACACAGTTTTGATGAAGATACAACTATTGATGTTTGAGTAATTTGGTTAAATAGCTACAGTATGACGGCTTCCACAGTCCAGTGCTCACAAAAAACTCGACTAAACTGTCTGTTTCACCTAATACACACGGCTACATATCAAGCTATAATATCCAGTATAAGCTGACCTATCATTGTACGGAAATCCTACACAATGCGAGATCATTTTATACTGGAAATTTATAGCTATGTAGCGCGTGTACTAGTTGCGCCATTGACACAGTGATGGGTCTGTGACGACCCGCTATCTAATTACGCAACACATTTTCGTAAACGATTGCGACAAATTTGTTTCATTTTTACAGTTCAACAACATTCATTGCGTTATTTACGTTGTTGAGCAGATTTATTTTTCGAACTTATGAAGCAATAGATTAGCAATTTGTTTCAAAACGATTCAAATTCCGATTGATCGTGTATTACGTAATTAGGGTACTGGTTTCTGCAGCTGTAGAATGTACACCTCCTGCTTCCTTAGGGCCTTTCGGGCCCTCAAACCCTGCAGATGAGTAGGTTTTAGTATCGGTAGTAAAGCATACTATAATAATTATTTATTTATAATTGTAAATATGGCGGGGATGATGATCAACAGTGCGTCTGTATGTTAGTTTTAGCAGAAGTCCAATTTGCGGCCTATTAAGGTTTGAAAATTCTAAGATGTTTTTTTTTTTTTTTGAGTTAGGTAGTACGTAATGGTTATTATGTCACGCGGTTTATGAAACAAATGATAGATGACCTACCTACCCACCTACTATTTCATTTACCAAATGCACTTTTATCATTAATTATGCATTTTATCATGACGATCACTCAAAGAATTTCTGGTACTTACGGAAATTCTATCCGTGTTGTACTTAAAAGGGGTATCTATAGTGTTTGTTTTGGCAGCGTTCATTATGGGGTCCAATGAGTCAATACATAAAGTATTTAGTTGGAAATATCTGTAAAGAAACGATGTTAAGACATGAATAGGTATAATAACTCTAAACGATGACATGGTTCATGTTACGTCAACATGACTGTCAAATGTCAATACGATATGGAATTATAAATTGGTCGGGACGGGTCCACTAGACAACTTATTCCAGGTAAACATAAGGGCTCCTCTACACCAATCTAAACTATCTACTCGTAAACTAATCCTAAAAAATATTATAAATGCGAAAATGAGTTTGTTTGTTTGTTTATTTGTTAAGCTTTCACGCTAGAACGGCTTAACATATTTGGATGAAATTTGGGACATGGGTAGACCATAAACTGGATTAGGATATAGGGTACTTTTTATTCCGATATTCCCACGGTATCGAGACTTGTGTGAGTGAAACCGTGGGGCGCAGCTAGTATATAATAAAGAAAACAGATTCGATTTTTGTGTTTTTTTTTGTTATGTTATCACGGCTTAACGGCTGTACCAATTTTGATGAAATTTGGTATGGGTATAGTTTGAACCCTGGGAAAGGACATAGGCTAGCACGTTTTAATTAACTATAAATGAATAAATAAACACGTGCTCGTGCAAAATATCGCGGCGGAATTTTATCGCACACTGGATTTTCAACTCTGTGTTAAGCCGAGCGTTGAGAATCCAACGCGCTGGGACGCATTCTCGTCCCAGCAGCGCTTTAAAATTCAACTTTCGGCGCTAAGCAGAGCGTTGGAAATCCAGTGCACGAAAAAAAAATCGGCTTTCCCGCGGCGATTTTATTTCCGCCCGAAAAATCGCCCGTGCGAACAACAAACAAAACGAGAGTGTGGATGGCTGGCACTCGTGTAGCCTCCGCTTGCCGCGGCTCGTGCAAGGCCCTCCACGAGGCGCACTCGCGAGGGTGTGGGCCCGGGGTAACAGGCGACTCTATTGCCATCAACCGGGCACAAATCCTGACTCTGGGTTGCTACTGAGAAATTACAGATATTGTATTTTTTATTTTTTTGGTAAATAGTTGTTAGTTAGTTTAGTTTCAGAATATTTTTGTATTAAAAGCGCATTCGTAAGACATAGCGCTGTCAACAGTGACGTGAGGCCGGTTTCGTAAACACGTGTGTACTAAGTGAGGTGTAGTTTGATTGTAAATGGTTGTAAATGTGTGAGTGTGAGCGTGTATGCACAGAGCGGAGGTGTAGTTTTGGCATGCTTCACTGTATTGTTGGCAGCCTTATGTCTTGGTTTTTGATTTGGTCTGAGGGTTTTAGGGCTAAAACACACTTCTGCAGACAAAACAGGACCAATTCGCATCAATACTTAAAGACAAAAGCTTTCTCTTTAATACAGATGATTACCTAGTTACATTAATTAGACCGCATCTCATGCACAAATGAACATGAGACACTCTTACAGGCATGAGGCATGTATTGACAGTGCTACAGGCATGATGCATGCGCTGGCGGCTAATCAAGCCTACCTACAAACATTTAATTGCAAATTTTTGCATCACTGATTTTACTGGGCAAATAACTTAAAATTGCAGTTAAACTATTAATTTTACGGCTTACGAACAATAGGCTGCTTATTTAAATAGTTATGAATTATGTTTTATTAAATGTCAATTGTTTCTTTTATTTGTATTGCCTTGAAACACTGCAATTTGGCATAATATGAGGAATTCTCGGCCTAGATCTACACAGGAGTTCCACTTAGGGAAGTGGAACTCCGTCTAGATCGGCCCAAAAGTAGCTGTTGCTGATAGGGATCAGCAACAGCTACTTTTGGGCCGATATAGTCAGCATAATCAGCCTATAATGTGCCCACTGCTGGGATATATGCCAACTCTCTGTGATTGGACCGTTTATCCACTACGCGGGCCCAGTGCGGGTTAGTACAGGCCGACTGCAATGCAAGTGCCAAATCGTAGTTTCAGAGTGGTGCCATTGAGGTCAGTGCAACTGCATAAGAACTGCAGTAGACCTGTAAAATGGCAGTTGCTTCGCAGTTTAGTCAAGATATAAGCTTCTTGGTCCTACCACAATAAAGAAACAATAGGTTAATCTAAGCCTACCATCATGACAACGATACACTTTTTGGTATTCCGTACCAGGGGGTACGGTATGTCCGTAAGCTAGACGGAGAACGGAGCGCCCGTAACTTCGGCCGAAACTACGGATTTCTCTTAGGGAGTAGACCCCCTGAAGGGTACCAGACGTACACGGTAAACATAGACGGTAATAGGGTTCCCTATTACCTACTAAGGCTCCGCTGTCCGTTCATCCGTCCGTCCGTATCTCTGTCAGCGGGCGGTGCCTTTGATTATTAACTTTATTACATTTTCCGTACAAGAAACGTGTATTTTCGGCGTTTTTGGTCGATCTCAATACAGTATGGAACCCTTCGAGTCCGACTCGCTCTTGCTCTCGTATTTATAGCTCGTTTTCTGTGCGGATTTCATGTTCCAGAGCTGTCAGTGGCAAAATTGTTGTGGAATATTGACGCTCTTGAACGTGGCTCTGACGTGCTGAACGAATTCAGTTTTATTGGTGAAATTCGCCCTTAGTCATCTGCAGTTACTAAGTTCCAAAGCTTATATTACAAGAACTCGGGTATCTATAAATTCTATTCATTAACTAAAGGTGGCAACCAAACGTTGGTCGCAATTTTAATTACAAAATTATAAATTCACATCGGAAAGGAATGCAGGCACTGGTCGACTTTTTTGTCCAGGTCCTATATGGAAACTTGTGGAAGAATATTGGTAACACTTTATTGCTGAAAGACCTCACACAGGAATTAAAGAATAAAAGTTCCATTTCTGAAGGCCATACATACATGCTACGGTCTACTTGTGCAGGTTTGCCTGCGCACGTCAACCGACATGTCAAATGTTCCAAGAACTGCATAGGTCTGTTCCAATAGACCCTCCGATCAACCTAAGTAACCTCTCCGGTAGACCGTGGCGGTATGGCTCCCATTAGGATGAACGAAAACAGTATCGTCATTTTTTGCTATTACCAGTAATTATTTTTACCATGAGATAATGTGTTACCCAGTATCTGGGTTGTGAAGGTCAGATAGGCAGTCGCTCCATTTAAAATACTGGTATTCAGCTCCATCCGGTTGGACTGGAAGCCGACCCCAACATAGTTTGGAAAAAGCTACGCTAGATTGATTGAAAGAAAGAAAGACAAAAAATATTTTATTGACACGCACAGAAAATTCAAACAGTAATAATAATTTAAAACAACAAAAACTATATAAAAATAAAATAAAAAAGGAAAATTTAAAAACTAACAAAATAATAGCGAGGCCAATAAGTCCCCTATCTCAGCATAATACAGCGATATAAAAAAAAAAATACCACCGCGCTGGATTGACAAGTAATTGTTTTTATTATACCTATATATAATTAGTTTTAGTATACCTACCGTACAGACTAACAATGTGTTAGCTTAAGTCAGTGAAGTCCATTTATTCCAAAAATAAAGCAGTACGAACGTGAAATTTCAAAGAACATTACATTATCTATACATACAAATAAATAAAATTGAACTGTCTATTTGTAATGTCAAAATAACAGCTTTTTACTAAATGCATATGAAAGTATAAACTGTACATATTATTATATATCAACGATATTTTTTTTATGTTTGTCTGTCTGATTGTTCCGACTAATCTCCGAACGGCTGTACCGATTTTGATTGGACTTTCACTTACAGATAGCTGATGTTATAAGGAATAACTTAGGGTATTTTAGAAAAAATATGACACCGCGGGCGGAATCGTACCAGCAGCCAGTTTTAACTAAAAAGCAACACAAGTTGCTGTCTTAAAAAATCTTCGCATCTACTAATGAGTTTTCTGCATTTTCCTACTCTGTGGTTAATAGATATCTATACCTACGGATGTGGAATACATAAGAAAGTAAATAACTCTACGCTTGCCCACGTATCTATTAGGCTTCACAGCACCTGTTCAACTTAATAACTGAATGAATTGTAACATTCCGTTACATGACTTTTTATGGTCACTGGGAAATACTTGTACCAATCATTTTACACGCAATTTTTGTCCTTATAAGTAAGTCTGGAATCCTAACTAAATGGATGAAGCCATATAGGTGTACGAATACGCGTTTTTAAAAATAAATATTGATAAGTGCCTAATTAAATAATTACAATTTAATTTGAAATTTCAAACAAAAAAATCATTGATTTGATTAAAGAACTACCTCTATAAAAGCAAGCCCATATTAGGCACTACTCTATTGTCCTTGACGGTATGGCATTTTTTACGCCCAAATGATATGTAAAGTGAATTACGGTCTACTTTGTATTATCTATCTAGCCCTTTATTGAAGGAAAAACTCTTTTAAACCTAGTAAAACATCATTGTATCAGATTTTCTGGAACCTTTTTCTTCATTAATACTTTCTCTTTATTAAACCCACACTAACCTCCCTCAACCATCTAAAACTTAACCCCCCACCAGCTAAAATTTTCCACAGCAGCACAGGGTTGTTTAGCGACAACGAAACGTATTTAACCGTCGGCGCGCCGCGTCGGGACGTGTTACGTACGCTCGAATAGGCGTCCTAGTTACCTTATTCGCGTGGGTACAGTTGTGGGAAGTACTAGGGATGCATGTGTTGTAAGGAACAATTGTGCAGATTTAAAGGTCGGGAATGCTATTTCAATTGTTTGAATAAAGAAGTGCACTGCTAGGACTGTCCGGACAAAAATATTTTTTTTTTTTTTTTTTTTTATAATAAATAAGTATTGTTACATACAGCTGTAGTGGCAATTATGTCATTTGGTCTAAATAGCTTTTTATTTTTATTATTTGATTTTGCTTTTATATAGATTCTTTTCTTTTAGAATTTGTGAATGTGAGAACGTTGTAGGCTTAACAGACTGTAGATCTATCGACCATTTTCTATCTTGCTAAGTACCTGGTACTTGTTGATAGGCCTACACTGTCCTCTCATACCTATTAACTCTGTAATTTGAAAGCATTGTAAATACCATTTATTTTTAAAAGAGTAACCATGGAGTTTCTTGCCGGCTCTTCTCCATAGGAAACGACCAATTGGAACCGTGCATCTAGCATCTGACGTTTCATAAGTGCCCCTATAGGTTTATGTGAAATAAAATATTTTGAATTGAATTGAATTGTCTAGCCAAGATTTTAGGACAGTCTAAAGTTTAGTTCGGAGGTACTAAGTAAAACGTTTTGAAGAGTGTTTTGCAAGTGAAAGACTTGCAAGAATCATTCACGTCTTTATGCAGATAATAAAAAAACGTTTGAAAACAGTATGTCTTTAAAATATTGTTAATTGGACCAGCTGCCATTGTTCTCACCCGAACTCTTAGAAAAAAAACAAAATAAACTTTCTTCATTGTTACAAAGATTAATAATATTTAGCCTAACTTAGTGGAAGTTAGGCTTTATTTACACGATACTTATTTGATACTTTTAAAAACAAGCTTACGTAAATCGCGTGCTATTTTCCCGCATGCTAAGTACGAATTTCACCGACGAAACTAAACGCGACCAGTACTTCTAAACCGCGTTCAAGAGCTGTCAGTGTCATTGTTGAGGGAATTGTCACACTTGTGCTGATCGCGTTTAGTTTCATTGGTAAAATGCTAGAATCACCCACTTTTTATACTTTGTACACCAGAATGTTATATTACCCAGTTCCAAGGTGACTCTTAACTAAGTATAGACTACTTAGTTAGGAGTCACCTTGGAACTGGGAACAATTAGAACATCTATGGTTTCCCTTTGAGGATATAATATTGTTCAAAATTTTCCACATAAGAAACTTTTGAAAGCATTGTAAGGGTTTTAATAAGTCTTTGAATTTCAGAGGGCGGTTATTGTTTTTGTTCAAATAAAAACTCTTAAGAGTTACTTATAATACCTTCTATTTCTTTCTACGAGGCTTCTGAAACGGATGTCGTTCTCGATAAAGCCTCGTGCAGACTGGACCGACGCGACAACGCAACGCGACTCTATCAAAACAATTTCTAAGAAAACTTCATGGTAGAACAATAACCGTTGTCGCGTCGCACGACAAGTCGCGCCAGTCTGCACAACCCTTAATTCAATCTGTAGAAATATTTTTAGAAAAGTTCCTTCCCATCTTCATCATATTGTAAAGCATCAATTACCTACTTAAACTTGTCCTAGTCTAGTTCATCATAATGACGCATAAGTTCAATATTTTCTCGCAAAATGGATAAACCGCTACGAAATCAATTCCCACTCAATAAATATTTAATATTAATATATTTATTTCAAAGTTTTCACCGCTAATGATGACAATAACAGTGCCCATATAATTGACTTACGATATGATTCAGTTAGCAACTCTACACACAAAATATTTGCGGCTACGACTGGCGACTGACGCATGAAAAATGCACGGAAGGCGATTACATTGCGAATGACTCGTTACTAGTAATTTGTTGGTTGTTAAAAATACATTTACTTCACCTTAAATTGCTATGAGAAAGCCAAGAAACAGAAACAGAAGGTAATTTAGCTGGTTTTATTGTGGTGTGACAGGCTACAGGGAGCCAATGTCGTAAATTTATAATGCAGATAAAAGTAAGAAGGTGTTAATGTGTCTGTATTGCAAATGTGTACCCATAAGAGGACGGTTTATTGGTTTGTAATGCGTTACCGCAAATAGGGCTCATCGTCAATGTTAATTCATTTTACTGTTGAATCGTGTTCTGAATTTAAAAGAAGACTTACAGTTGATAAAAAATAACTGTAAATAAATCTTTTTTTATCGTGCTCAACAATCATCAGAGATTTTTAAGCCGCCAAAGTCAACGGCCAGTAACAATAGGCGTATGAAGGCGGCGAATCTAAGTCGCGGGTCGTATTCAGTGTGCGAAGTCTCTTATCTGTTACGTGGGTCGTCTTTGAAGCGGAACATAAGGCATCCTGCAGTAGGCGCGGGCGCGTTTCTATCAAACGCGAAGGAAGTGTTGACCTGCTCTGTGCTAATGAATGGTCTGCAATCAATGCTGGTATGTAGGTAGGTAAGGAGTGGTGAGTCATGGAGAAGTTCCTAGTTTCCGATACTGTTGCCGTGTAAGTGTGTGATCAACCTTTTATATATGGTCTTGACTGGGACTATTGTTATAGTGGTGTTCCGGAATTTTGCTAGTAGGTAGGTAGTGGTGCGTTAGATGCCCTTTGCAGTGACGATCCAAGGGAATATATATACCATTGGTCGTTGAGGATGTATAAAATCTGACACCCAAAAACACAGAAAATAAATAAAATGTATGTTATTCATTGAAAAGTCAAACGTATACATACATTTCATGACAATGAGGTTCCTGAGACAATACTAAAAATACTTCCGTCAGTGGACTCGGTAGGCAAATTCGACACGTGCCTCTATATTTTACAAGCAGACAAACGGTCTGGAACGGTGTTTTATAAACTCATAGGTACCTACTATGACTACATATCTACGTCCATTCAAGAAGTGACTGCAAGCTATGATGATCTAAGTACTTAAACAAGTACAGCACTGACGCCTTTTAAAGGTCAATCTATTCAGATTATTACCTCCTAAGGTCATTCTTGCAGTACAAAAAAGCCGTTAAATTATCATAACTTATAAGGACCATATTTTTCTGCACTTACATGGGCTTGTTTATGTCTAATCGCATTCTACAACTAATAATGTCATCGTAAAGCGAACTTGGAGTATAAAGTTATATGACTTTATGTTAGGAAATCAATTTTCCTTGGAGGTAGACAGTAGACCTGCAAAAGGTTCGAATGGATCAGTATATTATACACACCAGGATATATACACCAGAATGTGTAGCATGACAACCATAGTAACGGGTTTTCAGCGGGTTTTGTCGACGGAAGAATAGACAAAATGACAGATTGTGATTGTTTATCTGTCATTTTGTCTATTCTTCCGTCGACAAAACCCTATACTGTAGAAATAAGCAGTCAACATTGAGAGCAGTGGTGGATAACAGCGAGGGACTAACGAGTTGTAGGTCGTAGATTAACCCAGGCAGGCACTTTATTTTGTGTAAATTATTTCTTCACCACTGCTCTCAAAACGGTGAAGGAAGACATCGTGAGGATACCGGCATGTCCTAGAACCAACAATTCGAAGACATGTGATTTCTACCAACCGCACTGGGCCCGCGTGGTGGATTACGGCCCACTCCGTTTCACCGAAAGGAGTTCTATGTCCCAGTAGTGGGTACATTATAGGCTGATTATGCTACCACTGACGATGACGTACCGTACATGCAAAAACGATGCCTCTTTATGAGGGAAAGTTTCATACCATTTTATGGGAGTGAACCTATTGTGAATTACCCATTATGTGTCCAAAGCCAGTAGGAACTAATCCAGCACTGCACGTAAGTTAATTAGGAAGAACCTTACGAGTATTCCCAGTGCAATAACTGGTACTATAGCTAGTGCGCCGTGGAGCCATTGGCTTGCAAAACACTTCCTGCATCAAGAATGTCAGGTACTGCATGTAACTGGTTGAAATGCTCGTGTCCAGAGATATAATACAATAATACGTCGATATATAAGATATAGAATGACTGTCTGGAAAAGTCAATAGGTTAGTAGTATTTAGATAAGTTATTAACGTTTTTGTAGATTGTGTTCAAGTGCTTGGTGACAGATAGTAAAGGTATTTTGATAACGTGATGTAATGTTGTTGAATAACAGTTTTGGGAGATGTTTTCGTTAATTTCATTGCAAATTCCGACTTTAAGGAGAACAGTTCTAATTCCAATTGCCCTACTTTTGCGTAAAACCAATTTTCCGTGACTCAACTGCGCTCAATCTACTACCAATTTACTGCTCTTATATTATCCTGTAAATCTTTACATCTGTACCCGTGAATAAGCACTGGCGACACCGGATATAAGCAATAAGCGACAATGGGCTACACGTTCACGGGACGACACGTAATACATGTCTTTAGATACCGACTGGGAAATAAATGGCTGCGTTTGTTAATTGAGGAAAAAAACGTTTCTACGACGCAGAAATACAATAATCATAATATTATGGGTGTCATTGAAGGGAAAAGGAATGCTGTAGTAAACTGCATTCCTAGCTGTATTATGTATGTCTCATGCAAAGGGTATGACCCAGCCCCCATACAATTGTAGACTCCCATGATTATGATTGCGGTCCAACTTCGGAAGGTTTTTTGAGAGATCTTTGAACAGAGCCTTAAGCAAATCGTCTACCACCAGCTCAACTAAGTTATTTTGCATAGTTTAGCTAGTTTTTCATACATGTGCGTCCACAGCGGTGGACCGCATGAAAACAAAATGGTGCAAAAAATGCGATTTCTCGTAGTCAGTGCACAAAATGTCAAAGTAACAAACTGCATGCATGCACTCACATTCATGAAGGACTTAGGTATTAGTACTTGTTCAGTGTTCTAGACACTGCAAGTCATAGTTCTAGGTTATGTTGCAATGCCTAGATAATGTCAGTTGCGTTTTTATGCAAGTCAGCACATTTGAGATATTGTGATTGCTCTGTCGGTGGTCGAGACTTTCAACACTAAAGTTGATTAGGCTGATAGATAAAATCGTTTTTTAATTGATCAATGGTTTCTGTCTGTGCATTTTCATTGATAAAAAATTACGAACGTTAGTAACACAAATGTAGTCAGAATTGAAATTAAAACTGCATCCCAACTATTGCACTGCAACCCAAGCGTAAAGCGGAGATTTGAGTCAGTCAGACTATTCCGCAGTTGCAAATCAATTGGACATATTTTCGCAGTTACATTGAAGTCCTTCTATACCAAGCCGTTTGCCTAAAATCCTTTCATTTTGTGGTTAATTCTGCGATGTTTATAATAATGAGTGTTGTTTGTCAGATTCTGATGTTCTGTGCAAATTCGGATTAAAATGTCGCATCGGGCTTAAAGTCGTAAATAACTAATATAAGATCAAAGCCAACATAGTCGTTGCTGAAGAGAATCCGTAAATTATTGGGTAGGTAGGTATTGCAGATGTGAAGCATAGAGTAAGTTGTAAAACACTTTATTTATTTATTTATATAAACTTTATTGTACACCAGAAAATACGTAGCAAAAAATAAATTTAAAACTACAAAACATACAATGGGCGGCCTAAAGCTTCGTGCAGACTAGCGCGACGCGACACCGGTTATTGTTATACCGTGAAGTTTTTTTAGAAATTGTATTGTTCGAGTCGCGTCGCGCCGTTGCGTCGCGCTGGTCTGTACGAGCCTTTATCGCTTTCTGCGATCTCTTCCAGGTAACCTTGGAATGAACAGTGACTACGTGGACATAAAAATGGGGTTTTCGTTGGTGCAAAATAATAAGTATATACATTCTATATACTATAATAGATATATATACTATATAATAGATACATTTGTGATCGCTTAGAGAGATGAGACAAGAGGATAGCTGGATTTATTAAAATTATACGGTCTATGCGTTTCTGGTATTGCAATGTAACTGTCAACTGAATGACAGCTTTAGATGTTGACTATACTCCGTCGAATGAGAACGAGTACTGATGAATGTTTTGCTAGAAAAGACAATTACGTCGTTGGTAGCAAAACATTTTGGATACTCTGTGAAAATCCTAAAATAGGTTCAACAAGTGAAATTGGTCAATTAATGAAAGATGGAATTAATGATACATTCTAACATAATCTGCGTTTGCTTAACAATGCATCCGGCTATTATCAATACATTCAATCAGGAATACTTTTAAACCCATATTGTGGAGTATGTACCTACACCATTCCGTAAATTCGCAACGGGTTTTATTATGGAATTTTTATGGCGACGTACCGAAACGATCACATGGCATTGATAAGCAACACGTGGGTTGATAGCTACGCCATTACGTAAAAAATTGTAGAAAATTTTACTAAAACCTTGCGCTTTGTTAGCCACGCTTGTTTCCGGACGTTCATAATAATATTGTATTGAAACATATTTGTGGATTAAATGAAAATTGTGGCGAAAGTATTGTTATGGGGAAAAGTTCTGGTGGGCTGCAGTAATATTCAAGGCTGTTTGATAAGTAGTTATTTGGGAGTAGGTGCAATTACAATGCACTTAGGGTTGCCAATTCTACTATATAATATAGTATCCTACTATATAAGAGGCCTAAATACTACATTTCTAAAGAAAATATATAGTAGGAGAAACTATTTTTTTTTTCTTTACAAAATGTCGAGACTATCAAAATAGGACCAGTATTAAAATCATAAAAGCAGAATTAATGGTATTTTGTAACCTTAATTTTGACTCAAAATGTTTCAGTATAAAAATAAAGTAGGCAAGTATGAGAAAAAAACCTATTAGTTAAGGTTCATAGAACCAAAAATATGCATTTAATATATTTTTTCGCTATCTACTATATTTTTACGGGCGATGGGTTCGTACATACTAAATTTGATAGAAAAAAAAGTTGGCAGCTCTAAGTGTAAACCTGAAGGTGTCACTGCAAAGCAGAAGCCTATTTGATAAAGAGAGAAGGAAAATTTTCCAGAAAAAATACTAAAATTTAAACTAAATACAACCTACCTTTTTCATATAGATATTTGTACCTACCCTATTCTGGCTAATAATAAATTTGTTTAATTTGATTCGAAAGATGAGTAAGAGGATTGTTTGCTCGCTCCGTGGTAGAGAATTCAATGAGGGTTTAGGCTTTTTCACTATCTTTGTTTCCAGTAGTAGAACTATGTACCGAAGTGCAGTTAATAACCGATGCTGTAGCAGAAGATTCAATGGTGATACTAGCAATCACGTCCCGGTTAAATTGGACGCTAATCCCAATATACACATTCACGTCTGTTTCCTATGGGCGTAGGTAGATAACGCCACCTACTACAATTCTAATATACTCTTTTGCTTCGTTTACGTTCATACATCTGATGTCTGATGATACAAGCACGTCGGTTGCGAGTACTACGCACCTGACCTTTCTGAAGAACATCACCAATAAGGTCTGGCGCTCCCGGCGTTTCCACTCACATCTGCCTTGTAAATATCTGTTGTTAATCCGGGCTTTTGTCTAATCCCAACATGCTCGTAAAAAATCTTGATAAGTAGGATGACGTAAAGAAGGTACAGGATTCTAGCGCGAAACGTTATGACGTTACGTTAGCACGAGCCAGTGACGTCAAAACTATGCACCTAGCAGGGACTGTGTAAAATTACGCCATTCTGACGTCATAGCTCGGCACCTATAGGGATTTGCGTGGGTTGTAAATGGAGCTACCCACATTGGTCTGATAAGCTTGCGCAGTTGCGATTGACCAGAGTTTATGGTAAAAGAGCCGTGATGACGAATGGTAGAAGCTTGACAAAGAACAGATGCATCTTTTTTTTTACTTTTAGATCAAAGACTACAAAGGGCTGAGAACAGTAGCTCCATTCTTAAGTAGAAAAGAGAAGAAACTAATGATGCCTTTATAGTGCTAATAGAATTTTCGTACTTGTGTCCTCAACATCTTTCTCGCATACTAACACAAACTAAAGTTATCTTTAGGTGTAGTAAAACAACGGTTTTACATGTTTAGTGAATACAATTATCTAGGCGCCAAACAAGCGGATGCCCCAAGGTGTTATTACCGCTACTGGTGGCCCAAAATTAACGGTGCTTACAATTGTAATGTTTATCTGACTCGTTTGGATACACACCCTAAATGTAGTACTATGTTAATCTAAATTGTACGAGGAAAATTGTTATATCAAAATGTAGTAGTGTACTTGGCATTGACATTCAAAATGCGAACTTGGTAGTTAGGAAATAATCAATTGTATTTTTATCGCAGAATGATTAAAAGTACTTGAACGAAAGAAATTGATTTTGTAGAGAGCTGCAGTTAATATAAAGTTTGCATTTTTAGGTCAATTCAAGAATCTTTAAAAAGTGTGCAGTGGAGTTTAAATGTTAATTTCTCTAAGCAAAAAAGCTGACATTAGTTTTAACGTTAAGGTTATTTAACACAAAATATATTGACATTGAAGCCGTAGCCAGTAATAAAGTTATTATGTTATCACATATTCATATACATATAGCTGATCCATTATCGTTACACGTATTTTTCAATAAAATTGAATCCGTGATCGTTCATAAAGGTTCTCGGAACTTCTATTTATAATACCTATACGATTATAATTTTATAACGGATCTGCTTTGTGTTCTAATGGTTATTGTCTAATCAACCTCTTGCTGACTTCCAACTTGGGGATTAATTTTTACAACTTGATAGGTAGTAAACACTTAGTCATAATGAAGATGTTAAGGTAAAATTTGACTTATTAACACGTAGATAATTGGTAGGCTTTGAATAATATTATAGCTAATGCTGCTAGTAACGTGGTGGCCACCTAATAATGGGTCCCAACTATCTAAAAAGAATCATCGACTCGAATAGAAGAAGAATATTATTTGCTATTCTTCGGTTATTAATTTTAATAGGCATTGGGAGGCCTATCTTCTGTTATAGATGACGTTTTTTTATTACTTAGTAAGTTGATAGGGGGGAGACTGTTTCGTCAATGGATGCTTCTGTCGATAGTTGAGTTACATTTTGTAAAACTGACTCCTTCTCTAAGAATTCCTTCTCTATCTTTCGAATGCCGTCTTTATCTTCAGACTTATTCATAGTCAAGTTATGTGCGATACTGTTGGCAAACACTGTGATAATTTCAAGATCATAACCAGGTTTTGTGATATAGAAGGTCAGATTATATCTAAAGGTATAAACGTGTGCGTACAAAGGGCCTTAGCTTGCCAAGAAAAACTACGGTTTATTCGCCGTTTATAGGCACGGTCGCCAGTGTTCTACCTATGGAACACTATGAAATCTTGTTGACAGACTCGTTTTTTCCACGGCGCGGTTAATACGCCGTACCGTAAAGAAACCGTGCCGTGTACAGTTGTAGGGGCCTAAGGTTACTATGCACTGGGATATAATCTTACTGAGTATTCAAAATATCGTTTTGTCTATAGCCCGATAAGGTGGAAAGTTGGTTATCGTGATTCTCTAGTACCGGTAATGGCTGTGCCAGTCACTGGTCTCCGGTAATTGTTAGTTATTGAGTATCAAGGTTGGTCCAAGTTGAAAGGTTTTCTTGCCATTTTTTATCAAGTCCTAGTTTTATGACAGCAGTGTCATAGTGTGCAATGCCTGCGGGACTGAGCGACGATTGGAGATAGTTTTATGTATTTTTTTAATCAAATTGTTACTTTATATGAGTAAACACAGGGTTTCAAAGAATCTGTGGGCGAAAGAACGTTTCAGTAAAATAGCAGGTCGTGACTACTGCACTGCTGGTTTTGATGATGGACCTAATCACTATCAGAAGGCTTTGCGGATTCCTTAAGGATAAATAATAATTTTACACATTATAAACATTGTAGTACTTGCGAGCTTCGATGCAGGAAAACTTATATTTTCCTTGTATAAGACACTGCTGCATGTATGGCATAAGATTGACTATATTTGTATTGTATGTGTGTGCGGTTATTTAGTTCTCTTTTGTTTTGAGGGGGCACATTGTATGTCCCTTTATATAATTGGATTTCTGAACAAGCCTTCCGCAATTTGCAATATGAATTAATCGTTTTTATGCAACTGCGCATTTCAATATTCAAAAACAACACAAATTGGTTTATGATTCGACACAATAAGATTAGTCAAGAGACATTTAAAATATCTCATGAATGAATTGATGGAAAACAATAAAAAGGTTTTAGATAATCGTAGAGCATTAAGAAAATATCGTCATTGCTATCAAAACCATCTACATTACATTCAACGTGCGTGTTCAATATAGTCAAAAATTGCGTGTATTTAAGCGGATTCTCGATACGGACTCACGCCACGCGAGAGATTCGTGCGTTTCGGCCGTTATCTTAGAAACATCTTGAATTGAAATGATTTTTACGTTAACCGATTCTTATTCCAAATACTCGATCACTACCGCGTGTGGATGCAGGCGCAACCAGCGGTGTAAAATTCTCACTTCCATGTGTTGAAGAGTACAGACTAGGTATTCTTTTTTTATTTATTTATTTTATTTATTTATTTATTTAACAGTTTATGTACACACATATAAAGAGACAAGAAAAAGGAACAGAAAAATACGTACAAAGGTGATGCTTATTTCTAAAGAAATCTCTTCCAGCATACCTGCGATAGGAGAGTGGATAAAAAGAGATGTAGACAACGTGTGTAAGAGTAGAAGAGAAAATAAAATACATAAAATAAAAACATTTAACCATTCACTAATATAAAATATGACCTTCAATATGAGAATGATGATGTTTTTTGTCACAGGCAGTCCATAGATGAAGGTCTGCTGATCTAATGATCATCTTCGTTGTATCGATGATACCATTTTGTATGTTTTAAATAAGCTTCGATCAGAATTGGGGTAAAAGGATTGATTCCAATAAATGAAGATTTCAAAGCCGCCCAAGATATAAACTATTATATTTGTAATTCATATAATGTACTTGATAAAGAATATTATATTCAATTCTAATGATCTTGATTTCAAGAACGCTTGGCGTCGTTTTCAAATTAAAAGGAAATTTTCTAGAAGAAAATTTGAACTCTAACCAATTTAACAATCGAAATTGGTTGGACCAGAAATGGCTCAGAGTGACAAACTCCCTAAGCTCACAAATCCTAGAAGATTTAAACTCTCACTAAAGTCATATTTGTACATTACATAAGCGTTCAAAGTTTGTGGAGTTCATATGACGGGCGCGTAAAGGTAGACGGGGTCACCTTCCAATAACATATTGTAATGAATAGCGATGCGAGGCACCTATTAGTACTTCAATCTTGTTATATAATTTGATAACTGTTAATTTTCGAACAGTCTTGCTTCTACGAAACCTGGCGAAGGACGGGATACCGATAGGAACGTCTTTCACTTATAGGTGCAATGATAAAACTACGTATTTACCTGCGGCCTGTTGTATTATAAATAAATGTTATCTATGCTGGATTATTCAAGTCTATTTTGGTCCTTTGACTCTTGTTTGATAGGCTGTTTAGGATGACTGGCTGCTTGACAGACTGGCGTTGTTTAAAAATAGAAACCCTGATAATGTTCGTTCGTTCTTTCTTTCTTTCTTTGGTGCCATAAAACTGTTTCGTTTTTAATTTCCAAAAAAATATTTTGTGTTCTTAACATTTTTAACATAAATAAGTTATTCAGTTTGTTTTATCACGTATTTTATGATCGCTAGGAGCTAATTGAGACATCATACAGTTAAAGAATGTGTTGAGGAATTCTTCAATAAGGTTCACAACTTGTGTGATGATTTTCCTCGTGTGCCAATAGTATTGATTGATTGAGAGACGTGTCTATAATATCTATAGAATCATGAGTGTGTAACTGCGTAATAAACTATTCATTTAAAGACTCCAAGGCAACCAAGCAAACGTACCATCTTCTACTATTTACGACATATTTTTTTTTAGATTTTTCACCGTGATTTATTACCTATTTCTTATGATATTTAACACAGAAACTGAAAACAATACGATTGCATGCAGTTGGTTCAATAAAAATTGTTTGTTTTTTAACATGATTCAAGTCTTTATTGAAGTCATATTGGTTTTCAATAACAACAGCACTTCACAGACATCAGTTGCTTTATATTAATCTTCTATTGATTACGGCATGCCGGTGCCGATAAATCCTTTCATGATTCCGTTCAGGAAATATAAAAATACCAATAAAGGACAGACCAACGACCTCAACATTTAGACTAAGTATGTAACGTGTGACAGAAAATGTAGTGCAGGTTTCAAAACTGCAACCGGATTCGATCCAGCCAGTTTCACTGAGTGGCGAAAGCACCTTACATAACAACACTATCCAATACAAAAACCGTTCGCTTAGTTAAGTGTTATCAAGCGATAAATTTTATTCGCTCACGGTCGAATAATCGACTTATACCGTGGTGATAACGAATATTATTACATGGCCCGCGCCAAGCGATAGTCGATTCGTACATTGTTTTGAATTATCGGAATAGTTGGCGATTAAAATTAAAATATTCTCCGCTGCTGTTTTAAATATTCAAATGAAGTGCAATGGAAGTCGTTTGAAAAAGGAATGTCAATAGCAGTTTCTTTTTTTACTCATGATTTTAAATGTGTTGTTTTTCTGAGCAATGAACGCAGAATTTAAAATGCTAAAAGGTTTAACGAAATCTTATCAAAGCCTCGCCTTATCCAGCGATGTATCCAATTAATTTAATCGCCAATCGATTAGAAACATTGTTTCAAAACATTAAAAAATGTATGAAGAAGTGTGTCAATGAAACAGCACTTTCCTGCGGCCGTGCCCATTATGCTAAAAGTCATGAATAATTCGTTAAATACACCGTGCCAGCCGTTCTACTTGCATGCTTTTTGATTTTCTCACATGAACTGGAACGCGACGCTTGTTCTACACATAGTAATTAGTGATTTATGTTTTTCACACGGCTGCGCTGCATTGCGTAGCCACGACCGGCAGCAAGGTTTGATTACTAACATCATAATCATTTCTACACCCATGCAGTTAGTTTGTTAGTTTAATATCGTGTTATTTTCCTAGTTCTTATGAATATGTCACATCTCACACTTTTTTCCTGTTTTTTTTTTGTCTTAATTGAGACTGGCAATTCGTACGTTCAACTGTTTTGTTTTTGTACAATCCAAATAAAGGACTCTCACTGTTGTGTTGCAGGCAAAGACATGAATGTCTAGGTAGACTCAAAGCTGTAAACTCGTCGAAAAAATAGCGTCCAACTGTTGGCCGCTAAATGCACGCACCCTAGAAAAGCACAATGACAGCACAATGACGTGGCGCTAATGTAGGTAAGACATAGCTGTCATGCACACTAGCATAACAAAGTTGGCTTTTTGTTTTAGTTATTTTGCAGCGCGACACTATCTAGACATATAAAAAGTCAAATAATGAAAGGTTCATTACTTGGTTTAAAAACTATGCAAGTAGGAAGTAATCAGAAATAGAACAAAAGAGGTACTTAGTTAAATGAGCTGCATGACAGGTGATATCTCTACGGAAGTCATGAGTCAACTAAGAGAAATGGGTCAGAATGTAGCTCGCTTGGTAGATTAGATCTGTTATCATAATATTAAAGATAGAACAAAATCCTGTGAGATACCGTCTGTTGGTGTTTAGTACTTTTGGCTGCAAGAATGGTCTTACTGTGCCTAGAGAAGACTTTGAGTGGACCGGAGAAAAGGCACTTCCCGATGCTGATGATTGTTTAATCATGAAATGCTGGAAACCGAATATTCCCGATCAGTAACACCATGTGTCAAAACTGTTGACGATCGGGAAAAAAGTTTAATTCGTTCACAGTGTGGACGAAATAAGTACTATTGGTTCTTCTCGAGACCTTGTAAGGATCAGATACATTTTTTTTTGTGCAGGTATAATTATATTAAATACTGTTGTAGGTTAATATCCGAAGGTACGTCCTTAATCGACTTGTCAATGAGACTTCGCCAGTAAAATCGCCAATAATGAAACTTCGAACGTCAGTTGTTTTTCAATGTAGGTACTTCTAATTAGTATTCTTTTAAAAGGAGAGGTCGTTTTTCATAGAGGATATTCGTGACATTATTCGTGAATTCTGATAAAGGCTCTCGTAGTCAAGTGCGACGCGACGACAAGTCGCGACTCTGGTGGACCCATTTCTATGAAAACTCTAACGATGTCGCCTCGCTTAATAGTGAAGTAGTGTTTGTAAACATTGACGTAAAAACTACCGAGTCCAATGTTAGAAAAACTTAAGTGAACGAGTACCTACTCATGTTAAATGAGTTCATTTTACATTAATATTCTAGATTAATACCTTACTATCGGTGTTGTATCTAAGATGTTTTAGTTGCTTTAATTACCATAAACAATTAATGGTAACATGGGAACTGGAGAATCACAGTACTTAGGTATTATCAGAAGACAAAAATTCCAAAAAAAAAATCGTTTACGAAACATTGTAAAACATTACCTACTTAGAAAAAAAAGTACAAAAGCCAGATATTTAGAAACAGATACCTACAAGAAAACTTCTTTAGAAAACTTATGATACCTACTGAAAGTTCTGAAAGTCCGTTTCTATGGTTATCAACTTGTCATGCTACGCGTGCAAAGGGCCAATTCTCGTAGGTACTTAACAAAACGTTTAATTTTTTTTTTTTTTTGGGCTTGAAATTGTCAACTTACTACTTCTCTTACTCTTCTGACTCTTACTGACTAAAACCCACCCGTGTTCCTTCAATTGCCTGTACGTTGCCAGGGGCCACGGTATCCCTTTCGGACTTTCCCGCAAACCCGGCAGGCATCGGTACTATTGCACCCCTTCAATTGCTGACAAACGTTCACATTCAAGTCGCAATCTGTCAAACTTGTCAAAAATGTTAGTAAATTTATTGTATTTTTGACATACTTATTGCGAATGAGATTAGAATGCGAAAGTCTTTCAAAATTACAGGAATTGCCCCTCTGACTGTGCCCTAAATATTTAAGTTACGTTACTGCAATTCGTTGTCTCGTACTTAATGTTTCCTTCATAGATAATGATTTTTTTATCTTTTAATGCAACGATACGATGGTATCGTTTTCACGGAAAGTTTGTACTTTTTGTTATACTTTTGGGTTCGTATCTAAAACCCATAGTTTTGTGATAAGTTAGTCCAAAATGGACTATCCAACTTCTTTGTTCTTTTGTGAGCCACCAGTTCAGCACTCACTTCCCCTTATTCCCTTCGGTACCTACTGAAGATTCAGTAACCTACCTAAGTATAGGTGGAAATTTCCACCAAATAGGTACCTGCGTTTATTCACAATAAACTGGCAATTCTGAGAAAAATATACTTATTCTCAGAATTGCCGGTTTATTTTAAACTAAAATAAAACATTTTAGCATCTCACATAAATACCTATCTAACTAGGTACCATGTCATAATATCTCCCCGCTCAATAATGGTTCTCAAAGAAAAGTCAATAATTCAAGTCATTCAATTAATATGGACATATACTTACAATCTTTAGAAAGAGGTTTCATTCAATGGTTTAGAAAGACGTTTGCGAGTCTACTATCGAGTCTTCTACTTACCTTTCATACTAAGTAGTAAGAAGATACTTACATTTTATAACCATTTTCACAAAGATATAAACAACAAACGGCCTTTGGGTAGATACAAACCTTTCACACTTATTTTACCTCTGATGTTCCATCACTATAAAAAGCACAGTGATCTTTATTCTCGTTATGATAAGGTTGCGGTTGAGTTGCTGCTGTCAAAAGTAAAATAATTGTGATAGAACTGCAACAAAAATTAGTCTTCGATCTGTCAAAACCAGTGCATTTTGGTGGGATTCAGATACATATTTTCGAGTAAATTTCGGCTCTGCATCTTACTTTATGATCTTGCCCAAAGATATAAATATGTCTAAATAGACAGTCAAAACTGTGAACTCGTCAAAAAAATAGCGTCCAACTGTTAGCCACTAAATGCTCGCACACTAGAAAAGCACAATGACAACACAATGACGTGGAGCGAGTGTAAGACGTACCTAGCTGTCACGCACACTAGCATAAAAAGTTGCCTTTTTTTGTTTTAGTGCTTTTGCAACGCAACACTCGCGACATCTAGACATACAAATAATCAAAGCATTTTCATTATCATCCTATTTCTACCAGTCTATCTTATTTTATTTGCGCAGCATGTCTTTTTTTTTCAGCAATGACGAACAACAACTAAAGTCCCAATCTCTCCCAGATTGGTATTTTTGTTTATGTAAAACTGATAAATTAGGCAAAAAAAATTGATACCTACGTAAACGATTTGTATAGTACTTAAGTACCTACCTACTGGTTTTTTCGGCTTCAGATAAACTGGTAGTTGTTTTTCGTTTTTTTTTATTGTAAAAAAAACTTTGACAACATTGTAAAAAGGTAGGTAGGTAATGTAATGAGTACTATGTAAATGATACGCCAAACCAGGAATAACCCGTTTTCCGCCTGCATTAATTTTGTCTTAGTCATAGAAATCCATATAGGTATGCTTAAGACCGAAAGAATTTTAAAACCATAGACGAAAATACAATTCTTTATGACGTAACCAACCATTAGGATAAAAATATCAATCGCCGTAAACAATAAAAAAGAAAGCCTTTCATTCATTCCAATTTCAAAACTGCCAATAAAACGAAAGCAAAATTACGTAACGCGAAGGCAATTGCGTTTAATTAAAGCGACAAGGTTGTGTCGCACACAGGTCGCTAAGGTAACCATTATCAGGGACGCGTTATCTAAGGTCGGAGTTGGCTTGACACAATGCAGTTACATAATAGAGCCGGAGCACATGATTTTGGCATTTTACCTAGAGCGAGTGTGAGGTTTATTTAAATTTAATTAACTATTAAATAATAATATAAATCTAAATAAGTAAATTTTAAAACTAGTGTTAGTGAAGATTTTTTTTTTATATTGGCGCGTTTGTAGAAATCGATGCGTCAGGTTGGTATCACTGGAGCCATAGAATACTGAAAAGGTTGAAAGAAACTGCAACATTACGCTAAATTAAATGCTTAGAGTCTAAACAAATGTAAAATTAGACTGGTTTGGAATGACCTCATTATTAAACTACAGAATATAGATCACTAGCTGACCAAGTCCCCTTGTGTGTTTCAAACTAAGGGCAATCTCAGTGCACTAAATCAAGCATCATGTAGAATGCACTCAAGTTGGACGAACGACTATTTTATGTAAAACTCCCGTTCCGGGATTAGCCGAAACAAACAGGCAGTCAGACAGACAAAAATCTTCAAAATTGATAATTTTGTTATAATTGTACCGTATACTTATACCTACCTACCTACTTACATAATTATGCATTTAGTAAAAATCTGTTATTTTAACTTTTTTTTATTTGTAAAGATGTATAGATTTTGACAATTCAGTTCTGGTCTCGGTGCAAGTTTTATTACTGTCATTAATCAGATTCATGTTGAATGTAACCCTAAATAATTCACGATCAGATAAAACAAAGTTATTAATAGCGAGTTTAACCTCTGTGGCAGTAAGTAGTCGACCTAGGTTTTTTAAGAGGGTTTATCCTAAAAGTTGGCAACGTCGCAAATAGCTGTCAAATATTTACCTGTTTTGATTAAGTTGGCAATATTACTGTATGGAAATATGAACTTTGCGCCTCGAGATGCCTCGCGGCGTAGCGCGACGCATTACGAAGCAGCAAGGCGTGGGGCTTCCAGCGACTAAGTGCTTGGCCACACTGGCAGCGCGGTGCGGGGAGCGGCGCGAGTGCGAAACGATGCGCCTCGCGACTTCGCGCTGCGTCTCGCGGCGCCGCGCTGCCTAGCGCGAACTGTCCTCTTCAAGCATCGTTTTTCAGAATAAACGCTCTTAAGTGCAATCGTACAATATTTGTGTATCCGTTATCATCGTTTATCACATTTAATTCTGAATGAGATAACACTGAGAAATTGCAATTGTTTACTGGCTTTTAGTTGCTTACTACAGAATTACAGATTAATTTAATTAATCTATAATTTGTTTCACTATTTTACGCTTCGCCAGGACCGGTGGGTAAGGCAATTAATCGCAATCTTATTCATTTTGGCAGTTCAGCCACGTTCATTGCGTTGTTGAGCAGACGAATTTTTCAAACCGATGAAGTATTTAAAAGGATTAGGAGTTTCCTTCAAAACCCTCGGATTTTTTTTGAAAATGTGTTAAGCAATTAGGTTGCTGGTTCCAATAAAAATACTCATTTCTGTTTATAAAAAACCACAACACTTTTAAATCTAGCAACACTACATAATACTTAAATCTTACGCTGTCAAAATTCAGCGCCATGTTAAAAGTTTTGGCGCGAACTCAGGTAGTCAGTGCCTACTGAAATACAGAAATTATAGATAAGTAGGTATTAAGAAAACCGACTGAAATTACTCCGCTCGTTTTCAATTTGCTGTAAATTGGTGAAATTCTGCGGCTAGCCGCTGAGTTATTCCTTCTAATAGTTTTAGGTGTGAGCTGGAATTAACTTCCTCATTACTAGCAAGACTAATGAGTTTATTAATTAGGATACTTACCTAGCAAGTTGGTGCTTGACTGGGTTCTTTATTACTTAATTAACTGGCTTGCTGAAGTCTTTGTATTCGATTTGTTTGGATGGATGCAATACTCTTCAAACGGTGGGTGATATCATAATTCAATAAAAATTAACCATGATCCAAAGATACACGTATACATAAGCTCTAATCTTGCGTGTAAAACACTCAGTTTCTGATCAAGTCTCATGTAAACTGTTGCCCTGTTGATGAAAATACTCAACATGTAGGTACCTACCTACCTACCTTGTAAATGTGATAGCAGATGAAAATCTCGATGATCTTCCAGAAACTGGAATCTGTTTCATTCATTCTTTTTTATGTGTTTGAAAGAATATAATAAAAGTATTCCATGTTCGCGTGCGTTTATATTGGCCAGTGTCAATAACCGTATCGGTAGAGCAAAATGTGCCGCTAGACAGTGCTAATAAGGAATGACAATTGTTTCAGTAGCGGCTCTCTAAATTCACGGTGCGCCTGCACCAGTTTGTGTTGCCACGTACAAAGTTGTATACTTCAGCGGGAAATCAGGCAGTTTTTTGAAAAAAATAAACACGAATGAAATCAATTAAACTATGTATTTGTAATACAACTTTCCTTCTGTTATTTCCAAAAAAAAAACGTAGTAAACACCGAATATAAGAAACATAATTAGGATTTAATGGAAAGTATTTTATTTTTAAATTTGATTAGCATCCAATTATTATTAGGTACAAAAAGGGGTTTTTTGCTTTCATCAGTGGGTGTAACCAATAAGTCCTACATTATGGGGTACTGATTCCCCGAGCATGGCAACACTGTCGCCCGCTTGTCGGTGAGAGGAATGCAAACTAGCATACATATGACGCACTCGCAACGGCTTTCACACGCAAATGGCGTGCAATTTGAGTGCATCTCTATTGAAGATTGTTCCCAATAAAAACTACATATACATATACTGTGAATTATTTAATAAAATAAATAGGATAACAAAATTACTCGTATTGTGAAAGGAAAAAATAGGGATAACGTGCGTCAGACTAGGCAACTCAGACCAGACGAATTATATTACTATTTGCTGAACTCAAAAACTATATTGTATAAATATAGGTAGGTGGAAGGAAGGAATAACACAAAGAATATTTGAGATGTGAGTAAAAACCATCAGATAATTTAAGTGAAACGCCCATTGAAAACAATAAATCCTAAATAATTCTAACACGTTCGAATTTATCAGTAAACATTCTACAGAATTTCTCAACAACAAGTTTCTATATCATATCAAATCCGTGTTATTGGACTTGAACTATACATAAGTAAGGCACGGAGTTCTGAAACAATGTCACAGTGTACACTTGTGTCAATATCTTGTTTTTGAAATGATACCATTCGATACAGACCGATCGTGAGTGACGCAACGCTGTGGCACGTATTTACGCAACGTACCCATTGTTCGAGCCACAAACAAGTACTTGCTAACACTAATATTATCTGAGGGTTAACGTGGGATCGTTTAGAAATCACTGAGATGGTCCTAGAACCTCCGAAATCAGAATGTAATTACTTATGTAGATTCGTCCAAAAGGCCCAGGTAGCAAATGGCAATTATGGAAGGCGTTCTCTTTTATTTATTAGTTTTTTTTTTAAATAATTATTCGAATTAAGAATCTACTCGATTGTTCCATTGATGGAAAAATATTTATTCAGCTTTGCGAAATCTGATTATATCAACTCCTTGGTTATAATTTAGGTATAGTTACTTCACGATATAAAAACAAAAGACAGACGAAAATACTAACAGAACTCAGACAAGAAGACACTGATGTACCTAAATGAAAAGCACTTGACACAAATGATCACTATTTTCGTCAATTACAACAGCACTACGTTCCCAATAACAACAGCCCTTGAAGCTATTATTTGCCTACCCACGCTTAACCCGCCCTTGTACGAGTACAATATCTACTTCCAAGGTAACTTTGGAACGACAAGTTTAACAAACGGAACGCTTGTTTTTCCGTTGTACCGCATTGTGCTTTGCCGCTAATGAAACTGTACCTACCCAGTATATCCCCTATCCAATGATAGAAGAAGATAGATGAAATATGCAATGAGTAGATAGATAGATAAATCGTTTATTTAGTGCACACAAAAAAACAGCACAACATACAAAAACCAACAACAAACATACAAAGTATTACGTATTAGCCTAGATTGACTAACGTAGGTAACGTAGTATTCAAGACACGTCGAGTTAGTAAATTATTCATAATTATCATAATCGTAAAGTATATCGGTTAAGTTAGCTTTTCTTATTGGCAACACTGCACACTGGGCGTATCCGCGTGTGTAGTACTGTGTATGGCTGTTCCGTCGCCATCTTTGGAATGCGAGAATTTTATGTGAGTCTGCAAGACTATTAACATTCAAATAATCTAGCTAGGCATACAGGTTTACAATGTACGGTCGTGATAGAAACTGTACCATTATGATATCTGCATTGTAACAGTATGTGAGGACCATATTCAGGTTGTTGGTAGGAACGTTTGCGGCCAGATAAGTTCTGATAATATATGGATAATGTATAATAAGTAGTTTTATTCTTGCCACATTCGGAAAATTCAAAAACATCTTTTAGCACCCCTTATAATAATGTAGGCGCAATAGTCATATAAATCAGACGTAAATAGTCCCAATTAAGTCTATACCTCAGGTAACAGGATGTTATACATAAAGCAAATCAATGTATGTATGAAACGAAGCCAAGGTACCTGTATAATACTCGTACATTCAAATTAGAAACTTTTATTAATATTACCTCTATAAATTCTGGAAGATTCTTGGGCAAAATTCTGTAGAACCGATTTTTTTAGTCTGGTAGCCCTAGATTAGAACACTTGCAAAAGGTCAGCTACATTCCGTTGTTAATCGATACACTCATTGTGTTTACGTTAACTTTGTAGTCTGTGTATTGGTTTTGAGAAACTATACACTGAACTCGGCGTTTATTAAGGAAAATGCTATGTCTCATCTCGCTGCAGTTAGTAACATATGTCTGTTTCTGCCTAGAAATAAAAAGTTAGGATAGTTTTGTTTTATTATTCTTTGATACAGCCACAGATGAATAAAGATGGGACACTCCGCAATTTAGGTATGAAGCTCCAATTACGCGGCGAGCTCGACTTGTCTGGCCAATTCAGTGAGTGTAACGTAGTCAGAAGATCTAAGAGTTACACGATAGAAAGATAAGCAACTTCTAGATGAATATAACTGTAGGTAATTAACGCTGTGCGACCTGAATTGCACTTTATTGTGTCGTAGCAAGAGTCGCTTTTTATTTAAATTATTTCGCGGAGTGTCCCATCTGTATTAATCTGTGGCTGTATCAAAAAATTATAAAAATAAAACTATCGTAACTTTTTAAATAGGAAAAGTATAAAAACCTACCGTATTTAAAAATAGGAACTCTAGTTGCGTTATCAACGCCCAGCCCACTATGTGAACATGGAAGTTAGACTGGGTCACATAAAAAATCTCTTTCACTGAAAGACCGAACACATTTAACAGGTTTATTTTTATTCATTTCCTAAATAAAGGCTTTGACACTCCTGACGTTTCAGTAATATTCTGGAATAGTTAAAGGTTTTTAGGAGAATTTCACGTTTTTACTCAATATTCTTTTAATTTTAAATTCATTTTGACAGTTCTACAACATTCATTGCGTTATTTACGTTTTTGAGCAGATTTTTTTTTGGATGGATTAGTAATTGGTTTCAAATCGATTTAAATTCCGATTGATCGTGTATTACGTAATTAGTGTACAAAATCTGAATCGCATTGAAACAGATTGCTAATCCATTGCTCGCATAAGTTCGAAAAAAAAATCTGCTCATGAATGTTGTAGAACTGCCAAAATGAAACAGATTAATCGTAATCGTTTACGAAAATGTGTTGCGTAATTTGGTAGCAGGTTTGCTCACGATATTTTTTTTTAACTTTTAAAATACATAAGTAGTTAAAATTGTACACTCACGCAAAACCCGGGGCCAAAACTTGCTATCTAATTACGCAACACATTTTCGTAAACAATTCAGACAAGTTTGTTTCATTTTGACAGTTCAACAACATTCATTGCGTTATTTACGTTGTTGAGTAGTTTTTTTTTTCGAACTTTGAAGCAATGGATTAGCAATTTGTTTCAAAACGATTTAAATTCTGATTGTTCGTATATTACATAATTAGAGTACAGGTTTAATCGCATGTTCCTAGATTGATATATAACATCATGCAACACTAATTTCTGCAACGTCAAATAAATCATATTTTATTGCTTCATCCAATTAATTTTCAATCCGATAGATATTGAAAGTCCTTTTTTGTCCAAGTTTTTTGGACAGTCTGTTATAAAACGAAACGGATAACTAGTTTACATAAACATAAACTCACGCCTTCTTCCCGGGGTAGGCAGAAACTATAGAACGCCAGTTGCTACGCAGTTAACTTCAGCCAATTTCAACATTATTTAAAAAAATACCATATTTCATTTTTTATTTAAATTTAAAAAAATCAGGCTGTGCCTAGTTTGGGACCAACGCTACTTACATACTGCAATTCGAAAGAGAAAAAAAATGAAGATGATTTTTGAAAAAAAAAAACGTAACATAACACTTTAAAACGGTTTTTATAACCGCTACTGAGCACAGCCCTAGATAATACATTTCATAAGCTTCATAATAGCACGGTCCGTTATCCGTTATTATCTGCTATTTTTAATTAACACTTATTCTGCCGACTCACTGGTAGAGCAATGAGGAATTACAGCCGGAAAGGAAACTCAATTAGCATTATAACGCGGTCGCGCGCCCGAGCCACTCATAGACAATACCAACCAACTTACAGAGTTAATAGTGTAGGGTTGCGCTAAGTCTTAGTTTAATAATAACGAGGTAATTTATAATTACAGCTCTATGAGGTGACATGATTTTTATTAAAAAATGACGTTAAGCTTGCAGTAATTGTGTGTTTAGAAAAGAACCAATTAAATAAACCGTTTTTTATTAAGTGCCCTTTAAGATGATTTTTGTGTTGCCAAATTTTTCTCTGTGCTCTACAACTAGACAGTTTATGAATATAGATCAGAGTCTGCTCCTGCGGTTGTTGATCTGTAAATTATTCCTAGATTAGTAGGTATCTAGATACGTTATATAATGTGTTATCTACAACAGTGCGAATTAAATGCGCAGTTCCACTATTTCCTTGGTATTTTACGACTTTGTCTTGATTTAGTACCGATTGAATGACAATAACATGCTATAAAATCAAGTTCTTGCATTACCGTCTCGATGCTATATTACATATCACCTATGTAAGAGAAGTGTAACTACAAGGATGTTTTTTTAAAGAATAAAGTAGCAAATATAACATGATTACAATGGCAACCCTAGCCGAATAATACCATCTAAAACCACTAAGTGCTGCCAGTGATATAAAATAAAAATAAGCGAGGGCAAAGGTTTTATCATTAATACGAAAATGCCTCTAATAGTCGTTTCACACCATTATGGGAATATTATACCCATTTATATTTAAGTGAATTATAATATTATTAGGAGCATGCATAGGGTTGACACAGTAGCAGAATAATTCATGTGTATTATTTTTTTAAGTGGCGATTAGCGTCCTTTTAAAGCTTAAGCTAGGTATCTTACATAGTAACATTGAATGCATACAAATATGTAGGCACTAATTGCTGCCATTTACCTTGACTTTAAATTCAAGCAATTAACTCCTTATTAAATGCGTCAATAATGGCGCCGATTCTCTTGTACAACGAACTAAACTATCACAAAAATTCCTTACTTTTGGCTATGACAATCTTAAAGCTATTCTGCAAAAAAAGTCGCTAAATTTAAAAATAATTTTGACACAACTAAAATAGGAATTGACCATGGCAACTCCACATGGTACTTGTTTGCCCTACCCCGTGAATTTTTTTTAGAGCCGGAGGCGCGCAGGGGAGTTGGTCTCGTTGGTTTTATACGAAACTTTTCACTTTGTATGGAAAATATGAAAAATTATTACCTACATGTGAAGGGTTTATGGGTTTCATAGAGGTGGTTGAAATGTTCATTATTTTTGCGATAGGACATACCATTTTCGATATATAAACAAAAGAAAAGAAAAAAAAAAGATACAGTAAGTACTGTTTTTGCACCTGAAGCCGAGGTATTGGTGCGAATTTTAGTGATTCGCACCAATTCATGACAACAAATTTCATGCCACACCTTTTTAATCGTTATTAAAAATAGTCAGGTTTAGTCACGTTTGGTTTTTTACAATCAAAATAGGTGAAAAACGTCAAATTCAGAATAGCAAAATTGACATTTTCACTAAATTTATAACTTAGTGCCATCTTAGTGCTGTCAAACAAAAATATAGTTAAGTTGTGTCACTTTAGTCCATTTCAGAATGGGAAATCGTCGTTTGACAGGAATAAACAAAATTTTGGTAATTTTTAGTCTAGTTTAGAGGCATTTGTGACAAGAGAATCGGCATCAATATGAGCCTGCATAATGAATTCCTCATTCCTGTAAAATAGTAGCATTTTATATTTTTGCTAAACTAATAAGCACATACTTACATACAAAAACTCACGCTTTCATTCTTCCTATGGGTAGGCAGAAACTACAGAACGCCACCTGCTACGATCCTTATAATCCTTTTGCTCCATTTACGTTCATAGGTACATCAGAAGCTGCAGTCTCAAGTCTCGACATAGATAGCGATATTCATAGATAAGAATTCGGTCGCAAAATCCTAATGGGGAGGTCAAAATTGCTTGACAAACACGTGATTTTTTCGTGCTTGTCAAGCAATTTCGGCTTTGTCGAAACTGCAGCCCCTGGTCATACATGCACGCAGCCGGTTGCGAGTACTACGCACCTGACCTTTCTGATCTGGTCAAAATATTATGACTAATAGTAATAACTAAAGGCTCTGGTGGAACGATTTCTATGAAAACATCACGGAAATTGTTCTACCGGATGTCACGCCGTCGCGCCTGTCTGCGGGAGCCTTAATACACCACACAACACCAATAACCATATATTATAATATTGAATCCTTCACATTTTACAAACGGTTGCCTTTCCTAAATAAAATGATTCATCTATCAAGAGAATGCCTTACCTTGAAAACTGGTTGGCATTTGACAACCCTATCGATTGTGAGTAAAAGAAATGACGTATTTCCGGACACCGGATGTAAGTGGACGTTTTTGGAAAAAGGATATACCTACGGTGTGCAACAAAAAAAAACACGTACCTACATAATTCATATAACTGTACTTATCTAATTACATATTTATATTGTAGTACATATTATTATAACGCACTATTTATTCGTGAATAATAATGTAAGTACCTATTCAATGTGTTGCTAGGTACAAAAGTAACAGGTTTTTTTGCGGAAACTACATTTATAGTTGTACAGACGCCAGCAGGTCTACCTACCCGAATACGTAAAATTTTCCGAATCAACTTTGAGCCTTATGCTTTGGTGATAAAGTTGAAAATCTATTAAAGAAATTTGACAGATTGTAGTAGGTTAATGTGCTGGCGTCTGTAATAGATTTTGACCGCGGTTTCGCCCGCCTGGAGGCCGGAAATTATCCCACAGGAACGTACTATCGTGATAAAAAGGAGTCATCCTGTCCTAACTCATGTCATGGTCTATCCATGTGCCAAATTTCATCGAAATCCGTTCAGCAGTTTTAGCGTGAAAGCGTTACAAATAAACAAACTCACTTTTGCATTTATAATATTAGTTAGGAATTTAGGATTAGGATTTCTTAGGACTGGATGGTGTCATTTTAAATGTTTTTTATTTTTATTTATCTTATTTTATTCAGTATGTAGGTATCACTTAATTATATCAAGCCATTTTTTACTTGCCTACGTTTTTTCATAGCGATGTTAAAAATAGAAACCATGAATATTCTTCATAATTTTTTTATTGATGAAGGTGTGTAAGTAATTCATATTTAAATTACTTAAAAACTTGCAGAAAGTACTGTTTCTAGGATAAAAGCTGAAAGGTTACGCAAGCGGCAGCTTCAATTTGCATTTAATTAGATTTTTCGTTGTGAATATTTGCATATTTAGCTTGAAAGACTTTCAAGTTACATTTCTAAGATTTGTTCTAGTGTTTGAAGTAATAGAAAGGTACCGTCGACAAAAAAAGTAGGTAGGTAAGTGCTGATTGAATATTTTATTTGTTTTGTACTTTATGTTATCTAGTAAATGAATGATCACTTGCAATTTTTGTTGGATTTAAAATAAGGTTGGATAATTTTATTTTATAAAATAAAGTGTTCTTTGAAAATAATAAATGAAAATAAATAATTAAATAAACTTTTATCATTTAAAAGTCATGAATTGATAAGTTTCAAGTTTCAATGATAAAGTCACTATTCTTTTGAGGACTGTACCTACTTGTCTGACTAGTTTCAATTCATCCATAGTTTTAAGCATCTACTATAATATCCAAATAAAAGCTTTTTAATCGTCTTAAGACATAAAGCCGGGCTTCGTAATAACCTTAACAAGGTACCACTGTCCATCATAATGCACAACAAGTTAATATTAATAAAAAAAAGCACCTGCGGCGTCGGGCCCCTTGGTTCAACGCACCGGGTCGACGCACCATGCGATACCGTACGCCGCGCCATAAGAAATATACGCCCAGCCAACCTGACCAAATCTGGGAGGGCTCACGCACGCAACAAATGAACGCATGCAAATCATCTCCGCATCGCGGCCAGGTTATCAACCATTAAGAGCCAGTGAGTCATGACGTCACTGCATAGCACAGAACGAGTTACAGTAGTGCTATTCTGTAACCATCTCACCGTGAAAACTTAGATGAAGTGAGCACGGAGTGAGCTGTCAGTCCCTAGCAGCATGTGGAATGACAGCTCACTCCGTGCTCACTTCACCTAAGTTCTCACGGTGAGATGGTTACAGAATAGCACTACAGGTGCTAGTCCGTCTTAATGTTCTTTCCCGAAAAACACACGGATTTAGAATGATATTGGTAGAAACAATTAACGAAGTTGTTAGTCTACCAAGGTAAGTTAAAGTAAGCATCGTTTCTTTTTCATTGTTGTTAGTTTTTTTATGGACGACTCTTAGTACTTAATTGGTATGTTGGTTTCAATGGTTTCTTAATTTTCCATTAATGTTGCTTCTCTGGTGTTTTTTAGGGTACCGTACCAAAAGGGTGCAAAACGGAACCCTATTACTAAGCCTCTGCTGTCCATCCATCCGTCTGTGTGTCAGCGGGCTGCATCTCATGAACTGTAATAGGTAGACAGTTGAAATTTTGACAGATTGTGTGGTTTGATTCTGTAGCAGGCCTTTTTTGTACCCCTTGAGGTCAATACACGCACGCTGCCTACAGCGTAATCCTTTCATTGATTGAACGATTACCTTTCCATGATTACGGACGGTAAATTGTAGTTATTAATTATTCTCCATACGTAAGAGACAGGACCTGGGAGTGGGACGTACGAGCGGAATATCAATAAAGTAAAATAATGTAGATTAGGTGACAGTGGCATGGTGTTAGTGAACTATGAATGATTTTACGATGATTTTGCGGTTTGGGGGACTGTCTTATGTAACTTTGACGTTCGAAAAGTGCTGATTCTCAGCCTAGTTTGACTTTTGAATTTTTGAATTTTAATCTTGTGTGAAGTAGGCAACACTGGTTGGTGTTATTCTGTGTTGCCTACTTAAAAATAATATTCAAAAAGAAGGTTTTAAGCGTTCACCTCTTTTTTCTTTCCATTTGCTCTCTAGCTATTTGCAAAAGATAATGTCTCACTTCACTATGATTATAAATAGTTTCCCACAATCCATGCTAATGTTATTAATTGGCCGTTTCCTGGTTTCTGTGTAACACACATGGAGTTAATTTGATTTGAATGACTTCATTGAAGTTACAATTCAATGATAAAATCTGTTCGTTTGTACCCCTATTGTTTAAGCGAGGGTTCGATTTTCGGGGGGAAGTGTCGTCGGAACCGATTCGTTTCACTCGCCTTTGACTGTCGTGATTATTTTTATCGCTTCCCCTTACAAATTGATCACTGATTTGTTTTAAATTGGGGTATCATTCATTTACTAAAGCTTGTAAATTTCCATCTTCAGAATGATAGAATTAGGTATGTTTCCAATCAAATTTTCATAACTACAACTTATGTGAATTTTCCACTTGATGAATGAAAAATCAAACAGAAAAGTCGGAATTTAGAGAATTTTGTTATTACCCAACCCTGAAGAGGTACTTGCGATACCTACCTATTATGCAGCCAGGCATTATCTGTGCTATTCATACATTTTTGAAGATCATTCGTAATGCATAGGTACCTACTTACTGATAAGATAACATCCCACATGCATAGTTGTTACTATTTATTTAGAAGCTTAAGCACCTATTTATTATTACTTATATTTGAAACCTTTCAGGGAAATGCAGACAAAACACGACGTTAAGGGATGCGGTAAAATCCGGATTGCTCACTTCTAATGTTACTGAGATGAAGGTACTTATCTAAAAATTAATGTTATGATATTCTCGAAGAAAAACATAATAAATAAACAAACCGTGAGTAAAACCTCGTACCTGCGTCAGATAGCCGGCTTCACCGAAACAATTAGAGACAATCAAAGTTCTTGTTATTACATCAAAAATGTTAATTACTTGCTCAGGCTGGTTTGCAAAGTTTGCAACTCCTTGTACCTAATAAATACTAAATTAGGCTTCCAGGCTAGCAATACAGAACATAAGCAGCTATCTAATTACGCAACACATTTTCGTAAACGATTACGACCAATTTGTTTCATTTTGACAGTTCAACAACATTCATTGCGTTATTTACGTTGTTGAGTAGATTTTTTTTCGAACTTATGAAGCAATGGATTAGCAATTTGTTTCAAAACGATTCAAATTCCGATTGATCGTGTATTACGTAATTATGGTAAGCAGGTCTTAATTATATCCATATTAAGCGCGTTGCTATCGATTGGAAATCTAATCGGAGCTCTCCTAAGGATTTCTATATATCGCTAATCAAGAATAGGGATAATGACTACAATTTTTTTTTGCCCGTCAGGTAGATTATTAATTTTTTTCTTTTTTTTCGTTAACAAAAGGTTACGGCGATACATTGAGTTAAATGTGCCATGACGTCACGAGTATGTAGATTTTACACTTACTTGTGGCGTAGCGACCCCCACTCCCCAACTTTAACGCGTTTTATCTAAGTAATTTTTTATTAATATGATAAAGCAAAAAAAAACATGACAAAATTTTTATTTTATTTAACTGACGGACTAAATAGAATTTCTTTTTTTTGACCCAGGCATCATACCTATTAGCGAACATTCTAGAGATCGCAAATCGATTCAATTATCGATAATTAAACATTCGTTAGTGTTGGAGTTACGACACTGAAGGATGAAGTAGTTATAAGTACTTATGTTGATTTATTATCGTTTACGAATATCAACGTGCGCCGATTGAAATGTGATTCAGAGCACAGATTCAGAGTTAGTTTATCAACAGTACAAACGAAAGTTTGCTATATGACACTATTCTCTCACCAATTTCTAGAATGTGTATCAAGGTTGTCACTCTTAGAAAGTCGCAAAACTATGAGAATTACCCAACACAATATTTTCCCGTATGTTTAAGGAAAGGCAATTACATCCATAGGAAACACCAAGTTCGATACAAACAAGGCTTAGGTAGGTACCAATAGTTCGTTATCAGCACAGCTGTCGTGCTAACTTTCATTCCATTCCCGCACTTTTATGACGGTAGGCATAAACGTATTCATGCGAATGCAACGAGCTATGCAGTAGCAAACTTTTCCTATAAGTACTCGAGTATTGTTCAGCAATTGTTTCAACACGAATGGAACTTGGTGGACTATAACATTCAAAATAGTATTGCAATAAATTTTCAGCGGTACAATAACATTACACTTATTTTTTTACCATTGTTTGGCAGATCGCTAATTTAATCAAATCATCACCTCGGAGCGATAACAGATATCAAGCAAGGTCAACTCACCGGGTCAATGTCCGCCTCCCAGACGTCCTTCAAATCGTTAGAGATGTCGAAGTAACCCTCCATCATGTCGGGGCCGGTGTTCACGACGGCCTCCGACTAAAAACACAGAGAACTCTCCAAGAAAAACTCGCACAAAACACAGCAAACTGTCACTCTCTTACTGTCCTCCGAGCGGGCGGAACTCGGAAAGAATGTAAACTGCACCAAGACTCAACTGTCAAACGAAGCAAACTTCACAGAACACTGTGCATCATCACAAGTTTACGTTTCACTATCGACGCCCATTTGTTTTTGCAACAAAATATTTTTTTTATGAAGTTTCACTGTACGCGAGGAATGTTGTGAAAACGCTGAGCGCGAACGATACTCACTGTCGCGGCTAGGTACGGCCGGCGAATGCGAGAGCGGCGTCCACCGCCCACCCCCCCCCCCCACTCCTCACGCGCCCCCCCTGCCCCTCTGATACGAACCTCTCATTCATAACATGATAGGGGGTAAAAACGTCACGAGCCGTTAGGGGGCTGCCCACACGACAATACGACGTTAATTATGTGGGTACTTATCAGTCAATGAAGTGCAAGTCGGTCGAGAGATGAAGCAAAGTAACACCAGAGCAATAACAAACAATAACCGTTCATATGTTTATTAAATAAATTCGTAGCAGTACTGTACATGCGTATTATGTATAAATAGCTTATTTCGTTAAATATGATTATTGTTACATTCAAATCTGTGTTCAATTGATATTTCGGCTTAAAAATAGATCATTCATTTATAAATAAATCGTAGTTACGTACAAAATGGTTAACTTAATCGATTCTAACTATAAATAAGGATAAATAAACTAAAATCAACCCATACTTACCTAAACATCACTTATTAAAAATACAATAGAAAAAAAAACGGAATGCAAATATACATACTTACTAACATTTAAATACAAATAATATTTTACAAAAAATCTACATAAAAATCTCATATTTTGGTTCTAATTTCAAAATAAATTACTTCATACTTGAAATAATACATAAGAAAAAAAAAAGATTAAATTCAGATCATAACATAAAGTTACTACTCACTACATCCATGCTAAAATACTGTTACATCTTCAACAATACAAATCAGACTCATAAAAACTTTTGAAAAGTCCAAAAACCTTAGAGGAGTACGAGTAACTAACATAGAGGAGTCTTAGCGAAGATACTCACTGCAATATTAAAGTCTCTTTCTGCTTTAGGAACCATCATTTGAATTGGAAAGAGTACCTTATATGCTTAGACCAATTAAAAAACCAAGACAACGCTACGAACAACACAGTGAAGCATGCCAGAACCTTCGCTCTGTGCATACACGCTCACACTCACACATTTACAATCAAACTACACCTCAATAACGGCCGAACTCAATAACCTATTTTCAGTAAAATACAGATCGTTATTGAGGGTAGACAGTATAGTTATATTTGTCATTGCATGTAATTCCGTAAGATTTCTTATTCTCTGACAGATTATTTGGACGTTTTTTCATTATACCTTATAGATAGGTTTTTCTATATCCAGTATGCCAAAACTGGTGATAGATAGGTTATTGGGTTCAGCCGTAAGTGCACACATCTTTACGAAACTGGCCTCAAGTCACTGCTGACAGCGCTATTTCTTGGTTTTTTATTTGGTCTCAGCTTATAATAATGATAATGAGTGGCAGTAGCATTGGTAACCGGGGATGCGATATTTTTTCCTTATACAGTACAGTAGATACGGCAACCAATTTGTCTACGATTGTTTCATGCTGGATTATATTCGAACGCAATGTGAATTCATGAATTGTTACCTTCTGAATAAATAAATTGAAATTGAAAAATTTACATAAGCTTAACGGTCTCTCTGTTAGTTACTCCGTGGTCCAAACCGTAATTTTACGGTTTCTGATGCTTTTTTCTATCGTACGCGGGAAAAAGCAGCAGTTTTTTAAATACATGCTGTGATTTACCACCATATGTCACCATTTTTCCGAGATATAAACGTAACAAAAAACCGTAAGTGCGGGTTATAAACACCAATAAAGTGCTAATTTGCAGACTCTTGACACCAATCAAAATGAATCACTCACAATTTCTGAAAGCTTTATCACTGATCAGTACATACGCTGCAAAATTTTCAATAGCTGTTTTAATTGCATACATTTGTACTTACATAAACTCACGCCTTGGTCCCATGGTGGTAGGTAGAAACTACAGAACGCCACCTGCTACTGATCCTTACATACTCCTTTTGCCTCGTTTACGTTCATACATCTGGTCATACACGCACGCCGGTTGCGAGTACTACGCACCTGACCTTTCAGAAGAACATCACCAATAAGGTTGGATTGATTGGGTGACTAAAATAACAAAGGACACGAGATTTGACAACATAATATCAAAATGAATGGGCTTTCAGAAGCCGAGAGTAATAAGAACATTTCATCTCACGCGCATCACCGTTGAGCGAATTTGATTCTAGAAAGAAATGCGCGATTTAGCTTTCCATTTACTATCTACTCTGTGTATTTAGTACCATAACTTCTGCGACTACTTGTGTCCGTTTCTTTTCGGCGGTACCGTGAACAGTGAAGGTACATGCGTCAGTAAGGCTGATATTCCTCCGTGAAGTATACACACTCTTGGCACACTACACTTTACTAGGTAGTCAGTGAACTGCAAAGAAAAAAAACAGGTTACAAATAATAATAAAAAAGTAGTGTTAAAATGGGTTCTACCGTTTTGGAGTTACAATTACATACATAAAAATACGTCACACATAATTGACTAACTTTTGCCCCCCGGCTTCGCCCGCATGAAGGTTGGCAATTTTCCACGGGAATGTACTACCGGGATAAAAAGTATGTCAGTCATGGTCCAAATTATGTGTTAAGGCGTGAAAGAAAAGGTAACAGACAGACAGATGTTTATATTTTTTTTTTGTATGATTATTTTCGGGAAAAAGCCGCTTGACTTAGCTCAAATTATTCGAGCCGACCCGAACATAATTCAGCGAGGGTACTTTGCCGAACGGAGTTTGTCGATCGGCACGAGCCGAATGAAAACTGAATATGTGTAGTAATTGCTACGGGTCGGCTTTGTAGTTTAACAAGTACTACTGAATCGAATGCCGAACAAGTGTTTGACACACCTCAAACTTCACTCCTTGCTTAACTTTTCATGACACGAATGCGTATAGCACTTCATTTCTTCATACTCCTTGGTTATCGTACACTGACGAGAATACCATAAAACTTATTCATTTTATTCCCTGTCTCAATAAATGAAATTAAAATATGCTGAATATGTTACAGCTGCTAAAACACATTTTAAATGTTTGCGCTTAACATTGACTTAGGGAAATAGGTTAACACGATGCTAATAATATGGTCTGGCTATCAATTTTAATAAGAAATTAATTTGAATTTTTAGAGTATTGTATTCTTATTACGCGTTGATCTTGATGTATAGAATTCTGACTAGAAATGTCTTTATAGGCTAATTCAAATTGAAGTGTCTGTTTTGTAATGTCAAAATAACAGCTAGGTTCTTATAACAAAAAAAAACTGTGTGTTTGTTCCAGCTAATCTCCAAAACGGCTGGACCGATTTTGACGGAATTTCACTGGCAGATAGCTGATGTTATAAAGTTTAACTACTTTTGTTTTAGAAAAAGAATTAGGGTCCACGAAACCGCGGGCTGCAGATATTGTTAAATAAAACATAAGACATTAGGTTTAAATAAATACTTATGCATTTATCAGTTCTTTCGAAATATGCCTATTCAAAATATATGACCATAATTTTTGAAAACCAGACCATATTAATAATAAATCTACTAACAAGTCTTTACAGCTCTGATTGGTCAACTACAATTACAGCGAATATTTTTACAAGTTGTCCAAGATTTGACAACATCTTAAAATTGATTAAGGACAAACAGATAGATAAGGTCACAGTCGAGCTAGGTGGACCGACGTCCTTAGCAAGCTGAATGAGTAGCGAGTAGTCCAGTTAAATGGCGTGTGATTGTAGAGGCCTATGTCCAGCAGTGGACGTTTAAAGGCTGGACAAGCCGTGTCCAATGAGTTTTCCCATCGGCAAAAAATATGACCTTCCATAGCATCTTTCATCCCCTATTTAATCCATTTAGGGCAAGAATTTAAAAAAATCCTTTAGTGCTAAAAATCCTTCTTGTATGGATAAGGAAAACTTTTCATACAAAGTTGGGCCTAAAACCCGAAGTGCCGGCCAGCGAAATCAAAGTGTTACCCTGGTCGGGGAAGTCCTAGACATTTTTTACAATAGCGCCTAATCTCTGCAACCATTCCTTCAGAAGGAATTGGGTTTTGGGCCCAATATGGCAGATCTCCTTTAATGTTTCTTGACCCAGCGGTTTAGGCTATGAGTTGTCTGTCAGTCAATGAATTTAAGATTTTTATTGATTAGATGATAAAATAGATAAGCATGCAGGCATTCAGAAACCGTGAGTAAGAAATAATATATATATATTGGCAGGGTGGGTCATCGACGCGAAAACTGTTATCATGGATTCAGTACATGAATCTGAACCCCTGATTTAAAATTTTCCGTCCCTCCTAAACTGTATATAAAAAAATATATATACATATACAAGGTCCCATTAAAATAGATGGACAAATTTTAACACAGCGTTCAATACGTCTAACCAAAGATATCCAATAAAAAAAACACTGATTAAAGTGATTTTATTTAAACCTATAATAATAAATGGCATTGGGTAACCAATATTTTTAGTATATTTTCGTTAGCCGATTTATTTTTCTTGGACAATGGTAAAAAAATATTAGAAAAACGTATTAAATACTTTCTAATGCGTTTTTCTATTTTTTTCTTTACCATTGTCCTTTATTTTGGTGGTCTGAATGATTTCTAAAAGTCTGTCCATCTATTTTAATGGGACCTTATATATACATTTTTAATATAAAAAAATCATATATTTTCTTCCTCTTAACATTCACTGCTTGATATGGCCTGACCAAGATTATGTCTGAACTTTAAAAGAGACTGTGACCTCTGAGTTTGTTTCGGCCTTTCTTCTCAGAGTAGTCAGATAGGAAACGCCGAACACATCTAGTTTAATTTTCTTTTTTATAAATATGACGTGTAATGGTGATTCCGATATCCTATTTACAGAATAAACAATTTCATTTCATTTAATTTTGATAAAAGTCTTCCCATAGAAACAAAACAATGAATAATAATAAAGTAATAACGCTAACATCATCTAACTGAGGTTCACCGTTGATCTTGAAAGTAGGCGTCCATTATAAACAGCCCAAAGTTAAGACGCGCTAAACTTAATGGGGTTATTGACCATTTGACAAGCGAATTAGTTACACTACGCACTATACCTGTGGGTATGATGTCATCAGTGGCATGACTATTTCACATCATAAAATTCTCATCTTCATAGAAACTCAAATAATTTATATCAATCAATTAAACCATGTACAGGAACTTTTGAATTATCAAACGAGACGGTCATTAAGGTCGAATTTCACCAATAAAACTGAACGCGATCAGCACATAAACCACGTTTAAGCGCTGAAAGTGTCATTATTTTCTTTGGAATATTGACACTGGTGCCGATTCTCTTGTACACCGAACTAAACTAATTTCTTACTTTTGACTATGAAAATCTTAACGATATTCTGCAATAATTATTTTGACACAACTAAATGGAATTTGACAATCGCGACATACTTGTTTGCCCTACCCCGTGAATTAGAGCCAGAGGCGCGCACGGGGGGCAGCCTCGACGTGTTTTATATGGAATTTTTCACGTTTTGCATGGAAAATAAGAAAAATTATTACCTACGTGTTGATTATTAGGGATATAAGGGTTTCATATAAGGGGTCGAAATTTTCATTATTTTTGCGATAGGACACACCATTTTCGAGATATAAGCAAAAGAAAAGAAAAATTATACAGTACTGTTTTTGCACCTGAAGTCGAGGTGTTCGTGTGAATTTTAGTTCATGACAACTAATAGTATTCCACATTTATTACACAATTTTTAACCGCGATTAAAAATGGTCAGATTTAGTTAGACAATTAAAATTTTAGGTGAAAAACGTCAAATTCAGAATAGCGAAATTGTCATTTTCACTAAATTAAAATTTCAGTGCCATCTTAGTGCTGTCAAACTAAAATATAGTTAAATTGTGTGTTTAGTCTATTTCAGAATGGGAAATCATCGTTTGACAGGAATAAACTAAAATTTGGTGATTTTTAGTCTAGTTTACCAATGACAGCTCTTGAACTCGGTTTAGATGTGCTGATCGCTTTCAGTTTTCATTGGTGAAATTCGCAATTAGAAAGATGAAGCTAGTTGAAGAAACAAGAGTAATTCGAAAATGGAACGGCAATAACCAATTGTATTTTTTTTTTTCATGGTTGGTTTTTGGACTAAAGGATCAGAATGAGAGAGGATGGAAGAGTGCAGTTCTGAACTTGATAGTAGAAATAGAAGACCATTACTTACACCCTTTCGTAGCGTGCTACTGGTAAAACGGCTTCGACGGCGAAGATTTGTCAGAAAGACAGTGAAACATTTTCACTAACACTTAGCATAATCAGCCTATAATGTACCCACTGCTGGGACACAGCCCTCCTCTCTTCGAGAGGGAGTGGGCAGTAATCCACCACGCGGGCCCAGTCCGGGTTGGTAGATGTCACACGTCTTCGAATTTTTGGTTCTAGGACATGCCGGTTTCCTCACGATGTTTTCCTTCACCGTTTTGAGAGCAGTGGTGATGAAATAATGTACACAAAGTAAAGCGCCTGCGGTTCGAAACTACGACCTACAAGTCGTAAGTCGCGGCCGTTACCACTGGGCCACCACTGCTCCTAAACTAAGCGACACCTTAATAAAAGCGCACTGTTCAATTTTCAACGCTAGGTTTACCACCGAGAGTTGAAATTCCAAAACTGCAATAATATTTAAACATCACATTTAGTTGTTGCCTAGTGTGAGTGAAAACGGGTATTAGACTAGTGTTAGTCATTGGTGAAAATATTTTTACTAGAAATTTTTATTATGGACTTGATTTTTTACTAACAAAACTTACAGGGTGTTTAGTAGAAGGACCGGCACAATTTTCTTAGGGAAAACCTGTGTTTTAGGTGTCACGGTAGGTAATTCAAGATAATTATTTTGTTCCCGATATGTCGTCACAACTTTCTTGTTTGTGGTTGTAATACAACGCAATAATTTTTGATGTTATCGGCAATGACATTTATGTACGGTTGGTTTTACAAAATTACTTTTGTGCTTCATAAGCCTTAAAATTGTGTTAAGGTACAAACAATTTCAACTTTTATATTAATTTAAAAAACGAAAATGAAACAATTATGTGCTAGCAAATGAATCCCTCAAAAAAAATAGTCGATCCTTCTACCAGATACCCTGTATTTCTATCCACGCAGCAATAAGCAAAGTACAGCTAGTATGAAAATGATTAAACTTGCAGACGCCTACGTATTTTATTTAATGAGGCTAACATACTAACTATGCGAACTCAGCAGACACAGCGACGGCATTCTATTGCAGTTCAAATAAGATTGAGTACTACTGCCATCTATGGACGTTTTCGGAAACTAATTGTTAAATTAGGTATTTTTCATCATAAGATCTTGTAGTAGTCCACAGTTTGATGGTAATTTGTATTTACTGATTGGTTGAAGATAATATAATGGACTCAGCTCATGTTAAAAAGATCTGAGATATTGCTATAACTAACGCCATCTACCGACCTTGATCCTAACTTAATGACAACTTATCAACTGTGTGGTTTCGTGTTTAGTAGTGCAATGATCTGCATTTTGACGTATCATATCACTTTTATTTATCTTGACATGCCGTAAGCATCAGCTAAAGCTGATTAAATCTTTATAGACCCTTTACCCCCGAATCCCCAAGTCATTTAACAAATTAGCCGCAATCAATCACGTGACCGAAGATCTCGATTTGGAACGCAGATTTTATTTTATTTATTCGGGGACAATAAACAGCTACAATATGTGTTGAAACAGAGAAAAGACAATACCAATATTGCACCCCACTACATCATCCGCATATTAACATAGGAAAATATAATAATGAGGGCCACTAGATAGGTGATAAAATAATAATGACATCACATTAATAATAACTAATTCCATCATGCAAAATAGAAATAGAAATTTTGATTGATTGCTTGGTAACAGAGTAATAAATAACACTAAAAACAAATGACACCAAATTGATCGTATGTAAGTCTGCTTCAAAATTATATAATTTTTTTTCTTGGATTCATCATTGTTTTTTAAGGATTATGCCTTGATATTGATACCTCACATGAAAATTGTAATTGTGGCTCGATTTAGGAGTTCAGGAGTGTATAATCTTATTATGACACTACAAGACATCTTAAAGAGGAGGGGACATTCTAAGACTCAACGGCAACTTAAAATAATATGAAGTTGCCTTTGACAATTTGGATTTGGACCTTTCGATGTTTTTAACATGAAAAAGTTAATCTGTCTGTCACCTTTCTCAATATCATCTGCCTCGCTTTTTCCCAACTTGTTAGAATCGATTTTCAGTCCGATCGGATGGAGCTAAATACCAGTATTTTATATGGAGCGACTGCCTATATGACCTCCACGAACCAGTTAGTGGATAACACAATACCCCTTGGTAAGACACAAAGTCAGACTGGCAGACAGTCTCTTTCTTTCTATTAATAGTAAGGATGCGTTAAGGTAAACCGCGAAATTCAAATTTCCTTACGTTTTTTGTTGATTAAAATATGTTTCGCCACCTTAACAAATATAAATTTACCGAATTATAATCATTAGAATCAGCAATACAACTCCCTAAGTTAGAAATGGCCTCAAATGTCATGATTTCATGAAGTAGTCAGTCAATAGGGTAAATTATGAACTTAGCGAGTTGTATTGATGATTTTTATGATTATAATACTATAAATAAATATTTGTTACGGCCGCGAATCATATTTAGATCAACATACAACCTGACACTGACCTAAAAATTGCAAAAAACGTAAGAAAATTTGAATTTCGCGGGCTACCTTGATGCTTTCCCCTTAACGTGAAGGTAACTTACTAATTGAGCAGTTTCTTCTTCAGCTGCCGCGACGACGACATTCTTCTTCAATTTGATGGCCTCTTGTAAGACTCTTTGTGGGTGGAGGCCCAAGGCTCTTAATTCGTGTTGACCGAGATGCACACCGCTGTACGGAACGTTTATACTGCCATCTATGCAGCTCTTCTCGTAACTATAGGGACAATATTTGTGTCATTATTAGTTCTAGTAGAATATGTGCAATAAATCTAGGAAAAAGTTACGAGGAAATACAATAAAAATGTTTTCTCAAATGAATATCAAAAAAGAACTGGTTACATTAAGTCCCACTAGCAGGACAAAATTAATAATTCTCAAACTGAAAGTATTTATTTCAAATAAACCAATTACAAGTACTTTTGAATTGTCAAAAGGGTTGGTCAGTCAGCAAGATGAAGCTGAATTGCCCATTACAAAGCGTAGTAGGTTCCTATGGAGAAGAACGGGCAAGACACTCCACGGACACTCTTTTAAATCCAAATATTGTTACAAAATATTGGTTACATCATTCATGTTGAAATTATATATGTGAGAACAATGTAGAAAGACGTGCATGTTAAAAGCGTCCGTCATAAAAATATAAAAACAAAAACAATTCAAAAATTAAAATAAGCGTGGCAGCTAAGAGATGACCAGTCCCTTCTGACGGCGCCCATTCGCGAACATGACGCATGGATCGTCATCATTCAGCTCAACCATTTTAAAGGGAACTTAATGATCCAACACACACACCAGCGGCAAGGTGTCAATTTTTATGAGAGGGAAGCCGAAGCGAAGCCGGTCTTAACTTATTTACTTATGAATAAAGTAAACATTAATTATTTATTAACTTAAAAATAAAAGTATTTCCTTAACTGAATTTAACACCATCTATCGCCAAGTAGGAGAACCAAAAATCACTACGCAAACATAACTTTCAATTATTTACAGAAATAAACTAAGTATATTAGGTTTAAGACATTCTAAAATTGTGAAAGGAATATAAAGAATAGAATAAAATATAAAAATACACTTGAACAGGTGAAAACTAAATAAAATGTGCAATATTCCCCCACTCGTTCTCGCTGACGCATTTTTTCTATATCTGTCTCTATCGTAACCCGTTGTACACCGGCTTGTTCTCGTCTATATTAAGCGGTGCCACGTGACCTAAAGTGACGTCATGACGGGATCGCTATTATATGAATTTTTAGTTCCCGATTATGGCGTTTTGGCACCGGGTTATTTTAGGACATTTTTTTGTTGATGTTTTAATTCAAAGCTAGAAATAACCGCTTTTGTTGTTTGAATGTTATATTGAATGAAATACCCGTAGTGTAACTATATGTGTATTTATTACCAATAAGAGACAGCACTAAAATTCAAAATTCAAAAGTCATTTATTCAAACTAGGCTGAGAATCAGCACTTTTCGAACGTCAAAATTACATAAGACAGTCCCCCAAAAACGCTCGCCCTCACCACTTCCTAGTGCTTTAGCTGGGAAGAAGAAGTGGCGCAACAAACTCCCCAGCAGCACAGCTGTCTGAATAGTTAGAAAAACTTGATTCTATACAATATTACTTATGCAAAATAATTTACTTTACGCAACACAAAACATTAAATTAAATTATTTTCTATATTATATATGTCACCTAGCACACGCCAATATACCAACAAAAAAGTTAAAAAAACTTAATACCCGAATGAAAGTCTCCGGGCATTAAAGCCATGTTTCAATAGCGATAGACTTGCTAATGCGAACCTCCGAAGGGAAGCCGGTAGGAATCGTGTTGTCCTTTCGCCACTGACACACACCACCACCAGCGAGACATTTCAGTGACAATGACATACTCTCAGCCGCCAGGGCACATTCAAGTCAATGAAAGACGTACCCAGTAAATGGTAGCTTTAAAGTAGATACATAGTGTTCGCACATGTGCTATAAATGCTATAATATATACAAAAAAAATATACTTACAGTAAATTGGACCTTATGTCGATGACACAGCATTTATCTTGGCATATCAGCGAAAAGAAATCTGACAAGTTAATTCTTGGACTGATTTCAGTGAATAACGTTTCCATTGGTATTTCCACTATATCCTGAAAATGGAACTTATATTAATGAAATTTGAAATGAAAAGTTTGGAATCCTCAAATAAAAAATCCGATCGAAAAGTTGACCAAAATAAGTGACTTAAGGATTATATTTGGAGGAGGATTACAATGCACAAATTCACATTGAGCCGCTTACATACATTCATAAGCTCACGCCTTTCTCGATTTTCCCAAGAAGGTAGGCAGAAACTACAGAACGCCACCCTTGCGAAAATTATAAGAAGTATATTCCTGATAAACTAATAAAAGATAACCTGGACCAATAGAGATGTTGACTGTTGACTGGGGAAAAAAAAATCTATTTAGTCCGTCAGTCAGATAAAAAAATATTAGACGTATTTTTTGCTTTATCGTATTATTAAAAACAGTTTAGATAAAACGCATTAAAGTTGAGTGTGGATTGGAGTGGGGGCTTGCTTCGTCACGAGTCAGTATAAAATCTACCGGGGAGTGACCTTATGCCACATTTTAACGTATTGCCTACTCAATGTATTACCGTAATATTTTGATTACGTAAAAAAATACGTGTCCAATATTTTTTAATAATCTACCTGACGGACAAAGAAAAAAAAACATTTTTAGTCAACATCCCTATTTCCAGGGTCGAACTCTTAAGCTTCCTACTGTACATGACGCCGAATCAGCACCGGCCCGCATGTTTGTGTTTATGAATGAATATCCCCCATGCGCCGCACCGGCGACGAACCGCAAGATGAAAAAATATAATTATATCTCAGAATGAGTGTAAACAATACGCGGCGCCAGTGCGGCTCCGGCATCATGTACAGGAAGCCTAACTCGCTAATGACTAAATATAAATTAAATTAGACTTGTTACAGCTGTAGTGGCAATCATGTCATTTGGTTTAAATTGGTTTTTAATTTTATTATTTTATTTTGCTTTTACATAGATTGTTTTCTTTTAGAATTTGTGAATGTGAGAACGTTGTAGGCTTAACAGACTGTAGATCTGTCGACCATTTTCTATCTTGCTAAGAACCTGGTACTTGTTGATAGACCTACACTGTCCTCTCATACCTATTAACACTGTAATTTGAAAACATTGTAAATACCATGAAGTTTTAAAAGAATAACCGTGGAGTTTCTTGGCGGCTCTTCGCCATAGGAAACGACCAAATGGAACCGTCCACCTAGCTTCTGACGTTTCATAAGTGCCCATGTAGGTTTATGTGAAATAAAATATTTTGAATGCAAGAAAGTATTAAATGCTTACCATAGGGTCCTTAATTTGAGCTTCATTAGTAAAGCGTCGATAGCTAATACTTCTTGGTGAACTGCGGCACATATTGATAGATTCCTGTGGAAATATAAATCGTTAATCATATGTCAACGACCTTTGTAGTATGAAATTCTGAGCTTGTAACAGTCATTGACCTGTCTATTATTGACTTGAAAAATTATGACCATTACATGTTATTGTATTGGTATGTACAGACGCCAGCACATCAACCTACTACAATCTGTCAAATTTCTTTTATAGATTTTCAACTTTATCACTAAAGTATAAGGTTCAAAGTTGATTGGGAAAATTTGACAGTTTCGGGTAGGTTAACCTGCTGGCGTCTGTACAGTACAACAATTTTCTTAATGTCCTTCGGCAAACATCGTGTTTCGTAAGTCGTCGGATTTCTATCAGTTCCCCCTTTGCACTTGGTGCAGACCGGACGCTCTCAATCAACTTTGAAGTCGATCGTCATCGGCCCAGTCTGCACCAAGTGCAAAGGGAACTGATAGAAATCCGACGACTGACGAAACACGAAGTTTGCCGAGGGACATTGTTCCCCCGTCCCAACCCGTCCCATGGCATCCTCTGCCCACGCTATTACTTCGTTTTCGCGTTTTTTCAGACTTTATTTTATTTTTACTCAGCTCCTAAGGGTCCCAGCGTAATGTTAAATAGCCTATAGCCTTCAGAAGCACTGGGCTATTAAAAGCAAAAATATTTTTTCAATTCCGTCTAGTCGTTCCACAGATTAGGGCGTTCAAAAAAAAAAACAAGCTCTTCAGTTTTATTATTCATATAATACTTAGATAGATTTAAGCCTATTATACTGGAGGGCTGTCAAGTAAAGGGAGGGAGCTTTTACTTGTCGCTCTCTCTAATGCAATCAGAGGCCAGTGCCTAGTCCTATAGATGGGAGTCCAGTTCATCCCGCCAGTTTATTGTTGTTGGGATCCACTGGTTCATGTGAAATACTTCCAACTATTTAAATGAAATGGATGAATATTCAACAATCTAGCCTTTTCCCAACTATGTCAGGGTCGGCTTCCAGTCTAACCGGATGCAACTGAATATCAGAATTTTACATGGAGCGACTGCCTATCTGACCTCCACAACTCAGTTACTGGGTAATACGATTCCCCTTGGTAAGACTGGTGTCAGACTTTCGGGCTTCTGAAGACTCGTAAAGACTGTCAAATATTCACGAATGACAGCCGAGACCAACGGCTTAACGTGCTTTCCGAGGTACGAAGGAGTTTCAGTATGAAAAGATGGTCACCCATCCACTGACCAACCCCAGCCAGCGTAACTTAACCAGATGGATCGACCCGTGCGGCTGTTATTACTACTAAGCCATGAGCTCCTCGAATGTTGTAATAAGAAAGTAAGAAATATTTTATTGTGATCACGCACAGGAAAAACAACAATAAAAAAACATTAAAACTAAGAAAATCATGAAAACAATAATAAAAAAAGAACATCAAAACTAACAAAATAGTGAAAACAAAAAAGAAGACCTGTGCGAGGCCAAAAAGGCTCTTATCTCAACATGTTGCTGACGATAATGAAGGGTAAATCTTTCATTATAATATTCAGAAACTTTGTCTGTATGTTAATGGGTGATTCTGCATCAGTGTATTTATTTTTATTTTTATAGGTAAAAATAAAAATAAATACAAAGGTTTTTTGCAAGTAATGAGAAGATTGGACAGTGTGTGTTGAATAGATAGTATTATAATCGTAGTTCTTTCAAAATTGTGCTGGAATGATGACGTAATAACGTAAATGGTTTTCACAATCATGCCAAGGTATCAAAAACATCTTTAAAGTTAATAGCAGAAATTGCATTGTAGATTAGCTATTGTTAAATGCCCTTGACACACTCTGCAATGTTAATGTCAATGTCAGACTCGAACAAAAAGATATTCATTGAACGCAAACTTTTGTCGGAAATGTGTCTTTTTTTGTACACAAATAAATCAAAGATTTTTCGATATTTCATACTAAATACAGCAGAAATTTGTTTTTTTGTTTGTCTCTCGGGAAATACCAGTCAGATTTGTATAATTATTTTTGCATTCGATAGCCTAATTCTTGAGGAAGGTTATAGGCATCATTAACATCACGCTACGACTCTTAGGTGTCGAGCAAAAAGAAAAAAAGTCAAAAAGAACGCTAAGCGAAAAAACAATTAGTTATAGCGCGGACAGGCGATGCGATGCGACGGCGTGGGACAGAGGAACCAGAAATTTCACGCGGATGTAATCATGGGCTAGTTCATTTATAAAGAGTTTATAGTAGTATTTTACTTGATATAGAGAATGGACTGAGCGTTCCGTATTCAGTTGTGCAGTGAACACGTTCAGACCAAAAGTACGAAAGAGAAAAAGCGAATTCGCGGCCAGTAGTTGTCTCTCTAGTAGTACTGCAGATATTGTCCGCACATTCGCTTTCTCTCTTTCTAGAGAGTTTTAATCACCTCTGTGTCTAGTGGTTAAACCACCAGACTCAGACCCAGAGGTTCGATACCTAGTGGGGGCAAAGTTTTCTTGTCGGTTGGTGGTAAGGCTTGTTTTAAGTCCGCCTGGCTTGCTACCAAGTACCACCATCTTATCTGTCTTTCGCCATAACAACATGGTAACAGCATGTTTGTGTTTCGGCAGTTAGAGGTAAGATAGCCAGTTCCTCTGTGGTTGAGGATTCCGGGTGAAGCTCGCTTCCACTTTCGGCCTGATCATCACTTACCATTAGGTGAGATGCAGGCAAAGAACCTACCCTTAGTGGTAAAAAAAAAAAGTGGTCACTTTTGTGAGGCCAAAGCCAAAGTCAAATCATTTATTACAAATAGGCTCTTAAAAGGCACTTCTGAAAGACAAAACTTACTAAAAAAAAAATGATTTCACCTTCCAAAAGGTAGTTTTCGCAAATGCTCAGTCCAATTCTCTGTGTCTATGGTGGAAACGAATCATACAAATTCTTAAGTTTAATGTTGTTTATTCAGTAAACGAATAACATTCATGACATTTTACTGCAGATTCTTTTCTTACTTGCATATTGAAATTTTCAACAAGTATTATCGATTTTTAGCATAACATCACGCCTGTATTTCCCTGAAGGGTTAGGCAGAGGTGTACCTATAGTTCACCCACATTTCGCCAGTTATGTTTAAGTCCCATGTAATAGTGGGCGTGCCTATTGCCATCAATGGGGCACAAATCCAGACCCCGGGCTGCTACTGAGAAATTCCAGATGGTAAGCCCAGTAACACTTTGCCCGACCCGGGAATCTAACCTAGGACTTCATGCTCAGCAGTAGCACTTGACCAACGAGGCAGGCGATATCGGATTATCGATTTTTAGAATGATAAAAATGGTATGGCAGTAGTTTTTACTACTTAAACAAGAGTAATTGACATTTTGCCAGCTCCAAATGGATTATGACGTTAATTTACATACATTTTCAAATACATACATAAACTCACGCCTTCTTTCTTTGGGGGTAAGCAGAAACTATAGATCGTCACCTGCTACGATCCTTACATACTCCTTTTGCCTCGTTTACGTTCATACATCTGGTCATACACGCACGCCGGTTGCGAGTACTACGCACCTGACCTTTCTGAAGAGAAAATCAACAAACGTCTTCCAAAAAAAAAACACTAAACTGAAAAATTACTTTAATTTCGGAAGTCGGTGTCTTTGGTTTTGAATTTTCTTTTTTCCCACCGACTTCCGAAATTAAAGTTATTTTTCACTTTGTTGGATTTTTTTAAAGTTGTTTTTATTTGGAAAGTTTTTATTTTTCACTTTTTAACTGTGGTACCTACCCCACACAAATTCGAATACCACTACCTGCTATGTAAATAACAGCGACAGGAACTTATTATCATATCATCCATATAAGCCTATGTGATTAGTGGGAAAATACGTATTATTGAAGCTAACTCAAAAACTACCCAAGCAAAGTTAATAAATTTATATGGGACCACCTCTGAACTATGACCTACCTAAGGAAAAAATAATCATCAAAATCAATTCATAAATGGCGGAGTAACCGCTCAACAAACATACAAAAATTGAGAGCGAATTGAGAACCTCCTCCTTTTTGAAGTCGGTTAAAAATCACCAATAAGGTCACATATGTCCTTCTAGGGTGCCCTATTCCGGCGTTTCCACTCACATCTGCCTTGTAAATACTTTTTGCGTCGCTTATTGTTAATTCATCCTCTCAACATGGCCAAACTACCTAAGCATTCTTTTTTCAATTTTTGTCACTACATCTTATCATCACATTTTCAAATATTTATAACAATATGAAAATAAACAAACGAAATAGTATAATCATCACCAACCTTGACACACTCTCCAATGTCAATCTCCGGCAGATCAGAGAACAGTAGGATGCACTCGTTGAAGCCAGACGATAGCAATGTATCGCGCAGTTGTCTTAGTATGCCCACTCCCATGAAGAGGGGTAACGCCGGGCCTTCTACTAGCAACGCGTCCCACAGGTGGACTATCTTGTGGAGGGGGAATACGTCTGGAAGAGATTCATGTTGATAGAAAATGTGTTTGAAGCAGTATTTTGACTTCACATTGACATTTAGTTTTGCTGGTTCTCAACACCGGCTACCGAAGAGTTGAAAGGCAGCGCTAACACCATCAAAAGACTTGCCTTCTGAATTACTCATGTTTTGGAAGAGGTCGATATCCAGAAACGGTGATCTATATGCAAAAAAATAAAGAAAAGTGCCTAGTTTCAAACTTTTAAATTAGCCAAAGAAACTAAAACTAGCCTTTTACGGCGGGCGACCCCGATATAGTTTGATGTCACAAGATATTTTGACCATTCTTACCTTTCCATACGCCAAAAATAACACCAAAACCAAATATAGAACTTACGTGAAAACATAGTAAGGAACCACGGTATAGCGAACAGCTCAGGCACAAAGTTGATCTCGTGTAGATGCGTCGCTAACTCCGGTTCATGGAAGGCCGTCATTTGCCAGAACTTAGCTAAGTACTCCTTGATGATGGCGCTATTGTCCTTTAGGAAGAACTTATGGAGAAACTTCGGTACGAAGGCTGAGAGGCAGGCGAAGGCACGGGCTGGTGGTGGAAAAGTAAATCTAGTAATTAATCAAAATATTTTATTTCACATAAACCTACATGGGCACCTATAAAACGTCAGAAGCTAGGTGCACGATTCCAATTGGTCGTTTCGTATGGAGAAGAGCCGGCAAGAAACTCCACAGTTACTCTTAAAAATAAATGGGTTTTAAAATACTTTCAAATACGTAACAGTGTTAATAGGTAGGTATGGGAGGACAGTGTATGATTTTCAACAAGTACCAGGTACTTAACAAATACAATAAATAAACAAACTATAAAAGCCCTTTTGTTTCATGCTATCTAATATGTATAAATAGTATAAAACAAAGTCGTTTTTCGTGTCTATGTGTGTGCGCTTAGTTCTTCAAAAACGTCACAATTAGTACTGCTGCAGTTATTGGCATGTGCAATCTACTGATGTGCAAGGGTTAATTCGAAAAAAAAATACAATTTATAACACTACTTGCCTACACGTTAAGTATAGTATTCGCTTCTACCACAAACAAATATAGATGGGTCACTCCGATTTTAGGTATGAAGCTACAACTAGGTACGCCGCGGGCTCGACTTGTCGAATTCAGTGGGCGTATCGTAGTCAGAAGATATAAGAGTTACGCGATAGAAAGAGAGGCATCTTCTAGGTGAAAATAACTGCAGGTAATTAGCGCTGTGCGACCTGAATTGCACTTTATTGTGTCGCTTTATATTTAAATGATTTTGCGGAGTGACCCATCTGTACTAATCTGTGCTTCATCAACTAAATCAACATTTTTATGACATTTTCAAAAGTGCTAGTCATTCTGAAATCTACTTTATTCATACTCAATTAAAGTCGATCATTGTTTAATGTAGTAAAATGCCAACAGGATACCGTTGCGAAAAGGAATGGAGCTATCGGACATGTATGGCTCCGTCTCTCTTTCTCTTTTCATCTCTTAGGTGCCAACGCTTATTTTAACTTATTTTAAATTTTTGAATGGTTCTTTGTTTTTATCTTTTTATTACGGACGCTTTTAACGTGCACGTCTTTCTACATTGTTCTCACACGTATAATTTCAATAGAAATGATGTAACCAATAATTGTGTATCAAATGTTTATTTAAAAGAGTGTCCGTAGAGTTTCTTGCCCGTTCTTCTCCATAGGTACCTACTACGCTTTGGAATGGGCAACTAGCTTCATATTTCTGACTGACCGACTCCTTGAAGAAAAATGAAGGCATTCATACTTCATACCGGCCCCAAGGGGCAGTTATTCTGCAGGAGTGGTAAAATAACATAACATCACGCCTGTTTCGGCCGAAGGGTTGGATAGAGGTAAACCTACAGTACACCCACATTTCGCCAGTTATGTTTAAGTCCCATGTAATAGGGGGCGAGCCTATTGCCATCAACCAGGTACAAATCCAGACTTCAGGCTGCTACTGAGAAATTTCCGATAGGAAAACCCATTGACACTTTGCCCGACCTGGGAATTGAACCCAGAGCCTTATGCTTAGTAGTAGCGCTAGCGATCAATTGACCAACGAGGCAGGTAAAGTTAAGAGGGGATATTTCTTTCGATTCTTCGAGATCGTTTCTTTACATACCTTCATTGCAGAAGTTCAAGTATAAGAATGGTGCGGTCAACGAGTCCAGTCCTTGCCAATACACATACTGTGGGTTTGTCAACAGCCAGGCCTTTAGCAGCCTTTTTAATGTCTTATGGCCCGCCGAGCCGCAGAGCAGCCAGCAGTATTGATGACAACGTGGTATGTCCACGTCTATCTGTTAGGGGAAAATGGACTTTAATGCTTTGTGATTCAGTTGAGTTTAAGCTGATATACAACGTGTACCCTCCAGCAGGTCCACAATTGGTTCACTGCTAATAATTTAGTATTAAATGGGAAAAAAACTAAGTGCATAAGATTTTCTTTACCAAATGTCAAAAGTAGTAATTGTGAGATAGTATTGAATCAAGAGAAACTAGAATTCGTCGATAAAACTGTTTTCCTGGGGATCACGCTCGACTCAAGGCTTCAATGGGGTCCTCATTTAACATCCCTTTCAGGACGGCTAAGTTCAGCAGCATTTGCTGTGAGAAAAATCCGTCAATTTACTGATGTAGATACCGCGAGACTAGTCTATTTTAGTTACTTTCATAGTATTATGTCGTACGGTATTCTACTATGGGGACGGGCTGCAGACATCGAGTCTATTTTTATTCTGCAGAAAAGAGCCATTAGAGCCATCTATGGCCTCCGCAGGCGCGACTCTCTAAGGGAACAGTTTAAATATATTAACATCATGACGGTACCTTGTCAATATATTTATGAAAACATCATGTACGTAAGGAAAAATCTACATCTTTTTAGTAAAAGAGGTGCGAAACACAATTATATCACTAGGAATAGGGACCAATTAGTTCAACCGGGTTTCAGGTTAGCTAAAGTGGACTCATCTTTCATGGGGTACTGTTTAAAATGTTACAATAAAATACCTCCCCACATACTTCAACTGAATGAAACGAAATTTAAATCTTATATTAAACGCACACTATGCAGCCAAGCATATTATAAGTTGGGGGATTACATCGCTGATAAAAATGCTTGGCTCAACGCTGGTCCTGCTCCACAAGCATAAACTAATTGATTAGCATTTGAAAATACCGTTGGAGCTGCTGAAGATTTTAAAAACTATTTTTGCATTGTATAAATTCAATGTCTTAGCATTGTATAATTGCATGGCACACGTGTGGGCACCATGTACCGACTATAAAGCTACCATTTAGGTACTGAGTATGTCTTTCATTGACTTGAATGTGCCCTGGCGGCTGAGAGTATGTCATGCTCACTCTAATGTCTCGCTGGCGGTGGCGCGTGTGTTGGATCATTTAGCTCCCTTCAAAATGGTTGAGCTGAATGGTGCTAATCCATGCGTCATGTTCGTGAACGGGCGCCGTCAGTAGGGACTGGTCATCTCTTAGCTGCCACGGCGATTTTAATTTAATTTATATTTTTATTTCTAACGGACGCTTTTAATGTTTTGCATCGTTCTCACATGTATAACTTCAACTTGAATGATGTAACCAATATTATGTAACCATCTTATTTTATTTAAAAGAGTGTCCGTGGAGTTTCTTGCCCGTTCTTCTCCATAGGTACCTACTACGCTTTGGAATGGGCGACTAGCTTCATATTTCTGACTGACCGACCCCTTGACTATTCAAAAGTGCCTGTAATTGGTTTATTTGAAATAAATGCTTTGAGTTTGAGTTTGAGTTTGTAACGTTAAATGCGCAAAACCTGAAAATAGTTTGATCAGAATAACGAGCCGAATCAATTGAACCACTTTAATATAGGTCAAATTTTTCAAAAAATCTTCATTAAAAACGTTGCCGTGTCTATTTATTAATAGGTCAAGCCATCACATGCGCAAACCCGCCAAAATAGGTAAACAAACACAAATTGTTGTCAACTAATTTAAATTTTCTCATACGCGGGATTATAATAGGTTTTATTTCAATGCAAATACGAATCTTCTAAAACTAAAACAGCATATAAAACTTTTAAAAATGTTTTAATGATTTTTTTTCTCTCTGAAATAGGTCAATTGAATTAAAAATCAATTGGGGTGTCTGAGGTTCTGCGCATTTAACGTTACACGTTGCATATTTAGTTTTCATTTGTCGGCAACTAATGGCGGGATAAAAAATAACATTATATAAGTAGCAATTCAAAACGAGCAAATATTCAAGATATTGCAAACTATGATAAATTCATACCAAACCAAAATTAACCTTAGATGAAACGAGAAATTTTCCGACTACTAATCAAAAATCTTGTGATATTAAGCTTTTCCCCTACTTTTTGGCTGAAACTACCATAAAAAAACTATAGATAACGTTCAAATACCTGTCTATCTGTAGGCGTAGGCGTCTCCTTATCGATCCTCTCGTATTGCTCCTCTATATCCCCCACAACTCCGAGTAAGGCTGCCCACACATCACCGCGAACTAACGGTGGTATATCTACCTCGGCTTCAGCCCTAATGTATGGCGCTGTGTAGGGGTAACCCTGTGAAGAAAGGCAATAGAGGATTTTAACGCTACGAATAAAGTCAAACGTTGATTTTTTACCGACGAGAAAAAGGAGGAGGTTCTCAAATCGAGGAGATTATTATTATTATTATTATTTTTTATATTATAAATAAGTATTGTTACATACAGCTGTAGTGGCAATCATGTCATTTGGTCTAAATAGCTTTTTATTTTTATTATTTGATTTTGCTTTTATATAGATTCTTTTCTTTTAGATTTTGTGAATGTGAGAACGTTGTAGGCTTAACAGACTGTAGATCTGTCGACCATTTTCTATCTTGCTAAGTACCTGGTAGGTACTTGTTGATAGGCCTACACTGTCCTCTCATACCTATTAACTCTGTAATTTGAAAGCATTGTAAATACCATTTACTTTTAATAGAGTAACCATGGAGTTTCTTGCCGGCTCTTCTCCATAGGAAACGACCAATTGGAACCGTGCACCTAGCTTCTGACGTTTCATAAGTGCCCTTGTAGGTTTATGTGAAATAAAATATTTTGAATTTGATCACGCATAACTTTTTTACGGTCAGGAAGGAGGATTTTAAAAGCTTGTTGGCGAATCTCATGTCAGATTTTCAGGTAAATTTTTGTGTGTTGTTATTTTGGTCATCTAATCACACTAAAACCCGTCGGGTTTTAGTTTTTGAACTTACTTTTTATTTAAATTATTTTGGGGTTATAATTTTGTGATAGTTTTTATTGTATAATAGGTATTAATTTTACAGCCGCGCCGTACGTAGCCCAGTCTCACTTATGCTTATTTTTATCAATTTAAACATATCATCTTTGTAATGTGCTCGTCAAGCCCTTTAATTTGATTCCCAACATGGGCATTAGTACACAACGTTTTTTTTAGTTCAAGACTTTATGTCCTCTAGAGGGCGCCATTTTGCACATAGCCTATAACCAGCGGACGAAGACGTTTCCAACGATACCTCATTTGTCAAATTATGATCAGTAGTTTAGAAGTTCTGAGATAACAGATGAACATACGTACATACATATCGGTCAAAATCATAATCCTCCTTTATGCTTCGCCGTAGTCGGGTAAAATATTCATAAGATTTAACAACATATAAACTTTACCATGTTTTTGTATCGAGAAAATTATTCAAAAATTTGTGGAAATAATGCTGTTCTCAGAAATATTTTGAACATTAACTTAATTATTTTCGCCGCCATAAACTAAATAGATTTGGCAAAAAAAATTATTAAACCAGCCTATTACAATATTTTTAATTTTTGGCTCTTTTGTAAACGACATATTATGTAAGTCTGTTTATCAATAAAAATATGTCATGTGAATCCGTTCATATTTCAACCGAATAATTCGCACTCCGACCCCCAAGATACAAGCCCTGCTTAATTTGGGAGTCAACGGTCAAACCAAAACTTTGTGATGTACCTTTAGTCTTAATTGTATCTATGTAAGATCACTGTATGTCATATAATTTTCATTTGCCAATAAAACTTTTTGTATTTGTATTTGTTGATCTAATACAGCTGTTCCGAGCTCAAAGCCCGAAAATCAAACAATCGACATAGCCGTAAGATATCGTCATCGATAATTAAAAGTAGTGGCAATTTAGATAACAACAACAATTTAATGGAATAACCCGATTGAAACTTCAAAAAAACCCATAAAACAGTCGCATTTAGGTAGGCTTAAGATATGTTTTTTTATCGTTAAGGATAACGAGCCAGACATGCAATGACTTTGATCAAGGTGATACACAAATTCGGTAAATATTCTAATGCTAGATCAGGCCTAAGTTTAGTACATTTCCATTTAAGGCGAAATCGTCAAGGTAGCCCTTTAAATTCAAATTTTCTTACGTTTTTTTGCAATTTGCAGGTCGGTATCAAGTTATATGTTGATCTAAAGATAATTCGCGGCAGTATCAAATGTTTATTTATAGAATTGTAATCATAAAAATCATCAATACAACTCTCTAAGTTCATGTAATCCTATTAAATGACTACTTCATGAAATCATGATATTTGAGGATTATGCTAACTTAAGGAGTTGTATTGCTAGCTAGAGAGGCGCCACGGCGTCCGCACCTTCCGCCTGACGCAGGTCCTCTCCGGACACGGTTGTTTCGGGAGGTTCCTGTTTCGTATCAGGCGGGAGGAAACGCCCGGGTGTCATCACTACGTGGATCGCCCGGAGGACACGGTGGAGCATACGTTGGAGGTCTGCCCGGCTTGGACAGAGCATCGCCACGTCCTCGGGGAGGCGATCGGTGGCGGTGATCTCTCGCGTCCGTCCCTGGTCCAGGCCATGGTACAGAGCGAGAGGGCATGGGAGGCCGTCACCTCCTTCTGCGAAGCAGTAATGCTCGCGAAGGAGGAGGCAGAACGCGTGAGGGAGAGGCAAATTTCGCGCCCTCACGCCCTTAGCCGCCGCAAGAGACGCCCTGGGCGTCGGGAATCGCAAGCAGATTCTCGGCCACCGTAGGCGCGGGCTTGCGGATGGTGAGCAATGGGTAGCTCGCCGTCCGATAAGGACCTAGCCCGGGTCGACGAAGCGTTGTGCTCTACGCGCGCCTCAAAGAGATGTCAGCAACTGAAGGGGTCTAATAGAACCGATGCCTGCCGGGGTTGCGGGAAAGTCCGAAAAGGATACCGTGGCCCCTGGCAACGTACAAGCAACTTAAGGAACACGGGTGGGTTTTAGTCAGTAAGAGAGGAGAAGTTATTTGATAATTTCCCACCCAAAAAAAAGCAGTTGTATTGCTGATTCTAATGATTATAATTCTGTAAAGCCAAATTTGTTACGGTCGCGAACCATATTTTAATCAACATATAACCTGAAACTGACCTGCAAATTGCAAAAAACTAAAGAAAAAATTAATTTCGCGGTCTACCTTAGCGCATCCCCCTTAAAGCGTGTGTTATATGTTCATTAATTATTTAAGTAAAATTGAATTTGCTTGATTCCGGAAGTTGTTTCGGTTGTGATTCAAATCATAAAATTATTGTTAAAACTACTTTTACACCATTTAATTATTATGATAATTATAATTATAGTTTTTGATACAGTTATATCGCTTTAGTTAAGTAAATTAAGTAAAGAATGGATCGGATGATCAATTTTGAACACGTGTTCTTTGTACCGACGGCTCGATGACGCCACTTGTTTGTCACTGAGTATAAAAGCTAGAGCCCAACCGCTTGGGGGGCATTCTTTGTCGAGCCTTCGGACCGAGCAGATCACCAAGTTAAGTATATTCTTTCCTGTTTCTTATTGTTGTATATGTATGACTATAAATATAATATTGCTATGTTGTATTTCTCCTAAAATATGTGTGAAATAATTGAATAATGGTATCAGTTATACTTCTGATATCGTTATATATGTGTTAATTAAATTGTACTGGTTTATTTAAAATTAATACTGGCCATTAATTAATAATTTGTCTAAAATAAATATTTGCTATTATTTAATCCTTATTTTTTTATTTAAAATGGTTTATTTAAAATACTTTCCATTTATTAATCTTTATAAATCATAAGAAAATACTTGTCATAAATGAATCTTAATTATACTTTGATACATCTTTATTATACTGAAATGGTATATTTAAAAATTAAATAATTGAATAATGGTATCAGTTATACTTCTGATATCGTTATATATGTGTTAATTAAATTGTACTGGTTTATTTAAAGTTAATACTGGCCATTAATTAATAATTTGTCTAAAATAAATATTTGCTATTATTTAATCCTTATTTTTTATTTAAAATGGTTTATTTAAAATACTTTTATTAATCTTTATAAATCATAAGAAAATACTTGTCATAAAAGAATCTTAATTATACTTTGATACATCTTTATTATACTGAAATGGTATATTTAAAAATAAATACTTGTCATAAATTGCTTGAATATTATTTTCTTAGTATTAACCGTCCTATTCCTAACAAATGGTATATTTAAAAATAAATACTTGTCATAAATTGCTTGAATATTATTTTCTTAGTATTAACCTGCCCAAATTTCTAACATCAGAAGTGGGATAGGAACCTAATTTCTTTTTACATTTCTCATTTTTTTCTGTTGATAAACTTTTAAGATGGATCCTGCCGTAATAGAAAACCTGCTGAAAGCCATCCGTGATGCTGTTACTGGTAACCGCGGTGAAGATGATGTGGTGCTGCCATCGTTTGATCCGGAGAAAAACGACAACGGTGCTGAAAGCTGGTGCAACAACATCAACACCTTAGCCAAGGACCGTGGATGGAGCGGCGTTACTACTGTCAGCAAAGCCGGTAAGGCCCTTAAGGGCTCTGCTCTGTTATGGTTTGAAACCTGGGACCCAGATGAGGATAGAACATGGGAGAACTTTAAAACATGTATCAAAGATCTGTACCCGGAGAAGAACTTGTCGGAAAAATTATATAAAGCCGTTACATAATCATCAGATTCAGCGGATTCCTATTGCGAGTACGCCAGGGAAAAAAATCCGATTGTTAAAAAATACTAAAATTGTTTTTTTTCTGAAGCTCAACTTATTGAATTAGTTTGTGGAGGAATTAGAGAAGTAAATGTTAGAATGGCGTCATTTAATAGTAGCGTCACAACTAATAGCACTGTTTTCTGCCTACGTTAAGACCCCCACTGTTATTATAAATCGAGCCGCGATTTCTTATAAGCCTCTATCGGTAAATCTGACATCACATGATCCTCGCTCTTGGTTAGAAATTTCGCAACAAAATGATCCAATAACTTTATCATTAATTGAGAGGTTAGAGTCCGGAGATTTAGACGAAAATCAATATACCATGATAAATAACTTATTACATTACAAAATTAGCCCAGATACCCGACCCAAATTATATGTCCCTAAGAATAACAGACTCGATATTCTAAGACTATATCATGATGAAAACTGCCATGTAGGTTTCTATAAGACTATAGAAAAAATACGGGAGAATTATTGGTTTCCTTCAATGGCCGCTTTGGTAAAAAAAAAAAAAAAAAAAAAAATACTTATACCACTGCCAAATAATGTGTCAGATTGGCCGAACGAATTATGTAATGTACAGCTATCCTTAAATACTACAATTCAGAAGTCAACAGGGTTCTCTCCTCTTCGTTTTTTAGTAGGTAAAAACTCCAACATTCCATATGTACAGGCGCGACTTAATGAAGTTCTTGGGGAGGATGCTACCATTGGTCAAAATTTTGATTTACAAGCAGACCGTGAACTTGCCTTAGATCGCTTAAGAGAAATCGCACAAAAATTTAAAGAACGTTTTAATGCCGTACGACGTAACAAAAAAAACTTGCCATGTAGGTGACACTGTATACGTCTATCAAGACTATCGGCGTCATGATAAACTTAGACCAAAATTCAGAGGGCCATACGAAATAGTAGAAGTTTTAGATAACGACCGTTATAACTTGCGAGGCTTAGGGCAAAGAAACGTAGTAATATCTAAGGATAAATTACGGTACTGGCCAGGAGAATGGGTCGATGAGGACGCTACTACTAATGATGCTATTTAAAGTAGACATTCTATTGTAATATATCTATTTTCTTTAGTTATTAAGACTGATTAAAGTTTAATGGATGATATTGTTACAACTGTGGCTGTGCCTGTGGCTGTGCCTGTGGCTGTGGCTGTGCCTGTGGCTGTGCCTGTGGCTGTGCCTGTGGCTATGCCTGTGGCTGTGACTGTGACTGTGACTGTGACTGTGACTGTGCCTGTGGCTGTGCCTGTGGCAATAACAAACCAAAGTAAATTGATCGCTAGAAATGTGCTAAGTACATATCAGAATTACTATGTTATATCTAATCTTTAATTCACTAGATTTTTGTTATGTCTTGTAATTGTCGTATGAAATTAATTATATTTCAAACATGTACTTCGAGAACGAAGTATATATATCAGAATGGCCGTGTTATATGTTCATTAATTATTTAAGTAAAATTGAATTTGCTTGATTCCGGAAGTTGTTTCGGTTGTGATTCAAATCATAAAATTATTGTTAAAACTACTTTTACACCATTTAATTATTATGATAATTATAATTATAGTTTTTGATACAGTTATATCGCTTTAGTTAAGTAAATTAAGTAAAGAATGGATCGGATGATCAATTTTGAACACGTGTTCTTTGTACCGACGGCTCGATGACGCCACTTGTTTGTCACTGAGTATAAAAGCTAGAGCCCAACCGCTTGGGGGGCATTCTTTGTCGAGCCTTCGGACCGAGCAGATCACCAAGTTAAGTATATTCTTTCCTGTTTCTTATTGTTGTATATGTATGACTATAAATATAATATTGCTATGTTGTATTTCTCCTAAAATATGTGTGAAATAATTGAATAATGGTATCAGTTATACTTCTGATATCGTTATATATGTGTTAATTAAATTGTACTGGTTTATTTAAAATTAATACTGGCCATTAATTAATAATTTGTCTAAAATAAATATTTGCTATTATTTAATCCTTATTTTTTTATTTAAAATGGTTTATTTAAAATACTTTCCATTTATTAATCTTTATAAATCATAAGAAAATACTTGTCATAAATGAATCTTAATTATACTTTGATACATCTTTATTATACTGAAATGGTATATTTAAAAATTAAATAATTGAATAATGGTATCAGTTATACTTCTGATATCGTTATATATGTGTTAATTAAATTGTACTGGTTTATTTAAAGTTAATACTGGCCATTAATTAATAATTTGTCTAAAATAAATATTTGCTATTATTTAATCCTTATTTTTTATTTAAAATGGTTTATTTAAAATACTTTTATTAATCTTTATAAATCATAAGAAAATACTTGTCATAAAAGAATCTTAATTATACTTTGATACATCTTTATTATACTGAAATGGTATATTTAAAAATAAATACTTGTCATAAATTGCTTGAATATTATTTTCTTAGTATTAACCGTCCTATTCCTAACAAATGGTATATTTAAAAATAAATACTTGTCATAAATTGCTTGAATATTATTTTCTTAGTATTAACCTGCCCAAATTTCTAACACGTGCGACTAAGTGCGTGATACTGTAGTTGAGCCGACATAAAAAGAGGCGCTTAAAAGTATCTAGAAATAATATGCTCTTTAAAAACGAATTCAGTCCTTCAATGTACTACTTTACTACTGCAAAACTTGTTTACTGTACTATCTACAGGTATAACAGTTATGCCTAATCCTTCGCGGAAAACAGGCGTGATGTTAATAATATGTATATTAACTACTTTAATGTTATATAACTCAGATAATCTTATCTTTACCTGCATTTTTTTTTAATTGGGATTCCCATTTACAGACGAAAACAATTAAATAATCGATTAGATAATGAAGAACGCGCGTCGACGGCATAAATGACGTCGTGTGCAAAGCAAGCTTACAACATTGCTAAAGCGGGCTTACAACATTGCTAAAGCGGGTTTACAACATTGCTAAAGCGGGCTTACAACATTGCTAATGCGGGCTTACAACATTGCTAAAGCGGGCTTAGATGCACCGAATCCTTCGCGCAATATTGCGGGCCATAGCAATTTCCTCCAATCTCAATCCGCCTAGCCATTTCCCAACTATGTTGGCGTCAACTTCCAGTCTAACCGGATGCAGCTGAATATCTGTATTTTACATGGAGCGACTGCCTATCTGACTTTCACAACCCAGTTACTGGGTAACACGATACCCCCTGGTAAAACTGGTTGTCAGACTCATCAAATTAACTGAAAATCCACTTACATGCAGAAGCCTTTGGAACCAAAGCAGCCTATAAAACTGGTACTCCGTATCCCTCTCCCTGATAATCTTAGGCAATGATACAGCATCATAATCTTTTCTCCGTTCATGCATCAGAGGGTAGTAGTCGTGTGGTGGTACGTGACTTAGACGGGACTTTAGTAAGTCTAGGCTGTACTTGGCGAGGCGACGGTCGAATAAGGCACCAGATTTACCGCCGATTGTGCAGCCGTCTAGAAGTATTGCTCTGAAATAAATGGTGTAAGTGCTCTTATGTTTGTTTCCATAACCTATGAGACCACAACATAATCTACACTAATACCTATCCTAACTGATATTATAAATGCGAAAGTGAGTTTGTTTGTTTGTTACGCTTTCACGCTAAATCGGCTGAACAGATTTGGATGAAATTTGGCACATGGGTAGACCATGACCTGGATTAGGATATAGAATACTTTTTATCCCGATATTCCCACGGGATCGAGACTTACGCGGGTGAAACCGCGGGGAAAAATACAAATCTTTAAAAAAAAATTGTATTAATGTTTGTAATGAATAAACTCAAAAACTACTGGACCTATTTAAAAATTTCTTTCACCAGTAGATTGCTATATTATCATTGAGTAACATAAGCTATAATTTATAAAGATATCACGCGGGCGAAGTCGGTGGCGAAAGCTAGATTTAAGATAAAATTGCCTTAAAAATATGTGTTATCTAATCAAACTGTATATGTGTTTGGATGTGGTACTAATATAATAAGAATAATATAATAATATACCGCGTCTCTCTATTTGTCTTAATAGGGATTGCCCTATTAAGACAAATAGAGACGCGGTATTAAAAAAAAAACACTAATAACTTTCACGCATTTACTACAGTTAGCCACAAGACAACGCAACACAGGTCAGTTGCGTAGTACTTGCAAGCGCGGCGCGACGTGCGTGTATGACCATTACCCAAATTACGTAATACACGATCAATCGGAATTAGAATATTTTTGAAACAAATTGCTAATCCATTGCTTCATAAGTTCGAAAAAAAAATCTGCTCAACAACGTAAATAAATAACGCAATGAATGTTGTTGAACTGTCAAAATGAAACAAATTTGTCGTAATTGTTTCAGAAAATGTGTTGCGTAATTAGATAGCTGATGTATGAACGTAAACGAAGCAAAAGGTGTATGTCAGGATTGTAGCAGGTGGCGTTGTGTAGTTTCTGCCTAACCCCATAATTATGAGGAATGCGTGGGTTTATATCAAGCAGCAATAAGAATCTGACCATACTAAATGAATGGAACTAGATCGGTCTGAGTCAGACAGTCATTTTCTGGCTTGCTAAGACACTGTTGTTATATGACCACCTTTATTTATTTGAAGAAAGACGTACAATGTCCTTTCAGTTATTTTACCCCTGATTTTGTGTCACTGTCAAAATCACAGTGATCTTTATTGTCATTGCAATAAGGTTGCTATTGGGTTGCTGTTGTCTGATGTAAAATAACTGTAAAAAGGCTGTAATCACAAAGTAACTCCATACTTACATAGGCATAGACAAAATAGGTGGACTGTTCTTCACAAGGTAATTTTTCTTCAATTCCGCTTGAATATCTCCGCCAGCCAGTTGCCACCAATGGTAAAGGTATTGCAGCTTACAGCCCATCAAACCTCGAGGAGTTTTTACTTCAACCAACTGTTTTGAGTCCATCTGTGATAGATCTTCAACTAATTCTGTGAATGTTGCTCTCTCACTGGGATAGATTTTGAGACATTTTTCTATTATGGTTCTCAAGTTTTCTGGTACTTGCTGAAAATAAGAGAAAAGCTTTAAAAATACATTTTCAAGCACCAAAAAAATACTAAGTATGCCTTGCCTAGAAAATGTGATGACTTGGTTTTTTCATAAAAAATTGACCAGAAAAGGCAACAGACAGAGATGTAGAAGTATTGGGGCGACATTTGACGTGTTTTGTATTTTTTTGTGGCCCAGTAGTGGGACACAGAAAACAAAAGTTTGGTATGGTGAGGCTGTAGATTTGATTAATAGATAAAAAAAAATTAACTCGGCAAACAATATATTATTATTATCTTAGTAATGTCATAAAGTACATATCAATGACACTTAACAGTACAGTATCAGTATTAGTTGGAGTGTCAGTAGTAGTATCAGTATCTGTCAGTTGATTTACACTTGTTGATTTATATATTTGAACAACTTTGATAAGTATTCAGGTAAATAATGAGGAATTTTTCCTTATTTCTACAAAAAGTTGTGGTGTAAGTATTTGTAATACTAGTGGCATATTGGCTTATTATAATTTTATTTGCAGAACTTTTATTTATGGCTTTAGGTCAAAGTTGAAGGTTTCATACACTCTTAATAACAGTAATTTATTTATTTTATTTAAGAGGCTCACCAACAGTATTGTAAACACTTACAATATTACAAGAATACCTTGCTTATAGCCTATTGTCTAGTATCACAATGTTTTATGTAATAAGCGTCATGGAGTACTAGTAATGAAACCAAATACATTATGCAGAATGACCACAATAGAAACAGGTTTTGTTGACGGAAGAATAGATAAAATTACAGATAAACAACCAATCTGTAATTTTGTCTATTCTTCCGTCAACAAAACCCAATTCTATGGCTGTCATGCTACGCGTGCTGGAGAGCAACAGGTGGCCACATACCACATTATAAAATAATTATGAGCAAAATAAAATTATGCTAATTACCTACTTTATACTGTTCAAAGCAGTCATGTTCCCTGGCTATTCTCTCTGCAGGATTGTTGGCATGCACCAAGGTAAGTATCCTCCTCAGAATAGGTCCTGGCTTCAGGTTGTTCCATAGTTTACCAATGCACAGCTCTAGGATTATGATGCCAAAGCTCCAGACATCTGCTGCCGGGCCTCCACCGTTTAGGATTGTTTCTGGACTTAAGTATCTGGGTAGGCTGCAAGGTAAGTGATGAAAATACAATTAAAAAGATCTAAAAACACTGCTGGCTAATTATATGTATTAGTTTAAGTGGAGTAGATATGTTGTGGCCAGATCTTAAAATTGATCATTTCATGAAATGAACATCATCCACTGGTCACATCATGATATGGCCTGGCCAGATCATTGAATTCTCAACGTTTAATAATATGAACAGTTAAACGCACAACTACTTCATGATGTGGCCAAACATTAGTGATCATAACGTAAAATAGTTAGATTATCCACCGGTGTTGATGTCACTGTGTTTTTGTTGTGCATCATGGTGGCGGCATACAACAAATCAAACAAAGTACGGTGACCACGCAAAAAAAGGCGATGGGCTTTTATTGGGTTTCTTAATATGATATTATGGAAAGCGATCAACTTGGAAGTAGCGCTCGCCGGCCGCTGCCGCGGCGTAACATGCAAAATAGCACTTAAAATTAGTTTAAAATTAAAAATTTACGCCTCTTATGTGGCACCTCGACCAAATGGGTTAGGTTAGAACTGTGATCAACCGCGCGAGAGCCAAGCGAGCAGTGCCGCGGCAGCGGCCGGCGAGTGCTACTTCCAAGTTGGTTGCAGTTACTTGACTATTTTTACTTCACCTTACACCATGGATACCCTACATTAATGATATGGCCAAATTTCGACTGACATATTATCATTAAACATTGACGATTAAAGAATATGGCCAATGTTAGCTGGCCATTTCATGAAATGGTCGATTCTAAGATCTGGCCACGACAGATATACAATGTGTCTATTTTTCATAAAAATACATACAAGAAAAAAAAGATTTTATTTTTATAATTAGTTAGGAAGGGGAAATGTACCCAGTTTCTGAAGAGATAATCCAGTGCATGCTATCTATAATATAATTATTTTATATTTTTAGTGAATATGTTTATTTGCTTACAAATAATGTTACTTGTAATATGTTTATTTATTTACAAATAAACAGAAAAGAATTAATGATAATTATTGTACAGCTCTTACTCTAAAATAGGCATTTTTAAATACTTACCCCAATGGAAAAGAGACCTCTCTGCCTTTATCAGTCATATAATACAATCCATAATTGAACAGTTTGACTCTCCCGTCATTATCAAACAGTATGTTGTCATCAGACAAAGTTCTGTGTATGATGTCCTGATCATGCAAGAACTTCAAGCCAACCGCTACTTGCTTGGCAATATTAACAGCTTCTTCATAGGAGAACTTTGACTTGCAGTCTTTTAGGGATTTACCTATAACTTCAGCAACTACTATGATTCTTTCTGTTGATTATAAAAATACAAATTAGAAGTTGTATATCTGGCTTGGATAATATTACACAAAGATACATAGAGCAGCGACTTATGCACAGGAACAGCAATTTAAAGTGATAGTTGACTGATTGTGAGAAAACACGGACTTACCATGTTTACCTCGGATTACATCGAGGTATGTGCACAAATTAGGATGTTCAATCGTCAGGAGCCTCTGGGCCCGCCCCAATATTGTTATAGAACTCGGCGTGAGCGGTAAGCCATTGCTTCCACACATTTCGCCAGGATGATTCTTCGCAAAATACGTACAAGCAGCGAATTTACAATCATCTTCGTTTTCTTGAAACATTATTCAACTATATCGCAACAGCACAGAGGTATTCTTAGGACACTGTAGAAGTAATGTCATGAGTTTTTAAATATTCAGTTGTAAAAAGGTACCTAATTTGTTTTGAAAATTGGGCTTTTCAATTTTTCATTTGGGGGCGGAGTCTTCCCTTGCTTGTCAAACTCAACTGACAATGGCTGCGTTCCGAGTTACGATGTAATCGATTTGAGCGTGCTAACAGCCGTACCGCATTACCGAGAGCGTGATAACGATGTACAGTCAGCGTCAAATAGTTAGTGACACTCAGGGTATTCAAATAAATAGACGCAACCAAAAAGTCAATAATATCGGTACAAACAAAGTTTCCTTATTGTTGTCAACAATATATTCGCTCAAAAGGTCGAGACGTTTAAAATGTCATATAGATCGGTTCAGTCAAACCGCCATAAATATGGTTACAGTCATCCCGCCAATGGTATCCAAGCATTATAAGTGTTCAAAAATATGGAACACATTAGAAAAATAAACTTTACTGCTTTATAATTATTTTAAATATTATTTCTCACGTCAACATTTCACAAAATGAAAGGGATAGAAACTTCTGCTGTCCTTTTCATTTTAAGCATGACGTCATAGACATGTCTTTTGTTTTGTAAATAATTTCGTGCATAGCCGTTTACGATAAGTACTTATATTTTATGCAATAAATAGCTGACTGGAAATAGATGTAAATCTCATTGATAATGAGTATGAGTATATATATCTCATAGAGAAAGAGTGCTTATCTATGATTCAATAACATGTTCATGTCACAAATGTATAATTATTACTTAATACGAAATTATTTCGTATTTAATTTAACTTTTGTACTTAATTAAAATGACCACATTCCGTATTAACGACAAAATGAGCACTTTTTATCAAGTCACTTTGGAACGTATAGAACACAGAAAACTCTCATCGGGTGTAAAAATAAACAAAAACATTTTTGCTTTAACTATCTATATATCTATTTATATATATATATTTTTTTTTTTACTAAAATCGTGTATAGCCACCGTCTGCTAGAATTACGTCAGAAAGACGTCTTCGCATGGATTGTACCGCATTATAGCAAAAATTGTCTCCTCTCATGGACTCCCAAACTTCTTCGACGTGAGTCCTTAAATTTGCGGTGGTTCGTGCTCGAGTACTGTCCCATACCTGAACCATTTTGCCCCACAAATTTTCGATCGGGTTTAGGTCGGGACTATGAGGCGGCATCGAAATTAATTCCAGGTCCATGTTACCATCCAAGTAATTTTGAACAACTCTGGAGTTGTGCACGGAACTGTTATCTTGGACAAACCTAATCCTTTCATGGGGAAAAAAAATCCTGGCTGTTGGAAGCAAAACGTTTTCGAGGATGTCTTTGTATCGGGGACCATTCATTCTTCCTCCCACTTCGACTAGCTCTCCTGGTCCGCTTTGGGTCATCCATCCCCAAAATCCTAAGGTGATTCGGACACTGCGGTTGTTAGGGAGGACATTTCTTTCATCATACCTTGTGTTCGATGTTCGGTATAGAGATAAGCGTCCCTGGGCAGACGAACAAAAAACTTTTTCATCTACAAAGATCACATTATCAAAATTGAAATTTAAATAATTTCGTGCGAATTGTAAACGCTGCGCTTTAAGCCTCGGTGTTAATATAGGCTTTTTAGCAGGAATACGATGGCGTAACCCATGTTCTCGCAGGCGACGTCTTATTGTGCTCTGTGATGTACCAAATTCCACAGACATACTCCTGGAGTTTATAAAACGATTGCTAATAGCTCGCTGCACTATATTTCTGTCTTGATTTGTACTCGTTTGACGTGGACGACCAAATGAAACATGGTTTTGCAATGCACCATCACTTTGCCATCTCTCTAGCCAACGGTATACGGTGTTTCTCTAAATAAAAGAAAGAAGAAAAAACTGAAGAGATGCGAATAATTCGATTCGATAGGTAACTCATCTAAAGCGATACTTACGGATATTCCCAATTCATTTGAAATATCTGTTACGGAAACACCTTCCTCCCTCAAATATATAATTCGATGTTTTGTGGTCTCACTAATGCGATAAGTAGCCATATTTAAGCATGAAAAACTATTATTGCTTCAATAGATATTATTTCTAGCTTGCTTTAGTAGTGCACTTGACATTGATATGACTGATAGATAATATAATGACATGCAAACAATACTAGATTGCCTAAAGAGGTTTTCATGTTTGGGAAACCGTTTACTTCTAAAAGGGCGGCCGCACACGTCAGATTTTTGCGTCGGGTTCCCGATGCGGTTATCAAATCCAGGTACCCGAAGGCGTCAATTCCATAGAAAATATTCTTACGCCGCACATGCACGATTCTGCCCGAATGATTAAAAAATCTAACGTCCGACCAGGATGCACGGGCAGTGCGTCGGATCGACTCGACGACCGTTCAAGTAACCGAATCGGGTACCTGAAGGCGCACTCGCAGTACAATTTCTATGTAGCGGTGCACACATTCGGTTCGCTCGTACGGGTTTGTCTCCAGATGTCCAGGTCACCTTGGCCATCGTACGGTGCGGACGTACGTGGTGCTAATTAACTGTCGAAAAGTATCCCGTATGTTTATGGAACATACGTCATGACGACTTAAACGATAGAATTGACTTCGTACAATCTCTGTGTATACCCAATAGCGCTTCGCTCGCTTTCTCGCGCTCGCTTTCTCTTCTTTCATTCTTACATTCTTTTGACTAAAGAGTTGCTAATAGAAATTCGTCATCTCCATTATTTTAAAATTATTTTTTATTTTATAAGCGTTCTTTGATACAATCGCCACAAGCTCTGGCATATGACTGGAGAGCGTAGAAACCGAATACAATCAATCGCCTGTATGTGGGACTCCTCCGATCGGGTTTCCAATTGGAGAATCGAATCAGGTACAGTCACGGACTTTAATTGATGAGCCACTTTCAAACTTTCCAATTTTTCAGTTTTATACATTCACGAGATTACACGATTAAACACGAACTCAAACCTTTTAATCGGAAATAGTCGTTTCCATAGAGGTTGAAGGTTGATTTAATCCAATCTATTTGATACTGACCTCCTTTGAAATAGAGCTCATTAATCACTCGTTATTTCAGAAAACCTATCCGAAGAAAGGGGCAGCAAAGAGTATATATCGGGTAATCTATGTTTATGTGAAACAGTTATCATAATTGTCATGAACATCATGTTGGACGCTACGCGTTCGGATAAAATCGTGGGTCCGAGTTTTTCCGATGTCTAAATGACCAATCATAACTTCTCCGTACGCTAACGTTACTATCGCTACGCTAAAACAATTGTCGCTAGGTTACGGTTGCTAGACCTGCAATTGGTTGACTTTGGGTATTCACTCTTCTGTCAAATTTGTAGTTCTGTTAATATTGCATGAAAGTGTAATTACTTCAAGTGATCCTAACCCAAATGACACGCCTGTCAAACACTCAATGACAAAGATATCAAATATAATTTTCTTCTTCTGTAATACGAAGACGTATGACTTACCGGACGGATGTACGAGTATAACCGACTAAACCCGATTTGCATTACACGGCTAAAATACAAACAGTGGCAAGTGGCTCATCAATTAAAGTCCGTGACTGTACCTGACATGTGCGGCCGTCCTTACATGCTAGTTTATTTTTCTAATGTGTTCCATATTTTTGAACACCTAAAATGCTTGGATACCATTGGCGGGATGACTGTAACCATATTTATGGCGGTTTGACTGAACCGATCTATATGACATTTTAAACGTCTCGACCTTTTGAGCGAATATATTGTTGACAACAATAAGGAAACTTTGTTTGTACCGATATTATTGACTTTTTGGTTGCGTCTATTTATTTGGATACCCTGAGTGTCACTAACTATTTGACGCTGACTGTACCATGAATCGTCATAGATAACGTCATGACATGCACCATCTTGTGATAACACCGACCATGCCTTTTACTAATTATCACCGTGAGCGCTGTCGAAAATGACAGTTGTGCTGTTTGGTTTTGATTCGTATCATATCTTTAAACTAACGTGGCATTTTCAAAATTGTGCTTCTGGCTACCGTTCACGACCTAACCAAAGAAAAATGAGAAATTTGTGGTATAAACACAAAGTATGATAAGCAAGTTTTGATGTTGAGCGAGCACTATGAGCGCGTTCACAAGCGTTCCGAATTTTACGACAGCAGTTCAGCTGCCATAATCGTGATATTTAAATCGGAACGGAAATTATTGATGTCAGCGCTGGGAGTGTTTATGTTCTAATTCGGAAAGCGGCCAATGAGGCTTGGGGGAGCGGAGCAATACGGAGCGGAGTGTCAGACTGACAGCCGTTTTAGTTTATGACTTTGACAAAAGTCTATTTTCCCGTAAATAAAAAGCCTGCTGAAAAAAGTTGTAATATAATATCAAGTTAGTCTATGGTTTTGTAAATATGAATATTGAGATGAAATTCTGGAACCCCCTTCCCGAATTTCATCTACCACCCGGGTGACGCCACTTTGAAGTAGGGTGCACCTGATATACATGTTCAGCACACCTATTCACGACCATTTGATTTGGAGGCGGATTCAATTGAAAAGCTACGGCTTCCTAGAAAAGCGGTTCCGTGTTATTACAACGGACGTCATGAAAAGCTGTAATTTTCACCAGTATTTGACAATAAGGGCGGGTTGTTTCACGTCCACTTAACGCACGCGTATACGTCAAAAATGGCGCAAACTATCGTCAAACCAAAAAAAGCGTTGTTTCACAAAACTATAGCCCTAACGTCCGTTAAAAAATAACGATTACAGTAACCGGTGCCATACCCACTGGTTAACGTCATTTTATTCTCAAACATTGGACATTATGGACGCTCTTTTGTTGTAGTCGTGTTTGTTCAACGATAGTTTTTCTAATGATGAAACAAACAGCGTAGAAAGAAAGAAAAGTATTTAAAAATCGCATTAATAACGTAAACCTATGGGACAAACCGAAATCTATTGCAAGATACCGTGTTTCAAAGTAAGTATCTCTATTGTTAACACGTCAAAATGAATATGAAATAAAATGTGCTACAGAAAATTAAATGTGTATTCAGTTATCATGTAGGTATTAGGTATATACTTAATACATAATTTGATTCTATATTTTTTTAATTTGGCAGTTAAACCCATAGTCCAGGTACTTGCAATTCTGCAATATTATGCATCAGGATCATTTTATTTTGATCATTTTAATCGTAATAACATCCTACACGATCAACAGTATGGTTTTACCAAGGGACGTTGCACAACCGACGCCGGTGTCACTTTATTGAAACATATCTTTAACGCATGGGAAGAGGCACAGGATGCAATAGGTATCTTTTGTGACCTATCCAAAGCATTTGATTGCGTTAATCACGAAACACTGCTGTTGAAACTTGAGCATTACGGACTGGGTAAACTTGCGCTTAGCTTAGTAAAATCATATTTGAATGATAGACAGCAGCAAGTTCAAATAAACGGTGTTAATTCATTGGGTTTAAAAGTCAAAATGGGTGTACCACAGGGCTCGATATTGGGTCCATTCCTCTTTTTAGTATATATAAATGATTTACCTCATTTGTTGAAAAACCGACCACAAATGGTGTTATTTTCTGATGACACATCACTGATTTTTAAGGTGAACAGACATGCAAAGGAACTTGACGACGTAAATAACGCTATGCTAAAGGTCCATAATTGGTTTACTGTAAATAATTTAGTATTAAATGAGAAGAAAACGAAATGCATAAGATTCGCGTTACCGAATGTTAGAAGTAGTGAATGTCAAGTTGTATTGAATAAGGAGACACTAGAATTCGTCGAAAAAACAGTTTTCCTGGGAATCACGCTTGACTCAAAACTACAGTGGGGTCCTCACTTAACATCACTTGCAGGGCGGCTGAGTTCAGCCGCTTACGCTGTTTGGAAAATCCGCCAACTAACAGACGTGGATACCGCGAGACTGGTCTATTTTAGTTACTTTCATAGCATCATGTCTTACGGTATTTTGCTGTGGGGACGGGCCTCAGATATTGATTCTATCTTTATTCTGCAAAAAAGGGCTATCAGAGCCATCTACAACCTCCGCAGACGTGAATCTCTAAGGGAACTGTTTAAGAAAATTAACATCATGACGGTACCTTGTCAGTATATATATGAAAACATTATGTATGTTCGAAAAAATTTACATCTTTTTAGTAAAATAAGTGATAGGCATAATTTTAACACAAGAAATAGGAACAAATTAGATCAACCACGTTTCAGGTTGTCTAAAGTACACACTTCTTTTATGGGGTACTGTGTAAAATGTTATAATAAAATACCACTCGATATTCTTCAACTAAATGAGAAGAAATTTAAAACTTGCATTAAACGCACACTATGTAGACAAGCATATTATAAGTTGGATGATTATATCATAGATAAAAATGCTTGGCTTAATGCTGGTCCTGCTCCACAGCCACTTGGGCTCACTAGTTAACATGTTTATTTTTGGAAGAGTTGCTTCCCCTTTTTTATTTTTTGACTTTACGAACTTAATGTTTACTTTTTATTTTTACTTAACCAAGGTTTAATTGTTGAATACTCCAAAAGTTAATAATGTTTTTTTTTTTTGGTAGTAAAATTCTTTAATTTCACAAATTCATTGCAAACTATAGTTTTGTATAATTTAGAAGCATTTTTTTTTTTTTTCAATATTTGTAAATGTGAGTACCATGGAGCCGTTTACTATGTTGTTTTGTTGTATGTTGACTTGAAAGAGCATGGCAGTTGAGAGTATGTCATGCTCACTTAAATGTCTCGCTGATGGTGGCGAGTGTGTTGGATCATTCGGTTCCCTACAAAATGGTTGAGCTGGATGGTGCTGATCCACGCGTCATGTTCGTGAACGGGCGCCGTCGGTTGAGACTGGTCATCTCTTATCTGCCATTGCTTATTTTTAATCTTATATTTTTAATCGTTTTTGATTATTATTTTATTTTACATTGTTCTCACATATAGAAGCAACAAAAGTATTGTACCCAGGATTTTGTAATTTCTATATTTAAAAGAGTGTCCTTGGAGTTTCTTGCCCGTTCTTCTCCATAGAGATCTACGTTTTGGAATGGGCAACTAGCTTCAACTTTCTGACTAACTGACCGACTCTTTGACAATTCAAAAGTGCCTGTAAATGGTTTAATTGAAATAAATGCTTTGAGTTTGAGTTTGAGTTTGAGTTTGGATGATCTTTCATGAGATGTGTTGGTAACAAACCTTACATAGATCAACGATATCCCGCGTTATTCATCGAGTGACTAGTAGGGCTATTGCTAAATTACGTCCTCATTATAAAAGCTTCTCAGCTAGCGATGAGGAGAGATTAGTTGTTGCAACTGACGTTTATAAAATATTTAGATTTCCGAAATTATTTGGTGCAATTGATTGTACTCATATCCAAATTAGGTAGTTGTCATCTCAGACAAAATAAAAAAACCCTGACATAGCGCTGAGAACACTAAAGTGAAGCATGCCGAAGCTACGCCGCTCACTCGCACCATTTAAAATCAATCTACAATCAAACTACACCTCAATAAGTGCGCACATGTTTACGAAACTGGCCTCACGGCTCACAACACAGCTCTATGTCTTGGTTTTTTATTTAGTCTGAGGTTGTCATTTGAAAATTTTACGTGAACGACGAAATGTTGCCATAATATAAAAATCTCCCAACGATTTTTATTGGGAAAAGTACTGCTTTTTACTGGCAGCCCGAATAACTTTGACAATCGGTTTTTTATGCAGTGAAACAACGCTTTGTATTTAACGAACGTTAACATCTTACGCAATCGTTATTATTTGACGTACGTATGTTACGTTAACCAACCGTTTGAAACAACCGGCCCTAAGTGAAACCCCACCCCCCAAAGAATTAAATCACTAGATTTGCCTTCACCATACGCAGTCACAAGAAATAGTGTTCTTACTGAGAAGTGAGCTCACACATTCATGATTAAATAGAGTTTCCATGACAAACAAGTGTAGTCATTGCGACATTGTGTGTCAGGTGTCAATTGTGACAAAACGAAAAAGAAAACCGACTATATTTTGATCCGGTAGGGCGAATTTAACGATATAAATCTTTGCCGCTGTCATAATTTTTATGACAGCCGAAACAGCGGCCGTTAAGTGCGGCCACCGCTCTTCTTGGAAACCATAGCTTCAAGCTACAAAATGGTAGTTTATCGTAAAATTAGTTTAAACAGTTTTTACTTTACTTTACCTTACCTTACAATTAAATCCACAAACGAATCGAATGGTTGTGAATACATGTGCAAAAAAAAGACCTTACACATACTTATCACAACATGACACACTTATCACATTTTACACGAATTATTTATATTTTTTAACTTCATTTTCGTAGACTTTGCATCTAGATAGAAAAAGAAAAATCAATGAAATCGGTACTTAAAAAGCCTTGTTTCAATCTGTAAAATTACAAATAATCGGAATGATCTATGATCTTAGAAATATATTGTTTGACCATAGAGGCAGAGCATACAGAAAGAGGAGACTGCTGCTGGTTGCAGGAAACGAATAAGAAGGCTGAAAAATAATTTTATTTTTACAGAAAAGAGCGTGCCATAATGATAAACTAAAAAACTGTAAGTATCGCATTTTAATTCATATTTGTATCTTTACTTCCTATGTAAATAACATCTGTATCAAACAAAACGACTTTCTTTTCCTCCAGAAGACTGTCAAGTCAATGAAGATGGCTTTAGTTGAGAATATTCCACCGCCTCACGTGGACTCTGAAATGGAAGAAGGAGAAATAGTGGATGATCTATCTGATATATCATCTGAGGAAGAGTTCCTGTTGCGTCAGAGACTCCAAGTGCTAGAGAATTATAACAATGTCCTTGAGCGTAAGAAAGCTAAAAGTTCTTCTATCAGGCCAGGTAAGACCAGCATAACTAAAGGTGTGAACTCACAATGCTTTATAAATGTCACATTTATAATAGTCGCCGTGTTGATCTATAGGACCTTGTGTTATTGTTAAATGTTAACCTTTGACCTAGTTATAGGCTAACCTCATCATGTCATAAACATGCAGCTAATTATGCTTTGTATGCACCTTTATTTGGAATCCAGATATTTTGAATTATTATGCACATAATTTCAATATCCCTGTACTTTTTGCATCATGGTTACATATGATTTATATTAAGCAAATTCAGAACCTTTTAGGTATTTATGATTGACGTCAGAGTTTAGTAATTGATTTATTTTACCATTAAACAGGAAAAAAGTATTATAAAAAAAGGTTTAGACCAAATACATAGTACAAATTATTGAGCAAAATATGGTCAAAACTAATTCTTATCAAGTTATGTTGATAACTTCAGTCAAACTAAATTATCAGATAAAAATGTAACCTTGAATTTAACTATTATGATTGGTATGGTTTTTTTTCCAATAGCATTTTTCATTTTATTTGTTCTATTATCTGTATGCTAACACCTTACACTGAAGTTGTTTCCACTTACTAGTGGACACATCTATTATGGATGTAATCATACTGAAAAACAAATGAAAGTGTGTGACAGTCTACCAGATAAATTAAAAAATGAAGGTAAAATTTACTTACTATACCTACTCCATTGGTTTAGGTACACTAAAGGTAAACAAATCGTAAAAAGGGTTTTTATAGATGACACTTTCTTGTTTAAACATATGACCATTATAACCAAATTAAATTTATTTTTGAGTTTTCCGAAGTTTTCCTCTTTTGTATATTGTTAAACTTTATCATTTATTCTTAAATTACTCTTCGTAGATGTTGTTACATTAATCAAACCAAATAATTGTTTGGTTTTATTTGTAATAATAATATAATATTTTGTAATCTGTCTAGTCTATTATAAAGAACCCAAAAACATGGGGAGACGGAGGTTCTCTAAAAGTGAATGAATTATAACATTGCTAAATTGAAGAGTACAATGTGACATAGCATGACAATTGAGTACTTAACAGGTATTATGTTTAGTTAGTTACTTTACAGCTCTCATGTCAAGTGGTTATTTTTTGTTTACCTTCAGTTAACTACCTCAACCAATGGAGTATACAATTTATCTGTAGACTTTGAGTAAAATTATTCACACAGTCATGTATAGTTCAGCTAAACTAAAAATGTAGTAGTGTATGGATTTTGATTGAATTCATAAACTTACAAATCGTTGTCAAAACAGCAGACTACCTATTACTTAATTTAGAATTGATGACGAATATTACTAATTAAATAAATTAGTACTGAAACTTCAACAGTAGGTATAAATGTGCTTTCATAGTCATACTTTTATACATACATACATATAAAATAATGATGTTGGAATGGTTTTATATTTATCAATTAATTCTTACTTTGTTTATACTACACCCATAAGGAAAAAACCATGGTAAGAAACTGTTTGAGTGATTAATTTAGCATAAGTGAATTATTTTTGTTTGTAGGCACGTAGTGTGCATTCTATAAAATTTTAGGTACAAAACATAAGACGGAGGATACATTACTGTATGACTTATCGGAAATTTCGGCGACTGAATTAGATGATTATTATTCTCATGCACCACACAGACCGAAAGTTCAAAAACGTCAAAAGACACATCACAGACAAAAAAGAAAAAAATTGGAGCCAATTGTCTATCCCTTAAAAACAAAGAATCTACCTGTAACTAGAGACTACAAGAAAAAACATCCATACACTAAAAAGAAATTAGCAGTCAAGGTTGTAAGTGAATCTAGCGAAGAATCTGAAGATGAATACAGAAATAGACGAAGAAAATTGGCTGATGCTGTTGTACTGAACAAAAATACATATAAAAATGATAAAACATCTTTAAGTGAAAGACTCCAGAAAATGCTTTGTGGAGTCACCCCAGAGCCAACAAAAGTCTTCCTTACTGAAACTAAAATAATGGATAATGACATTGACGATTTATTAGAACAATCGAGATTGTCACTTATCTCTTCACTGACTGTTGATGATCATAATATATTTAATGCTGAAGTTCAAGACAGCATACCAAAAACTGCACAATCATGTGAACTAATAGACTTATGTACTGATGAAGACAGCAAAACTGTGCCAATGGATCTGCAGCAGGATACTGTTGATTCATTAAGTAAAGATATTAAGAAAGATGAAGATTTAAAGAAAGATTCTGGCAGAGAAAACATTTCTGATAAAGATTCTGATGAAGATCTAGAACTGCTTAGGCAACATGCTCTCAAAACCAAAACTACCAAAGCCAATTCAGTTCCAAATGATGTCCAAACTGAACAAAAAATACTTTCTGAAGATGAAGATAGTGATACTGCTGAGTTGAGATTGATCTGTCTCAAATCTGCTTTACTTAAGAAAGCTATTGAAAGAAAACAGAAACAAAAATTAAAGAAGAGGTTATCCCAATCATCAAACTTTCCAGATGATTTACTGAAGTCAGATAATAATACTGATATAGAATCTGTTGACATGGATATTGGTTCAGATGCTGAAGAGAAGACTAAAGAAAACCTAGATGGTAGTGCCAAAACTAATACTATGAATGAGCATATCATGCCAGAATTAACTAAATCTTTAGAAAAAGACATTCCTGCAACAAATGTTCCAGATGTAGATGAACTAGAAGACGATGAAGACTTGTTGCGTGCTAAACTGCTTACTTCTCTCAGCAAAAACTTACCTAATTTGGTAAATCCTAAGATAGTGGATTCTATTGAGAGCATAAAAGACACAAAACCTATTTCACCTAAGCCACCTCCGGCACCAGCAAAATCTGTTGTACCTGCTGTAGTACCAGAGGAAAAGAGATTGATAATTGCCGTTGGAGAATCGGATTCTGAAGGGGAACATGAAGCAACTACGAATTTAACTAAAATGCATTTGAAATTGTCAGAGCAGATTGATTTCCAGCAGAAATTAGACATATTTTTGAAGAGTACTAGAATGGAAGTTGAAAAGACAACACTCCCTGATGTAGTTCAGCAGCCTGCACCACCAAAGAAAAATGAAAAGTTCGTTGCTAAGGTCTGCAGAATTCACTCATATATTTTTCGTTTTCTCCAACATTGTTATTTTTTTCAGACATTTTAAGGTTGATATTTCTTTTAGGCTGTAAAACATTTGCCAAAATCAGAGCAAATTGAGTACAAAAACCTAGTGAAAAGAATGGCAGAATTAGAAAAAATAAAACAAGCTAGGCAAACTACATTTAATTTAAGTAACAAAGTATCTGCACCACTGAAAGATACTTTAAAGCCACGAAATGTGACTGTTGATGCTTCAAAACTGTCTGCAATCAATAATTTGGAAGAGAAAATAAAAATGTCAAGGTATTGTTTTATTATTTTATTTTTCTTTATTATTTTTCTTCCAAACTGTAATTTTTGCAACTCTGTAATTATTTTACAGAAAAAATATTGCCGAGGAATCTGCTAAGATGTTAAAGTTGAAAGAAGAAGGGATAAAGTTATCCCAAAAATATAAAATTGTTGCCACAGAGCTTCGCAATATCAAGACTGCCATTACATTGAATAAGAAACAGACTAGATCTGTTCAAACCTGTTTGACAAAAATAAGGTTGCACCATCAAATGTTATTGAAAAGGTATTTTTGTTATTTTCTTTAATTCAACCACAATATGGGTTATGTCTGTCTTAGTGATTTTTCTTCTTGTGTCTATTTATTTGTTTTTAATATTAGTTACTTTATTTGTCATTTCATTGGGAGCTATTATCACCATTTATTTCTTCATGTAACAAAACTGGTTGCTTCTTCTTTTAAAACTTTATTTTACAGCTCAATGACTTCTGCACATTCCAAAATTAATGGCACATTGCCCTTAAATAAAATTATTCCGAGGCTACAAAAAGAGAATAATCCAGCAAACGAAGAACACAAAACTCCACCTGTGTTAAACAGGACAGTTAAAGTCGTTGTTAAAGAAAACAATTTGGGTAAAGAAGATCCTAAAAACCTAATAGTACACAAACTAGTAAAAGAAAATAATCCGGGTAAAGAAGACTCTAAAAATCCTGTAGTACATAAACCTCTAAAAGAGATTGATCTGGCTAGTGAACCTGAAATTCCTTTAGTGAATAATCTTGCTGGTATCGACAGTCAAGAACCGGTAGTGAAACCACCTACAATATTATCAATACGGCTTGACGTCACTAGTAATAAAAAAATTGTTAAAATGACAGAGAATAAAAGCGATAGTAATGATAAAAGTAAATTAAATGTGGAAAGGAAAGATAAAAATGAGGATTTGCTTGAAAATATAAGGCTATCTAGCCATCCAATTGTGGAAAAAGGTGGAGGGATAGAAGAGGCAGCGCTAGATCGTAGAAGACTTGAAAACGATGATTACAGATCACCTCTCGACGCTTTTGGGATTTCAACGTGAGTTATACTATTTTAGTGTTGTTGTACCTGTTTTCCTGCTTTTTTACTAATACTAGTTTGAAAAAGGTCATGCTAATAGCGACCTTTAGTTTGTGCATTAATTTCAGATCTTGTAGTTGGCTCTTTTATTTGTCTATAGTCTTAATAGAACAACCTTGACGGAAACCGGATTTTGGGACTGCTATTACTTTATTATTTAACATTTAAATGCTGTTTTTAGTTAACATTTAAACTTATGTATCAAAGAATACATTAAATAAGATCATATATGATGCACAATTTATTAGCAAATAGTGATAATGTACCCTGTTGTATTCAAGGTTGCCTTGATAAGTGCTTACACATAGCTTTTTGTGCTTTTTGTGTTCTTTTTTGCGTCATGTTTACTGCAAATAAACGTATTTTCTTTCTTTTTTTTTTTTCTTATAGCAAAAATGCTTATTGATGATAAAATCATAAGTGCTAAAAGTTTAAAACTATTATTTAAAGTGGTTCTATGAATTCAAGTTGCATTCGTATTTCCTTCATGTTACTAATATGTTTTTACAACTATTTTTTGTTTGGGACTTCTCCATGGGGTCTTGCTTGACTTAGTGGTCCCAAGCTCTACTGCTGAGCATGAGGTCCTGGGTTCGTTTCCCAGGTCGGGCAAATTGGGGTTTTGCATCAGGAATTTCTCAGTAGCAGCCCGGAGTCTGGATTTGTGCCCGGTTGATGGCAATAGGCTCGCCCCCTATTACATGGGACTTAAACATAACTGGCGAAATGTGGGTGTACTATATGTACACCTCTGCCTAACCCTTCGGGGATTACAGGCGTGATGTTATGTTATGTAATATTTTGTTACGAGTAACATTTCACTACGATTTACTTGAGAACTATCCCGCCCAGAACTCATTCTACGAGACAAACCTTGCACCAACTATTGACATTTTCACAACATTGTGCTGTGGAATATACCCCTCCACCGATATACCAGTTGATTGTTTATAAACCTCATCCTTTTCAGTTGGGAGGGAGACCCGAACGCGATCCTCTGCCCCTTCGAAGTGGGCGGCGACTGCAAGGATGCCGACTGCATTTACCTACACACCCAATCCCGTTCCACATGACATAACACCCACATTCGCACTTATCCGCCTAAACACAGTTACACTAAAGAAACCTGTCCCACCCCTATTGTCCAAACGAAGGAAATGGCGTCTACAGCGATGTGTAAAGTATACATCTCTTTTTAGCTAACCTATTTATTTTTGTAGCTTTTTTATTATCAGTTTTGCATTTTGATCTTATATTTATTCCAATTTTATTAATGAGAATGCTTATTTCGTAGCCATAATAAATTTATTTTAAAGCCCAAAATTGCATGTAGTAAGTCTTTGTCTTAATTCCAATTAGTGTTATAGTTTGACCGGGACCGCTGTTCTGCGCCTTAGGAATACGCGACGAGGCGGGGGTAGCGTTGACGAATGAGCGGCGGGCGGGATCCTGCGCGCCATGAGCATTGACGAATTAGAGGCCTGCACTGTCCCCCCGTCTCGCCGCGCACACACCTAAATTGCGGTCTCGGTCAAACTGTGCTATTTACTGGTTATCGTGTATATCAATGATAATTTTCGTTTCAATCAACTAATCAGTATTATCTTATCATTCTGACGAAACTGTTGGTTTACGTAATAGGCTACTTATTCCAAACACTTCCATATTAATTAAATGTTATTTGTACCTACATAGGCTTTTTCTGGCGCTACTTTAATTTGTTCCATGAATTTAGGAAATAAAGAAAAAAAAGATATTATTTCCGTTTATGGTCATTAAGCTTCATGAGGTTATGGTGGGGGGCTGTGTTTTTATTTCCAAAACTCATAGGACAAAAGTTGCTTGGTATAAGTGTGAATAACCCCACTCTAATTTTATCTCTAACCATTTAAAAACATCCGGTATTAAAAGATAAATAACTTTTGTTAGTAAATATTGTGATGTCTTTACGAGTAACCAGTTAATAGTTAATGTTTATTATTTTAGTACTTACTACCACACTGATTAATATTGACGAATGTCCGCATGTCTTCCCGCAGTATTGAGGTGATGGCAATGTTAGAATACGTTTTGTTACTCCGACTCACATTTAACATTGTATAATGCAATTTTAGTTGGCGATTGCCTGCGTTCCTGCGTCTCCTCAGCAATGGTGGTAAGTTTCGAGTAACTTTATAATAGTGCATTATTGTAGTGCTCTGGACTCTCATTTTACGACAACACTACGGGACTCCGAAGCTCTGGTAAAGTGTTTTGTGTTACGTTAAATATATCAACTTTATATTATCTTTATTTTCTATTATTGATCTATAAAATATTGTACACATGTAAAAAGTTATTATTAATAAATGATAAATTTAAAATATTGTACACTCGACTTTTATTTCTACAATCAAACACCATTTAATCTTACAAATAGACATTTTATTCAGACATTGTAAAGAAAATAAAAAGTAATGCCTCTTCACACAGATACATACACTTAGATAAAAATATGTACGTATATTTTTGGAATAAAATTCGATATAATTCATAAAACCCTTGAACAGACGGAGGCCATTCTATTGAATGACGTACGTACTAATAAGCATTTATTTATATATATCTAGTTATGTGACAGAATAACTGTGGGCACACGTGTAAGATAGTACAGGAGATAGAAATAGTCATATTCATATACATCACCTATTGGACAATGATATTAAAATTTATTTTCAAAAATTAACGTTCTTATATAAAATTCCATAAATTCATAAGATTTTGTTTGGTGTTCCAAAAGCTCAATATAATTTTACACCTCGAAAACATTTAGGTCTGTTATATTTTTATAAAGTTTAACAAGATAAATATTTCTACTATATTTGTTGATATAATTTTATTTAATATCAGGTGGAAGTTAGAGCCCACAGTTGAGACTGGACAGTATAGGAAGGCAGGGAGTGTAATACAAGTATAAGTCTTGATAAAGGGGATATTACACTTATTTATAACGTTCTCTGAGACAGACATACCTTCGCTCACGAGACTTCTCGCTAGTTTATCAGAGAGCGATAAAGCTAACAGAAGTATTTATTTACCTACATTCAGTGCTCCGTGTAGCGAAACTTCATATCGATAACATTTTATATCAATGACTAGTGACATTTAAGTATACCTATTGCAAGATTCGAAACACGAATTCGTGAAGCTACAATCTATTGAATATCAGACACATTTTGCTTCTAAACAGTGATAAAATATGAGAATATTTTGTTCTGTTCCTTTGAGCAAACTTAGGCTCTGCGGCGAAGTATACGTTTAGTAAAGTTAATGTAGATTAGGCATGCTGTTACAGTGAAATAACTACGATAGTTGATACAGACAAGTAACACAGAAATGGTATAGCAGTGACGTCATGAGTATGACCAACAAACATCAATTTAGAGATTATAATATCCATCACCTTTTAATCACCTGAAGATCGCCTACTTTACATTACAGCTATACATTTTTTAATTCATACATTAGTGTTTTTGTACTTGTACCGAGAACTTATAATACAGCTCGGAATTTGAACACTAGGCCGATATTTTTTCAAAATTGGAATTCAATTAAAACTCTTTAGCAAAGTTTCTCGTTGGTAAGCCATCTCAGGCATCTGTTCGACCTTTTGCGGCTACCCAAGACGTCTCTGCATTAACTAGACAACAGTGAACAGTATCTACAGAAGTATTAGTATTGCAATCGGTCCGGGATAAACTAGACGAGTGTACAGTCCTACATGGATCTAAATGAACGTGGCGGAATATAGAAATAACGTGAAATGTAAGAATCTTTTGGTCAATAACGGTGTCTTTTTTTTGCGAAGTTATAGTGAAAATACGAGATGGCGGCATTAGTTCCCATTTTGGCAACGTGCCAAAATAATCTAATAGCACTATACTGGCGTTTAACATCTTCCTTTACAAGCTGCCGTTGACGTTCATTTAGATGTATGTGGGACTGTATAAGGGGTGTTTACAAGGGGACAGTCTATCTGAGGGTATGCCACATGGCCACGGCCTTGCGCGTCTCGTGGGCCATCTGCGCCCAGTGGCGCCCCTCGGCGGCGGGCTCGGCCGCGCCCACGCAGCACCAGCCCACCACCAGCCCGCTGCCGCCGCCGCTCACCACGCACACCTGCGCACATACGGACATTATATTATTGAAATGTATGCTTGGATGCATCTCGCGGTTGTAGAAAATGAAAAGGATCTTGTAAGTTGGTATGCTTTATTTCAATAAATAGATACTGGAGTAGGTAATAAATAAGCTAATAATTAGCGATCTAATGGAGACCTACATCCAGCACTAAGATTCTAAAGGACATCGCTCATTATAACAGTAGGTACCGCCCCGACACAGCAAATAACTTGTCATTTAAGTTAAGATTTGAAATCAAATGCATTAAAGTCTATTTTACGATGGCTTTATAGAATAGTGGACGACTGACCGGCCGCTCACTGTCCGCAAGCCGTCGTACGTTAAACTAGACTACATTTGATTTCTAATCCTAACTTGAATCACAAGTTATTTGCCCTGTCGGAGCGGTGATTTTATAATGAGCGATGTCCTTTAGGCATCGGCTATCAACCCATGGGCTAAATTACTAGTTTTGTTTTTTTGTGTAGCCGTTGTTTATCTAATTTCGCCCTAAAGTCGTATTCAAATAAAAATATTACCTTAAACTAAACTATAATTGCTATAAAGTCCTTTTGCCGTGAATATATCGTACATGGGTTTATTAAATATACAATGCTTATAAATTTAATTCACCTCAATGGAAGCCTCCTGAAGGTTAGCAGACGGCAGGCTGAATGATAAAGCCTCATTCCACACGGGGCTGTTGATCTCTTTTCTGTTAGTCTTCTTCTTTTTCACACGTTTGCCATTCACCAGCAGATATACTTTCACGTACACATCTGAAAAAGTCATAAAGTAAGAGCACTTTGTATTAGTAATTATTACTCGACGCGCCGTGTGCCCGATGGGGTTTCCCATCAGCAAAAACGACGAACTTCCATACAAAACTTCATCCCCTGAACTCCTATATGGGGTAAATTTTCAAAATCTCTTTGTGCTCAATTAGTTTTCTGAGCGAAAGTTAGGTATCGTTCAGGGTACGTATAGGAAAGATGCAAATACGATTTTCGTAGCCGCGAAGCCCTTGCGTAGAAAACTATGAGCTACCTACATGTGTAGCAAACTACAAGTCTGTTGGTCAGCAAAGTACGAGTCTGTTGCGTAGCAAACTAGGAGTCTGTTGCGTAACAAACAACGAGTCTGTTGCGTAACAAACAATAATGCTGTTGCTCAACACACTACGATTCTGATGCGTAGCAAACTACGAGTCTGTTGCGTAGCAAACTACGAGTCTATTGCGTAGCAAACTAGGAGTCTGTTGCGTAGCAAACTAGGAGTCTGTTGCGTAACAAACAACGAGTCTGTTGCGTAGCAAACTAGGAGTCTGTTGCGTAGCAAACTGCGAGTCTGTTGCGTAACAAACAATAATGCTGTTGCTCAACACACTACGATTCTGATGCGTAGCAAACTACGAGTCTGTTGCGTAGCAAACTACGAGTCTATTGCGTAGCAAACTAGGAGTCTGTTGCGTAGCAAACTAGGAGTCTGTTGCGTAGCAAACTGCGAGTCTGTTGCGTAGCAAACTACTAACTAGGTACGAACCTATTGCGTAGCTAACTAGCTACACACCTCTTGCCTAGCTGTGATCCCCTTGCGTAGCTGCACTAGATATACTTAGATACAAAATCATTCCTTACTTATTAATATAAATAAATCGTACCTAAAGCATCCTTCCCCTCTTGAGGCGGCAAAAGATTCCTCGCCTTCAAGACAACAACAGTGAGTCGTTCAGCCGACGGTAGGTAAGAGAGAGACAGCAATAGTTCTTGTAGTTCCTCTGGCGGGCGCCGCTCTCGGGAGAGTTCGGCCCACACTTCGGCTCCTCCCGCTACTTCCACGCGGGAGAGAGGCACCTTAGCTGAGCCCATGACTTCGTTGCGAGAGAACCTGGAATCAACACACGGATTTTGTAATAGTTTAGGTAAGTGTCTGATAGGTATACCTACATACCTATTTCACACACAGTGGGCACAGTGTCCAGATACAGTATTTTTATCTCACGAAGCCACACGCTTAGCCTGTGGGTACCAAGGTGTTTTGATTTGATTCAGCCGGTCTATTCTGTAATAATCTCACGGTGAAAACTTAGTGAAGTGAGCTTGAAGTGAGCTGTCATTCCACCTGCTGCTAGGGACTGACAGCTCACTCCGAGCTCACTTCACCTAAGATTTCACGGTGAGATGGTTATAGAATAGCACTGCAGGTGTAGGTACAAACACGCTGTGAATGGTGTGTAGGTAAACGCAGGAGCTCTGGACACGGGTGAAGTTGGAAGTGTGTGTACATGTTGCGTTATGTGCTGACGCTAGTCGTCTTCGCGTAATCATAGCATGTTGGTACACTTTTTACCACAGGTAAAGCGCGCGTCGCTTCGTGAGGTAAAAATACTATAACAGTAGAGCACATCAAGTTTGAGAAAGAGACTGACACACGGGTATGAGACAACGCTCTAATAAGTCGAACTTTTAGAATTCGATGTCTTTATTCAAGTGGTTACAAGCGCATACATTTTCTGATTACCGATCTATCGGCCGGCTGTTACCCGTTGCTTTTCTATGTAATCGTATAAACGAAGGTAGATGACATAAGCTTAAACATTCAGAAGGGTTTTAGACGATATCTGTAGTTTCCGTTGGAAAACTATTTGTTTAGTAGGTACTATTAGAAAAATAACTTTAATTTACTAGACAACATAGTACAACGCTACAAGGTCCTTCGGGCGTGTGGCCAATATCGGAACCAACGCCGCCATCTTGTTTTGTCAATACAATTTCTGTAACATTTTCACAAATGTTTACGAACCCTGTCAATGTCATTCAGGCGCCAAAAGATTCTTGCAGTACTCATACTTAAGCTACGGTTTCCTAGAAGAGCGGTGACCGCTCACGTAGCGTCCGCAATTAACGGGCGACTGACGTCACTGAAACGTTGATTATGAAAGTAAGTTGGTGCGTTTTCCTAGACACCGTAAAGCAAACCCCGCCCCCCAAAGATTTAAATCGCTAGATTTGCTCTCACCGTACTCGGTCACAAGAAAAAGTGTTCATACTGAGAAGAGTGAGCTGGCACATTATTAAATAGCATTTCCATGACAAACAAGTGTAGTCACTGCGTCATTGTGTGTCTGAGGTTTCAAAACGAAACAGAAACGTGACTGAACTTTGACGCGGTAGGGCGAATCTAACGATTTAAAACTTTGCCGCTGTCATCATTTTCATGACAGCCGTTACTGCGGCCGTCAAGTGCGGCCACCGCTTTTCTAGGAAACCGTAGCTTTAGAACTTCACTTCACCTGTCATAATCAAAGACTTGCAGCAGCAACGTCTTGTCGGTCAACTCGTCGTGCGATACTGGGAACTTGAAGTGCTGGTCGAAGAACGGGTTGGCTTCGTTCCGATGCACCGGGGTCTGACGGACCCGCGTGTCTACTTCGGGCAGTAACGTGACGCGCACGTAAGGGTCGTTGAAACCCCCGGCTTCGTAGCCTGCAAGGTCGTGAGCTGGAATTCGCAGAAGGGTTAAGTTAAGCAGGTGGGTAGTTTATACTTAGTTTATTTTATAAATGCAGGGAAACTATTACTCAAGCTCGCCTACACATTGCAGGCAAAAACTACCAGATAAAAATAAATATAGGCCTCTCCAATTGATGGATATGGAGTTTTCTTGAAATTATCTTTCGAGTATATTACTTGGAACTTAGGTATCTAATTAATAATAAGATAAGGAACTTAGGTATCTAACTAAAAATAAGAATCTCGCCGAATAGGCACTCAAAAATGTGAAGTTTTCGTAGCAGAATGCTACAAGTGGCTGCTACGAGAAGCGCGTTCAATGCCTACGTCACGACTCACTTCATACGTTGCAAATGTACCTAGGTACCTAACTACACAATCTTTCTCAATGCCTGTGCAAATAAACCAAAACCCTTATTAAATGCTAGAAGGGGACTATGCCCAGTCTGGTATTCTACGAATTCCGTGTAAAAATAACTCATTTATATTCGGACTCTTTGATTTGATTTGATTCAGGTTGGCTGTGTACAGGCTCGCAGGGATATCGACGCAAAACCTGTTAACAAGGATTCAGTACATGATTCCGGAAAAAAAGAATTGGCTGTTTCCTACTAAAGTGCAATACCTACGCGATCAAAATATATGGACCAGCATTTTTTTTTTTAATAAGCACCTAAATATTTAAACTCACCGGGGGTCCAGAATCATGTACTGAATCCATGGTACTCGTATTTAACAGGTCGTGCGTCGATGTACCTGCCACCTGGGGGCCTACCACCACCTCTTTAAGCAGTATTATTTTAATATTACTTTAGTGTGGGAAAGAGATGAAGCTCTACAGGACGTATTGCTCCATCTCTTTCCCCCACTGAAGTAACATTAAAATAATACTGCTTAAAGAGGTGGTGGTAGGCCCCCTGTATGTAGGTAATCGATCCGAAATAGAAAATATTATTTGTTATAAAGTTTACCTATGAACAGAAGTTTTAAATCAACTAATGATATTTTCATGCTATATTGAGTAAGGTAATTGATGAAGGAGGCTAAAAATACGATACCTACCTACTCTACGATAAAAATAAGTAGGTACCTAGCTTGTGAGTAATTCTTCTCTATAGAGAGTCTAGGACCCATGTGGGTGTTCCGCTTTCTCTACGCAATTTCTCAACGAAGTAACTAAACCTACTGCTGAGGCTGAAAATTAATCAGGCTTTCTATATTACTGTCAGAATTTTGCTCTCATGAACTCTCAACTTCACATTCAAAGACTTTCCGAACGAAATTTTCAACGTTTAAACTTCGAAAATAATAAACAACTTCAAAAAGGGGCGGTGCATTGAAAGAGCCAGTCCCGATACGAATACTGACTACTTACCGGATCATTCTACCCACGGTACCTATCTAACAACGCATTGTTGTTTTGTCAGTAGGTACAATTTCTGTGACAAATTCATAAATGTATACCAACAACGCCCCACTGTCAATGTCATGCAGGCGCCAAAGATTATAATTTGTCCCGAGACGCGATTGGTAGCACTGTTCTATCAGTCGCCATTTTGAACTCTATCAGTATTGAAACTAAGCTTGACAACGTGAATGGTCTGTTAAGCATTCTAGGCCCAATATACATATCTAGCTACCTATATAGTTCGTAATTCAAAAAGTTAAAGAAATGGTTATCCATACCTTCAATAAGATGTACTTCCAAATCCGACCGATCAAAATCATATTTCAAGCGCAGATGGATCCTGCCAAGCGAAGGGCCGGCTCCTTCCAGCTCTATGACCAGTGGGGCCTCCCGCTTGGTGTATAGATCTGGTTGCAGGGCCCCTAGGGAGCATATGGTCGTGCTGGCCCCAGGACTCAGGGGCCCAACGCCACTGCTGCTTTCTACTAGGGAGTTGCTGCGGTCTATCCGTCTGGAAGAAAATAAATAAATAGGTGTATCTAGGAACTTTATCTACACAAATATTTAAAGAGAAAATATTTGTATTTTTGTTTGTAATGAATAAACTCAAAAACTACTGAACCGATTAAAAAATTGTTTTACCAGTAGAATGCTATACTTAAGTAATAAAGGCTACAATTTATAAAGATATCACGCCGGCGAAGCCGCTGACGGAAACCAGTTTTAACATAAAAAGTGAAGAAGAAAGAACTTATTCCACGATTTCTTAATTTTATAGTTGCTTAGCAGTTTAAATTATATTAAAATTACTTATTAGCTAGATTGTAACGAGAATACAGTATCATTCACTGTGAATACTTTATACATACAAGGGAAAAAAATTGAAATGTTATTCAATATATAAAAATTAATACCTATTTTTCTGGTCACGCCATAACTTTGACTATCTTTACTGATGTATTAAGTGAGATAAATGCTATTGTAGTAAGTTATGATGTTGAAAATCTGTTTATACTGGGTGATTTTAACGCGCACCCCAATCAAAATTTTTATAATGAATTGACGAACTTTTGTACGGACCAGTCATGGCTTTGTGCCGATATAGAATTTTTGGGTGCGGAGCAAAATCACTACACTTTTATTAGTGATGCGCATGGGTGTAGGAGATGGCTCGATCACTGTGTGGTATCTTTATCAGCCTGGCAAACCGTTATAGATGTATGTATTAAAGAGGATGTACTTATATAACTCTGATCATTTACCCATCTATATGAAATGTGATTTGAGTTTAGTAAGGTCAAAACTAGTGTCTCAGACTGTGCCCCGTAGTGCGATTGTATGGGGTGAAAGAAACAATTCTGAAGTTAACAAGTACAGGCTTTTATGTGATAGTAAACTGTGTAATATCGACTTTCCCCAAGAATTTACGGAGTGCAGTCATGGGTCTTGCGGTTCGGCTGAACATAAAGTTATTTTAGACAAAATGTATGATCGGATTGTGAAGGTTCTTAGTGAGGCAGCTATGCAATCTAAAGAGACCAGTGAATGTAGACCTCGCAATAAATATAGATCTCTGTGTGGCTGGAATAAACATGTACGTGATGCTCACAGTGAGGCTAGGCTTAAATTTAAAACCTGGATTGAACACAAACGGCCAACTTATGGTTATGTTTATGAACAAATGCGAGAAGCCCGCAAAGTTTTTAAAAGTCGCTTGAATTGGTGCCAAAATAATCAAGATCGTATTAAAATGGACATGTTAGCGGAACAACGAGCTACTAAGAATTTTGGCAAATTTTGGAAATCCACTGGCAAGTTAGACGTTGGGCCTGGTCTTGCTGTGAGTGTGGAGGGGATGGGTGATCACGGGGATATTGCAAAGCTGTTTATGAAACATTTCCAGGTGCAATCTCCCCTTGGTCCCCCAGCTCCTTCTACAGATGCCGAGTGTTGTTGTCGGGTTCAGGAGACATTTGTGCACTTCTCTGCCACGCAAGTCAAGAGAGTCATACAGGGAATGAGCAGGGGCAAGTCTCCAGGTCATGATGGACTCAGCATTGAGCATTTGAAATTTGCGGGAGTCCACATGCCGAGGGTCTTGTCTTTGTTCTATAGGATGTGTCTAAGCCATTCGTACTTGCCGGAAAATTTTATGAAAACCCTCGTGGTTCCCATCGTTAAGAACAGGGTGGGGGATATATCGAGTAAGGGGAATTATCGCCCGATTTCCCTGGCTACAACCATGGCTAAGGTGTTGGACAGTATGCTTGACTCATTTTTGAAGAAGATTCTTAACCTTCATGAAGCTCAGTTTGGATTCCAGCCTGGGCTATCTACTGAAACTGCTATCCTGAGTCTCAAGCATACTGTTCAATATTATACTGACCGTAAGACGCCCGTGTACGCCTGTTTCCTCGACCTCTCGAAGGCCTTCGATCTTGTTTCCTATAATGTGCTTTGGGACAAGTTGAGGGACAGGGGTACCCCTGCTGAAATACTGAAGATCTTCCAGTACTGGTATGCCAATCAACAAAACCAGGTCAGATGGTCTAATGCACTCTCTCCGGCATACAGATTGGAATGCGGTGTGAGACAGGGGGGTTTGTCATCCCCTAGGCTTTTCAATCTGTATGTTGATGGCCTCGTCACCGAGCTCAGCGGCATGGCTGTCGGATGTCGAATAAATGGTGTGAGCGTCAATAACATCAGCTATGCGGACGACATGGTGCTGCTGGGCCCGACGGCTGGGGCAATCAGGGAATTGCTCAGAGTCTGTGAGACATATGCTGCTTCACATGGACTTATTTATAATGTCACTAAGAGTGAATATATGATCTTTAAGGCCGCTGGTAGGTGTCCGGACTCTGTACCGGAACTTATTAGGTTGAATGGGCTCCTTTTAAACAGGGTGTCTAAGTTCAAGTACCTTGGACATTTCATCACCGACGACCTTAAGGATGATATAGATATTGAGAGAGAGCGTACGGCACTGGCGGTCAGAGGTAACATGTTGGTCCGTAGATTTGCTCGGTGCTCTGATCTAGTCAAAATTACTCTTTTTAAGGCCTACTGTCAGAGTTTTTACACGAGCAATCTATGGGTCAACTACACTAAGAGATCGCTGGATGTCCTGCGCGTTCAATATAACAATACTTTCAGGATGTTGTTGCGGCTGCCCCGTTTCTGTAGCGCCTCGGAAATGTTTGTCGAGGCCCACACAGATGGCTTTCAAGCCATAATACGCAAAAAGATGGCGTCGCTGCTATGCAGAGTGCGGGGTAGTAGCAACTATATCCTGAGAGCAGTGGCGGAGAGCTATACTCCAAATATAAGGGATTTTGTGCGGAGGTTGATTAGGTAGGAAATATGTTTTCCTGCCTTGTCAGCCTTTTGCAATTGAAATTATTTTTATATCACTTTTACTAACACTAGAATATAAGCAGTTTGTATTACTAACAAAATATGGATCCTCGTTGTCCGAAATAAATGAATTTTAATTTTTAATTTTAATAACTTGAGAACGGCTGCACCAAATTGGATAATTCTTTTTTTATTGTGTTCGTTATTCTCAGGACAAGGTTCTTCGGATAGTTAGGTGAAGGTAGGGTAGGTAGGTAGGTATACAAGTAGGTAGGTAGGTATAGGGTAGGTTAGGTAGATAGATAGGTGCGCCATAGATAAGTACTTACTACTTAGTGCTACCCGTGCAAAGCCGGGGCGGACAGCTAGTACCTAATAAGTACCACCTACTAGAATGTAAGTGCAAAACGGCTTTTGTTTAAGAGAATTCTCTGTTAAAGTCTAGAGATGGGTTTGCCGTTTGAGGATTAGAGGCTAGCTCAGCAGCTTCAACATCGTGCTTATAGTTTCTTGCAGACTATCGCGACGCGACGGCGCGACGAGACTATAACAATAGAATTTCTAAGAAAATTTCACGGTAGAACAATCCGGTGTTGCGTCGCGCTAGTCTGCACGACGTGTTATAATGCATTTAGGTAGGCACACTACAGGTTATTATTTGTTGTTGTATTTAACTACTAAATGACTGTTGAGATTTTTGCTACAATAGATACCTACTTAGAAACTGTTTACGCCTACATTAATGTGAAGACATTCAGTGTGTGTATGTTGCCTTTGCCATTCTAAAAGGCCAGGCGCTGTACAGATTTTTTTTACTCATACCGTCACTAATTAAATCTAAGTCAAAATTTTCACCATCGTCGCGAACTTGTACGCTCCACACATATCTTTGTAAAAATACAGTTTATACAATATTATATACTTACGGGAGTTTCATTGAAGATCATTGAAGCTCCAACAGAAACTATTCTCGTAGGTATATTCCTCGTGTCAGGAGTGTGTGGAGGAGTGTGTGTGTGTGTAGGGTGAGTTTGAGAAAGTGTGTCGTATACCTACAGAAACCTGAATACATATGCAGAAAACAGGGTCAACAGGGCTGTTGCATAAGTTACTTTAACCATATCAGATGTCAAGATAGGGGTTTCTAAGCTAACTTAGCCTGGGGGTTACCTAGTTTCTCAGAATAATTCTAGGCCTGGATCTCGTAACCGGAGCTATGACACTTGGCATGGCTTTGCTGTGTTGTGTTGGTACACGGATATACAAGGTCCCTTTAAAATAGATGTACAAATTTTAACACAGCGTTCAGTACGTCTAACCAAAGATATCAAAACAAAAAAAAAAAAAACACTGAAACACTTTATTATTTTAGGTCAAAATAAAATCACTGTAATAGTGATTTTATTTTGACCTAAAATAATAAATGGCATTGGGTAACCAACATTTTTAGTGTATTTTCGTTAGCTGATTTATTTTTCTTGTAAGTATCTAATGCGTTTTTCTTATAATTTTTTTACCATTGTCCTTATTTTGGTGGTCTGAATGATTTCTAAAATTTTGTCCATCTATTTTAATGGGACCTTATATTATTGCTTAGATGTCTACATAACGACGGCTCCTAAGTATACTGAGTCAACTAACAAATTTTGAGAATTGCACTTTTTTGTATATTAACAATAATTAAATCATTTTCTATTTAGCTGTAAAAGAAAAAAAAAATATCTTTATAAATAACTAAAAAAAAATAGCGTATACTGGATCAAGTATAGTAATTTATTTATTTTGCACTCGTATACTGAGTCAAGTGTTTGCTATCAATATACGCGGGACGCGAATGCGCTCATTTTGGTGCAAGTTCAAACTGGCTCAGTATACGGCGAAACAGCGCGGTGTGCGGATCAGTCAACTTGCAGTCAACTTATTATATTTTAACAAAATATAAATCCATGATAAATAATAATAATATATAAAAAATCCAATAAGTACATAAAAATATTTTTTGCCACACTTGTAAAGTAATTTTTCTCCATAACGTAGATTCAATAATGCGACGTATAAAAATATAAGTGGTACTTGATCCATTTTTAAGAAACAAATAATCGTCGTACACTAGTCTATCTACATTATCTCATAAATTAATAAAATAATATGAAATTTATTGTTTACAGATGAGAGGCTTTATTATGTTTAATTCACTATAATTAGTTATTTTTTCTTGGTTGTATTAACAATTTAAATATAACCATTTCGATCTTCTTATCGCCTTCCTGTAAAGTTATTAGAAGTATAGTTGACTCAGTATACTTAGGAGCCGTCGATAAGTATAAGTTGTGGTAGGTATAAGGGTAGGTAGTGTACCTTAAAAGGCGAAACTCTGTCTGCATCCTTCCTTTACACATTTAAAAAATAATATAAACCTATAAATCACTCCGAACAGCAAAAGCACAACGCTTATAGGAAGAAGACGTGAGTAGGTACTCGTTATAAGATCCAAAGAGTAGGTAACTATAGTGGACGTACCTAACAGTAGCGAATACATTGATGTTAAGCGCCTTAACAGCAATTGTGATTGAGAGGATTCAGAGAGGATCTGTGAAGGTAATACTATAATGTAAGTAGCTTGTAGATGTATGTAATGTATCTAAGAGGCCTTTTCTTTGTTTAAATGACTAGTCAGAGTGCTTTTAATTAAAACTTGACTGCGTTTGATAATTTGGCCTTTAGGAATTTAAATTATTCATGGCTACGGATCAAATTACTACCTTAACTACTTTTCAAACTGACTTTAATCATAACTGCCTTTATCCACGGCCTTTCCTGAGCACAACAAACTTTAATAACTAGACAATTATCCATTATGCGTTAAAGTCAAAGTCAAATAATTTATGTCAATTAGGCACAAAAAAGGCACTTTTGAACGTCCAAATTTATAACAAAAAAAAATTGATTCTTGTCGCCCCTTCCAAAAGGTAGTTTTCGTATGGAGAATAATGGGCAAGAAACTCCACCGTTACTCTTTCAAAATGTTTTCACAATATTTTGTATACATTAATTATATAATTATATGTGAAGACGATGCACCTAGAATAGAATAGAATAAACAAAACAATCTATGAATAGAACAGGTACCTGTCTATGATCACCACACCATTTTCAATTACGAGGAACTAGAAGGATCCAATAGAATAATATCTCCGCACACATCGTTCGACGTAAAGGTGCGTCTGCACCCGCGAGCATAGATATCCATTTGAAAATAACGCGCATTTGAAATCGCTAACCCCCAATAAGAGGGAACAGGGTCTGTGATTCTCCATACAAATGTATTCCCCTTTTTTGTTCCTGAATAATGCCTCTAGAGTTTTTTTTTTCATATAATCATGGTCTGCTGAAGACAGGTCCCTGTTATTTCCTTTTTTTCAGCAACTTATTGGTATTGAAAATATAACCCTCCAAAAATTACAAAATTAGCCCCATTCTTACCGCCGTGATTAGAGGACTACCAGACAAATTCGAAAAGTGTTTAACATAAAAGAAAATGATAAGAACCTAGACATACTCTTAAAATTTTAAATTAAAAAATAATTTAATTGGCTCAGTTTTCAGGAGAAAAATGGGGAATACGAAACGTCAATCTCATCCATTTTTTTTGTGATATAATCGGTCTGAGTTGCAGCTGTCCCTATCGCACTCTACGGAGGCAGGCTTGAGGTAAGACGACGGCAATAGTTTCTTCAAATACCTATTTTTCAAATCCTCGCAGGCCCTGGTCCCTCTTAAGCTAAAGTGGTGATCAATGCTCATGCCTTCTTTGCATGAGAAGAGACTTTTATACTCTACAGTGGGACAATAATAGGTTGGAACATAACCTTTTTGGCAGTTTTATCCCTATCGGATAAAGTGCCGCTAGCGGCATAATAGTGTCGTTGCCTCGGGCCGGCTAAAGTGCCGTAAGCATTGCACTCACTTTATATTTTGTTTGATAGCTGAGGTTAGTTCGCTGTAAAACACCACATTCCCAAAACATTACATTCTCTTGTGCCTAAACGGACCCTGGCACTCGCCGGCCGCTACCGATGGGCTCCACCACTACACCATCGTCAATGTAAAGCATTGGTAATTTTGAGCTGGAGCGTTACGATAAGTTCGACTCGTGACTACGAAGTTTCTTTGGCGAGGACGTTCCAACAAGCACTATCTTTGTGAATACCTGAGTGACTATACCTACCTACTCTATTTATTATAACACTAAACACTGGCTTTCGAATGCTTACCGTGTGGACATGCGCCCTAGGGATATTTATCTATATCACGGCTTCAACCATCTTCTGCGACAGACACACCTGAAGCACTTTTCACACACTCCAACCAGGTTGACGACGCCGAGTACCCGTTGGCGTATTAACGTAAAAGTGGGATAAATTGTCGAACATGTGGAAGCTTTCATACATACATTTCTCTCCACCGGGTAGCCAAGACCGGGTAACCGGTGAATGTGGAAGAGGGTTTATTGTAATCTAGATATATTATATAGGTAGGTATACCTACGCAACATATACGAAACACAGGTAACTAGGTCACGTCATTCATCGCAGTTATATGGGAGCACGTGAACAGGAAAATACATCACATCAATATTTTAACGATATTCATTGAATGGAAGTAATGGAAATACGGTAGATAGAGTTTACGGACATTTTCATGCGCCTTTTTCAGGCCTTTTTCAACTACGTTGAAGGCGGTGTCCAGACAAGCAAATCCGTATTTTACACGGAGCGACTGCCATCTGACCTTTGCCCTTTTCCACCTGCACAAGTTTGAGCCCTACATTAAAATAATGCTTCGCAGAGACAGTTTCCTAGTGGTCTCTTGCCTTTATAGGACGTTTTAGCAAAGATAGTTTACTATAGGTGCAAACGTTCAAATACACTATAAAGGACGGTCAAACAGTAGGTAGCAATCGTGACTGTAGATAGATATTTCTTTACTGAAGCCCTTCCAATTTTGTTATATGCTATGCTTCGATACATATTATGGATAAAATCGCTTTTGTCGTTTGCAGTATGTCCGCGTTTTTCTTCTAAAATACGCAACGGATTTTGATAAGATTTTCAACACAATTTAGAGAATATATTCCGAAATGTTTATGTGTATAATACATTCATAATAAACTTACAGATAATTAAGAAATCTTGATTTTTTGTCAAGTCGTAAAAACCTTGCGAAGCGGTCGCTAGTTTAAAATTCTACTAATAGGAATATGATAATGTTATTTTCACAGAGTATTACGAAATTCAGTAAAATCTACATCAAATCGGTTATTCGCACGAAGAAAATACTACTACGTCATTATTGCCATTATTTTTATCATTGTCTTGCAATATATACAGACCACCAACGAGAATTTCCCGGGGACTTTACAAGCGAGATCCGGGCGGAAAGCGATTTAACAAATTCAATGTTTTGTTATACGTACATTTAGCGAGAAAAGGGTTTTGTTTGTGGATCTGTAGAGTGGGTTAAATAGGTCACATGCTGGTTATGTAAATATTCCAGACTCCTTGTCCTCTTTGATTGTTCGCAGTTTCGCGTGGAAACTTAAGTAAAGGTACCATTCCGTGGCTGACCGAGGCGGCAACTGCAGGCGACGTTTCGCCGCGACACGACTGGTTTCTATGAATTTCTATGAAATATATACCTTATGTAGCTAGCGAGACGTCGTTTGCAGCTACGGGCGAGCGACAGACGACACTCGTGCGATTACACGTTTTTCTATCTCCTATCTACCGACTGGAATACGGGCTGCTGCCGCCTGCGGTCAGGTTCGGGATCATGGCTACAGCGACATCACGCGGCGGCACGTTGCCTGCAGTTCCCGCCTGCGATCGGGTACGGAATGGTACCTTAAGTATTGACCTTTGAGCTTTTGTCTGATTAAAAATAATTATCAGATTAATTGTAGACTTATTATTTTGTTACTACAATAAATGTTTGCGATTGCTGGCATTTTAATTAGCAGACAGGCTGCAACAACTCATCTAGGTCATTTTCGGGTCTGTATTAATTAGTTTATTACTCTGACAGTACCTGCCTATCTGACAAATTCTGTTTTAATTTTGAATTTATCTAAGAGTGGATAGTATCTATTTGGAGACTGAAACAGGTCCTAACTGTACATTACCTAATAGATACCTAGGTACTTCACGTTGAACAGATACATAAGTAATGATGTGTGAACACTTAACAGTGAACGTTACCAAATATCAATTTGATACTATTTGCTGATCAAACGGCTCTGAAACATGAATCAAATGATGTATCTCGTTGAATAGAATCGCTCAATTAGTTTCTAGTCATCCATCTTTGTTCTTGTTCATGAGACGCTTCGTAATAGCACAGTATAAATAAGTAACAGTATTAATCATCACAGAAAACGGCCGAAACGACGCGCTTCTAAATCTCAGTGTATATCAATACGCAACAGTACTGAGTGCGCGGCAGTTACGCACGGACGCGGAAGGTTTATCTGCCGAGCGTCCGTACGTAATTATTTCAAGGTCATTAATAATAATAAAACTATGTAAATTATAAGTATTTCAATGAAATAAAGGAAAATAAAACTATTATGTTACTAGACATTGACAGAGGGGCGTTGTTGGTAAACATTTGTGAATTTGCCGCGCCAAAAGATCCTTGTACGGTTGTATTGTTTTTTTGGGTTTTGTACCCGAAGAGTGCCAAACGAAACCCTATTACTAAGCCTCCACTGTCCGTCGGTCTGTCAGCGGGCTGTCTCTCATGAACCGTAATAGGTAGACAGTTGAAATGTTCACTGATTGTGTATTTCTATTGTGGCTATAACAACAAATAATAAAAATAGATCAAAGTTAAAAAAGGTGGTCCTCATATGAGAAACGTTTTCTGCTAAATATTCTACGGTGGTACGGAACCATTCATGTGTAAGTCCGACTCGCTCTTGGCCGGTCTATTTTTTATGAACTTATAAGTAGGTTAAGATAAAGATAATAAGCCCAGGTATGCACGGGCGTATTTTTATCGCGGCGATTTTTTTTCGTGTATTGGATTTTGGACGCTCTGCTTAGCGCCGAGAGTTGAATATCTAAGTGTGTTTTCTTGACGCGCTGGACGCGAAAAAAATACGTCCGTGTGAATCTGGGCTAAAAGCGCGAAGGTTTCAGTTGTGCTTGTTTAATGGCATTTCTTCATAAAATATGGGACATTGAACGTCTGGTGAAAAACTGTCAACACGCCTGCCTGCCCCATTGAGGAATACACGTTATATTTTCGAAACAATTCTTACATGGAGCGCTACAGGTTGGAAAGGCGCAATAAAAGGCAATTGGCACGTCCCTTTCGTATGGAATATAATGCCGACATCGGTAAACGTGAGACGTGGGCAATACAGCAAGGGGTTATAAGTAACCATATATGTATATAGGATGTATACCTGTACTGTCTCGGTTCATATACATATGTAGCTGCATCACCATTCAACAATACGCGCGCCGCGCGCGCCGGCCGAGTGGCCAGCCGCGGAGCCCTAGTGTTCAGCTACCGCCACCGCGATGGTGGCGCCCCCGTCGTGAGTTTCGGAAACTACAGACCAATACGTGCTGTGCGGTGATTGGTTATCCAAAAATCGTATGTTTTTTAAGATGCCCGCAATCGATTTTTATAATTTTAAGAATTTGTATTTATAGCTAAGTTTTTTATAAAATAAATCCAGTATCATTTAGTGCCTTGAACTGCTCGTTTCTTTCCATCACCTCAGCTCCTAACACATATATAGATCTATATAGGCTGGTGGTTTTGCCATCGGGCCACTTGCGCCATACCTACTGGACAACTATTTCTATGGAAGCCATAATAACCAGAAGAAAACTTTTTGTAAAGGTGCACAATTGCACATGCACGGCATGTGTAGATTTACAGTTGAATGTAAGGGCGCAGGAAGTCAGCAACTGAAGGGGTCTGATAGGACCGATGCCTGCCGGGTTTGTGGGAAGGTCCGAAAGGGATACCGTGGCCCCTGGCAACGTAAAGGCAACTGAAGGAACACGGGTGGGTTTTAGTCAGTAAGAGTCTGACACGCCCTGCCGCTCCACTCAGAGCGGGAGAAGTTATTCGATTATTTCCCACCCAAAAAAAAAAAAAGGGCGGAGCAAGTCGCGCCGCCTCGTTTTGTTACGAAGTTCCTGGAATCACCGAAAAGGTCGGGTAAGAATGACACTAGCTGGTGACAGTTGACAGTCAATCTAGCAGACCGTCGCATCGACGATTGCGTGGCGGCTGTCTTATGATGACAGAAGAGATATCAGGGGAGCCGCTGTCGTATACCTGAGTATTTGTTCCATGCAGTCGACCACGTCTACGACGAACTGCTATATTCGAGCACAATTCTGATGATATTGAAGCTGCTGAACCACACGATAACCACTTCTGTTAAAAGCTATCCTGCGCTGTTATATAGATAGACTTTTAATAACATTGTTTTAATATGGATTGATTATGTATTGCAGACAGATAAATAGAATCAGCCTTTTATTGATCGCTTCTGAATAAATCGTCAGCGTTGGCTCAACTTTAGTAGGTACTGTACCTACTGCTATCCATTAAATAAATAAACCACTTCTTTCTGGAAGGGTAACTGCCATAAAGCTATGAGACAAAGAGATTTAAGATACTATAGAGAGGCTATCAGAAGAAATGTCATAGAAAAAACTGTGATCCCATGTCTCAGTGACGCCATCTAGCTTATTATAGCAAAATTACTTAATAGCCAAGTTTGACACGATACACTTACACACGACACACTTATTTGATTACTAACCGTCAGATAGATTGACATAACTGAGAAAATTATTTAATTTATTCAAATAAATGATAAAATAGGTAGGTACAAACGAAAATAAACCGTGGTACGTCTAGTGGTTTTTTCAATATGAGATGCAATACCGTAATGGAGAATTCGGTTTGTATTGTTCGAAAATAATTTGTCCACGAATGCGACTTGACATGCAGGCGTACCACACTTGACTGAGCGACTTGCCCACTAGGAGAAATGTATCGGATTACGATTATTTTGTTCGCTATATCCCGTCTATTGTTACGTAATAATTAAAATGTCTTTGCTATAAGACGAAAATAAATACAAAGACGAAAATAAACCGTGGTTACGTCTAGTGGTTTTTTCAATATGAGATGCAATACCGTAATGGAGAATTCGGTTTGAATTGTTCGAAAATAATTTGTCCACGAATGCGACTTGACATGCAGGCGTACCACACTTGACTGAGCGACTTTTGCCCACTAGGAGAAATGTATCGGATTACGATTATTTTGTTCGCTATATCCCGTCTATTGTTACGTAATAATTAAAATGTCTTTGCTATAAGACGAAAATAAATACAAAGACGAAAATAAATTCAATGGAAAACTACTGGAGCGGTATCGAAATAAAACGAGAAATCATCGTAGTAAAAAAAAGATTTTCAGTAGAATGACTCTATTACGATTTTCGAAAGAATAAATTCGTCTTTCAGGCAATAACATTTTCTACCGTCAACGTCAATTTAATTGTCCCCTCCAACGAATTGGGTCAAACAATTTGTGTCCGCTGTCGTTTCCGTGTATTGGTTGGGTTTACTAGTACACACGCAACAACATGATGAGAAGCAACTTTTTTGTTTTGTCGTAACATGTGTGCTGACGCAAGTAGGTCGCTAGTACCTACATAGGTGATACCTAGGCAGGTTACCTACTCGAGTCAGCAAACACGTTTCGACAACTCAAAACAACAATAACACAAGTATTTACAGAATCCATTTACATTACCTATTTATTATGTACAGAAAGACGCCAGCAGGTCAACCTCAATACTCAATACTTAATATCTTTATTGCTTTACCATAATGTGTACTTAGGTGGTAACTATATAATTTAGTTCATTATGGACCCTGTAGGGCACAGCAAAAGGGTAGGAGAGAGGAAGTCCTGTTTTACGAGATAATTAATTAAGTTGTTTTTGTGGGAACAAGTTTTAACTTACATATTATAATAATCGAAAGTCAGGAGATCGCGAATAAGATACTATTTCACTTATCTATTATTTATGTATTATTTTATCTGCAAAATGTACTTAAATGTTTTAGATGATTTTATATAGCTGTACATACTCGTATGTATTATAATTCTGTTTATTCATATGTATGAATTGTTTTTCTTAGAATAATTATTATTGCTATATTATTTATTCTAAGACTCTCGATAAGTGTATCTAAGTCCATGATTTTGCGTGGATGTGACGCATATTTTCCCCCAAATTGTTATTTTCGTGTTTTGTTCTTTCCTGCGTCATGTGTACCGCAAGTAAACGTATTTTCTTTCTTTCTTTCTTCTAAGTTGAAGTTAAGTTTTACAAACCAATCACTCATATTTAAAGTTAAGAAAATGCCGCCTGTATTGTAACGTCTATTAATCGTATTATACCAAAAAAGAAACCAATTTATCATTTAACATGGTAGATTTTTTTAATAAAGTCTAACAGGAATCACGAAATCGTCATAAAAAGACAATGGTTTGATAATGCACTCAATGGATTCAATTCTAGTTATGGTCGTTATTCCTATATTCTTACTATTTATTACTGAACAGTGCACTATTTTACTAGATTATAATACCGATGAGGCCAACCTACTCCCTAAACAAATAGCTCTTTTATGGATTTTTGGGCTATGATCGCATTTCTCGGTATTCCCGTTAGACTAAGCATAATTAATAGTACCACTGTAATCTAGAGATCACAAGGAACAAATCAACATGCGTTTCATTAATAGACACCACAATTTTTGGTGGGCCTAATCGCCGAACAAAAAAAACTATCTCCTTTTTTTTACGATTTTTTTTTTTAAGTAATTTCACGTAAGAGTGTTTTACTTATATACTTAATCGTGACTTTGTCAAATTATTTTGCATGAAAAACGAAGTCGAAAAAAAAAGAAGATTTTGAACAATAATTAATATGCCAGTTAATTATTTGACATGGTCTTATTAATGCCCTAGAGTAACTGGATATCAAAAGGAAGACGTTGTCGAAACACACTTCTAAACACTATCCTACCTACTTACAAAAATGTAATTTAAAAAAACCTTTACAAAAAAAAACAACGACTTGCCGATTTGCCACCGACTTCCGAAATTAAAGTTATTTTTCACTTTGTAGGGTTTTCTTTGGAAGTCGGTTGTTTTTTGTTTGTGGTTGTGGTACCTACCCCACACAAATTCAAATTCCTACCACTACCTGGGGGTCTACTCCCTAAGCGAAGTCCGTAGTTTAGTCCGAAGTTACGGATGCTTTGTGCTCCGTCTGACTCACAGACATACCGTAAGTGAGACGGAACGTGAAGCGAAAGTAACTTCGGCCGAAACTACGGACTACGCTTAGTGAGTAGACCCCAGCTATGTAAATAACAGGTACAGAAAGCTATCATCATATCATGCACATAGACTAAGTGGGAAAATACGTATGGTTGAAGCTAACTCAAAAACTACCAAAGCAAAGTTGCAAAAATTTATATGGGACCACCCAGAGGTAGGAATACTTCAGAAAGTATGACCTACCAAACAAAAAAGAAACGATATAATAGAAGAAAGAAAGATAAGAAAGAAAATACGTTTATTTGCGGTAAACATGGCGCAAAAAAAGAACACAAAATTAAAAAATGGAAACAAGTTTAGGGAAAATATGCGTCACATTTACGCAAAACGGCCATCGCTCAGCATGATGCTGCGACCCTATGCAAGACAGAGTCCCAGCGCTGGTTTTCAAGACAGAGCCCCAGCGCTGGTTTTCAATAATTGGCGATAATGACGACGATAATCAATTCATAATTGGCGGAGTAATCGCGTAACAAATATACAAACAAGAAAAAAAACACAGTTGAATTGAGAACCTCCTTCTTTTTGAAGTCGGTTAATAACTCAGTCTAATAATGCCAACAAATTAATTAAGTTTGTTAAAGAATAGTAACAAAAAATGTTATCAAAATGTGTTTTTTTTAATTAACAGGCGGATCTTTTCTTCGCCATACATTTTTTCTAACATTTTCCGAGGTTGAGTCCGGGAATTTTAACTAATTAACTCTTACAGAATTCCTATTATTGTGGCACAATATTTAGGGGGGAAGGGGGTTGATTTTGTAGGCGTCCAATCAGGGCGGGTTGAGTGAATAGCGCACTCTCGCGGAGGGTGCTAAAATTGAGTTTGTCACAATTTATGTCGGACGGGACGAGGCACATTGATTCCCAGTTACGTGACACTTTGTAAGTATGCATTTTAAATATATATTTTACTAGCTTCCTCCAGCGGCTTCGCCCGCGTAAACCTTATAATTACAAACTTACAAACAAACAAATTTTACCTCTTTATAATATTATTATATATGTCGCCGCGAAAGCGTCTACATGTAAAGATTATAACATAATCTTATGCGTAACTACATATTATAATTGTTATTCCCCATAAAGTCTTTGATCCTGCCCTCTATGGGTCACTGTGGAATACTGTTACAGTCATTCGCATGCATCTGTGAACGTTATTGATTCCTTTGCGATGAAACGCCATCTATTACCGACTTTGGTGAACTCAGTCAATATACAACTGGAAGTGAAACTTACTAACTTCGATGTTGGGGCAAAAACGTGTTATATATTATTACCTAGTATAGTATAGAAATACTTCTATACTACACTAGGTAATATTATTAATTGATTAATTAGCTAAAAAGTAATATTAGCAATTATTTAGACAGTACCCAAGAGCCCTTGATAGATTTTCTCCTGCATTTCAGGATATGAAATCGATTTCACTACTTAGATAGGTAGAGTGCGCGCCACAAAAGAAGGCCTGCGGAAAATTGTGGAACTACATTTTTTTAATGCAAAGTGAGTGGTGATGCGGGACTTCAGTGATGACGCGGGACTTCAGTGATGACGCGGACTCTAGGTGCTCACACAAATAATATAAACCACCCATAGTATTTGCTTTCAAAGTCAGATAGTTTCTATAATAACCGATAATTGCTCAGTCGTTCTCAGGAAAGCAAAGCCTTTGCACATCGACTAACTTCATACTATCCAGTATCGTGCAATAATTAGCATTATTCTTAGGTAGCGAAAGTCTGTGCAAGCAATACGATTTACTCGCCCGATAACAAGCAACTGCACTGTAGCAATTTTCTTTTATCCGAGCAACGATACTTGTTTACACTTCAGTGCAATTTAATCTACCTATTAGAACTTGCAGACTCGTTTACTACAGAGAATTCACATAGTGCAAACGAGGCATGAAGTTTACAAGTTTACTAGTTGGTAGGTATGTATCTAAAGTAGTTTGAAGTTACGAGGTAAACTACAAACTGGTTTTTCAGAAATCCTATGCAGTAGTGAATTGTTTTGTATTTAATATTGATTGTTTTGTTGAAAGTTCTGAAACGAATTGGTTTTTAACCCCTACGTGCTACTGCACATAAAAATAAATATTTAACCCTTAGTTGTACAGTCAGGATTTAGGTACTTAAAAGGTGTTGAACCCTTTAACCGCCATGTCATAATTTGCGTGGAGTGCATCTAGCGCCAGCAACCTTTAGGTACAATTTTGCATAATGTTGTAAAATATAGTTATCGATAAACAAACTAATGAAATAAATAAAACTTACTCATTTTTAATCAAAGGTTTATTTGTTTTCTTTTTTCAAAAATACGTTAATCAGTAGCGTTATTTGTACCTATTATACAGGAAATATATATAGTAAATAAAACATTAAACTTATCTAGTCTATTATCCTGCGGACAAAAATTACAGCATGACATTTAAAAATGACATTATATGTTAAAATTTGATCTGTTTATTATGATTAATGTATAAAGTGTTAAAATATTGGGACACAAATAATATTAACAACAAATAAAATAACTAAATCAACTTTAGTTTTTCTTAAAAACAAAATAAATTGGTAATTACACATATTATTATTATCTAGCTGTCTTTTGACTGTAGAATAAATAAACAGACCAGAAAAACAAAAGAGTGATTTATCGATTCATTATCACAATCCGTTCCTACTAACTGACTAATATCATTAATTGATTGCTGCAATATATTTAATAGTTCTTCGTCGTCGTATAACATTATCGACAACTTCTCGACACTAGCTTAGAAATAATAATAAAGAAGCACGTGTTATCACGGCGATGGCGCTAGCGCAACTGACGTTTATTCAAAATAAGACTTTAGTTGACCTTGAGCCGCACGTAAAATTACGGCGACGGCGTTCGCGGATCGTCTGCACTAGTGACGTACTGGCATAAGTCGGTAATTTATACTTCTTTGTTGATTTCTACATATTATATCACTTAAGCTTATTGGGTTTTGAATAAATAATTAAATCGTTAATAAACTATGAAATTTGAATGAATGTTTAGTTGATAGTTTGATAAAAAACACGATGTTTTTTATTAATTTAGCATCAGGAGTTTCATATGTGGTACAACACTAGTCTGCGTGAAATCACGGGCTCGGCGAAGTAGGTTGATATTTAGACGTATCACGAATTGAGAACTATTAATTATTTCATTTAATTAGCAAAAATATGTTTCTAGTACTGTTAAAAATAAAGTAATAACACGAAATATACTAAGATTTAGTAAGCAAATTCAACATCTATTGAACATTTTTTAAATGACAGGACTTTTACGCAATATTCCGACGTGGCGACTGAGGTATTATTGTTACAACACGTAATATTACGGCGATGGCGGTTAAAGGGTTAAAAGTTCTCTCATGATCTGCTAAAAATATAACAGTCTTCATAAACATATCACCTCGCCTGTATTCCCTGAAGGGTTATGTTGAGGAGCGCGACGCGACAGTGCGACGCGACACCGGTTATTGTTATACCGTGAAGTTTTTTTAGAAATTGTATTGTTCGAGTCGCGTTGCGCCGTCGCGTCGCGCTGGTCTGTACGAGCCTTAACTAGGGGCGAGCGTATTGCCATCAACCGGGCACAAATCCAAACTCCGGCCTGCTAATGAGATGCTTCCAAATGGAAAAAAACCCAATAACACTTTGGGAGAATCGCACCGAGGACCTCATGACCGATGCCTGCCGGCGTGGCGGGAAAGTCAGAAAGGTATACCGTGGCCCCTGGCAACGTACAGGCAACTGAAGGAACACGGGTGGGTTTTAGTCAGTAAGAGTCTGACACGCCCTCCCGCTCCACCCAGAGCGGAAGAAGTATTTGATAATTCGCCACCCAAAAAAAAAAAAAAAGGACCTCATAGAATGATCGTGATAGTACCTACTCATTCTACCTATGCATTGTATAATTATGAGTAGTTCTTCCATGTGAAAAATACCCTACCAAGTCAGGTTAAATGACTGGATACTTAATTTTTTTTGGGAGAATATAAGACTTATTGGGTGTTGCCAAGGTAATACAAAAACAGCTATATACTGTACAAAGTACCGTCGAACATCTGCGGCGTTTATCGTTAATCACGAGGGACGGACGACAGATGTGCCCGCGCTACTTTATGAAATTGGACTTAAAATAGATACACGCGTACTCCGAATTGTACTGTGTCCTTTCTTCTAAGGTAGCTGCTATATAGCACACTAGCTGCGCCCCGCGATTTCACCCGCATAAGTCTTGATACCGACGGAATATCTGGATGAAAAGTATCCTATGTCCTAACCCACGTCATGGTCTACCCATATGCCAAATTTTATCCAATTCCGTTCAGCCGTTTTTGCGCAAAAGCGTAAACAAACAAACATATAAACATAAAAAATCAAATGTTTTCTCTTTATAATATTAAATTATAGTAAAGATTATATTTTGTAAATTATAGTTAGCCTTAGCTGGAATGTCGGTGAGGTGGTCATTGGCGTTCATTCCATACAAACGAATGTATTCCTCTGTTTTCTCCCTGGTTAATGATACAAAAGCAAATATTTTTTTACGATATGATTTATATGTATATAACCACTGCCATGTCTCTATGATTGGTTCTATGGCGTACTTGCTTAACTTTAGAAGAAAAAATGGAACAATAAACTAAAGATACGAACATGGCCGTGGTAGATATAGATTTGGTACCTATATCGTATAAAAATATTTGCTCTACAGTCCGGCCGTCGCCTGACAAGTTAGTTGGACAATTTCTAGTAGTAATAATGATCAACACATATTCTTTAGTATGAAACTGACAGGTGTCAAAAACACATTCTCTCGACGACCGGACTGTAGTGTTATTTTTAGTACCCAGGGAGAAAACAGAGGAATATGTTTGTATGGAATAAACGCGTGACATCATTTTCTCTTAATTAAGGGTCGACCGAGACCGAGACCGAGAATTAAAAAAAAATCTCGGCCGAGACCGAGAGCTGTGAGCGAGAATAGAAAAATCGTGAAGAAAAATGAAAATGCGCTAATTTCGCAAATTATATATTTAAGAGGGTAACAGTTTTAATATTCCAAATTAAACATGATGTTGTAGGACAAAAAAATCGGCGTTATCACCCATCAAAAAGTGTCGCCTCTCGTCGTATAACTGACCAGCTCTACTAAAGAGCGTTTCACTTGCTACATTAGTAGGCGGCGCTGATAAAAACTTTTTTGCTGACTCTCTAAGAAAGCTATCAAGCGCTATTGCGATTGCAGCATTTTAACTGTTTTTGTCACTGGCTATTGGCTCACAATCAATTTTTTTTGGAATCATGAGCTGCCCATAAGCTGGATTCATCTGTTGCGGCCATGTTCGATGAGTTAGCTGACGATTGCAGTAAATTATTACCGTACAATAAGTCTCGGTTATGTCCATGAATCTCGGCGATATTTAGCTGAGAACCTAGACCGAGTTCTCGGTTGGATTTGCAGTCGAGAATGCCGAGACCGAAACCGAGACCGAGATCTCGGTCGAGCCTTACTCTTAATTTTAACCTACTTTGAGTTCTTAAAAATGGTGTTCGTTATTTACAAAAGGCTCTAAACTGCAATGAGGACTCCTGTTTCTCAAACACTGAAGTCATCCGTAACTTTTTTGCGATGGTGTAAACGCTATTATCGGGAATCCACGGGACACAGCAAATTGAGCGAAAAAAGTTTATTTCATAACACAAATCTCATATCTATATTTAATCGCATATTTATATTTTTCTCTTCTTGTTCTCACACACTATTGTCTACATTTCTTTCTCATTTCTCCTATCGCAGGTCTGCTGGAAGATATTTCTTAAGAAATAAGCAGTACTTTTGTACTCATAATTATGATTATGTCTTATCTGTATCTATTTTTCTGTGTGTACATAAATAATAAAATAAATAAATAAATCTGTATATCTGTCGATTTTTCTTTAAGTCTTTTGCTAAGCGCACTGGAAGACTGAAAGTCGATCTAAAATCACAAAAACACACAATTTCTCTTTCATAACTAAGTAATTTAGTGATCTGAGCTATATCGTCAGTCCCGTATCATTTCCAAATACATTCTTTTTTCCCATTTTCAGACTGTTGAGTGCAGTTAGCCGGGAATGGCTTGAACTGCATCACCGGAACTCAACGGCCGGAATAGACAGTGAGCTCTTTGCTCAACTCAAATATACAACAACGGATCTCAGGACGGATCTTCGCTAGTGGCTCGACATCCCGCTAGTTGGACGAACAGAGAATCCGGTTCTGACTATTTTATGCCCCTTTACGTCTGTATTATCTGTTTACTTAAAAGCTACCTTAGATCTCTCCACCGCTTTTGAACAGGCGAGAACTAGTGAAGAGAGATCCCATTAATTAATTGTAAAAGAAGAAACGAACGAAAATTCGAGTCTTCGTTTGTTTGGTGGTTTCGGAATCCAATTTCGGAACCATCAAGAACCAAGAACGCTGTTACTTACTTTTCTTTTGAACATTCGTACAGAAATAATATATGTAGAAGCCAATAATAAAAGAATAAAACAAACAATATGAAAGCCGTAACATATCTAATGACTCGGGCAAACGTGTATAGTTTCAGGCTGGGGTTATTAGTGCTGCCATTCGTTAGATAATCGAGTTTCTGTTATTCCGCGCTGGAAATATTCCGAATAGTGATTTTTACGGAATCCCGAATCACTGTAGGTACCCCAATACAGTTGTTCTCCTTGCCTATTCCGGGTATATACGGTTGCAAATAACTTCTCCTACATCATATAATTTGGAAGTTTGGATGTGGGAGTAATCTTCAGAACTAATGAAGGAAGCAACAGTGTTGCCGCGTTCCAGAAGCTGGTGGAGTATTAAAGTCTCGTATCGATAACCAGAGGCCCTAGTGAGAGTTTCTTTTAACCATTTCGACTTTACGTATCGACCGCGTTCAGCGCCCCGATTGGCCCTTCACCAGTGAAGGGCAGTGAAGGGCCAATGAGAGCGCCGAACGCGGTCGATGCGTAAAGTCGAGATGATTAAAACAAATTCACATTATGGCCTCAGCAGAGAATTCAACTACTGAATACGTATTTCAGTGTTCCTCTCAACCGTTTGTCGCTAGCTTTGAGCGTCTCAAACCGTAGCCTCAGTCCTCAGAGAGGAAATAGGAAATAGTTTCCTCTTTTACAGCAACCTTTAAGACTCTACATTGTGAGTGGAATTGCGTTTGGGGTAGGATAGAAAGTTTTACATACATTAGAGAAAAGCTCTGTGGGAATTGATAGTGTGCGGGACCTCACATAAGGACGTGTCTATATGAGGCCCTTGTTCCATGTTAATGGTAATTTTTGCAAGAAGATGGAGCAGATCTTTTTCTATAAGTTGGACTTTATTAAAGTCCTTAATTGTTGGTTTATTTCTCTACAAAGGAGTCGAGCTTTTTAAATATGGACACAAATTTTCAGACTTATGTTCTTTTTTATTTTAAATATCTTATGCGATATCATTTATATCAAGGATTTTTGCTGTAAGTATAGACGGATGTAGAATGCCACTTGATAAATAGGCACTGTCATCAACAAAAGGATCGACCCTTTCACAACTAATGAAGAGAGTCGGCTTGACCTATATGGGGACTCACGTGGCCATATTTTATTCATAAATTGCCTACTATAACTTCCATTGCATTAAAAACTCGTATAGGCACATACATAAAACGCAACGACTCTTTGTCTGTCCGTCCATTAGTGCGCTTTTAACTCGCACACCGCTATCCGATTAACGAGGTTTTTTTATTCACAGATATACTAGGCTTTCATATTTTGATTATACGAGCGAAACTGGAGGATTGGTTCCGGCCCGGATTTACGTGAGTCGTAAGTCGTGGGTCCGAACCCAGGCAGGCACTTTGTGTAATTTATTTCATCACCAATGCTCTCAAAACGGTGAAGGAATAGTGTTTGTGAGATGTGAATTCGAAGACATGTGACATTCACCAACCCGCACTCAGCCCGCGTGGTGGATTATGGCCCAGTTCCTCTCACTGGGAGGAGACCTGTGCTCCAGGAGTGGGAAAGTTATAGGCTGATTATGAGCGACACTTTGGGCAAAGCTAGTAAATTATAGCAAACCCAAGAGAACGCCACTCAAAATAATTAAGTAAGGAAAGTCAGTGCCCAATTTGGAAGGTCATTTCAGACCCTATCGTGAGTTGTAACTGCCGAAACGAAGTGGCGAAGCTTTTAGTCTCAGGGCCAAATGTCAAAGGTGAACCTTACAACGAAGCACACATGCTCAAGCGTGATACTTTACTTAATAATTGATGAACGAAGCGCTAACGTGGAATAATTGAGTCTGCATGTTTAAGAGATGCGTTCAGACGAGATTAGAGCGTGATTTCATCTTAGTTAATGTAGAGAAACACTTTAAAAAAGTAAGTTCAAAAACTAAAATTGACTACTGAAAAAACCGGCTCTAAAAAGTATGAAACAAGAAAATATTTCAGACAGAAATCAAGACATAGGTACAAAAATGGTCAAGGTAAAGCCGTGGTCGCATGTCTGTACACTTACAAAATTATAATGGCATGTAACGATGCCTATAACCAGCGGCCGATGAAGACGCTTCCAACGTTACCTCATTTGTAAAATTATGATTAGTAGTTTAGACTTTATGAGGTGACAGATGAACATACATACCAGTCAAAATCATAACCCGCCTTTTCGCCGTAGTCGAGTAATTGAGAGGTCTTATTTGTATTCTGAACAAAACAAGTTAAGTACTAGTCTGTTCAAAAAGTAATGATAATCGGTTCATATTTTCTATACTAATAATAAAGCTGAAGAGTTTTTTGTATGTTTGAACGCGCTAATCTCTGGAATTGCCTAACGGATTTGAAAAAATCTTTTTGCATTTGATAGTCCAATTCTTGAGGAAGGCTACAGGCTATTGAACATCACGCTAGGACCCATAGGCGCCGAACAAAAAGAAAAATAACCGATTATCATTACTTTTTGAACAGCCTAGTATGTATGTATATACTAAGCTGTTCAAAAAGTAATGATAATCGGTTATTTTTATTTTTAGTAAAAGTAATAATGCCTACATACGTAGGCGGCTGTATTCGAAGGGTCTCGATAGTGACGATTTACTTTAAAAAATTGAGTTTGGTTTCGAGTTGTTTGCGGTCACTCGAAGTGCACTTTACATTGTACCTACAAGGCAAAGTGTGATTGAAATAACTGGAAACCTTAAAAGGTGATTGTTCCCATCTCATAATTAAAGACAACTTTTACTACGGGAAAACCAAAAAAATAAATCCTGAAATCGAAAAAAGAGGTATACCTATAGTACGGGTGTACAGTACACCCGTACTAGGTATACCTCTTCCCAACCCTTTAGTGCACCGTCGTACTATCATAGTGGGTAACGTGTTTTCGATAACATCATAACATCACGCCTTGCTTCCCCGAAGGGATGGGCAGAGGTGTACCTAATAGTACTCCTACATTTCGCCAGTTATGTTTAAGTCTAGTGTAATAGGTGGCGAGCCTATTGCTATCAACCGGGCACAAATTCAGACTCCGGGCTGCTAATGAGAAATTCCAGATCGAAAATCCCAACAACACTTTGCCCGACCAGGGAATCGAAACCACGACCTTATGCTCTGCAGTAGCGCTTGCGACCACAAGACCAACGAGGCAGTTCCTATAGTAAAAGTTGTTAATAACAATGAGTACAATGACCGATCCGATCCGTTCGATTTTCAGGTGTCAGTTATTTTAATCACACCTTGTATAAGGCTGTGGTATTATCATACAGCTATTAGGTAAGTTCCACATGCAGGACGATATTCACAAGTTCCCTGTCTAAGTACGTAACTCTTGCTTTACGTATCTTCTTCCTAACTTGCAATCTCGCATTCTAAGTTAATTTTCAGGTACGCTGACAGCCAGTACGCTTACGCCAAAGTCATTTTGCATTCTCGAAAGGTGTCACGTAGTGTCCTTGTAGGAGTAACAATGGCTAAGGTATCGAGTCATGAAGTGCATATTCTGAGGTTGTATTCCTATAGGTACCTAATGGCACATAGGAACAATCAGCTTAGGATCTATAGGATCAGAGTGGATTAAAATTGCCTCTATGGGAGAGACGGTACACAATTTTACGTACAACGCTACAACGCGTGGCCAAAATCGGAACTAACGCCGCCATCTTGTTTTGCCAATACAATTTCTGTGACAATTTCACAAATGTTTACCAATGATGCCCCCATTGTTATGTCTTTCAGGCGCCAAAACATTCTTGTAGCACTCTATGGCCATTGCAATTTGGACTTTCATTCCCTTTAAGGTATGATTCCAAAACGCTGCACGCACCAGTGCTGCCGCGTCACAACTGTTCCCCATACATTTTCTATAGGTTTATATGAGATAACATTCCGAGCACGGCAGCAATGTGACGCAGCAATGTCACGCAGTATTTGTGCCGTGTTCGGAATGTAATCTCATATAAACCTATAGCAAATGTATGGGGACCAGTAGATACGCAGCAGCACTGTCGCGGCAGCACTGTCGCGTGCAGCGTTGTTCGGAATTATACCTTTACTATTAATAAATCAATCTGCCTAGCCTTTTTCAAACTATCTTGAGGTCAGCTTCCAGTCTAACCGGATGCAGCTGAATACTAGTATTTTACATGGAGCGACTGGCTATCTGACCTCCACAACCCAGGAGGAATCTCGATATGTAAAAAACCACAGACCCATCCACGGACCAACCCCGGCAAGCTCTACCTTTACTATTAATAGCCTGGCTAATATCTTTAATGACGCCTTACGTGAGCATAAAAATAGTGTTTTTATTCGACACGAAATTCTCACTTCATACTAGGGCTGACCGAAACAACACGGTGTCTTCCAGAGAATTTTTATGTTGGCGTCATGTCCCCAAGTAATTTTAATGAAATTCAACTTCATTCATCATGAAATAATAATTACTGAAATCAGAAGTTTAAGGCTAAGGCCAAGCAGTTTGAATAATTAATAGGTTTCAAAGTTTCAAACTAAATCAATACTTCACTGTCTAAGCAAGGAACTTGACATTTTAAGCTTTCAAGATTTGATAATTATGATCTAGATTTAGAGTTAGTTAAGCTTTTGGGATTGACGTTTAGGAATACTTAAAGTTTAGTCAGGTTTCCAAGAAAACATTTGAATGGCCCCTTAATTTGTATAGGGCCCCGTAGTTTAGGGTCGGTACCACTTACCAGGAAATCGTGTTAGGAGTTTTGGATAAGTTTACTTCTGTTTTGCGTAAAATGTTCAGAAATTTTCTGAATTTTCAGAGTCAAGTCAATGTTTTTTGTGACTGAGTTTTCTATATAAATTTATCCAAACACAATAACACGAATTTCTGGGACCAACCCTTAAGAGGGAATAGGGCCTGCGAGGAATTTGAAGAATAGGTATTTGAAGAAACTATTGCCGTCGTCTTACTTCAAATCTGCATTCATAGCGTGCGATAGGGACAGCTGCACCGCTGATCCGATTATATCACAAAAAAAATTTACTAGTTCGACGTTTCGTAGTCCCCTTTTCTTCTCGAAAACTGAGCCGATTCAATTAGTTTTCACATTAACATTTTAAGAAAGAATATGTCTAGGTTCCTTTTATTTAATTTTATGTTAAATATTTTGAAATTTGTCTGGTAGTCCTCTAATCACGGCGGTAAAAATGGGGTATTTTTGTAATTTTTGGAGGGTCAAATGTTCTTTACCAATAAGTTGCTGAAAAAAAGGAAATAACAGTGACGTGTCTACCGCAGACCTTGATTTTATGAAAAAAAAAATTGCTCTAGAGGCAATAATCAGGAAGAAAAAAGGTGAATACATTTGTATGGAGATTCGCAGGCCCTGGGGCCGTATTATGAAGTATTAATTCCATCATTTTTCCACTGCGAAAAAAGGATGGTGCTATCGGCCTTGTAAAGCTCCGTCCCTCACTCACACTGGAAAAATGGTGGCATTAATAGGTCATAACACGGCCCCTGTTCCCTCTTAAACACCAACGGTGCAATTTATTTAATCGATGAATTTTCATGCCAGCTGTTCTCTCAGTCGTACTATTTAGAATCGAGTAGCAACATTTCATAATACTCTTTTTTTGCAATTTTGATTACTTATCAATTACTATTTCTGTAGGTTTTCTTGGAATTGGTTAGTACATACCTTGGCGGCATCAAAAGCGGCGAAAGACACCGTGGTGGTGCGTGCCTCGGACTTGAAGGTGTTGGTGTATCAGCCAGAGAAGCCAGAGAGCCATGCGCAAGCGGCGCAGCGCGTACGTCGAGCGAAGCTGCGCGGAGGGGTGAGGGAGAGCGGGGGACGCCGCTAGCCCCCGCTTCTAGCGTCCGACCATCGGGAGCGAATGTGCGTATTGCTGGGGAAGACCCGCGGTGGCTCTGAAAGGAAATTAACCAATAAATTTTTCACTACATCATGTGCATGAGAAAAAATATGTAGTTATTTCATTTTAACACCTGAATGAGAAATATTTTGTTATATCCATAATCTTAAAAAAAAATAGCCGATATTATTCGGAATATGCAAAAATAAAGCTTGTTATTCCACATTAATATTCCAACCATGCCTACTCCCAATTAACGTTTATTTTTCTACGCCTTGAAGTTCTTTCTTCACCGTCTAATTAACTTGTTAAACAAACTCGTGTGAGTTGTACTTCTGTCGTATCTATCAGTAAGTTGTATTACTTTTAGAGTGGCGATTGAATACCCCACTTGTCCCCCATCTTCCTTCTTAATTCTCCCCATGCGTACCCCAAGCAACTCTGTGGCAAGTGTCACCTCTATTATTCATGCGTTTTCACTTCACGTAAAAAGTTTAACACTTTAGGTTATCTTTCTCCTATAGTTCATTCTGGCAGTTCTTTTTTTTCTTTACAGAACTTTGAAAGGAATGTCGGAGAACGATATTCAAACTTGGAACTCGGTTTTGTTTTTAAAATTCATTAGTGAGCCTTGTTAGTGAGACTTCAGTGTTGTATGACAGTGGTTGTTGCTGAGGAAAACTATACCTGCCTGTAATAAGAAAATACTTAGACTAATCAATCAATCAATCTGATTGATTGATTGGAATTGAAACCGTAACCGAACCTTCGGCTCCTCTTCTAGTTTCAGCCAAAACCGAAACTTATGAAGTTAATTAAAAGTTAGGTTAGTAATTAAATATCATTATTTTCTGAGACCCGTCGTTTTTCGTAGATTTGTTACAAAAAAATTGATTAAGAGCGCTTATCCTAAAAGTTTCCAACGTCGCAAATAGCTGTCAAATATTTACCTGTTTTGATTAATTTGGCAATAATACTGTATGGAAATATGAAATGTGGCTAACTAGTGAACTAAAATATCGATTATGAAATGCAATAATTAATATCGTAACACCGAATATTTAGTTTTAGATGTAACTAAAAAAAGAAAACTTTCCAAATGCCTTTTTTACACCTAAAACGGTACAACATCAAATTCAGTGTTATAATTGCAATTCATGATTAATATTCTAGTTCGTTAGTTAGCCACATTCTTTATTTCCATACATTAATATTGTCGACGTTGCCCACTTTCAGAATAAACGCTCTTGAGGGATGATTTATTCTGATACCTTTAGGCAAAAAAAAAAAAAAATGCCAGATAAAGTGTGAAAATCTGTAATAATTCCAAAATGACGATTGAAAAATGAGGTCTAACTTAAACAAGTTGTTTAGATTAGGGCAGATATGCTACATTTAGCTTATGCAATTAGCGATTTAGTAACTTTTCAGATGCTCGATTCAAAATTAGCAGGCATTAATACGACTGATACAGTTTCGTGAAGATTTTGTAAGACATCTTTTAGGACTGCAATGTAATTATAATTTGACTCCTGCAGTGACGTCTGGATCGTTAGAGACACCGTCTGTACAGGTACAAGAAGCAGAAGGAGACCCATCTCTGCCCTTACCGTCGCCAGTGCTACAAGGAAAGGACCTGTCGAACCAGCTTCATCGCCAGCTTCTGTTCTCGAAGTCTCTCATCAGCCAACATAAATACTCGTATAGCATACGATAATTTTGACTATTTAGAAAGGCTTCCACCTACCGCTGAGACAGCCGTTCCAACTAAACCTTGTCGTGTTTGCACCAAAAATAAAGAGATAAGGAGTCATCTTTTGTGTGTTCTACTTTTCCTGGAAGTCAGTTGTTTCAAAATTTACCACACAATCAAAACGAGGATCATCGTATTGTTTAATTTATTTTTAACCAGCTGACCCAACAGACGTTGCGCTGTCCAAAAAAAATTAAAATCTATGGAAAAAGGACGTTGTTTTTCCTGAATTTGAACATTTTCCCGGCAACTTTTAACATTTTTCTTTCCGTGAGAACCTTGTTCGGACTATTACGAACATAAAAAACAAACAAATTCTGTCCAGCCGTTCTGAAATGATGCGCTTATCAACGAACCTTAATTCATTTTTATTAGGGACAATATAGATTTATATTAGATGTAGGTAGGTACTTAATCTTTTTTAATATTTTTGTTGTTTATTTAGTAAGACATATTACTGTTTTCATTGAAAATAATTATTGTAAAGAAAATTGATCTCATTAGTAGAATACATTTTTTACCGAAACGTGTTTGTGATTTTAGATATTTAGAAATACTACTTTCTGTCGTGTTTTGTTTGAGATTCCAAAGAGTATAAAAATGTCCATTCAAGGAGGCCAAATGACACATATTACCATTATCTTATATATAAAATTCTCGTGTCACAATGTTCGTTCCCGTACTCCTCCGAAACGGCTTGACCGATTCTCATGAAATTTTGTGAGCATATTGAGTAGGTCTGAGAATCGGCCAACATCTATTAAATATATATATATATATATATATATATTTGTATGGCAAAACAACGTTTGCCGGGTCAGCTAGTATTCTATAGGAAAGACCGACGTAGTAATACGTACGGACTCTGTCATTATTACCAGCTAAGTAAAATTACTTCGACCGCCTCGATGGTCTAGTGGTCGCAAGTGCTGCTAATCATGAGGTTAGATTGGGTTTTCCATCTGGAATTTCTCAGTAACAGCCCGGAGTCTGAATTTGTGCCTGATTGATGGCAATAGGTTCGCCTCCTAATATTACATGGGACTTAAACATAACTGGCGAAATGTGGGTGTACTATAGGTACACACCTGCCAACCCTTCAGGGAAATACAGGCGTGATTACGTAGTAGGCATTCAATGGGTTAATGCCCACATAACTGACATAATTTTCATTCTCACATCTAATCTAAAATTCATCCATCCGGCTCGGACGGGCATGGATCCTTGGTACATTCCCTTCACTTTATTATTCATACATTTTTACGCTCACCTCTGCCCCATTACATCACACTTTGTTACCAGTCGTACCTTTGAAACCTATTCACACTTCTGCAGGTATTGTAAAATATTATGATATATTTTTTCTTTGTACGAGTAATCCAGAGAGCTTTTGTGATTTATATTTGCTTTAATCTGAATTATTTAAGTGCAGTGATAGCCTAGGTGTGTGACCGTCAGACTGCCAAGTCATAGGTCTCGAGTTGGAATCCTAGGCATGCACCTCTGACTTTTCGGATTCATGTGCGTATTGTATAATAAATCGCTTCAAAAACGGTGAAGGAAAACAGCGTGAGGAAACCGGCATATCTTTTCGACGGCATCTGAAGCCAAGTCAGAATAAGCCAATAGGCGGCTTTAAAACTCTGACACCAGTTTAGTCTCTAACCACACGATAAGAAGAAGAAGGTGTTAATGTGTCGTTTCTGGTTCAGATGGTAGTGTATTTGAAGTGGTGGTTATACGGGCTGATTTTCAATTCATTGGCAATCTTTTAGGGGGTAAAAATATCTGTGAATATGAACAATTTTTACCATGGGAGCTACTCTGTACCCCATCATCATCAATCTCCTGCACTTACCCCAATATATATGGGGTTGGCGCAACATGTCTTTTGCTTCTCTTCTCTTTCTCTATTAATCGTCATCTAGCCAAATCATCTTTCCCCCCTTTAACCCCCTTTCTAGCCATATCATCTTTCACACAGTCCATCCATCATTACTTTGGTCTTCCCCTCTTATATGAACGACTCTGTACCTATTAACGGAAAAATTGCTGTTTTTTATGAAACAACAGAATTATTGTATATAACAGCAGATTTTATTCGATCGTTCAGTGTTGGAGTTTATCTACCTATATTCATAGAAATTTCATCCCCTAAATACCTAAATTGTTATTGAATTCCACGTCAACCTAGTGTAGTATTTATTTCTCAATGCGATGAACGTAAATTCAAGTCATTTGGGCTGTAAAATCCTGCCCTTGTTGTAGTTACTATCATCGATCACATAACACAGTATTCTGTGCACAATACCTTTGATGGATATTTATGACAATGATGAAGACACAATACGTCAAATAAAGCCTATTGTCCACGGTGTTTGTCATTTACATGCAGCACTTCAATTCTGAGCTAAAATAGAAATTTCCAATTACAGTTACATTATAATCTGATACTGACCTAAATATAATGTGGCAGTACGAAACATAGACGGGTCATCAAAGATTTTAAAACTGATGGGGATTTGTGACCTTTTTTCACAAATCCTATGCTTCAAAGGGGATTTGTGGAAGTTCAAAAATCCCCATTGATGGGGATTGTCAATGGGGATTAGAGGAATAACCCAAAATAAGAAAGTAATTTCTGTACACGCAAAATTAGAAATGAGAAGTAACGCCATTTGAACTCCTTCAAGGTCGTGATTAGATGAAAGAGGATAGCATCAGTTAAAAATCAAATAGTGGGAGGCGTTATAAAAAAAAGATTTGATTATCTTCCGTAATATTAGTTACTAGCTAAAACAACATAAGTAATTCACTAACCCAACTCCCAAGAGGCATATATCGACCAGATTCGATGAAAATTTATAGCCACCTCGCAGTTACGTGACCGCACAAAAGTATAGCCTTCACTTAGATTTTATTATTATGCCTGAAGGTGTTCCGAAGTGGGATAAAATGTGGCTTTGAAACCGGCGATTGTGCTAATGGAAACTGTTACTTAAGGGAAGATATATTTCTGTATAGCAGTTTATTGCAGACAACTTGTGGCTTGAGAAATTGGATGACGAGCGGGAGAAAAGATAGAAGAATTTCAGAATGACTCCAAAATATAACGATTGAGAATATTTACAGTAAAATTGGAACTTCTTTTCTTCTCGAATCGATGGTAAATGTACGTACTGTAACGTTGTGTGAACTCACAGCTATAATTTATTAGTCGAGTGATGCTAAAATATTACAATTAGTAAGTTCCTAATCACATCACTAGAATCGGGGTACAACACTAACTTTCTTTCTGGGGACGCTCGTCATTTCGTTTCCGCTTGCAGAGCTGGTGGAAATAATTCCCTGATCCTAAGAATTCTGTGTGCCCCGACCTAGGGGTTCTCCGTACGGGCTGAGGGCAGGACCCCTAAATCAATCCTGCACGCCCTACGCATGCCACTACTACGAGCCTGTACTAACAGGCCTCCGCGGCCTACCGCCGCGAGCTACTGCCGGGAGCCTCTGCGACAGGCTTCCGCGGCCTACCGCCGCTAGCTACTACTACGAGCCTGCGACAGGCCTCCGCGGCCTACCGCCACGTGTTGCCGCCACGTGCCTGTGCTGACAGGCCCCCTCGTCTGCCACGTGCTACCAAGGGCGGTACCCTACTTACCTAAGTGTGCGAGTGCTCAGCTCTGAACAGATCTAGTGTTAAGGACCTTACCCGCGACCTAGCCGTGTTACTATTATATGTATTAATCTATCAAACTGTTTCTTTTCATCTAACCTATAATACTTACCTATCCTTTAACGGCCTGCGCAGCCTACCCTGCGCAGCCCTAGCCGTTACAGTACAATTGTGTTAAATGAGTTGAGCCCAGTAGGTGGCCACGCCAATCAGTGGCATCACAGGCGTTTCCTTAGAAGTGCAGGTATATATAAAGATACTTTGGACACTCCAACAGACGGCATGGCTTGGTCAGGAGGACCACCACATTCGCAGTAGCTATAGTCTCCCATTTCGCTAAATATTGACCAATCCCACTTCGCTAATCATTACTTAACTTTAAGCAGCGTTTATGAATAAGAAGGTTAATTGGCCAACCAGAAATATATCTAAGCAGCAGTGATGGACCGGCTGCGGCTTACGAGTTGTAGCTCGTAGGTTCGAACTCTGGCAGGTGCTTTAATTTGTGTATATGATTTCTTTATCACTGCTTTCAAAACAGTGAAGGAAAACATCGTGAGAAAACCGCCATGTACTAGAACCGAAAATTCAAAGACTTGTGACGTCTATCAACCTGCACTGGGCTCGCTTGGTGAATAACGGCCCACCCCCTCTCACAGAGAGGAGGACTATGTCCCAGTAGTGGGGACATTATAGGCTGATTATGTTTTTATAATTTACCAAAAGATAATACTTTTAACTAAAGTCTAGTTTAGTAAAAAGAATATTGTGTCACACATCCTCTGCGAATGACGTCACTTAAGTCCGTGCAGGAAACTCAGGGCAGTTAGATGCGCTAACAACCTTGCGACAGGAGTCTTTTTACCAAAGCTTTATTAGAAGACCATATTAGCTTTGAGCAGAGAAACGAAACATTATAAAGTTTTATGCATAATCAGCCTATAATGTTCCCCCACTGCTGGCACAAAGGCCTCTCTGTCTGTGAAAGGGAGTGTTCCCATATCCATTACGCGGGCCCAGTAAGGGTTGGTGGAAGTCATATGTCTATTTTTTGTTTTTTTTTGTTATTGTACATGCCAGTTTCCTCACGATGTTTTCTTTCACTGTTTTTGAGAGCAGTGGTCATGAAATAATTTACACAAAGTTAAGTGCCTGCCTAGGTTTAAACCTAAGACCTTCTATTCGTAAGTCGCAGCCGTTACCACTGAGCCGCCACTGCTCTCTCAAAAGTTTTATGAGTCCAGGGAAATGACGCAAAAGGGCTCATAAATAGGGTCGTTCTAATTATAGATTAAACCACGAGATCTACTCTATCCCTTCTCAAGGGTGTCTTAATGGTATCCATTAATGTGATGGGATCCAGCATCCGCTTGTGTAGTACTAATAACATCACTTTGAGATCACTAATAAGATTATCGAACGGGGATAAGGCGGTAAGCCTTTAGACCGTTATTCTTGGTAAAACTAGGAACTGTAATGGATGCGATATTCAAATTTATGACTTGCTGTCTTTGTTTAAAAAATACATACTAGTTGTTTTAGGTTTTATTTTTGGTAAATAAATTCCTATAAATGTTCTTTGCATAGACCGTTCATTTTTTGTCCGTCGGATAGGTTATTAAAAAATATTCGACACGTATTTTTTCTTTTTTTACGTAATCAAAAGATTACGGCAATACATTGTGTTAAAATGTGGCAAAACGTCACTCTTCGGTAGATTTTATACTGAATTGTGACGTAGCGAGCCCCCACTCCCCAACTCTTTATTAATAGGTATGATAAAAGCAAAAAATAGGTGTCTAATATTTTTCTACTGTATGACTAACGGACTAAATATTATTTTTTTTCCCAGTCAACATCCTTATTACCATTCAGGGCTATTGAAAACGCTCTGTCTATGGTAGATTATGAACTTAAAAATCATAAACATTTTTCATCTACATTCGTTCGTGTTTATGGCACGTTCTACATTTGTCAGCTCATTATAATAGCTGCACAGATAGCGCTTCATTACGTGATGATCAGTTTTCCTGAGCTTTTCATTTAAAAAAAATACACAAGAGACCTTTATAAGCTCATATTTTTCCGGGACACGCAGCGCGATGGCAAACGAGTGTCTCCTTTGATACTTTGCCTCAATATTCCCTTTTTATTTACCTACGCTTTTGTTCCACAGAGTCAATTTTCATTCGACTTTTTCAGAACCTTATTCCTCACTAAGGGCGAATTTCAGCAATGAAACGCGATCAGCACATTTAAATCGCGTCCGAGAGCGGGCAGTGATCAATATTCCACAACAGTGATGAAACTGACAGCGCTTGTACAAGGTTTAAATGTGCTGATCGAGATCTTTAGAATAGTTGTATGTATTTTCCATTCAAAGATTGTTCAAAATTACATTATGTTTACGTTGCGTTTCGTACTAGGACTCGATCAGCACATCTAAACCTTGTTCAAGCGCTGCCAGTGTCATCATTGTTGTGGAATATTGATCACTGACCGCTCTTGAATGCGATTTAAATGTCTGATCGCGTTTCATTGGTGAAATTCATCCTAGTACGAACTCGTGACGTAAACGTAATGTAATTTTGAACGATCTTTGAATCGAAAATACAACTATTCTATATTATTTTGGTTTAAATTTTTGCGACAAATAGGTACAATATTATTATCACCCGATCTTACATAGATATGAATAAAGTCTTATAAATGAGTATTATTTTATTTTGTGCGACACGAGTATTTTTAATGGTAAAATCGTTCGTTACAGCCACAGTTACATAACATAATATCACGCTTCTAATCTTCGAAGGGTTACGCAGAGGTTAACCTATTTCGAAAATTATGTATAAGTCCCATTGATGGGGCGAGCCTGTTGTTATTAACCGGGCACAAATTCAGACGTCAGACAGTTACTGAGAAATTCCAGATGGAAAACCTACTAACACTTTGCGCGACCTAGGAATAGAACCCAGAACCTCATGCTCTACAATAGTGCTTGCGACCACTAGACCAACGAGGCAGTTTTTTATAAAAATGTGGCTGTTAATTTAGTATATTGTGGGAACAAATTCGCGGACAGAAAGAAAAGCGTACATGTACACAGATATGTATATTTTTTTTTATTAAACTATGAACTTAGAAATATGATTCATGCTAAACGAGTATTTTCAATTGTAAAATCATTCAGTCATACGTGAAATTCTCCCTGAAATACTGAAAGCCTTAAAACACGTCAACATCGATAGTTCGTTTCGTATACATCGCGTGCAAGTCATGATTGCTTTTCTTTTAAATACGGAGTTACACTTTATCTGTTATTACAATCGCGAACTCGCCGTGAAGTCTTTGGTGAATTAGGCAGTCGTAAAAGGAATTGAACACTTTCTATTTCGGAACAAAAGGTAAAATAAAAGGGTAAAAGGTGGCGCATTGAAGGCGACAGCTGAAAGATTTCGTAGTGTTTAGTCAAATTCTTTCGTGTGGTATTGGATTTTGCAGCGGCAAAGCAGGGTTTAGAAAATATTTGTTTCAGGTCAAGTATGAACGTTGGTATGTGTGATTCGGGTCGTGGGAAATTCGAGGAAAATGCATTTTAACTGGCAGAGATCGACTTGCAATATTTATTGAATTTTGTTCAAATAATAGCGGCACCGACGAGTGGTTAGAGTATCTGATAAATGTTACCTACCAATGAAATTTCATGTTGAGAGGATGAATGGAAGGCCACTAATAAAAGGTATATTTAGAAGGCAGATGTGAGGGAAACGGGACCTGACGCGTGACGCCCTAGAAGGACTTATAGTGATCTTATTGATGATGTTCTTCAGAAAGGTCAGGTGCGTAGTACTCGCAACCGGCGTGCGTGTATGACCAAATATGAACGTAAATGAAGCAAAAGAAGTATGTAAGTATCATAGCAAGTTGCGTTCTGTATAGTTTCTGCCTACCCACATCGAAAGAACGCGCACGCGCGCGACCTTATGTTTTATGTATACTAATATATGGTACTAATAATTTCACTGTATCTATCTAGATAATATCTTAAAGGAGGAGGAGCTTGTGGCTAAGTAATAACAGCCGCACGGGTCGATCCATCAGGTTAAGCTATGCTTGCCAGGGTTGGTCCGTAGATGGCTGACCATCTTTACATACCGAGACTCCTTCGTGCCTCGGAAAGCCGTTGGTCCCGTCTGTCATTCGTGGATCTTTGACAGTCGCTACGGGTCTTCAAAAGCCCGGAAGTCTGACAACCAGTCTTATCAAGGGGTATCGTATTACCCAGTTGCTTGGTTGTGTAGGTCAGATAGGCAGTCGATCCATGTAAAATACTGGTATTCCGCTTCATATGGTTAGACTGGAAGCCGAACCCAACATAGTTGGGAAAAGGCTAGGCAATTTTTTTTATCTACAAAATATCTTAAACAGTTATTCCACGTACACACATAAAAAAAAAGTTTGGGATCACTAGCAAATGCTGGTATATTTTTAAAATTCAACTTTATCAAGAAAAAGTGTTAACGTTATATCTTTTTTTTAAACAGAAATACACTGTTTGAAATTAAAAAATAAAACTGGTTTAAATAACAAAAATTTAGAATTCAGTCCTAATGTAATTGTAACAGAAATTTGATGGAAAGAATAAGATCGAAAGATTTAATACAATACTCCTCCCCTGGCTCGCATACATTCGGAGATCCTCCTGAGCATGCTGAGGACCAAGTTATCCAGCATTTCTTGCGGTAACAAGTCCCATTCTTGAATAGCGGCTTCCCTGATGTCTGGCACTGTCTGGGGAGGTGACTGACGGTTCCAAAAAGCTCGCTTAAGAGCATCCCACGCGTGCTCTATTGGGTTTAAGTCAGGCGAGCCAGCAGGTCAGTCTAACCTTGTGATGTAGTGTTCTCGGAGAGCAGCATTGACTCGTTGAGCTCGATGTGCGGGCGCATTATCATCGACCAGTACGAATTGGTGCCCATGGTTTACTCGGAATGGTCTGAAAATTCCATCAATAGATTCTGTTTTGTACCTATCTGCCGTCATGGAGCCTCGATAAGGGATCAAAGGCGTTCTAGCTCCAATCATTATTCCACCCCAAAAGGACACCGATTTCTCGCCTTGCTGAACGGTTCCAGTGGCAGTTATTTGCCTTTCAGAGTCTCCAGGTCATTCGCGATTCATCAACGAAGAGACAGTTTTGCCAAATGTTTTTCTCCTCACCTTCTTCATTTTGCCGGAGCCTAGTCCACCGCTCTCCGTCGCTGACGTTGCCGTTAATTCAGAGGTGCTCGCCAAGACTTCCGTGCTCGTAGTCCAGCCTGGTATAAGCAATTTGGAATGGTCTGAGAGCTAACTTCAAGTTCAGAGGTGGCCCGCCTTTTTTTTTTTTGGGTGGGAATATATTAAATAACTTCTCCCGCTCTGGGCGGAGCGGGAGGGCGGCCCGCCCTTCTGCTTTTATTGTAGTGGCGTTGATTTTTCGGACACGGGCTGCCAGCAATCTGATACAGCGCTTCTGAACAGCAGTTAGAACAGTTGGGCGACCACTGCGGGGTCGGTCAGCTAAATTATCCATGCCGTGGTACCTCTGCAACGTGACCACGACACAGGATTGGGATACAGGAACTCTGGGTGCTATTTCTCTCGTGGAATATCCTTCTTCCCTCAAAGTTACAATTCTTGCTCGTAAAAGTTCTGATAATCCTCTTGGCATTTTATCAATAACAACTTACCTCGTTTTTTTTAATAAATCCGTTAAAATTGACTAAATCAGATTTCTGAATGAGCGTAAGCTTGGATTGAATTCCTTTTTATATGAAAAAACAATTGTTTTTTTTTTGTTTTATATTCTAATTCTATATTTTTAAGTAAATAGTCTAAAAAGAAGAAGAAATTATAATATAGGCTACCGTAACAAAAAAAAAAACCAAAAACGAGTTACAAACTGATCGTAAACTTATTTTGATGTGTGTATGTACTAACTTAATTAAGTTAGTACATACACATATCAAAAATAAAAAAAATCGGGACAAAACAATCGGGTTGACCAAACATTGTTACAGGAAATTTCCTGTAACAATGTTTAAAGTTTTGTCCCGATTATTTTTCCCCAGAAAATACAATTAAAACCCGACCTCAATGTGAGTGCTTTCTAAGAAGCTCAAGTAGCTTGTTTACACGTTTACCGAGTTTGAATTGGAAGTCGGCACGAGTGTGTGAGTGTGTCTACAGACCAACATAATTACTTCGACACATTGTTTGGTAAGCTGATTTGTACAATTAGCAGATACTTTGGTTCCTATTCGTTAAGATTTAATTACCAGTTGATGAGATTATTGAGGTAGTAAATTAATTTAACTATTATATTGAAACATTCTATGCATCCTATTAAAACATACTACGTTAAGTTCATAACATTACGATATGCCATAAAATAAATCTGGTCGTTTTTATAATAGTACGTTATTTCGGAAAATTTCTTAATATATATTCCTTATTCTTCAGGCTCGTCTATGACATAAATAGAGATTTGCCTATCATTGAGCCTATTTTCTATACCCATAGGTACAATACTTCACGTCAAATGACCTGGCAAGTGACACGTTACTGACGCCTCGGTTTTCAACACTATAATAGTATCTAGCTTTATTTTGAAAGTGTATACTTATTTTAAAGGTCATTTACCCAAGTACAATACCGCATGGTTCTGTATTCACGCTGTGGTTATACTTCAAGTCAACTGACCTGGCAGGTGACACGCTACTGACAAAACACTTCAATTTTCATCACTATTTTCTATATTTAGTTTTAATGGAAGCCCATATTCTATAGTAACACCTACACAAGTATACCACATCGTTCTATCTTCACGCTGTGACTACGCTTAAGGCGAAACGCGGTCACGTTACCATGTCCCGTGTCCATATTTTTTTTGCGTAATTATAGTAAAGTTAGAAAAAAAAAATACGCCAAAAAACAAAACATAGGGACATGGGCATGGTAGCTACATATTATATCGGAAAAAAATATTTGGACTAGTATCATTAACCAAAGAGAAAACAGAGGAATACGACAGTACAGAACGAACGCCAGAGACCACGTGACCGCGTTCCCACATAAATTAGTAGTTATTTTTATTAATAGTGAATTATGAATTCACTATTCATATTCAATTCAATTGTTTATTCTGTAAATAGGATATCGAAATAATTTTTACATGTTATATAAAAATATAAAAAATGATAAGCTAGTTGGAGTCGTCAATGCCTATCTGATGAAAACCCTTGAGAAAAAATGGCGAAACAAACTAAGGGATCAAAATCTCTTTTAAAGTCCAGATATAATCTTGGGCAGATCATGTGAGGATCATGATATTAGTGTCTGAAATGGTCTTTTGAGGAAAGAACCACACAGATTTGAGTGGACCTTCACATTCATTTCATGCTAGCATTTGTCAGTACCTAATCGTGTAGCTTAACTCAGTAATTAAGGAGGCCAAACGCTTAACGTTAACTGACCTGACAGGTGATACGCTACAGTCAGAATGCCTTGGTTTTCATCACTCATTATTATGCACAGGTACACCTAGCTTAAACGCAAACTCATATTCTATAGTTATACCTACACGAGTATACCGCATCGCTCTGTATTCACGCTGTGGCTTCGCTTTACGTCAACTGGCTTGGCAGGTGACATGCTACGGACAAGACGGCTCGGTTTTCATCACTATTATCTGTAGCTTTATATGCAAGCCTATATTCTATCGGTGCATCTACACAAGTATACCGCTCGTATTCACGCTGTGGCTACGCTTCACGTCAATTGACCTGGCAGGTGACACGCTACAGACAACACTCCCCGGATTTCATAGCTATATAGTATCTAGCTTTAGTATATGCGAGTCTATATTCTATAACATCTACACATCTATACCGCTACAGCATCTGTCAGATGCCTGGCAGATGACTCACTACTGAGAATACGCTTGCGTGTACATCACTATTATTTATATGCAAGTGTATATTCTATAGTTACACCTACACTAGTTAAAGGCATCGTTCTGTCGTCACGCTGTGGTTATACTTCATATCAACTGACCGGGCAGGTGACACGCTTCAAACAAGATGCCTTGGTCATCATCACTATTCATCCCTCACTATTAACTATACCTAGTTTTAATGTAAAGAAAGAAAAGAAAGAAAGAATAATATTTATTTGAACACAGTTCGTGAAACACATAATACAAAAATAAAAATAAAAAAGTGAAAATAATTATAAAGCGATAATAGTGTGCCTCATGGCTGCGCCAAAAAGGTTCATTTCAGCATTAATGCCAGACAAATGCTGTCTGACGCTGGTTTTCTAATGGACAAGTGACGGGGGGTACCAACAGTTTCAACATACCTAATACATACTTTTTATACCTCTAAATAAATAAATAAACTACATAACATATGTTATTTCCACCCAAACAAACATCAACTTTATGTAAGTGTAAATAAAATTGATTTTAGACTGACTAGTACTGTTGAAAAAGTCATAAAAAATAATATGTAAGCTCATAATCTATAGTAACGTCAACAAAAGTATACCGCATCACACTGTGGCAACGCTTCACGTCAATTGACCTAGCATGTGACGCGCTACTGACAAGGGACCTCGGTTTTCATCACTATAATCTATAGCTAGCTTAGTATGCAAGTTAAACTGCAATATTAAATGGATAAGGTCTGTATTGCAAATGAGGTTGCTGTGCAGTCAGTGTTGTCTGCGTAATTGTTCAAAGGAACAAATTCATAACCGAGTCTGTTTGAAGCTTTGTTTATTTTTCTCTGCCGTACCGAATTTCAGGTAACTAGTATTTTTGTTATTATAAGCGAGGCGAAATTCAGTACCATTTACTCGCAGTAAAATGTTTGACGATAATGATTAAATGGCTTGATATTATTAGAGACCTGTCGGGGGTGAGGAGCATAAATGCGACTGAATCTTACACTCCCAAACCTATCATAGCAGGAGTACTAACATCGTGGACTTCTCACCAGACGCACCGTCCTATTACAAAAATGGTTTAAAACAAGACTAAAAAGTCAATCAGGCTCAAAATGTGTTCCGATTACAAAAAGAAGACTATTCGAGGATCAGTTAGTACTAGAGAAGGTTCATGGTTCAAAATAATTCCACAGATATAAAACAAAAATGGCATTCTTTCATTCGTTCACGCAGGCTTTATATGATTAACGTTCTGTTTCTGTAAATGTTGATATTATAATAACACTTGAAATGCTTGAATAATTATTTATCAATTCAAAAATATGTCATACATTGTTGTTTGTTTAGGTTACAATATATTGAACAAGCACAACTTGTACTTTTGACGCGCTTTTTATAATCAAGTAGTATTATTTTTTAACATCTCTCTGGAGGTTTCTTTTGTGAACGAAAGGTTAGTAGTCAAAAAGCTGTCAAGTTGACTGAATAAACGTGAGTGACGTTTCTCTTGGGAAAAACGAATCTAAAGGACATATTTTACTAACCATAATTCCTGAATATTATCAATTCCACTAATCGAACCTGAAATATCCGTTATAAAACATTCAGAGATTCGGCGAAGGATGGGCGCTCGTGAGCTTCCTGGACAACGTCTACCGTGAAGTGGAGCGACTTACATACGGCGGCGGCGCGCGTAATTTTAGACGAATGTTTATGTTGCTCCCTTTCAGATTAATAAATAAATGCACTTCTTATTTGTATTCATTGTTCTTAATATAACTGTAAAGCTCAATACACACAAGGCGGGTGCGAGCCGGGTGCGGGTCGGTACGGTACGGTGAGACGCTGTACTACCGTACCGTACCGAACAGGCGTCCAAACTACCGTTCTTGGGTCGCGACGCTGTTACGAAACAGAGGTACGGTACAAAAGAACATATCTGGACGCAGCTTTACGTGGTTTGTTTGTGAGTTGAATCCAGCTTATCTAAACATAGAAGGGAACAAACAAAGACAGGGGGTGGCGAAAAACCACCATCACGTTCTCCCGAAGACTTGGAAATAATGACAATTGCTCATCACGACTGTCATTGAAGTTGTCCGGATCCTGGATTTTTGCCCGGTTGATGGCAATAGACTCGCCCCCTACATGAGACTTAAACATATAACTGGTGAAATGTGGGTTTACTACTTAGATGGTACACCTCTGCTTAACTAAAATGCTGCGTAATTTAAATTGAATTTTAATATTTTAGTTGTAATTTTAATTTTAATCGATTTGTATGGATTTATTTATCTGAATTAAATGAATTTTATTTTTATTTTAACTCTTCGGGGAAAACAGGCGTGAAGTTAAATGATTACGATAGTGATGCATTGGTAAATAAAATTTCTTATATAGTTTGTATAACATTTAATTAAAATCCTTTTATACTAATATGTACCTGATCCCCTTCAGCATTTACTTTCTTTACTCTTATATAAGTACATTCTATTGGCCCAATTACTGTAGGAAAATTAGCAATACTCCGGAATTTTCTAATGCTTTCCTCCTGTACATTTACAGTAATAGGCATTGTTATAAATCTTCGGGACATCCGTGTCAAAATATACGCTACCTCTTTACATGTTTTGCTGACAACTGGTTGAGACACATCGTGTAAATCAGATGTATCGTCTTGAGTCTCGTAGATTAAAACAATAATATTATTTGGATTTTGCCTAATGTTAGGTTAGCATTGACGAAGGTTAAGTACTTATATACTTAATGGCGAACCCAGCTGCGTAATGCGCAAACCACTTGCATTACAGGACTCAATGGGCATCCTTGAGGGTCGTGGGATAAATTCTCACGTAAAATATCCACAATTTTTTCTCCAAAACTTTTGTGAACCTATACTTATTCTAAAATCTTCGTCACTCAATTCAAAAGGATTCACACGATGACGATGTCTGTAAGATCGCCGAGACGTCTCCAGTGTATCCAAATCTTCCAAATCCATCAAGTCAATCATATTAATATCCATTTTAAACGATTTTTATGTAAATTGACAACCAATAATAATCAACGCAAATGACAAACAAATTAGTACCTACCAAAGATAAACTAGGGGCTCGGCGGACTAACTTTAGTACCATAAATAGTTCTGGAACTGTTCATTTTATAAGGCTAATTATTTTCCAGGCGACTAACAACTTAAAGGCCGACTAACTATTTGCTACAAAAAAAATAACTTGGCAGTGATTAAATATTTTAGCAATAATTATATTAGATGAGCTTCAAAATGCAAGGAATTATAAAAACTATAATAGCTGCTACTTTAAGGTTGCGAACATATTAAACAGGGCCAATTGAAATCATGGGCGAGGTACTATAAATAATGCCATGGCGACTAATATTAACAGTGGGATAAAAAATATTGTATTATAGGCAACTATAGGCTTCCATATAACAAATACTTTTGTAAGCGTTTCTTTTTGAGGAGAGGCTAATGTTAATTTCTGAATGATGATGGCTGAAAGGTAGGTTAGGTAAGGTTAGAACCATGACCACACAATGCACGAGCCTAGCGAGAGTAGCGAGCGGTGCCGCGGCAGCGGCCGGCGAGTGCCAGTGTCAAGTGTTCGCTTAACAATAAATTCAGTCAAGTTGTCGCCTAAAAATAAATTCCGTTGCCACCAAATCACTGACAATTTAAATCTAAACAAAGCTTACAACTTAATATAAAGCTGCTACTTTATACTTAAAATGTTACTTCACTGTAGCTGCCATTTTAATTATTTTTAAAACCCTAAATCAGATTCGTTTGTCGCCGCGTTAAATACATGCCATTTTATAATAACGTTTTATTTAGTCATGGTACTAAAGCTAGTACTTATCCCAGTACCAAATTTAGACCGTGTTTTGAAATGAGACGGTTTCTACGAAGAAAAAACCCCCACGAGGAAAAAAAAACCTTGATGTTTTAAAAAAACACTAGAGCTAATTTGTCGCCAGCCACACGCAAAACTTAATTACGGACGTTGTATGTCACATTAGTCATAAATCTATGTGCCTACAGGAAGTTGGTGATTCAGTTCGATAGTACATTAACACTATCACAATATGCAGCACGTCTTAACTGGACAATCAAGCTATGTCGTCGTTGCGGTTAACGCATTTTCTGACGGCAGGTGATACGTTTGATCGCCGACGAGTTTACGCTCTTAATATTATTAGTACCTGGGCGACCGAGCTCTGTTCGGGTGAAAATAGCGATCAATTTTTCGCCCCGTAAACCCCTATTTTGCAATTTTCATCGAAATCGTTAGAGAAGTTTTTGAGAATATGATTAAAAATATATATACAAATACTTGGGGGACCGAGTCCCGTTCGGGTGAAAATAGAGCAAACGAATTTTCCCAGATATGAGACATGCTAGAACAATTTTTCGCCCCGTAAACCCCTATTTTGCAACTTTCATCAACATCGTTAGAGCCGTTTTCGAGAATGTGATTACAAATATATATATATAAAAATATAATTGCTCATTTAATAGTATAGGTATGTAGGTAGAGATCTAGGTACAATTTGGAGATGAACAGGTGTAATTGATTGGATCTTGATGGGACGACCACATATCAAACCCATTACTTCATAGACTTAAGTCATTATCTACAATGAGTGCGTTTGATGAAAGATAAACCTGTCTTTACTGTCGCGCAGTCGGTTAAATATAACATTACTATACTAGAGCCTACCCTGCATTCTATTTAAAAGCGATCGTCGCGCGAATACACGATCGTTCGAACTTTTTGTTCAGTGAACCTGACCGTGTGGTCGCGTCTAAAGAGCGCTTTCTGATTTTCCGAATAAAAAGTGACATATGCACGCGACCTATCGCGAATTTGCGCGACGATCGCTTTTAAATAGGACACGGCTGTAGAGTATAATAAAATAAACCGTATGTACCTACATTTATGTTCATTTCCCGGCTATATCTCTCTGCCAGTTCGTCGAATTTAATTTCGAATGTTCCGGAAACTACTAAGTGGTTGTTTTAAAAACTAGTTAGAACAAATTCAGGGAAAGTTCAATGTTAGTTTACATGAGAGAAGTTTATGGCTGCTAGTTAAACATAACGTCAGACTTGTGTACCCCGAAAGAGGTGGAGTTATGTACGCGAGAGTCCGACCGAATTTCGTTTTAAGTACCGGCAAATCAATACTTTCTTCATTTGTTTAGAGAAAATCGATAGTTTCAACTACAGTCCGGCCGTCGAGAGTATGTGTTCCTGACACCTGTCACTTGGACAATTTCTAGTAATAATAAGGATCAAAATCGCAAAAAACATATTCGTTAGTATGAAACTGACAAGTGTCAAGAGCGCATTCTCTCGACGGCCGGACCGTAAAAGTACACTAACTGTGAAAAATGCTTTTTCTCACAATCGATTGTTTGGTTATCAATAGTTATGTCATTGAGAAAAGTATAAAGTTGAATCGGTGAAATATACTTAATGATTAAAACATTAACACTACATTTCATTTCACTATTATTTACTTTTACCAAAGAAACACCTACCGTAAATCACAAAAAAAAAAGGTTTTCAGTTTTCTACCGAAAATGCAAATCAGGCCGAATTTCGGCTTCGTAACCGGCCGAAAAAAAAAAAAAATTCTTTCGGACTCTAAAGTACACCCACATTTCGCCAGTTATTTTTACAGTCTCATGTAATAGGAGTCTATTGCCTATTCGTCCATTCATAGACTTGTCCTATTCGAGGATCGGACCCAAGACTGCTTTCCTTAGGTCTGAATCACAGAATACATAATTCAAAAAAATTCAAAATTCAAAAGTCATTTATTCAAACTAGGCTGAGAATCAGCACTTTTCGAACGTCAAAATTACATAAGACAGTCCCCCAAAACGCCCACCCTTCACCACTTCCTAGTGCTTTAGCTGGGAAGAAGAAGTGGCGCAACAAACTCCCCAGCAGCACAGCTGTCTATTCAGTAAAAAAGATTCTATATAATAATATGCAAAATGATATTTACATTACGCAACACAAAACATAATTTAAATTATAAAATTAATAGCCATATGACAGCTAGCACACGCCAATATACCAACCAAAAACATCGAGAACTATACTCAAGCAGAAATAAAAATAACTTAACGAAAACAATATCTAAATAAAAGCCTCCAGACATAAAGGGCGTGCCCGCTTACATATAGCTGTAACTAGAAGTTATAATTGATAAACTAGGACCATTGAGGTAAAGTAAAAAATTATCGAGGTCGCTAGCTAACCACATATTGCAATACAACTCATAAAAAAAAACATTGCTATGAGTAGATTATGTCAACAATAAATAAAGTAAAATTAGTAAAATTATAAACAATTATATAAACTCATATAACCTGTCAGTAAGTAAGCTAATTCTGGAGAAAGAACATTTAAACATTGTCTTGAGTTAATCACAGCGACCAACTATTCTTATCATTTAAGTAGTCGTTGATAGAATAGTATGCCTTTGAAGAGAGGTTGGATTTTACTTTAGTTTTGAACGCATTAAAAGGCAAATCTAGCAAAGAAGAAGGTAGCTTGTTATAAAAGGTTATACCAAGCCCAACAAATGAGTTATGAACCTTATGAAGCCGGTGAAAGGGAGTACGTAGTTTGTCCTTATTTCTAGTGTTAACATTGTGAATATCACTGTTTTTAGTATATAAGTGTATATTTTGCCTAATATATAATATGTTGGCGAAAATGAATTGTGATGCCACTGTGAGGATACCGATATCTTTGAAAAAATCTCTCAGAGAAACTCTGGCACCGAGCTGGTAAATTGCTCGAACAGCTCGTTTTTGAAGGACAAATATATTTTGAATATCAGCAGCTTTGCCCCACAGCAGAATACCGTAGGACATAACGCTATGAAAATCACTAAAATAGACTAACCGAGCTGTATCAACGTCAGTGTATTGTCTTACTTTCCTGACGGCGGCGGCGTAGGCGGCCGAACTGAGCCTTCCCGCTAGGCTCGATATATGTTGGCCCCACTGAAGTTTGGCATCTACTGTTATGCCCAGAAAAACTGCCGTGTTTACAGTTTCAAGTGACTCATTATCTAAGACGATGTTGGGTCCTAGATTTCTAACATTTGGAAGGGCGAACTTTACACATTTGGTTTTCTTGCTATTGAGAACTAGGTTATTTGACGAAAACCAATCCGTAACCATTGAGAGTGCACTGTTTACATGATAGAAATAGTAGTCTGAATTAATAATTATGATATGTTATGGATGTAGATTTCTCTATTATTAATTGAATTAGGATCAATGTAGCATTAATTACCGCTGACGGCTAAACCGATTTATTGATCTACTTAACTATAAGATAGGTACTTACTCTATTAATTACAAATTCCATGAACCTAAAGAAGCTTGGGTACAAGATAAGGTAGGTAAGGTATTAAAATCACACTTTACAAAATAATAATCACGCAAAATAATACCTAACACTAATGGTAAAACCGAAGAATGTATTATTAAAATAAATTTAATATTTTTCTGCTTGAGCGAATAATGAAAACTTAGTCAAGGTGATTAAATTAAAAAAAATCTTTTAAAGCCGAGCTTATCTGGATTAAGGGAGAACGTCATTCATCCTTTTAAAGCAAAATGCCTTTTTAGGATTCCGTACCGAATGGTGCCAGCACCGGACCCTATCACTAAGCCTCCGCTGTCCGTTCGTCTATCTGTCAGCGGGCTGTATCTCATGAGCCGTAACAGTTAAAATTTTCACAGATTAGGTATGTATTTCTATTGCCGCCATAACAACAAATAATAAAAATTAATACAATAAGCTATTGATTTTGAAAAAAAACTATACCCTAGCATTTTGAACTCATCGAGAAGAGTAAAATATCATTTTTATTTAATTTTATCTGCAAAAATGTAGGAATAGGTGGCCGTAAAAGTTGTCAGTTTTAGACCATTTTTTGAAGAGCTCTATAGCAACAACTAAACAAGTTAGGAATTTGAAACTTCTGTATATCATGTACCATATACTGTATATAATCAATAAATACTAAAAATGCAGATTCATGGGTATTTAAATAAGGGCGATTTTCTGCAACTGCAAAAAAATACTTTGTAATTCATAGTATCATTATGAAATAATTATTATAATTAAAATTTAAGATGAATATAATAATAGATATTCTTAGTTTAGTCTTTTCATTTATTTGATAAATATTTTACGGTAGTACGGAACCCTTCGTGTGCGAGGCCGACTAGCACATGGCCGGCTTTTAACTAATTCAACTTTCTGCCGTATTTCAGTTGAATGAAAATTGAAATACGGCAGAAAGTTGAATTGGGTGAAGTTGAAGTTGAAAAGGGGTGAAATTAATTTAAAAAGGAGTTTTTGCAAGCTTTATAGAAAAAGAAAATAAAGAAAGGAAGAAAGAAAACCGTTTATTAGTTGTTTATTACGTTTAACGTTTTGTAGATTTGCTCATTAATGGTGTAATTTGTATTTTGCATACTAAACCACATATCAATAAGATAAACATGTCATTTTAGTTACATTCTGATGATAGATTACTGTGTACTCTATTTAACTTATTTGTTATCTTAATTGAACGAAATGACGTAGATTTTCAAGCGAAATTTGCCGCTAAAGTTTCCTATTGTCCAAATTATAGGATAACATAAAAATGTCAATGTCATTTCCCCTTTGATACGGTAACTATTGAACTTTTAAATTGTGCTGGTGACGTAGTCACGCAACGGTTAGTCGGAAACACGACATTTGAAACAGTGCTTATGACACCGACATAAAGTTTAAATTGCAATGTTTGAAGTGCGCTCGTGAAATGTAATAACTTTATTATCAGGAGTGTGAAAGCTCACCGCTTTATACGGAAAATGAAGTAGGAATGAGTACGTACTCACTAGTAGATAAGTATCGGTATCGGAACTCTGTGTGAGCAAATATTGTGAAAAGTTTGTGTGAACTATGATCACAAATGGTTTGCAAGGTCTAGTTTTTAAATAAGACTGTTATTTTAAGCCAAAGATTTTCTCTCGTATCGGCGGAACTGCAAGTGAATAAGCTCATCCCTCCAAAAATATTAACCAGCTGTATGGCGCCGACTGTCCAAGTTGTGCCAGTCAGGAAAATATTTCTTTAAGCCAATTTATACCCTACATCGATTTGTCGTGTTATAGCCATCCCATACAACTGTCAAAGAATGACAGTTTCATTTGAATATACGGACAATTTAAGTTGGTATGTAATTAATTTCCATGACTTTACATTCAAGTATCGCCCCAGATTTATTATTGTTAACTCACATAAAGCTTCGAAAAATTAAACCAAACCACTAGTTTCATAACCTGTCTACAAAAGCACAGACAGAGACCTGACGACCGTCAGGAATAACTAAAATGAAACATAGTTTGGTATAGTTTTCATAGTAGCCCAAGGCCTCATGATTAATTCCGAATGTGTCGTGGTTGGCTTATTGAAATATGTAGGTAAACTGTGGCATATTTTAGTGACCTGTATAATTAGCATAGGATAGGAAAATCATTATGTATTGTAATTAATAAACTGGTTTGTTATGCGGTGAGTGGGATCTGTGATGTGCTATATCGAGCTTTGAATGTTGTCAGACTGGGTTGATTGATTGAGTTATGCATCATTGTAGTCTGTGACATCTCTAGTTACAGATATTGCCTTGAAGATGTCATCGGCTGCTATATGGTAGCTTATTGCATGCTGTTTGTTGACAATGACTGGTTAATAAGGGTTTTCTGAAATGATGTTCACTAGGTGGAAGCACTGAGACGTCAGATCCGGGCACCTGTCAAACGTGTCAAGCTCTTATATTTTCTTTAGTCACGACGAAATGATGAACGAATGAATGAAACGAATGACGAACGTTATCATCTATTTTATAGTACCTGGCCAACCGAGCTCTGCTCGGGTGAAAATAGAGAATGTTCTTCTAATAGTATAGGATAGTTCATACTAATTCCATGATAGTAGGTACTTACTTACTAATTCCATGCTGCCATGTCATTATTTTAAGGTACCTAGCCATCTTGTTCTAAACTTTGAGTGACCGAGCTCAGCTCGGGTGAAAATACGAAGAAAACGAACTTTCCCATATATGAGACCTAGCTAGATCGATTTTTCGCCCCGTAAACCCCTATATTGCAACTTTCATCGAAATCGTTAGAGCTGTTTTCGAGAACGTGATTACAAATATATATATATATAAACATATACAAATATTGCTCGTTTAATAGCATAGGATTTATTTTCGAAATGGAAGACCTCTTTTCAAAGTAAAGTGGCGTCACCTGGTGATGTGAATTTTCACAAAAACCCTCATTGAATCTGTAATATTTAATTTGATACGACGCGCGACGTTTCGTAAAATTCAACTCGGGGGCGAAATGAGTTCAAGTTTGTGTGAGAAAAAATATTATTTCAGAATACTAGCATTCTGTCTGTAATGTAGCAATCCAAGATTCCACGGCTTTGCAAGTAGACTGCGCAGGACGTCAACTGCTAGGTGGTGTAGACAGATAATTGAAACTAGCAGGGCAGGTTAATACATATAATTCAATAGGTAGAAGTAACACAGCTAGGTCGCGGCTAAAGGTTACATTGTATGCGAATGCTCCCAGTCAGGCTTTAATTTCGTTCACTGTCGCACAACTGTCAAACTAAAAGTGCAAGATAGAGGCTAGAACATAAATATCAAAATCAAAGAACCTGCTAAGTGACGTTTATCAATCTCGGCCTTAAGGCTCCCGCAGACATGCGTGGCGCGACGGCGTGACGCGACTCTGGTGGAACAATTTCTATGAAAACTTCACGGAAATTGCCAGTGTCGCGTCGCGCCTGTCTGCTGTCTACTACCTAAGCTACAAAATTAAACTGAATTTCTGATATTAGTTAACCGGAACTTATTCTGACATTAATGCTGAAATGAACCTTTTTGGCGCAGCCGTGAGGCACACACTATTATAGCTATAAGATTATTTTTATTTTGTTATTATGTGTTTCACGAACTGTGTCCAAATAAATATTATTCTTTCTTTATTTCTTTCTATTCATAGTCCACTCATGAAAGTTCTAAAATTGTAAACACGTCACTATTATATAGAGTAACATACGGCATCTCATTTATTAGCGCCTACAACATAGGCTTAGCGAGGCAACCACAGCGTAAATTGGAAAGGCGGAACGTTTTAGAGCTAATTATGTATGCAGCAGATTGCAGCTTTATGTACATGTGACACATATGGGTTTAATGTTTATTCCAATACTCGATTTTTGCTGTTTCTGTGGCACGTATAAATAGAATCTGAAAAAAATGGCCTCTACTGGAGAGTAAGTTGGAGACGTAAATAAATGGCGACTAAAATTGCATTATAAAACTAACTATTACATTTTGTAATAGTTAGTTTTATGCTTCGTTCGGCGTTTGACGTGGCAACACGTCGTGTCCGGGTTCGCAACAAGTCAATCGTCATCCTGCGGATGCCTCGTTGAGAGGTGAAACTCTTGTCCATTTCTTACAGGGTTCTTCATGACTCTTTATGAACAGTTAAGCGGATTAGGTTACTAAATATACGTCGTCTACTGTATTTTTTTAAATGGACAGCGTCGTTGACCGAGTATAAGTAATATATAAGTTACTAAATAATAATAATATTGTGAGCAGGACACACTTAACAGAAGATTCAGTAGTTAGAGCAAACGAGACAGAAATATAATTTCTCTATCTCTTTCGCGTATGCTAACTTTTTGTCTGGCCCCAGTTGTTAGCCAAAAACTGAGGCCGAAGAAAAGGCTGTCACACCCCGATTTCCTGGGAAAGTATTACCCGATTACAGTCGATGGTGTCAATTTACAAGTGACTGCCAAAGACTATTGCTATCCCATAAGGCATACCTACGCTGACAGCTAATGTATACCATATCAGGGTGGCAGGGACATTGACGCGAAACTGATATCATGGATTCAGTATATGATTCTGAAAACCCCTGCGTTGAAATTTTTCGTCACTTATTTAAAAAGAATCTGCTGTTTAATATAAAAGTGCAATACCTACGCGGTCAAAATGTATGGAACAGCAGATTTTTTTTTAATAATCGTCGAAAATTATGACTACGATGAAGAATTTCACCCTGGATACTCTATGTACAGGCATCTTCCTTTTTGTTTGCTATAGGTACCAATTTAAGAGTGATAAAATATTGTTATGCCTCATAGCTTAATTACCTTTGCTTCCATAGCTTGACTGTCGGCATAGAAAATAAATATAACTTCTTATAGAAGCGAAAATGGCCACATTCTAAACTGTAGACTATAATATAGTGCTATTTCAAACGCACTCGGAGAGTTTGACACATTCAATCGGTTCAAACAGTCAGGATTGTATCCGGAAATCCTGACTGATTGTAGGTATCATAATCCTTGAAACAGTATGATACTATCTCCATTTTAAACGCGTTCGGAGAAATAGTTGCTTCTGTACGAAGTATTATTTACTAGCTGCGCCCCGCGGTTTCACCCACGTAAGTCTCGATCCCGTGGGAATATCGGTATGAAGTATTCTATGTCCTAATTCAGATCATGGTCTACCCATGTGCCAAATTTCATTCAAATCTGTTTAGCCGTTTTAGCCGTTTTAGAGTGAAAGCCTAACAAACAAACAAACTCACTTTCGCATTTATAATATTAGTTAGGATTTTGTCTATCTCCTAAAAGACAAATTAACTTGGCTCTCGATTTCAGCAGCAGGTGATAAAATCGAGAGCCTAATCAGAACGACCAGGTTCTTACAGGACGATACACTTTAAGGTGGTTGCGAAAAGGTAGGCCGCGAAATTCAAATTTCCTTACGTTTTTTGCAATCTGCAAGGCAGTGTCAGATTGTATGTTGATCAAAATATGATTCGCGACTATAACAAATATGTATCTATATAATTATAACCATAAGACAACCAACCATTAACCATACACACCATGATAACCATTACACTGGATTTATTAATATTTATTCACTGACTTGAATTCCGTACGTATTTTTCGGGTGACCATTGAAAATCAGCGCTGTGCTCTGGGTCCCCCATAGCACAGCATTATGCTGAGTGGAAGCCTTCTTGGCACAGTCATGAAGTGCAGCTGCCGAATATTTCTGTTATGTTTATGTTGTTTATATTGTTGTTTTTTTGTATACACGTGTTTCTGTGACAACTAAACCTATTTTTCTTTCTTTCTTTCAATATCAATTACTCTACAAACTTAGATCTCCTCTAAGTTAGAATTGGTCTCAAATGTCATGATTTCATAAAAAGTCATTCAATAGGTTAATTCGAACTAAGATGTCTATGATTCAGTTATATTGATGATTTTAATTATTATTCTGTAAATACCGAAATATATGTTGTTGATATTTTCCTAATTCTAATGATAATGAAAATGTTATTGTACTCACAGTAGCCCTAGAAGTCCCGCTGTCAAGGCTGCTCTGCGAAGATATGGAGGGAGTCCTGGCTAGCCGCGCGTGGGGCAGAGAACTGGCAGCCCTACCTTCAGCAGTCATGGGCTGCACGCGGCATTGTTCCTTGGGAATCAGCATCTCCTGTCGACAATAATAAGCCCTTTAGATACTGAAATAAGTAGTAGAAAGGATTTTTTTTAACGTATGTAAGATAACGATTTTGGAGCTTTGCCGTCATTGTTAATTTTGGCATCGTGTACTGTATAAAACAATACAAATACTCTAATAAAACAATTTATAATTATGAAAACGTCATGTTTTTTTTAAACCAGAATCGCGTCGCACCTTCGCCTACCTGCGGGAGCCTTAATGCGTGTGCTGTATCGAGTGTGTGCAATGTTTATAAGGATTGATAATTTGTATTAGTAACTATTGCATGTTTCTAGTCCAATTCAAATTCGATTCTCGACCTTGCCGCGTGATGAGTTCATGACAAGGCCTCTGTTAGATTTCGGAACTAGACGAGCAAAATCGAATTAAATATGTTTTACATCAAAACATACTTAACGATACACAAAAAATACTTAAGCAGATACGGTCTACATGTAAAAATAAATTAGAGAAACACAGTTTGCTATTATTTATTTATTCAGTAGTACACATACATTTATAGGTAGGTATACATTTACCGATTTTTCACCCTCGTAAACCCCTTTATTGCAACTTTTATCGAAGTCGTTAGGGCCGTTTTCCTGAACATGATTACAAATATATATATATATATATATATATATATATATATATATATATATATATACAAATATTGCTCATTTAATAGTATAGGATAATATTTTCCAAATTGTAATACTAATTCTTAATAATTACCTAGGCACTTATATATTTTTTCTTCTCATATAGCACGCGTACGCGTTTTATACAAGAAAAATAATAATCTTCTTTGTCTGGCAAAATAAAAATGTAAGAGGCTTAAGTAAGTATAATATTCTTCTTGCAACGCAGTGTAAAGTGTATAAAAACCCGACCTCCGTTGGAAAATCCTCGGTTTTCCTTTAGCATTTTCTTATTCGCAATATCGCACTTTATAACTTCATGAAACGAGCATTTTTATGTGTAGTAGTCTACATATTATATAATTTTGATGCTCATTTCTCCCTGCTAGGTATTCGATGGCTTATTTATGCATAGTTGGTTAATCTACCATTTTTACTAGATCTATTGGAGTTCCCACAGATATAAATTAAAAACGGTATGGTTTAAAGCAGCGGCGCTAATGAAAAATTTCATGAGGCTTTGGTTAGACAGCTCTTATATAGAAAGCAGATTATTTTACTACGAGTAAGAAAAGATGGATTGTGTGAAGAATGAATGAAAGAGAGGGGAGTGAATGACAGCGTGAAAGTTGACCGGGGATAATGGAACACAAAAACGTGTTGCGTCAACCCCAACCAGCATTGGACAAGGTCAGGAAGATGATGATATAAGCAAAAGTTTTTAGATAGAGGAGCCAAGCAACAGGTATCCTTGTACTGCGTGACCTAAAAGGCCTTATAGGTCAAATAATAGAACTACGTGCAAAAAGCTACGTGCATTTTATTGATTTATTTACTCTACAAATATGTACCGTTCTAATTGTGAGTGAAATAGAGTTTTTCGATTTACATATAGTGTTACTAAGGCCATTTTCTCATTGGTCGGTGCGGTATCGTTTCGGTACTGCTTGTTTCCTCATTGGTCGCTAAGCACTCTGTCTGTACCGAAACGGTACCGAACTGCTTTCATTTAGAATTCCAAATTCAAATTAATTCTATTGGTACGAGAGCCCATGACCAAAATTTTTGCCTTATCGTTTTACGAACAAAACCGTATAAAATCGATAGATTTGGTTATTCTGAAATTCAAAAATACTAATTTCAGAAATTTTCTGCGTCACGACCTGACCGCATTTTTAAATAAAAAAATACTGAACTGTTTCATAGCAATCTGTCTGATTTTCAGAATGTAGTTGAACGATAGATTTTAGATACCTACCGAAAATACAATTTTCAGAAACCAGTACCCACACGTATCCAGGAGACCATTTGAGAAAATTAAAAATGAGGCAAAAAGTAAAACCCATAGCAACCAAAAAAGCAAAACACATAGTGAACATTGGTCAGTTGATGCGAATAAATCATTTTTCAGAAGAAAATGTCAGCATCTTATGTGTTGAAATCATTTTGAACGTGTTGAAATTTTTTTGCGGTCGTTAGCATAGCATTCTATCTGAAAAGTGTTGGACATAATGAAAAAGGTGGTCCAGATGTAACAAAAAATTATATCAGACAAATTTAGTGTCTCAAAAATGATTTATTCGCATCAACTGACCAACAGTTGATGCGAATAAATCATTTTTCAGAAGAAAATGTCAGCATCTTATGTGTTGAAATCATTTTGAACGTGTTGAAATTTTTTTGCGGTCGTTAGCATAGCATTCTATCTGAAAAGTGTTGGACATAATGAAAAAGGTGGTCCAGATGTAACAAAAAATTATATCAGACAAATTTAGTGTCTCACGTTACTAATCAGACAACTATTCGATAGTCAGAAATTATTAATAAATTATATCGCGGCGTTTTTATAAACGAATAATAAAGAGATTTTTGAGAGAAGATTTTTGAAATAAACGTTTGAAACATACTGTTTATTGAAAAAAAAACATCTTTTTTAATCATTGTCGAATTCATCATTGGTGTCGTGAGGGATAAGAGCGTAAAAAGCATCGCGCGTTTGTCGGGTGGCTCCAAAAAAAAAAAATCAAAATATTTTATTTCACATAAACCTACAAGGGCACCTATGAAACGTCAGAAGCTAGGTGCACGGTTCCAATTGGTCGTTTCCTATGGAGAAGAACCGGCAAGAAACTCCACGGTTACTCTTTTAAAAGTAGAAGTGTTCTTTTGGTTTTAGAATTATAGCTGACATTTAAAATTTCTGTAAACAGGTTTTTAGTGACCCCGGTAAGTAAACAAGAGATTAAAAAAAAATTGAAATAGATTGCTATGAGGCAGATTGGTTAAATTTTTTGACATTTTTGAAAATGCGCTCGGATCACTTTTGATACACAAAATGTCTGAAGACAAACCGTTTTTTGTTTAAATTACGAAACCTATGTAAATTTTTAATATCAGACATATTGTGACGAAACCAATTGCCTATTTTTTTTGACATAGCAAAAACGGGCTTCCATAAAACTGTGATGTTTCTGACCGGTATTGCTCACCGAGTCGGGTTCAGAATCATCAAAACTTACGATTTTATACGGCTTTGGCTGTAAAACGATGTGACATGGTTTTCGTCGTGGGTTTCTCGTACTATATAATTTACTAGCTTTTGCCAGCGGCTTTCCCCGCGTGCATGTCCGAATTCCACAGGAACTTACTGCCGGGATAAAAGTATAGTATGATAAAAGTATAATATATGATAAAAGTATTATGTACCCTGTATCCGCCCACCTCCCTGTATTCTGTGTGTCCTGTGTGTTTGTATGTGTATGTGTGTTTTTTATGTGTTGTCCTGTGTGTATCCAGGTCATGGTTAACCCATGTGCTAAATTTCATTCAAATCCGTTCAGTGGTTTTAGCGTGAAAGCGTAACAAACAAACATACAAACTCACTTTCGGATTTATAATATTATATATTAGCTCGGTAAGCTTTCGGTACCGATGCAGTAAAACGCCTGACGTCACGCGGTACCGAAACGATTCCGCACCGCAGACGTACCGAGCAGTGAGGAAAGGGCTTTAGTTATACGAAGTTATGCCTAGGATACACGATGCTAGTTTTTGAAGTTAGGATAGTAAGCTAGCAAACTAGTAACTCTGGCTTCGTGTATACAGAACTAGCTTAATTTCTAGGCTAGCAAAGCTAGTGAGAGAATTAGTAAAATAACATCTCAAGCTAGAATAAGTGAACAGAATGGGGTTCAATTTTTGATCTAGTAGCACCCCCCACCACCGATTTCACTATGCTGGCTTGTGGCACTAGCCTAGTGTGGTCGCCAACCACCCACCGCTTTCCACCATGGATTCCACACTCAACGGTTGTCAGGATGTTGCAGTCAGTAGCATGAATTCGGTAATTTTCTAAAATGCCCAATTCCGGAATTCCAGGGTTCTTCCGTACCAGAATTTTCTATATCACCGCCGCTGCGAGGGCTGTGGGTGGACAACCCTTCGAGCTGCCCTAACTGCCGTTGGAGGACCGGACTACCTACTTGGCTGCCACCAGTCACCTACGTGTCGGGAACTACCAGGATAATGGTTTTCTTTAGGCGGGCTAGAAATTTACACGCGCTCGATATCGAGAACTCCACCAGCCAGGATAATTTTACTTTAAGAACTAAGTCACCACAATGCTATTGGCTTAAAGCTTTACTAGCATCGTGTGAACAGCACTAGCTTGTGCCAAGCGAGGATAGTATACAGAGGTTGTAGCTTACTATCCTACCTTTGAAAAACTAGCTTCGTGTATCATGTATAGGCGAAGATAGTAAAGGCGTGGCAACACGTTAATAATACAATCACTTTTATCATGTTACGAACTAAATCGGGGGTAGGGCTACTAAAGGTAGACCTCTGCCTAACCCTTCGAGAAATACAGACGTGATATTATGTGTTAATATAGCGTTTCAAATTCCATCAGAAAGTATAGTCCTTCAGACCGTATTTCGGCCACGGCGGTCAATCTCAACGGAGACTAGTCGTCGGCGCGGGAGATATTATAGTGCACAAGTGTGTGCGCAGACACAGGTGCACTCTCTCTTCCCACTCTCTCTTAGTCCGATGGACGGCAATCCGATACGCCCGGAGAGAGATCTGGCGTAGGACCAACGGCTTAACGTGCTTTCCGAGACACGGGGGCCTCACACCGCCAACTTCCAAAATCCGGGCTGTTACTAAGAAATTCTTAATGGAAAAACCCAATAACACTGTGCCCGACCCGGGAATCGAACCTAGGACCCCACGCTCAGCAGTCGCGCTTGCGACCACGAGACCAACGGAGCAGTTACAAAGTAAGATAAAGACAGTGCAAGTAAATATACGGTTGACAATATCGGCGAGTTCGCTCACAGAAAAATATGACACCTAAAAACATTTGCCCTGGTCGCGATCAATCAGCCAAGGTTGGCAGGCAGCTGATTGATTCAATATTTACCGACGTACCACTGACAAATTGCTATTTTAAAGTTATAATTCAAAAATCAATTCGTTATCGATCGCTGCTGACTTCAGTGTACAAATTCTGTGAGTTCAAGTTCTGGATGGAAGGTATCCATAACAAAAAGAGTAAATTTAATGTTTTTGTTATATTATTCGAAAATGCGTTAGTTTCTGTGAGTAGTGCGCTTAAAATTACAGGAGACCTTCCAGCATGGGCATTTCTAGGTCCACCTAGAAATGCTTATGTCTTCTGTACTTTTTTAATTCTTTTATTTATTTAAAAGTTGTATCCACACAACATTTTTCGAGAAGAATGCGTTCTCTCTCTCTTAAAAGAGAGAATTCCTCTAGGCTACGCCCTAGAGTAATGCATTCTTGCCCTACACCAGAAATTTCCCCTGTATTGTGGGTGCGTTTACAAACATTGAAACTCACATACACAAACATCCAGACCCGGAACAACTACTTGTAGGTCATAGAAATATTTGTTCCGTGCGGGAATCGAATCCGCGACACGCAACGCAGCAGTCAATCGCTTTATAACCGCGCCAACCGTGCCAGCATCACTTTCATATTCTGCCTAGCGTTTTCCTAACTATATTGGGAAATGTTGAGAGTAAGTTACTTACATACACCTACTTAGATTGATTTTACTAGAGCAAAACATATACCAACTTATTTTTCTGTAAATGAATGTATGCCCGACTATTTCGGGGTCGAATGCAGCCCTTATTCATGGTTACGAGGTCGAGAATCGAACTGTAGGTATTGATTAGATGTTTGAGGTGTCATAATATTGCACCTTTACACACCAATCAATCTGCCTAGCGTTTTCCAAACTATGTAAGGGTCGGCTTCCAGTCTAACCAGATGCAGCTGAACACCAGTATTTTACATGGAGCGACTGCCTATCTGACCTCCACAGCCCTGTTACTGGGTAATACGATACCCCTTGGGAAAGACTGGTTGCTATTATCGTTTTAAACCATAAGACTTAATTTTTTTTTTTTTTATGGTATAAGCTGCTGCCCTAGCTTGAAAGCTTTCCTCTTTCTCCTTGAAAGGAAAACTGCCCCAAGAGGGGAAAGCCACTCTAAGTGAAATCAGTCTTTCTTAGAAAAGGCGCTTTGCGGACAGTCAGGCTTTAGTGCCGCCATCTCTACTTGGGTAAGTCATACAAGACCTAAAGTATTTTAAGATTAGTTTTTTTTTAAAGGGTATTTTAGGATGTATGCTTAGATGGCTTGGTCATGTCCAGAGGGTGAGTGAAAGGCGACTAACAATTAGGGAGATGTCAGTGGCGCCTGGAGGGGAGCCTAAAAGGACGTACAGCGAGTAACAAAAACTCTGTCCAATCCATGTGGGTGTTGTTAAGAAACATACTGAGAGTCTATTTATGTGGTAATTTTATGGAAAAATGAAAAAAAGAAAAATAATTATTCGTTATTAAACAATTTTTTTTTTCAATGGGGAATTTTGCCGGGTATTAATTACGTGGGCTCGGGCGGCCGGCCATCGTTTAGCGCAGTCTTTCCCAACGTGGGCGATAACGCCCCCTTGTGGGCGCTGCAGGCCTAAAGGGGGGCGGTAAGAGACCCAGAAAAAAAGGGGGCATTGTGTAGGGCAGTGATGTCAAACCCCCGTCCCATGGGGCCCTTAGGGCCCCACGTGAGATATTTCTTGGCCCCACTTATCAGTTAAGAATCCTCACTTTTTTGTGTAAAAGGCCCCACCAGTCGTTTGAAATTCCCTCTTTTTTGTGTAAAGGGGCCCCACCAGTCAGTTTAAAATTCCTATTTTCCAGTAAAAATGCCCCACCTTCCCCTCGAACTCTGACATCACTGGTGTAGGGCTTTGGGGTCGATTTATAATTTCATCTACCTAGCTAGGAAGACTCTTAGACACCGACTGAGCTCTCGACTCTCGACTACATCTTGTGAACATCAACTAATATTAATTAAGATATAGCTCAAACTCGGTTCGATATAAAAGACCGCGGGCAATCATGTTTTAACAAGTTTTTGTTAAATAATCCGAATTGTACATTCCTATACCAATCGGCTGGTTCTATAATACTTGTTCTTGCTTGTCGAGTACGATTGGGCGTCGAATGAGATAAACGAGTTTATGCACGTTTGTCTTATTCCTGTTGGTGCGTGCTGCTTATGCAATCCTATATAAACGACGTAAATTTATTTTATTTTCATTTGCAGTTTCGCGCATAATAGATAAGCAGTACTTGATTTCAACACTTACGTATTTCTTAAAACAAAACAATGTCGGAAGTAAAAAAGAAGAGACGGCAATACTCTGCGGAATATATTAAATTCGGATTTATTGAAAATCCCACAAACCCGTCGTCGCCTTTGTGTCTTCTATGTCTAAAAACATTTTCGAACGAAGCAATGAAGCCTTCAAGACTGCAAGATCATTTGAATAAAATGCATCCAGATAAGACAGAAAAGAACGTAGCATATTTTCAAGACCTAGAGAAGAAGCATAATACTCAGCTAAGTGTATCAAAACTATTTTCGGTGGCTGCTAAGCAAGATGACGACGGACTTCGAGCTTCGTACAATATCTCTTTGTTAATTGCTCAAAAAGGCAAACCACACAACATCGGAGAAGAGTTAATTTTGCCAGCAATAAAGGAAGTAATAACTACTGTGCTTCATAAACCGGCCGCAGATATTATCCGAAAAATTCCTTTGAGTAATAATTCTGTGCAAAGACGAATTGATGAAATGGCTGAAAACATTGAAGAATCATTGTGCAATCATCTGAGGACTAGTCAATTCTCAATTCAGCTCGATGAGTCCACTTTACCAACTAATGAAGCGTTGTTGCTATCTTACGTGAGGTTTATTAAAGATGAGAAAATACGTGAAGAACTATTGTTTGCCAGAAATTCGGAGACAGATACTAAAGGCGAAACCATATTCAATACATTGGAAAAGTTTTGTGAAGAGAAAGAGATTCCTTTGAAAAATATTATATCAGTTGCTACGGATGGCGCTCCGGCTATGACAGGGCGCCATAAAGGCTTCATAGCATACTTAAAGAATAAAATTCCAGATGTCCTTGCTATACATTGCGTTATTCATAGACAACATTTGGTTGCTAGAAACTTAAGTGAACGACTATTTCAATCACTGCAATATGTCATCAAAGCAGTCAATAAAATCCGTAGCAGCTCTTTGAATGATAGATTATTTCATCAGCTTTGTGTTACTAATGACGAAGATTTCAACCGTTTGTTGCTTCATACTGAAGTTCGTTGGCTGTCAAGAGGCAATTGTCTGATTCGATTTTACAACCTGTTTGACTCTATGATAGAGTTCTTGGAAACTAAAGATACAGAACTGCGCAACAAGCTCATAACATCAAAGAATGATATAGCTTACATGACAGACCTGTATAAAATGTTCAACGACATGAACCTCCAACTGCAAGGCGATGAACTAAATTTAATTAAAACAAAAAATGTCGTTGCTGCTTTCGCAGCCAAACTGCTTCTGCACAAAAAGAATATGGGCAGACGTGAGTTTCACAATTTTCCGAATTTATCAGTATACTGCAGTAACGACGACTTGTTTGCCTACTGCCAACATTTGGAAAACCTCCACATTGACTTCACCGAACGATACCAGGACATTTTAAACTTGGAAATACCAGACCGGGTGTTGGATCCGTTTTCAAATGTCAACACAGCAATGTCACCTCAGCTGGAAGAAGAACTTATAGAATTGACAACAAACGAAGAAATAAAAATCAAGTTCAAAAATGGATATCAAGAATTTTGGCTACAAAAACCGATCCCGCAATTGTACCCTGGATTGTGGTCAATTGTTCAACGATTTTTGATAGCATTCCCATCGTCATATTTGTGTGAACGTGGATTTAGTGCTGTGGCAACGCTGCTTACTAAAAAGAGAAATCGTTTGCGTGTTACCGAACGTGGCGACTTGCGGCTGTTTTTGAGTAAATTGGAACCTGATATCAACCAACTTATTGAACAGCATCAGATTCAACCTTCACATTAGTTTTTATATAAGAATTGATTATGTTTGTTTTATTTTCAATAAAAGATACTCTGTCCGAATACTATAAATTTGCGTTTCAATAATCAGTTATAAGTACTTAGCGGTTTTTAAGTATGTTTAAAAAGGGGGGCGTTAAATAATAATTTATTCTTAAAGTGGGCAGTAGACAAAAAAAGGTTGGGAACCCCTGGTTTAGCGGGTGTCTACGAGTCATAACTTATGACCTGTGTAGAAAATTTGCTAATTTATAATGAAATTGGGGTAATTTTGGTACTAAAAATGCCAATTTTAAATAGCAATAACTTTTTTTTTTATCTTTTTTTTTTTTTGGTAATTTTTTACAATTTTTTTTTTTGATAATTTAATTGCGGTGCCTATGCGCCTCCTTTTCAGATAGGATAGGGTTTTTGTTACATTCTGTATAGTGGGCTTATTGGTGATGTTCTTCAGAAAGATCAGGTGCGTAGTACTCGCCACCTGTGCGTGTATGACCAGATGTATGAACGTAAACGAAGCAAAAAGAGTCTACAAGGATCGTAGCAGGTGGCGTTCTGTAGTTACTGCCTACCCCCAGGGGAAAAGGCGTAAAACACGAAATAGGTACAACATTATTTTACGTCATCTGGTAAGACTGCAAGCCAACCCAAGCAATCAATCAATCTGCCTAGCCTTGTCCCAACTATGTTGGGGTCGGCTTCCAGTCAACCAGATGCAGCGGAATATAAGTATTTTATATGGAGCGACTGCCTATCTGACCTCCACAACCCAGTAACTGGGTAATACGATACCCCTTGGTAAGACTGGTTGTCAGACTTTCAGGCTTCTGACGACCCGTAACGACTGTCAAAGATCCACGAATGACAACTGGAACCAACGGCTTTACGTGCTTTCCGAGGCACGGAGGAGTCTCGGTATGTAAAGATGGTCACCCATCCACGGACCAACCCCGGCAAGTGTAACTTAATCTGATGGATCGACCCGTGCGGCTGTTATTACTTAGCCACGAGCTCCTTGACCCAAGCAAAAATTAAATTAAAAGAATAATTACAATATTTAAATAGTCGTTGTTTATACAAAATGGTGTTGGTTTTTCTCAGAAGCTTTTTCAAGCTAATCACCGTTGTTTGCCTTTTTCTAAATGATTCAAGAGGGAATAATTCAATTAACTTTTCCCTTTAAGGCGGCCCATTCATCGTGACAAGTAAAATTAAATGAGAAGGCGAGAATATTATGTCAGGTTATATTTTAATGAAATTAGTTTAGCAGCTTTTTTAATTTGTTAACAAAAATGAGACTAAATAAGTGTTGGGTGTTTTATTAGTTTTTAACCAACTTAAAAAAAGAAGGAAAGTTTTGCATTCAACGATTTTTATAAAAGTATGTTGATATGTAGGTACACTGATTACTTTTTTCATTTGGTCGAAGGCGCCCGCGCGATGGCACCATACCAATTTTACAAACTTTTCTTAAGTCGATTTTGAGTAAGTTTAAGAGGCTGACAACAGCTAAAGCGCAGTCACTGTCGGACAGCATAAAAAAGAAAGAGAAGCGCAATGACACAACACTGGTAATTTATAGAGATATCTTCGTGATGTTTTTCCATCGTATCAAATTAGGTGTATTATCTATCCAACACACTATCTAGCTAGCATATTATATCCTGAAGAACATCATATTTTTTTCTGATTTTGCTTACTGCAGTGGTTCATATACTTTTAGGCATTAGATTATAAAACTTGCGTCCTGTAGTCCCCTTAAATAATAGGTTTTTAATCCAGATCACTAAATTTTTTGGAGGACTGAGGCTGGAAAAATGCACCCATTGTGACCTCTGCGCTGCCACCGACGATGCCGTGGAATTGGCAAGATTTGGGGCAAAAAAAACTAATCAAAAAAAGGGGGCGCCACTTGGTGAACACTTACCCAATAAATTGGTCCGTGTTTTAAAGTCGTTTAAAAATATAATTACCACAAGATACAACATATATCTGCGTTAAAAGTGAAGCTAACCGGACAATAACGAAGTGAAAGCGTTATCCAAAACATTAGAGCAGTAAAATAGTAAAAAAAACTGAAATCTAATGTTATATATTTATTGTGACCAAAAACTCAAGTGACAACGACAATTTAAGAGTGTTGATCAAAGACCGCAAATTCAAAACAGTGAATCATAAAAACTATTTCCCGTGTGACCCAAAACAGTGAACAAATAGTGAAAACAATAAATAGTGTTAAAAAAAAATTGTGCAAAATTCTGCGAAATGTCAGGTATCTGCGACTACAAGTGTAACGGCTGCTAATTTAATTATTTTTTGGCGCCAGTAAGTAAAGACCACTAATTTCGCAAGTTTAAGTAATGTTCGCATAGCCAGAGTTGCGGTCACTGTGACTGAGACGCGTGTGTCTTGAGTTCGAATCCAGCCAAGCGTTTCTCTTTTTGAATGTTTATAAGTTTGTCATATGTATTAAAATTTATAATGATGGCAAGTAAGAGTAACGAAGGCATGAGAACGGCCAAAAAATCATATAGCCCTACAACGACAAACGTAACATACGCTAATAACAATATAACGTTGAGAAATAAATCCAAGCAAGTTACTTCTAAAAATGATTCATTGGAGGTAGAAGCTGAATTTACCGATAAAGATGAGTACGCATCACTTACTTCGACACCCTCAATAAATGATCTTAACCAAAGCTATCCGGACTTGTACTATAAACATAATGACGAAGTGATAGAACTAAATAATAGAATACGTCAACTGGAGGAAAAGTTGGTAATCGCAGATACGGAAATAGAGAACTTACTGTTAGAAAATAGTTCTCAACGTAAGCAAATCACTGACTACAAACTAAAAATTGACAAATTGACACACATATGTACAAGCACAAAACAAAAGACATCATCAGCCAAATTAAAGCGTAATAATCTTATTAGAACAAGGCTAAACTTCAGATGGTGAACAAAGTCCTGATGAAGAAACTGAAATTAGAATGATGCCTTTAGTATCAACCACGGTTGAGGTAGATCCCAATATTGTCTGCTATGAACCACCATCGCAGGTAACCACAGAGCATCACTGCACCACTGAACAAAGGGACAAATTGGACACAAAGTCTCTATACGATTCCAGCTCCATAGAATATAACTCGTATAAATTATGTATAGTTAGTGATAATAATGTGAATAACATACTAGGTATTGCTGAAAGTACTTTTCCGAAAGCCACAATATGCCACTATTGTATGCCGAAGGCAGGTATTGTGGATCTTTTAAATACATTAGAAAAAAAACTTGTAAATTTCTGCATATATGACTATTGTATAATTCTCTTAGGTGAAAAAGATTTCTTGGCCTCAAATAACTATGAAGAATTAGTAAATCACATTAAAAGAAAACTTGAGAATATAAAGCATACCAATGTTATCTTGTGCTGTCCTAACTTTAAACTGAAATGGAATGTTAGTTTATTCAATACCAGAATAGAAGCTTTCAATCGACTTCTATATCTCAGTAACCAGACTTATAAATATACTTATACGTTTGATTCAAATAAGCATCTGGAATACACACACGAATTGTTTTCCAAATACACAGGCAAAGTAAATAATAAGGCCATAGTTATTTTTTTTCATGACTTAAAAAATATATAAAGCTTTTCCAATATGAGGACAACAACTGTAATGATTTAAATGTGGTACATAGTCAAGAGCATAGTGAAATGAGTCACTTAAAACCCGGTACTATACCCTTTTACTTTAAAAAAAGGGTTAATAAAGCTGAGGCAAACAAATGTGGCGATGAGACTCAACCAAATTCATCGCATTCCTTAGTATCACAAGCCGTGGGGTCTGTTCCAACATTAAATTTTTTTCGTGAATAATAATGTATCAAATGAGCATAGCGATTTAAACATATTTCATCAGAATGTTTGTGGAATTAATAACAAAAGGACTGAACTAGAAGTTTATGTACAAAGCCTAGATAAAATGCCAGACTTTATATGTTTAAGCGAGCATTTTCTGAACGAAAACACAGCAAATTTATTTAATATAGATAACTACAAACTAGTCTCGTACAACACCAGGAAAATTAAAAAGAGAGGAGGTAGTTTAATCTTAGGACATATGGATAGGCATACAGAAATTGTCGATGCAATAAATAAGTTATATAAAGTAGAATGTTTTGAAATATGTGGTGTAAAGGATGTATGCACAGGATTATATATTTGCTGTTGCTATCGAAATCCCGTAGATAAAAATTTAAATGTGTTTTTAGAAAAATTAGAGAGTTTACTCGATTACTTATTCAACAAGAAATCTATAATATGTGGAGATTTTAATGTTGACCTACTAGTGGACAGTAAAAAGAGCATAGAATTTCTCAGTTTGCTAAGGTGTTATAATTTCAGGCCCCAAATCAATTCTGCTACTTTCATTCGTAATGGTTGTAATTCGTGTATTGACAATATAATTACCAACGTGTCCGATTCGTGTATTCTTGGATGTGCAGTAGATCACAATGGTCTGGCTGATGGCCATGGAGGTATTTTTGCAGATGTTCGTCTGGATAATGTAAGCAACTTAACGCGAAATAAGTTTCCAATCATTATCATAAATAAAAGAGTTTTTTAATAGCAAAAATAGTGCCCAGTTTGAACAGGGTATCTGTGAAAAAACTTGGAGTTGCATGGGAATAAACACTTTTCTTAAAACATTTCACAAAGTATTCCAAGACAGCTTTAGAAAAAAGGATTATAAAATAAGCCTAAAAAATAATAGACAGTTAAAATGGATCACGAAAGGAATTCGTACATCAAGTAAAATGAAACGGTTCTTATGTGCACGTAATGGTAACGATCTTGATTCCAGTGTCTTAACGTATAAAAATAAGTATATTAGACTGTATAGACAAGTTTTGGTGAAGGCTAAAAAACATGCAATAATGAAGCAAATAAATAATTCCAAAAATCTTACTAAAGAGGTGTGGAAAGTAGTGAGAAAATGCACAAATAAGGAAAAAACGATAAAACCGGAAATTCGTCTTAAAGTTAATGACCAACTTGTAGTGGATCCAGAGGTAATATCTGACATTTTAGCGAAACAGTTTAACTATAAATGTATTTCTAGGGTAATAGAAGGACATCAAAATATAGAATTCTTACAGAAGTATGCAATCAACAACAACAATGAAATGACAATCGCTTCTGTCACGCCAAATGAGGTCTTAACTATAGTCAAAAGTATGGAGAACAAGTATTCTTGTGGTTATGATGAGATCCCAATATCAGTAATTAAGGAACATATTTCCATACTAGCTGAGCCTCTGTGTAACTTTTACAATAAGTGTATTGAGGAATCTATCTTCCCAGACCAGCTTAAAGTAGCCAAAGTAATACCTGTCTACAAAAAAGGAAGTCGAACTGATCCTAAAAATTACAGGCCCATCTCCTTGTTACCAGTCCTGTCAAAGATATTTGAAAAGATCATAAAAACCCGACTATTAACTCACCTGCGTGTAAATAGAGTGTTAAACTAAAGACAGTTCGGTTATCAAAAAGGTGTTGGTACTTCTGACGCCATATATACCTTACTTGATGATGTGATAAGAAAAATGAACAATAAAATGAAAGTAGCCGGAATTTTTCTCGACTTAAGTTCGGCGTTTGACACTATAGACCACGAGTTACTTCTTACAAAAATGATGCATTATGGAATTCGAGGTAAAGCTTTGAAATTATTCTCTTCATATCTCAAAAACAAAAATGTTCGTAGAGATTGACAGAACGAAAGATGGCTCCAAAAGAGTCTACAAATCAGCAACGGTAATGATGACTACAGGCGTCCCGCAAGGATCTATATTGGGACCTGTTTTATTTATATTATTTATTAATGACTTAATCAACTACATGAATACAATTCTACCTGACATTGATATAATTATTTTTGCCGATGACACAAATGCCATAGTAGCAGCAAATGACATAAATAAATTAACAGAGACTGTAAATGCAGCATTACAAGCATTTCACTTGTGGTTCACTATGAACAAATTGTTAATCAACACTGCAAAGACCAATATACTATTATTTAGAACGACAGCCCGTAATAACGACGATTTAGAGGTAGTGTTGAACGACGACAAAATTGCTCTTGTCAAGGAAGTTAAATTTTTAGGTATAAATATAGACGAACAGTTAAATTGGAAGGCAGAATTGAATGGTATAAATGCATCAGTATGTTCCGCATGTTACGCTTTAAGATCACTTAGAACAGAAATTAGCATTGAGCAATTGATAATGGTATATTTCGCGTTGGTAGAATCAAAATTCAGATATACTATTATGTTCTGGGGAAATAGTTATGACTATAATATTAAAAGAGCTTTTGTGCTACAAAAACGCGCAATTCGCACAATAGTCCGTATCCCGCAAACAGAGAGTTGCCGTGAACATTTTAGAAATTTGAACATTCTAACAGTCCCAAGCATTTATGTATTTGTTCTTCTAAGTAACATGGCCAAATATATACATGAATATGAGACAGCAGAAGAACGACAGATTAGAGAAGGCACACGCAGACAAGACATTATACGTTACAAGGTACAGCCAAACCTAAATATTGTGAGGCACAGTCCCAGATACCAATCGGTTATATTATTTAATAAGTTGCCTCTAGATCTAAAAAACGCAATCTACTCAAGCTCTTTTAAAAAGCAGCTTAAAAGTTTCTTGTTGAATAAGTGTCTTTATGATGTTAAGGATCTATGACGAAATTTTCAAATATGTTGTATTTTGTTTTGTTATTGTTTATTTTTGTGCAGTTTTGTAATATTTTAACGTGTCTATTTTAATTTTTTTCTCTCTCCTTATGTAATTTAATATCAATTTTCTTTTTATACCATGTGTTTCATATACAATTTATTGTTCATGAATAAATGACTAATGACTAATGACTAATCCACTGTCGTGCCATCGTCACGACACGAGGAAGAAGAATAATCCGGATCGGTTATGTTGAAGATATTGTTATCTTCACATAGTATGAAGTGGCACATGCAATTTGTGAGGTACAACAACTAAAAAGAGAAACAAAAACTTTTTATGAGTAACTTTAACGAGGCAAAAGGAGTTTGTAAGGATCGTAGCAGGTGGCGTTCTGTAGTTTCTGCCGGGGTAGGCAGAAACTACGGACTATGGAAGGAAGGCTTGAATTTTTGTATGTAAAGACTTTTACATAAAATAAAAACGGTTATTCAAGTAGGTACTTAGTGCTTTTCACAAAAAATTAAAACGGTTATCCAAGTCGGTAGTGCTTTATTGTAGAGAGTTATTTATTATGAGATGATTATCGCTTTGTGAAATTGTGAGTGCACGGTGCACGAATTAGCTAATCGCTAAGAACAGGTTTTACTTGGACAGTTCTTGTTGTTTTATTTTATTTTTTGTAATTAGTTTATTTGATTACCTACTAGTTTATTTATTTATTTAGAAGTATAAAAAATATGTATTAGGTATGTTGAAACTGTTGGTACTCTCCGTCACTTGTTCCTAAGGGTTCATTAGAAAACCAGCGTCAGACAGCATCTGTCGGGCATAAATGCTGAAATGAACCTTTTTGGCGCAGCCCACACATTATTTTGACCCGAGGCACACACATTATTTTCATTTTTTTAATTTGTTTGTATTTTGTGTTTCACGAACTGTGCCCAAATAAACCTTTCTTTTTTTCTATTATTGTTTGGATGTTCGCATATTTTGGGTCATGAAACGGTACACTATTAATATTCAAAGAGGAGTTTCCCACTTCAAATATTGTACCTCTTTACATATTTATTCATTTTACGTCCGAACCTTTGTAAATAATAAATTATGTACAGCAATTTCCCTTGAAACACTACCAACTCCATGGGATTTCACTCCCGTATTCCGTTGCAAATTGAGATAAGAAAGAGATATACATACATACCTACTATTAACTAATTTATTTACCCATGGTGGTGTGGCGGCATCTACATCGCCACATGCGAATTACGCAAAACATTGACGTCACGCAAAATCCTGCATCGCGCAAGCAGAGTTTAGCGTGCGACTAGCATTTATACAACGTCCCCACATCAAACGTGTGTGTAAAGGTGAGTGACGTGGCTAGCTTCTAAGTTATAACAGCCGCATGGATCAATCGAATGTTAAGCTACGCTTGCCTAGATCAGTCCGTGGATGGGGTGACCATCTTTACATACCGAGACCCCACCGTGCCTCGGAAAGCACATTAAGCAATTGGTCCCAGCTGTCATTCGTAGATTTTTGACAGTCGTTACCGCTAGTCAGAAGTTCACGATAGCCTTGGTAAGACAACCAGTCTTACCAAGGTGTGTATCGTGCTACCCACTGACTAGGTTGTGGAGGTTAGATAGACAGTAGCTCCATGTAAAATACTGCTATTAAGCTGCATAATTTGGTAAGACTGGAAGCCGACCCCAACATAGTTAGGAACAAAAGCCTAGGCAAGGCTGAATGACCAATCATTTTACACACCAATGTGTAAAGGTTATGACAAGGATTATGACACTTCAAACATATAATCAATACCTATAGTTCAACTCGAGCTCGTCGTCTGATGAGTTCAGGAATAAGGGCTCCATTCGAGCCTGAAAATAGTCGGGCTTACATTCATTTACAGAAAAATATGCTGGTATATGATTTGCTCCAGTAAAATCAATCTAAATAGGTGTATGTAGGTACCTTTTTCCCAACTGTATGAGCAGTGATTGTGTTTTTGTGCCATTTAAATAATAAATATCAAGCCATTATATCCATTTACAAAAATCAGGACCGGCTTTAGTCCCAAACTTTCAAAACAACTGAATAATAAATAAATAAAAAATCTTATAAGCCGTTTTTACGCAAATCCCTTACAAACAAAAGTCTCCTTCGTAATACCAGTATGATATAGTGCGGCCTTTATTTACATCCAAGCCCATGCCGTATGAATACAGACACAAAGTAAACAATTGCGAGCCGTACTCACGAACAATATTCAATTATAACAACCACTATACAAAAAGATTCAGAAGCTCTACAAAAAAGCAATACATAACCTTTGAACCACCCCGGAAATCATCCCATCATCATTATTAGATGCACAGTAGTGCCTAGTAGTGTGACCGTCAGACTGCCAAGTCATAGGTCTCGAGTTCAAACCAAAGACGCAACTTTGACTTTTCGGATTCATGTGCGTATTGTTTAATTATCACTTGCTTAAAGAACGGTGAAGGAAAACATCTTGATAAAACCGACATGCCTGAGAGATATTTCTCGATGGCATGTGAAGCCAAGAGGCCCATGGGCGGCATAAAAACTCTGACACTAGGTTAGTCACTAACCTTACGAAAAATAATTATTAGGTATAATACTCGTAGATCGTACACAATACTTTGCTGAAACTAATGGGTTTTTGATAATTGGTCTTTCAATAACCGAGCAATGAATGCTCATGTAGTCATGTGGCCATACCACCACAATTTAGAGATGGCTTCATCTTCATGGTCTCAAATAAAGCGCACAGGATAACCAAGCTAAACATCTTTCTTCTAAATTGATGAAGAGGCTTCTTGATTAAATAATAGATAAATACATCACTCATGACCTTATTAGTAATATAAGCATAAAAAATCAATCAATCTGCCTAACCTTTTCCCAACTATGTTGGGGTCAGCTTCCAGTCTAACCGGATGTAGCTGAATACCAGTATTTTACATGGAGCGACTGCCTATCTGACCTCCACAACCCTACTACTGGGTAATACGATACCGCTTGGTAACACTGGTTGTCAGACTTTCGGGCTTCTGACGACCCGTAAAGACTGTCAAAGATCCACAAATGAGAGCCGGGACCAACGGCTTAACGTGCTTTCCGAGGCACGGAAGAGTCTCGGTATGTACAGATGTTGGTCACTCATCTACGGGCCAACTCCGGCAAGCGTAGCTTAACCTGATGGATCGACCCGTGCGGCTGTTATTACTTGGCTACGAGCTCCTCGAGTGATATAAACATAAAAGATCTGTAATTTCTTCTATCTTGAGACCTTTGACCAATCTTGGCATCAAAACGAAACTATAATTTGTCATACCTAGATATATAGATACATAGGTAGGAGGTAGACAGAAATTACAGAACGCCACCAGCAACGATCCTTACATACTCCTTATGCCTCGTTTACGTTCATACATCTGGTCATACACGCATGCCGGTTGCGTGTACTACGCACCTGACCTTAAGGTCACTATATGTCTTTCTAGGGCGACCCCTCACGGCGTTTCCACTCACATCTACTTTATAAATACCTACATTCAATGCTTTATTGTGAATTGTCAGCGTTTTAATGGTTGAGTTTTTGTGGATTGGAGTGGTTCTTCTGTTCCTATATTTTTTGCGAAAGGGACGCCTGCTGCGAGCACCGTTGTAGTAGCCATATTGAAATTTTAGTGCCAACTCGAAATAGTGATTAAACCGAAGCACTTGTGCGTTATGGCTACAGTTACTCATTGCCTTTGACCCTTCATGATTTTTTAATTGGCGTTTCAATTTCGATGATGGCGCGTTGGTTTATTTAAATTGACCTTTTTTGCTTTACTTACAATTAAGCAAGTTACAAACAAAGTAGTCCCAGGAGTTTTAAAGTCCTAGTATTCTTAATATTTTTACTTGACACATTTGTTACAACTTTATCATACTTAAATGAACCCCAGACCAACTTTATTTTTATTTTCCCTCAAGCACAGTATCGGTTTTTCCGGTATCTTTATCTTTATCACATCGGAGTGTCCATGGAGTTTCTTGCCTTTTTTCTCCATGTGGATCTACGCTTTGGAACAGGCAACTACTAGCTACAACTTTCTGCATAACTGACCGTCTCCTAGATAATTCAAAAATCCTTGTTTCACTTTGAATCTCTGAAAAAAGCCTCTCTCGAAGAGCAAGCTAGTGTCAGTCCGTTCATATAACTAGAAATGGTCTAATAAGCTGAATAAACATAACATACAAACTAAGGTAGGTACAGTTTAACAAGAAAAGGTATGCGCTTCGCTAATATTCGTGTTTCTGAATTAGCACGAACGTCGGGCCCCAGAGTAAAAGCTTACAGAGGAAAAGCTTACATGTTTTATACTGCCACGCTTTGTATTAACGAACCGTTGGAGCTGCTGAAGATTTTAAAAACTATCTTTGCATTGTATAAATTCAATGTCTTAGCATTGTATAATTGCATAGCACATGTGTGAGTACTATGTACCGACTGTAAAGCTACCGTTTAGGTACTGGGTATGTCTTTCATTGACTTGAATGTGCCCTGGCGGCTGAGATTATGTCATGCTCACTCTAATGTTTCGCTGGCGGTGGCGCGTGTGTTGGATCATTTAGCTCCCTTCAAAATGGTTGAGCTGAATGGTGCTAATCCATGCGTCATGTTCGTGAACGGGCGCCGTCAGTAGAGACTGGTCATCTCTTAGCTGCCACGGCTTATTTTAATTTTTGAATTGTTCTTTGTTTTTTATATTTTTATTACGGACGCTTTTAACGTGCACGTCTTTCTACATTGTTCTCACATGTATAATTTCAACGTTAATGATGTAACCAATATTTTGTAAAAAAAATTTGATTTAAAAGAGTGTCCGTGGAGTTTCTTGCCCGTTCTTCTCCATAGGTACCTACTACGCTTTGGAATGGGCAACTAGCTTCATATTTCTGACTGACCGACTTCTTGACAATTCAAAAGTGCCTGTAAATGGTTTAATTGAAATAAATGCTTTGAGTTTGAGTTGAGTTTGAGTTCGAGTTACCTATTCCGGTCGCACCTCATCGTCAGTAACACAAAAGTTTTGAAATTTTATTTTGGAATTTTGTAGAGTTGTTAATCTATAATTTTCTAACCATGGTAATACTAAATGAGTAAGTACTTCCATGTTTGTAGCAGTTCTATATTAGATCACGTCACGCGTTCGTAGTTCCGAACATAGATGATGATTTTCGAGGCGCATACTTTTCCTGGGAGATCTTTTATATAAGACACAAAGCATCTCGTCTAGCTTTGTATAAAAAAAAATACGCACATTTCATCAAAATAAACAAGAAATCGAAAAATATAATAAACATTACGAATTTGCGATAGGCCAGAATTCATTTGTGGTTCACTGAAAGAGACCACCTCGTTATTTCGAACTCTTGAATTGTAAAAATAATAAGCTATTCGCTTGTTTTTCCAACTAGTGGCTTGCCCGCGGCAGTGCCCGTCAAAACACGTCCTGTTGACGGGCACTCGGGCAACTCTGCCCGGTTTTTGATATTCGGAATTTCAGATGATACCTAGTTACTGTTATTTCGTGTTGACTGTTGACGTTTTCGATGACACTTTAGTTAATTGGGGGGATATAGGAATGATACGCTGTGTAAATGCTACAGGAGTTGGTTAAAAATACTTCTCATAATAAAGTCTGCCTTTAACAAAGCCCAATGGGAAGTCCATTTTCAACAGTGGATGTTGAAAATCCGCTGCTGAAAATGAGCTTTCTATTCATCGTCATAGTGATTTTTCGTAGGAGGCGTAGGTAATAATGAACCAAAGTTGTTAGGTACACGAATTTGTCGTCAAGATAAGAACCTACATTTTCTTCAAAATAATTGCTGGTCAAAAACATTTACGGCGACGGCCATTTTGCGTGGATATGACGCATATTTTCTCCCAACTTGTTCTTTTCGTGTTCTTTCTTTCTTTTTACCACAAACAAATGTATTTTCTTTCTTTTTTTTCTTATTTATTTGATTGATAATCAAAGAATTAATCTTCTATCGAAAAACATTACATTTCAGTCCTTGACTGAAACGAAACTTCGGGGCAAACATAATCAGTCATCTATATACCAAGTAGGTAAGTAACAGTATTAATGATTACCTAGTTAGAAAAATACTAGTAATTTCCACGGAATCTTTATTATATACGACGACATAATGAACGCCTCAATAACTACGAATCGGTACATGTATTGATTTCGTATCATTGAATAGCATTAAAGCATTTATTATGTTCATTGCGTACTCGAGCGTATTTCTATTACTTTCCATCTCTTATATACCTAACTGAAGGAATAAAATGTAATCTTATACTTGTCATTCATTCATATTGATTGATCTTTAATATGGTTAGATGTATATTGAATTACTTAAACAAGTCTTTTATGATAGCATTTTTTTTGTGGTGTTGTTGACCATATTTTGGCATGGTTTGTGGGGTCGAAACCTGACATAGACTGAGATACCAATGTGGCTTTTAAATATTTTATTACGTACTCAGGAAATGAAATGAAATTGTTTATTTTGTAAATAGGATATCGGAATCACTTTTACAGGTCATATAAAAATAAAAATGGGGACTCCCGATAGAAGTGAAAATTTAAACTGATATTGGCGCCATCTATGGTCTATATTAAAGCATTACAGCGTGTCGGCGACGCGAATCCATAAGATTACCCCCTTCCAAAAATCGCTCAAAGCGCTTAAAAAAGGATTCACTTTAAAAAAAAAATAGTTTCGACTAGCGTAAATATTTATTTAAGTGGAAACTCAACATTTCCGACTACCCCTTAGAAGAAATGGCGAAACAAACTCAGGGATCAAAGTCTCTTTTAAAGTCCAGTCAAAATCTTGATCAGGCCATATGAGGACCATCATCTTCCTGCGATGTTACGTGGGGTATGTGCCAACCCTCTCGTTGTGTTCTTCAGTTCTCCGTCAACATTTCTCACACAATCCCTCCATTATCACGACGTAGGTACCTACTATTTTAATTAATCTACTTTGCTGTACTTTACTGAGATGACAAACATTTTATGTAATATAGCATGATCTGAAATCGCCAACACACAGCGAGCAAGCGTGGTGAATGGTGATCGATCAATGCTCGCTTTTCTCCGAATAAAAACGAACTTTACACTCGATTCAGGCAGCTATTGCTATCATATTTCATAGAAACCATTTGAATGATGATATGGATTCACAAAAAGAAAAACTTTGCTCTCGACTCGCATAAAACTCCAGCGAATAAATAAATCAACAAGCTTGGATGTATTAATCGTTTCCAACTTCGCAGTTGTGAAAATGTTGTATTAGCTTTGTATATTTGGTATGTATATTTACTTACGTACATACAAATAAATAAAATTGAAGTATTTGTTTCCATGTCAAAATAACAGCTTTTTACGAAATGCATAGTTGCTACAAAAAAAAAATGTTGGCTGTCTATCTGTTTGTTCCGGCTAATCTTCGAAATGGCTGGACAAATTTTGAGTTGACTTCAACTGGCAGATAATTTATGTTATAAGGAGTAACTTAGGCTTCTTCTATTTTAGAAAAATAAAACAAATGCTAAATTAAAAAGGCTAGCTCCCTATTACACGGGACTTAACCACTACTGGCGAAATGAGGGTATATTAATTATTGGCACATCTCTGCCCAACCCTTCGGGGAATACGGGCGTGATGAGATGATATTCAATAAAAAATCTCAACAATATCAAAATCTCACTAACTTCCTACTGACTTAGGACATTGTTAATTAATAGTACCATCGAAGAAGTTCATATCTATACACCGTAAGGAGTTTTTCTGCTTGCTGCGCTCGGCCGCTATATAGACCCGGGGCGGTAACAGATGTGGTCATCGCGTTCACGGGATTTTGTTTTCAAACTGCTTAGATATGAAGTTCTTCGATAGTACATTACTATCGCGGCCTGCAAATTCAAATTCAAAATATTTTTATTTCATATAAACCTACATGGGCACTTATGAAACGTCAGAAGCTAGGTGCACGGTTCCGATTGGTTATTTCCTATGGAGAAGAGCCGGCAAGAAACTCCACGGTTACTCTTTTAAAAATAATGGGCTTTTACAATATTTTAAAATAACAGTGTTATTAGGTATGGGAGGACAGTGTAGGTCTTTCAACAAGTACCAGGTACTTAACAGAATAATGATGGTCAACAAATCTACAGTCCACTAGGCCTGCAACAGGGGCGTCGAAGGACGATCGTGTAACACATATGTGAGTCCATCAATGCCTGGTTGCGGCCAAGGCTTGTTTAGTACTTTTCTCAAATAATGCGCGGAAATTCAAACGAAGTAAATTAATTATAAACTCCAGAATCAATGACGAACAACGATAATAATAATAATAGTCTTTATTTCATAGAAAATACAGATTTAAAATGTTTTATATAACAAAACATTTTAAATCTGTATTTATTTCCGATAATGTTTTCACGCGCCAACATGTTCATTTGCAAGCCAAATCGAAATTTAAATAAATTTTTGATAACTTATCTCCTTCGTTGCCATGTGTCGAAGTAAAAATTCCATTTTTAAATAACACGACAGATATGAGTTTTCATAGTAATTTATTCGGCCGCTAAACACGACAGATATGGATTTTCATACTTTTATTGCCGGCCGGGCGCTCGCATGTATTCGACCAGTACAGCATTTTCGATTTATCTCGAAGAAGGATGTCAAAATAATGCTCGAATTTCCAAGCATCTTTGAGAAAATGATTTTTGTTATCGAGAAAACTTTAAAGGCAATCAATTAGAGAAAAATTTAAAGGAATCATGATAAAATAGAACTATGACTATCATATTTCATTTTTGGAACCCATTTGTATGATATGGCTTCTGAACTAGAAACTATTGCTCTCGACTGAATAGAACACAAAAACTTTCTCTGAACTCAATTATAATTTCAGTAAATAAATAAATACCAAAATAAACAAGCTTGGTAGGTGTTAATGAAATTAAATTAAATGAAATTGGTTATTCTGTAAATAAATAGGATATTGCAATCATTTTTACACGTCATATTAAATGTTAATGGTTTCTAACTACATCTTAGTTGAAAATTGTACCTCCCTAGCCCTTCATATTCAGGTCGGCTTCCAGTCTAACCGGATGCAGTTAAACCTCCACAACCCAGTTACTGAGTAACACGATATCCCTTGGTAAGGCTGGCCAGACTTTTGGGTTTCTGACTTCCCGTAAAAATCATCAAGTCTAATCAATCAAGTCTAATGACAGCCGGGACCAACGGCTTAACGTTAAAGTGCTTGCGGAAGCAAGGAGGGGTCTCGATATATAATGAATGGTCACCCATTCACGAATAGTTCAAGGTTCGATATTGGGTTCATTCCTCTTTTTAGTTTATATTAATGATTTACCCCAATTATTTCAAAATCAACCGAAGATGGTGTTATTTGCTGATGACACATCATTGATCTTTAAAATAAACCGACGGTCACAAAATCTTGACGACGCGAATAGCTTTATTGTTCAGGTCCAAGATTGGTTTACGATTTAAATTACCAAATGTTAGAACTGTTAGAAGTAGCGAATGTGACATCATATTGAATGGAGAAAAACTGGAATTTATTAATCAAACAGTTTTCCTAAGAATCGCGCTAGACGAGAAGTTACAATGGGGACCCCATATAACATCTCTCGCGGGGCGGCTAAGTTCAGCCGCTTATGCTGTTAGAAAGATAAGACAGTTAACAGATGTAGAAACCGCGCGTTTGGTCTATTTTAGTTACTTCCACAGTATTATGTCGTATGGCATTTTACTGTGGGGTCGGGCTGCTGACATTGAATCTATCTTTATTTTACAAAAGAGAGCTGTCAGAGCCATTTATAATCTACGTCGTCGCGAATCTCTCAGGGAACTATTTAAAAAGATTAATATTATGACGGTACCTTGCCAATTCATTTATGAAAATATTATGTATGTGAGAAAAAATCTACATCTTTTTAACAAAATAAGTGATAGACTTAATTTTAATACTAGAAATAAAGATAAAATAAATCAACCATTTTTCAGACTATCTAAAGTACATACATCTTTTATGGGGTACTGTGTTAAATGTTACAACAGAATACCTTGTGATATATTAGAATTAAATGAAAGAAAATTTAAAACTCATATAAAAAAAGGTAAATAAATACACTTTGCAAACAAGCATATTACAAATTAGAGGATTATATCCAAGATAAAAATGCTTGGAAACATGCTGGTCCTGCTCCATAGGACAATTTAGAATCTAGACAAAATCTAACTGGTTTCTAATTTAATTGTATAATATGTATTATTATTTTTTTTTTAATATTGGTTTTACATTCTGTGATTACTCGAACTCACACACTGAGTTATATTACTTGTAAAAATGCTAGGAATATCGTATAATTTTACAATGTTTGTAAATATGTTAGCACCATGCATCTATCATATGATTAATTTATCTGTCATTCCTTAATTTTTCATTATTTTTACCTAACGTGGTATAGTAATCTTATTCTAGGTGCATCGTCTTCACATATAATTATATAATTGATGTATACAAGATATTGTGAAAACATTTTAAAAGAGTAACGGTGGAGTTTCTTGCCCATTCTTCTCCATACGAAAACTACCTTTTGGAAGGGGCAACTAGAATCAATTATTATTTAAATGTTGACGTTCAAAAGTGCCTTTTTTGTGCCTAATTGAAATAAATTATTTGACTTTGACTTTGACTTTGAATCGACCGCGGCAAGCGTAGCTTAACCTTCGATCTTCCCTAAATATTTAGGTATTTCTGTATACTTAATGCACATTTTCCAAAAAACAAAATTTAATGTAATTCCTTGAACTTCCCTGTCCTCGAAACACTAACTAAAAATAAAAATAAATCCCATGGATAGACTTTGTTGAATAATTAATAAATGATTAATATCAAGAAAACTGAAAGGCTTTTAAACTTCGGTCTCTTGCAAGTTAAAAGTTGTATCCATAGACAATATTATTTCTTTAGCAGGTCTGGAACTCCGTGATTGTCTTGAACTTAGAAGTTTTCCGTGATAATTGAAAAGAATCATCACACAATTGCAGCACTTAGCAATAATGGAGCTTTTGCTAAACAACAGTGAAGCAATACCGACTGATAATTCAATTAAGTATCTCAAAGTTTCTATGAATATTGTAAAAGTGTAAAAGTTGGCGCAGATTTTTATTACTAAATTACGCGCATACGACGCAATGGATTTGGATGAAAGGTCCACAGATAAACCATAATCTTCGATTAAATACATAGAATACACTATAGGTATCATCACGCCTGTTTCCCCGAAGGGTTGGGTAGAGGTGTACCTATAGTACACCCACATTTCGCCAGTTATGTCATAACACATGTAATAAGGGGCGACCCTATTGCCATCAATCGGGCACAAATCCAGACTAGGCTGCTACTGAGAAATTCCTGATGGAAAAACCCAATCACATCTAGCCCGACCTTGGAATCCATTCCAGGGCCACTTGCGACCACTAGAACAACGAAACCTTTTAATAGGGATGAAACCGCGGCCAGTGGCTAGTGATAATGTTCCCTCAGAGCATGTTCTACTACAGTTTACTACTTACATTAAGACTGCAATGTGACTTGTCATCGCCGAAGCTGTCTGTAGAATTATGGCTCTGACCGCTGCTGGCACTCGAAGTCCTCTCCCTTGCGGCCCGGGCCCAAGATTCCAGCCGTTTCTGTGCGGCCCAAACGCCAGGCGGGCCTAATCCACTCATTGTCCTTTTTACACGGGTACCATCACTATTCACTTACGACTATTAGGCCGTTAACACACATAGGTACTACGATTTATTACTGTTTATTTCGTTGTTGGTTATAGTTTTTTTTTGTTGGAATAGCTGGGGAATTAAATTATGATAGAGAGATAGAGATGTAGAGAATATAGTTATGATAGAGAGGTAGAGAATAGAGATCCCTACTATTACTACTATTCTTATTCCTACTATCTATACACCGTGATATCTTAATGGTTGTTTTCCCGCGCCAGAACAACTTGCCATAAGGAGTACTTTCGAAGCATAGAGTAAAAGTAAAAAAATAAAGATGTTTTTGTTTTAAAATAATTAAAAAAATATTCATCAACTGGAAAACGTGAGAATAAATAGTAACAGGTAACTTGTAGGTACTACTCAATTCGCGCCGCCGACAAAGAGAACAGCGATGGATAAATGTTCAAAGCAAAATAAACTCTCGCATGTTGTGATACGGCATAAAACTAGTTTGCACGCAACAACATAAAATTTGTTTTCAACATTGTTTCTAATATTTTATTTGTTTATATAACGATTGTATTGACTAAACCATTTCGCTGCGGGAAAACAACCATTAAGAATTCACGGTGTATACATAAATATAAGAATCAATTGCCGTGCATTAGTCTTGCAAAAATTCGGAAATTTCTCGACAATTTCTCGGAATGGAAAAACCAAAAGGAATAGTCATCTAGTAATATTATGAACGTGAAAGTTTGTATGTTTGGATATTTGTTACTCGATCACGAAAAAACGGTTGAACGAATTTGGGTGAAAGGCAAATGGCCCTGGCAACGTACAGGCAACTGAAGGAACACGGGTGGGTTTTAGTCAGTAAGATCTGACACGCTCTACTGCCCCAAAAAAAAAAATAGGCACATATATAGTTTATAACCAGGATTAACACATAGGATAATTTATATCTCGGTAGTATGTTCCCCTGGGATTATTTCCGACCTCCACAAAGCTAGTTTATTAATAAATTGTGGCGTCGGGCTCTTCATTATTTTTGTAGTCGTTACTACAATATTATGTACTTACATTATTATGTCAAAAATAAAAATATTTGAAAAATACATAACAGCGAATTAAACACAGTACTAATATACTTAATCACCAAATAATTAAGTAGGACCGCAATCAATAATATTACTCAAATAAAGAGTCAATAGCTCCTTTCAGAAAAGTTGATTAAATGCTCTACAATTTTTTTTAACTCTTTGAATCACTAATTTTAACTAAAAAGTTGTCAAATATTAGATAGAAGAATCATGTGACTTACAAAACTCGAAAGAACCACAAATTAACGCCTGTAAGCCGAGCGAACAAAACGCAGTGTAAGAAAGCTTATTACTTTAATTAAAAGCTATGACGGATCGCGTTTTGTTCGCAGTAGCGCACGGTGCAGACCGCAAACTACCCGCCAACCAAGTATCTAGAGATAATTTATTGCAGTTACGAAGTAGCCTTTGATAATAAATGTGAGGTAATAATGGACGGTATATTGCAGGAAAAACGATGTATATTGAGATAGTTTCTTTTCTAATGAAATACCGTGCTATCTTATGACAAAACAAGGTCTATCTTCAGTCCACATTTACAAAATTTCTTAGTAAAAAACACAACCACGGCCCCAAATCCCCAGTATTTAAAAGCTAGATGTGACTTGAGCATTGCAAATGACACTTCACTTATTACTGAACAAGTTATTTGTACGCTGAGAGTATTTCAATTTTAATCGCCAAAGATTCCCACTTTACTCAATTTGGCAACATGCAATCAGTTACAATTTTGCTAACGTCAAAACATAAATAATAGGGGCTTTAGTCAAGTTGTTAATTAAACCATGTTTTAATAAACAAAAACATTGTCAATTCTATTGAAAATACTTTGCAAAACCCTTCCAATTTACTTCAAAAGTATTAAATAAGTACCTACCAAAAGCAATGATATCAAAAAGATAAAACTGAACGATTAAATGGAATTATGGTTAATAATTTTAATTGATTTCGTAACAGACGGCTTGTCGCCGGCGTTACCGGGGTCGTAGACAGCCTTTGTCCTGCGTGGGCGCCGGAACACCGTTCAATTGATCAAACAGAAACGTGTATAGAAGGCCAACTTTATAATATATTCGATAATGACCTAATACGCGAATATCGTCGCCATGCAGTGAAAACCTCCTGATTTCAATAAACGTAATTTTACAGGGAAGATAAAAATTGTCTGAAAAATGGCCTTTATTGATGGTTCTCGAGGTTCTCGTCATCATCAATCTGTGCACGTTTGTTTATTTTTATTATTTATTATTTAAGGAATAAAACAAAATAAAAACAGAAACATCACAAAAATGTACATTATATTACACGTAAATGTTCTAAATGTACCTAAATTACATTACGAGGTTTTCAACCGAAAAATAAATAAAAAGAAAAAGCAATCTATTTGTCTTTTGAGGGTTTCACTTCACGGCGACGATATTATAACTACTTCGCTAAAATATGTCGCACTATTAGCCGTCGGTGTCAAAGAAGATTTAATATAACTTAGAGCTGATTTTACCAAAGTCAGATATATTTTATCCGTATAGTAAACTTGACAGTCTGACTTTTTTAATATGGAAAATATCAAACGGTTCAAAATTATTCCTCAGTTAAAGATACCTGATGTTGGAAAGATCCGCCCATAAAGGAATTTTAATGTAAGTGACTTGAAGTTATGAAGTTTTAAGAGTGAACCTTCTTGCGCCATCTTATTTAATACCTCTAGTAAGAGCTACTACGTATCGTAGTAATTCTACGACATTAAACGTGGGTGTTTGTTTACTCCTCGCTTCTAATCAATGCGCAGTCCTGAGAGAAAGCTTTTCGTGGAAAATCCATATTTCGTTACTCTCCACAAGTTCTACGGCGTATAACCACAGCAGACATTAATATCGAAAGTTAAAAAACAAATCCCAAGTTCTGATGGATTGGATGTGATGCTAGTAAATTAGAACTGCGAAATGGATTTTGTAATTCGATTTTTCATCTATGTAGGTACATAAGAAACAGCTCAAGGACCAAGTTTCAGTAATTTAATACAAAAGTACGAAGTGACAGGCCCGCTTCGATACAAGTCTTGTGAACTATATTGATTTCACATTGACATTTTGTGAATGTAATACCTCCCCGTGTCGTGTAATTGCTTTTCTTTACTTATCTAGTAAAGGTTTGAGTCAAGGACATCGATCAAATTTGGCCCCATGTTGGGCGCCAGAAATAGAATTTATTTGGTAACGAGGTTTACATCCTCATTTGCTTATCATTCGGTAAACATTATCAAACATTCATTAAAAGCCTCAGTCTCAGCACACGCAATACGAATATGTATCTACGGGGTATCATAAATCCAATTATTTTCTGACAGCATTTTAATTATTTTCAGCGAGGTTTTACGTACGTAGACGTACGAAACGAGCAATACTCGCATCCTTTTACGTACGTAGCGGAATTGCCATTAAAAAAAATAACGGTTTGACTTTTTTAATTTGAAATAAGAAGGAGACTTGAGATAGAGAGACACTTGTGAAAGAGGTTTGTTCATACATGGGTAATGCGAATGGCCGTGATAAAACTCGGGGCAAGATTATGAACTAACTGTTGCGTCTGTACCGCTCCCTCAAGGGTTATAATCGCGGAGATTGCGAATTTATTTAAATTTTCGAGTTGCTGATGCTGTGATTACGTTTCAAGTATGAATGAGTTTGTGGCGAAGGCTTTGAAGGATTAATTTGATGGTTTTTGTTAAGATTTTGTTTTGTTTTGGAGCTTGGAAAATTGGATTAAATACTTAACGTTAATTTTTAGCTATCTATCTAAACGTAAAGTAGTAATAAAGAGGATGAGTATTGTTAGCAATTATGATTATTTCTTTCGTTTTGTTTCTAGGAAAGTTTTAAAATATTAAAAGAAAACCAGACACCGTAGTTCACAGAGCAATATGCACTAACACTGAGCAAATATGTAAATTTCTATGAATATGTAAATATGCGCAGACTTGCGACCGAACACGAAGAAATTTTACAAATTATCTCCAGAATTTATAATATTCAAACATGGCTTTAACCTCATAAAAAAAAATATTTTAAAGAATCGACCGCGAAATTTTTGTACGACGTAAAACACTCGACTAATATTTTAAAAACTAAAACACGCGTTGCATTTAGTTTCAAAACCTAGCATAAATCAAAATAAAACTACTTCCACTACCTAGAACACGATTTGAGCACTGTGCAATTAAGTTGAAGAAAACCACAAGTTTTTTTTTAAACACGTATAACTAATTAGAGGTGTGCTATAGAGTCTGTTGTCACTTATGACTAGGGTTGTCGGGGAGCGGTCGGCGCGGCTGACGGCTCGCGCACACTGCCTCCGCCCGGGCCGGTGTTGCCAGCCCTCAAACAGAATCACCCGCACCCATATCAGTGACGTCGAGTAGTATAGTTTCAAATGTACCCGTGTAATGGGGGCTTTCGGGTCAGTGCCCATGTGCAGGATTTAGACTAATTGTTAGTCATTATGTGGACATAGGTAAAAGGAATTATTCAGTAGTGGGGGTACTCATGTGGGTATATTTTGTACGGCTTAGCCTTAAACAAAAGGCGGTACTTTCCTTAGCTGCAAACGTGTTTAATTAAAAGAATATTGTGTCAGTCAAGCTACTCCTAGAGTGGATAGGCCTAAACAACCACAAAAAACTTATTTGTAGGTGTGAGTTTAAAACAAGTGATTTCGCTAGATCACACCCATAAAAAAGTAATTACATAGTAATCGTCATTGAGTTGCACTTCGACTCCATAATTATCTTCAGTCATAGGCGGCAAATAAACAAGTGCCCTTAAGTAGGTAAAAATAGTAGGTCACAACACTGGGTAGGCCAACACAATTTCGCGACAATCATAGATCTTAGGTTAACAGTCATTCACATTTTTTTTTTCTACGCGTTACTTGAGGCTACAGTTTCCTTAACCAAAACTCCCAAATAATTTGGAAAATTTCACATTCCTGGTAACACAAGGCGGGGCGCATTTCAGCCGCGTCGCTTTCTCGATGTTCAAGCAACAGGTAAGGACGGTAGACCCAGACTTCGGACATCTATCGCCGCGATCACAAGTCGTGAAGACGTACCTTATCTAACAATACAATGTCTTTTTAACTGGTTTAATTGCTTGGAGGGCACTTGAGACGCAATCAATAGTTGCCATCGATTATGTCAAACTGGTTTAGCTTAGTTTTGCTAGTTTGAGGAAAAAGGGTTTGTAAGTAATGAAGAGAGTTATTGAATTAAAATTTGGGGTTTTAAGTTGTTGGGATGAGAATCACGGAAAAGGCTATAAATGACAGTTATGAGTAAAAACGGTGATTTCAATTCACTCACAAATTCACATTCACACTACGCATAGCTTTAGCTGTGTAAGCCCATGTAACCAATTCTGTAGAATAGTTAAGGTACCCATTAAACTATTTTTTACTAATGGCTAACTTAAATATTATAAATAATGAATTAGATAAAATGTGTGTGTCAAATTCGATGAAATGTCTACCACAAACATGCTTGCAGTATATCACTAAACCTGCGAACGGTTTAAAAATTCTACATAAATTAATATACGCAGCATAAATAAAAACTTTGACGAGATATCTGTACTAATGCGGGTTTTGGGCTTTCAATGCGATGTTTTAATATTAACCGAATGCTGGCTGAGCAATGTTTCGCATTTGCCAATCCTAGACGGCTATAGTTCTTATTGTACTAATAATAATTTCAACCAAAATGATGGGGTTGCTATATACGTTAAATCATCAATCAAATGTGAAGTACAGGAGCCACAATTTGCGGATGCAAATTGCCTAATATGCCACATAGACGATATTGTTATAATTGCTCTATATCGTTCTCCTTCCTTTAAAGATATTAGCAATTTCATTGTAAGTTTTGAGCAGGTCCTTAATGTACATTCACAAACAATAGTCGTAATTGGTGATATAAACATAGATATCAAGGAAGGTAATAATGACCGGAACTCTGACTTGTATTTAACCTGCGCTGCATCGCATGGACTTCTTCCTGCACATCTTTTACCGACTCGCTTGGCAAATTGTCTAGATCACGTTCTTCTCAAAACGAATAAGAACGCAACGACGATCATCATTGAGTCATCCATAACTGATCACGAACCGTTATTATTGTTCCTGCAAACTAAGAACAATAGTAAAAGTACAGCTCAAATTAAGTACAAAATTAACTACAACACAGTTATTGATGACATAAATAACAGTGACTGGTCGCCTATTCTGGAAATTTGGGACGCGAATGAAGCGACAGATAATTTCATTAGGAATCTGTTTTCCATTATTAAACAGCACACACAGGAATATTCGATATCAAGTAGAAAACGAATTCTCAAACCGTGGGTAACTCCCGGATTGCTCCGCTGCATTCGTAATCGTGACCGTATAAACGCTAAACTAAAAAAAGAGAAAAACAATGAAATACTTAGAATCACCTACACTCGTTACCGAAACCATTGTAACTCTTTGCTACGAAAGCTCAAAATTGCTTACGAAAAAGAAGAATTCTCCAAGGCTAAGAATGATATAAAGGCAACTTGGGGTGTAATAAAAAAAGTATCCGATATACAGTCAAACCGTGCTTCTTCTGCCGAATTGCTAAATCTTTGTGAAACACCAAATTCCTCCTTAAATAGTATAAATAACTATTTCGTCAATATTGGCAAAGATCTGGCATCGAAAATAACCAAGATTTCTTTACCACCATATTTTCCCATTTTAAATTCTGGCGGCTCAATGGTTCTTCATGAGGTAAATGTAAAAGACGTTGAAGACATAATTTTAAGCCTAAGATCTGATTGTGCTACTGGTTGGGATGGTATCCCGGCTCTGATATTAAAAGTGGCAAGACATGCTCTAACTCCAGTAATAACACATATTTGTAATGTTTCGATTTCATCAGGCACCTTCCCGGATGCATTTAAAAAAGCTGTTGTCCATCCGGTTCACAAGGCTGGGCGCAAAGACGAAGTCAATAATTATAGGCCGATCTCAATACTTACTGCCCTATCGAAGGTACTGGAACGCATCCTTAATAAAAACCTTATCAGCTTCTTGGAAGCTAACAGAGTCTTATCCAATAACCAATTTGGGTTCAGAACAGGCTTAAGCACTGAAGATGCGGTTATCGCTCTTTCTGAATATGTAGCTAGAAGTCTTGATAGGAAGTTGAAATGCGTGGGTATCTTCCTTGATTTGTCTAAGGCCTTCGACACCGTCTCTGTCCCGGCTTTGCTGAAGAAGATGGAGCGCATCGGAATTCGTGGTACCGTACTGGATATTTTCTCCGACTATTTAAGCGGCCGGACACAATACGTCAAAATTGGTCAAAATGAGAGTGGAACATTGCCAATTACATATGGCGTGCCGCAAGGCAGCATATTGGGGCCAACGTTATTCCTCATTTATATAAATGAGCTGTGTAATATACCTATGCAACATTGCAAAATATTTACCTATGCTGATGACACAGCTATGGTAATCGATGGAGTAGATTGGGTCCAATGCTTTCGTAATGCCGAAAATGCACTGAAACATGTCATGAGCTGGTTAACAAACAACTTACTTACCCTGAACGTACAGAAAACGGTATATGTTCCCTTTGCCATTAGGTCAAATCTTGCCCCACCGCTGTCGTATCTCCTCAAGGCCCACACGTGTACTACTGTGTCCCCTCCTATATGTGACTGCCTCAGCATATCTAGGACTACTAGTGTGAAATATCTGGGCACTCATATTGATCAACACCTTAACTGGCATAAGCATATAGATGTTTTCACGGGTAGAATCCGTAAACTTATCTTTATTTTTAAAAAACTACGCAGGTCTGCGGATAGTAATACCCTGAAACTGGTATATTCTGCACTATGTCAGTCAGTTCTTTCATACTGTATTCCAGTTTGGGGGGGTGCAACGTTAAACGAATTTATTAGGCTTGAGCGTGCACAACGGGCGGTCTTAAAAGTTATGCGATCTCTACCTCGAAGATATTCCACAATACAACTATATGCTGAATGTGAAGTGTTAACCGTTAGGCAGCTCTATGTTCTCCATACGGTAATCCGTAAACACTCTTCCCGTCCCCACAAAGAACCTACAGGCAGAAATAAGCACAACATCTTTCCACAAGAATATCACAGAACAACGTTTGCCAGGCGCCAGTATTACATCACCAGCACAAAATTATATAACACTTTAAACAAAGTATTAAAATTATCCACAAAATCAAAATATCAATGCAAACACACGTTACATAATTACCTATTAACATTGACTCATCAACACACAGAGGATATTCTTTTAGGCAAACTTTAAAGTTAAATACAAATATTAAACTAATTCCAATTTTCCACACACAACACACACTCACATCCATACACACACCATCACATACAACACACACATACACACATCGATCCCAAATTAACGGCATACCTTCACTTCTTTTGATTTGTATAAGTAGGTATAACCTTTATTTTAATTTTTGCGATGTTTAGTAGCTGTCCTAGAGCTGTAAAAATTTCTGGCTTGTAACATTGTTGCGGAGGGACACTGATCTTCTAAGATACAGGTACTAACCTAGTTTAGAGGTCAGGGTTTCAATGTATTACTACCTAGCATAAGCCTCTCAATGTATGTACTTCTACTATACCATTGTAATAGTTTTAAGGCTATAGTTTCAATAAAAGATTTATTTATTTATATTTATTTATTTATTTATTTAATTCATTCTCTTTAGAAGGTTTGCCAACGTTTGTAGATGAATTGCGTTTGCTTATTTAGAAATAGCAGCCTTTAATGTTCCTACTGCTGGGAGAGAGGTGGCCTGTGTCCACCTATCTCCGAGAAGGAGTGGGCTGTAATCTACCACGCGGGTCCAGTGTCTTCAATTTTTTGGTTCTAGGGCCGGTTTCCTCACATGTTTCCTGTCATGTTTTCCTTCACCGTTTTGAGAGTAGTGGTGATGAAATAATTTACACAAATTAAGTACCTGCCGTATGCCGTACCAGTTGTAGGTCGTGGGTACGAACACAGGTTCGTACCCACGACCTAAAACTCGTAAGTCCGGACCGTTAACACTGGGCCACCACTGCCTTCTGCTCTGAAATGATTGTACTTATTTCAGTAGAATTATAATTTTAACCATTATCATTCACCATCATCAATCATAATCAAATTAATCATTCATCATGCATTATAATTAAGTAAGTTATATGGATAAATTTAATGATCATTATTTTGGGAATCCGGGTTTATTTTTGTCGTTTAAGTTGTTCGAATTCAGTCTTTATAAATATTTTACAAGGTTTGGATGAACCATTTTTGTCAAATTGGGAATGAGCATTTGTAAAGATTACTAACCACAAAAAAGTCGAGTAAACACTAACTAAAATGACTTCAGAAAATAACGTAATAACTTCGTGTGTACAGAACTAGCTTCATTTCTAGGCTAATTAGCTAGTGAGAAAGCTAATAAGCTAGCGTCTCAAGCTAGGATAGTTTAATAGGATAGGGTTCTATTTTTGAGCTAGTAGCGGCGAAGATACTACCCAATCTGATCATTTTACTCAACGGACTAAATCACCGCATTGCAATTGGCTTAAAGCTTTACTAGCATCGTGTAAACAGCACTAGCTTGTGTCAAGCCAAGATAGAATACAGAGGTTCTAGCTTGCTATCCTAGGTTTCAAAAACTAGCCTAGTATATCCCGGGTATAATAAATCAAACATGAACTAAAACAGTAACATTATTTGAGTATAAGAAGTGATTAAAAAACAAAAGAACTAAATCCAAGTAATAACTGTATACCCCGAGGAAACTGTTAACTGCTTTGTGGGGATAAAAACGGTAAAGGAGTTTAACTTAAATTAAACTGGCCGTAAAAGTAAAATTTGTCTGAGAGAAGTAGCTGGGGGCGTCGCGACTTGAAAATACAGTCAGCTTAAAAAAAAAGATCGACAAGAATTCGGTTGATTGTCTACAATTTGTTTTCCATAATACTGTATCCATCCATGAGTCAGCTTGTGAACCGGAAGACTGATGATGGCAGAACCGTATCTGCCAAACCTGAGCTATTGAGAGAGATCGAGAGTTTCTATGGACAGTTTAGACAGTTATATAAGTCAACCAGTAACCCCGTTACGAAGTCAACGGTCAATCGTCGAATCTGACTCGGCTGGGCAGCGTTCGGGAAGCTACGCAATATCTTCTCGTCCCACATTCCGCAGGGTCTCAAGACGAAAGTCTTTGACCAGTGCGTGTTGCCAGTCATGACCTATGGCACTGAAACGTGGTCACTCACAATGGGCCTTATCAGAAGGCTAAAAGTCACCCAAAGGGCAATGCGAGAAGAGAAGAGATCCGCAGCAGAACTGAGGTCACCGATTTAGCCCGAAGAATTGCCAAAATGCACATTGCTGGCAGAACAGATGGCCGATGGGGCCGAAAGGTTCTAGTGTGGCGACCGCGTACCGGAAGACGTAGCGTTGGAAGCCCTCCCACAAGATGGACCGATGACCTTGTGAAGGCCGCAGGAAACTGCTGGATGCGGAAAGCACAAAATCGGTCGAAGGGGTGGTGCTTGGGGGAAGCCTATGTCCAGCAATAGACGTCTTTCGGCTGAAATGATGATGATGATGATGATGAATACTGTATCAATGTGTAGATACAATTAAGTACACAATCTGTATAAAATCTATAAAACTAAATTAGTAGAAGTCAAAACTACAGAATGAATTTTTTGACAAAAGTAATTGCCACGAGGTGTGGGAACGAGTCTGATACCAAAAAATAGTTTTTTAGAATTTTAGTCCGTTTGTCTGTTTGTCTGGCATAATCCGAATTAGCGCAAAAACGGCCGAACAGATTTAGAAGAAATTTGGGACACAGATGTTTATAACCTGGATTAACACATAGGGTACTTTTAAACCCAGTAGTATGTTCCCGTGGGATGGATTATTTTCACACGAGCGAAGCCACAGGCAAAAGCTAGTGTGTAATTAACAGAAAATAAAGAGAGATAATGTATTAGTGGCTGAGCAACAGTAATCCATAATTTTATGTCGACGAAATATTGTCGAAACCTGACTTGAAGTAAACCATTATCAATTAGCTGGGTACTTTCCATTTGACATATTTCAGCAGTAACAACCACACATTGTAATATTCAATGTTCAATGTCTTCCTAACAATTACGCTTTTTATTTTTTTATGGTGTTTGCGTTTTTGGTAACTGTTACCAATTTATTAAGGAGTATTTCTTTTGCAAGGTTCTGATGAAATCCTTAGAAGTGAGCTTATGAACTCAGCTTGGATTATGCATTTTGATAGTAAATATCTATGTAGGTTGGATAAGAGACAGAAAAGAAACCAAAAGAAATAAAAAATAAGAAATTCTGTCGACTAAAATTATATAGATAGAAAATTATGAAAATACTTGGAACCCTGAACCAAAATCAGTAGGTAAGTATCTTTTATTCCATTCAAATTAAGATATAACCATCTTTGCTCGTGGCTTGACGGAAATTGACAATTTTCAACCGCTAAGTACTTACCTATATCCGGAAGGCATTGAATATTTCCATGCCAACGTGAATGAGCATGATCGATTTTGTGCTTCATTGATAATATAACGATATACTCGTAATATAATTCACCTTTAACATTTTATTAATATTTTCTAAAGCTTTACGAGAAAAGCTTGTGCGAACTCAACAAGGTTGTAAGGCTGGCTGACCAGGGAGTATATTTACGTTCTCTTGGGGGTTATTTTACTGAAACAATAATATATTCGAATATTTGTATCTAATACACGGTGTAAAGGACATCGACGCGAAAAAGGCTACTATTAAACAACAACTCTTACCGTTAACCAAAAAATTCAAATCTAGAATCATTGTACTGAATCCACGATAACAGTTTATGATGTTCCTTACCAATATGTTTATAATTCTTACAAGATACAAGCACGGCACCAGCCATACGAGAAAACCGCGGTGAGGGATTAGCTACTCAGAAAGGTTTGTAGATGGATTGACTGCCAAGGGCGCTCCGATAATACTTAAGTACCCTCACTAGCGACGGTAGGAAAGCACGAGGTACCGTTGGGTATAGGAAGTAATTACACGCGACAGCTACATCACGTTGTCAAAATCAATACAAAAACAAATTGGAATTTCCGTTAGCTTTTCATGTCGTTTGAACCGAGCCAATTAACCGTACCATAAAATAATAACTCTTTGCACGTGTTTTGGGTAAAATTGACAATTTTCAACCACAAAATTCGCGTACAATATATCCGTAAGCCATATCGGATGTTCCACCAAAATGGCCGACTTCGAACAAGTAACTAACTAGCGGCTTGATGAATTGTAAATGATTATGATAGATTTGTTGGAAACTTTAAGTTGTCAGAGCTTACTGATTTATTAATTAGTTTGGACGATGTCTTTTTCGTTATGGATTTGGATTATCATGTTGCCTACTGAACTAAAATGAAAAGACAGCGTACAATTGTGTTCGTTGAATCAATTGCCTGTAATATAACCTTTACCCGCGACCTAGCCGTGTTACTTCTACCTTACGTAGGTAATAGTATAATAATAATAATAATCAAAACAACATCTCTCGAGGCTCTCGTTAGGCGGTTGGATCAAGGGCCTGATTCAGAAGGCAGTACTCCTCGATATGGCTCGTATTGTGAGGAGGTTCCTGTCTCTGCAGCCCTAATTACCGGTAGCTTGGACCCTGCTCCCGACACCGGCGGAACACAATTTATATATTTTTAAATGTTTTTATTCTAATATTTAAAAATATAATTTATATGTATATAGTTAAATAAAGGAAATAATAACAGTATAATATTTAACCTATCCTACTGGTTTCAGTTATGTTTCTATACTACCTAGCAGTTGACGGCTTGCGCCGTCTATTTGCATAGCCCTAGCCGTTACTGCATTACAGTAACATCTAGGATGTAACGGCCAGGGATGCACCCGGTTATGAAGCACCTTAAAAATCTTACATTCATTCCATAACAGACAACACAACATTAGTATTGATTATTTATGTTGGTTGAATACGAGGCTTTTGGCGACTTCTGTATTTTTTCTTTAAATGTGCGTTTTGTTTGTGCAGAATAAACATATTTCTTTCTTTCTTTCTTTTCTTTACAACGCACAGCTTAAACCGCTAGGTCTAGAAGCATGAAATTATGACGTAAGTGAACACTAAAGAAGGATTGTTGAAAATTCATCCCCTAAAGGGGTTAAATATTGATGAACGTTTGTATGGAAGTTTGAAACATCACATCGGGCACTCGGCTTGTTTCAAATAAATTCAGAAGCTACAGTACAGAACTTGAGTTTTGAAGGTCAATGCAAAATGGGTAGGTAAAGAATGGTCTAGGTTGCGTTCTGTAGGTAGCTTATGCTTATCTCACGTGCGGCGTGTGATAATAAATAATAATAAATTTTCCTATAAATCAGGGCCTTATTTCGAAGCCATTTTGTAAGTTTTAGATAAGAAAAAAAAAGAAAAAGAAATAAAATACGTTTATTTGCGGTAATTATGACGCAAAGAAAAAAAAAACACGAGCGCCACAGATGCAATCTGTGCGCGCAGCTGTAAAAACTATTTGTTTCAACGTTATGACATATTGAATAATAAGTAATAATTTAAAGATAAGAGCTTTAAAACGTAACAAAATACGTGACAAAAAAGTCAACTAAAAAGGTCTATACAAGAAATCATAGACAAATAAAAAATCCGGAGTCACACGTGTTAGGACATAAATCGAACAGATTACGTGTGACTCCGAATATTTTTGGGTTATAATATATCAGTTTTGAAATGTGCTAATTTAGCCCTTTCAGTTGATATCCAATACGGTACCAACAAAAAAAACTTTTTTTTTAAGTATATGGGCTTTATGTCCCCTAGAGATATTAATACAATTTAATGTGACGTCACCAGCGGACGACCATGACGCTTCCAACGATACCCCATCTGACAAATTATGATGAGTAGTTTAGAATTTATGATCCCAGATGAACATAAATACATACATACATACCGATCAAAATCATAACCCTCCTTTTTGCTTCGCCGTAGTCGGGTAATAATGAAAAAACTTACTATTGTGCACTCAGGCCTCTTCAAACGCATTAACAGCTTACCATTGTAAGTAGATTCCAAAGGAAAGAGATCCAATTCACGTTTCTAATAGGGAATGCTTAATTCAGCTGTGCTCGGTAAAGAGAATGGTTAATTAAGAAACGTCCAAGTTTACTTTGGAGAATAAGACTATCTTTATAATATTTAAGTCGTTTTGGCCACTGTATTTTAGCAGGGGTGAGTGTCTGTCTTAGGTGTAAGGTGACCTGTGAGCTTACCAACATCTCATACATAATAAGGTAGGTATATAGTGCTCGGTTCAAGATTGCATCTAATTAAATTTAATCTATATAGGTGCCTGTATTGTTTTATTACAACAACACTTTTACGAGACTGTAACTTTATTGTTGATTTTAAATAGTTTTGTAACTATACAAATAAATACAAACGGACACTTAGTCGTCGAAGTAATCGTCCGCATCGCTGTCATCTGGAAACGTGCTCAGAAAATTGGCAGCATTGCCACGTTGAATGGCAATGCTAATTCTTTGGCCAAAGAACGAGCCAGCCCTCTGGTCACGTGAAGTGTCGACCAGAGCAACCTGTATTGTTTTTTTTAATTGACAGACCAATTCAAGTTTTGATTTTTGTTAAATTAGTTCTTATTTAGGTATGTAATCATTTATTTTTCACAATATATTTAAATGCTTCATATATTATATTAAAACCCTAAATGTACGTATTATGTCCTGTGCCCATTATAATTTATTTGTCCACTACGAAGCTAAAGACAATCTTAAATTATTTAACAGGCTACAGAAAGTCTGTACGATCATCTTGGATAGCAATTTATCTCACATAATGGCGTCGAAAGATATAAAAAGATCTCTTTGGGTGTTGCAAATTGCAATGAGGAATTGCAGTGGTTCGAAAGCAGATTCAATATCAAATAGATATAATAGCCATACGTCATTGGACCACCGTATAAACAAGTTTACCCATTTTCCTTTACATTCGATTTTCAAGATATACTAAAGCAAATTCATATAGGTTTCTCCCAACAGATAATTCAATCTGAATTCAATTATTTATGGACCTAGCTGTTTAGCTTATTTAATCGTACACTTTGATTGAATGTGCTATATTCCCTATTTCCTACTAGGCTGTTCAAAACTAATAACTAATAAAACTAATAATAAAAATGTCACAATTCAATTTAAACACAAAAATCTTAAAATTTTATATAAAATTAAAATAACATTCAGCTTTATTATTAGCATAGAAAATATGAACCGATTATCATTACTTTTTGAACAGCCCAGTATAACGAATCCTAGTACAAATAACGGACGAATTCTCTCAATTTGAAGTTGCCAAATGAAATGGGATCAGGCTGGCAGAGAGAGAGAGAGAGAGAGGGGAACGAAGAGATTTTTATTTTATTTAAGCGTTTCTTTTGTTAACACGATTATATGTAATGGAACTTCTACATTTACCGACTTAGTGGATTATTCCTATTGTTCTCAGCGAGTAAACTCCAATGTACCGTACCGTCGAAGGGAATGTTTAATCGGCTCCCTTCTAACAGAATACTTGATTCACTATCTAGGATTCTAAAGCTATACATCATGCTGGGTGCTATTCAAGTGTCAAACACTGAGGTAGAGTAATTACTATACGTCAACTAATTAATTATGTATGTCAAATTGAACAGAAGGGTCATTATATAAGATTCACAGGTTGTGCCAATTTCGGGACGAAATGAAACGTTGCTAGGTAATATATAGACGTGTGTCGTGACTTGTGCATAGTTGCAAGTTCTCGTTTAGGTTAAGTGGCAATCATGGACCTTATCTCTAGATGTATGTGATGATAGTAAATGACGTTTAGCAGAGCTAGCAGGATCTATTTGTATACTAGGAAGTTTAGAAAACTAGAACCTTTCTTTTGCAATGTAGGAACTTATAAGGGATTGGATTTAGAAACTTGTCGCCTCGCTAGAAAGAATGTGAGGTTATTTGGTATTTGAGAGTTGTAGAGGGTCTCCTTTTTATGCCTGAGACGCATTAAAAAAAAAAATTTTTTTAGGTAGGTTTAAAATACATCTACTTATATACGGATGCAAGAGCGAGCGAAGCGAGCTCAGGACTTGGGGCACCTCAACTCGGATAGGTTACGGTCATCCGTCATCTCCTTCTTGTTAGGTTCCTTTAAACCGTAGATAAGAAATATATATATATATAATATAATATTTATTTTGTATTGCAAAAAAGTTTGAATTTTTCGAAATAAGATATTATATAGAATTATAAATTACCTTCTCGATTATTTTTGAGAATACTGATATTTTGGCAATAGGTCTATAATTTTGAACATCACTTTTATCTTTTTTTTATAAAGCGGTTTAATGATGCCTGTTTTTAGGCTATTTGGGAATAAACCATCAGAAATGCAAAGATTAATTGTATGTGGTAGTAGAGGCGCTATAATTTCCTTTACGTATTTTATTACTTTAGTTGATATGCCATCAAATCCTACCGTTTTTGTATTTTTCAGGCTGCAAATTATTTTGATTATATCAGAATCCGAAACAGGTAGCATCAAATTAAATAGTGATTGCGAATTCGAATGTTCAATAACGTAATTATTTGTTAAAGTTCTTTTAGTTTTAATATAATTTTCAATGATCTCTATAAAATAGTTGTCAAATTCAATTGCAATATTCATAGGATGTGTAAGAGTTACATTATTTTTGTCTATAGACAGTATAAGTTCTTATGGTCAGTTGAATTTGGACTTTTTAATGACTTGCCAAGCAGCTTTTGATTTATTTTTTGACGTATTAATGTAGTTGTTATTTTGGGCTAAGTTGGAATTTTATTATTTTTCTATAAATTGTAGTCTTTTTTAATCGCACGTCTATTTTTGTATTAGGATTGAATCTATACTATATACCCAAATTAACTGCCTTTGCTTTTGACTACAAATTTTTATTCCACTTATTTTTTTTATTAGTTTAAACAGTGAACATTTTATTCGGAAAGCATAATTTGTACAATAATGAAAACTCATCCATAAAATGCTCATAGGATTCATTCGCATCTTTGGCTTTGTATACTTGTGAGAAAGATAAGCATTTTAGATGATTTTTGAAATTTTATAAGCGGTCTACTGAGATATTCTGTTTTTTAGTTTTCCAATATTTCAGTGTACAAGTTTTTTTTAATAGGAACCTGGAGTAAATGAGACATAATTATGATCTGAAAGAAATAAGTCCATTATTTCGGCTTTACGTTTTTTCGGTAGGTGTGAGCAAAATTTTCTATGCAGGAATTACTACTCAATGTAGTCGGTTTATGAAGTTCTAATTGTAGGTTATATTGTGAAAGATAGTGTTCGAATTCTAGTGTAGACAGAAATAGGAGCCCGTCGACTATGACTTACTTCAAAAATGTTATATTTACCATTTTTTATTTGACCTTGACCTTCGAGACGTTTGACATTGACCCTGAAAATGTACCTCCTGTGAACTGCTGTGTGGGGGGATAAATTGCCCCCTCTTCCTCCCACTTCCTTTTGCACCTCCCTCTACATTTTATTTATCAGCCTTTTTATGAGATTTTTGTTATATCAAACAATAGTTAAATCTACATAAAACGTAGTAATTGGATTGTTAGAACTCAAGAAAAACCAGCCACTACCCGCTACCACATAATTAATTACCGAAGATACGTACAAAATGCAGCTTAAATTCATTTTACTAATGAGATGAACATAACAATTAAAATCAGTAAAAACTTGAATCTGTATACTTAAAACAGTGCTATGCTTCATATGTTTGACTTCCAGCCGAGTGGCGTTATACCAAACTTTGTAAATTACTCGCCGCTCTGAAACTGCGGCTTCTCTTGTTGATGTACCTAACAAGTGTTTGAGTAGGTGTTCACGACGAGACGAGCGCGTTTAGAAAACATTGAACGTGTCAACAGGTCAACTGTTTTGTTGGAAGTCGGAAAATAAAGCTACAATTTCATGAAAAAGAGCTCTGTCTATGAGACTTTTTCGATAATGATATTTCTATCAGAGATTTTTGAAAGACCAATGAGGTATTGACTAATATTAATTAGAAAAACGACATAAGCTGTCCTGATAATGTTATAATATTGTTTTTGTAATTTATGTGTAGGTACAAAATATATACAAATAAATAAAATTTAAGTGTCTATTTGTAATGTCAAAATAACAGATTTTTACTGAATGCACTGTATTTATACGGTACATACAAAAAAAAAAATTGTCTGTCTGTCTGTTTGTTCCGGCTAATCTTCAAAATGGTTGGACCGATTTTGACGGGACTTTCACTGAAAGATAGCCTGTGTTATAAGAAGTACATAATTAATTAGGGTCTACGTGAGCGGAGCCGCACGCAGCAGCTAGTCAAGGATAAGAATAGGAATCCTGTGCTTAAATAATGTCTGCTGTTTTCGCTCTTATATCTTTGTGATGTGTCATCTGCTATAGCTATAAACCGACGACACTTTAACTACCGTGGATGCCATAAGGAGGAATTATATCAGGAGTATTATTATCCGATCTGAATACCTTACACATCTACAATGTTATACTGATAAACTTTGAATTGCGTTCTACGGAGTATTAAAGTCGATGAGTAGTTTTATGAAGGAAAACATCGTGAGATGCCTGAGAGATATTTCTCGACGGCATGTGAAGCCAATTTAGAGGCCCATGGGCGGTTAAAAATTCTTACACCAGGCTAGTTACTAACCACCCGAAAAAGAAAGAAAACAGTAGTTTTATTTACGTAGGTAGGTACGTTCATCGGTAAAACTTCTTGTAATCTTCAAAAATCTTTCAAATAAAATACTAGAATAATAAGGTTTTAAAAGATCCTCTTGCAGTTCTAAAAATACATTATGTTTCTTCATTATTGTTTTTATTATGAAAAGTTCATCATCGAAACAATTTTCTGATAAGGCTTGCAAATGACGGATTGACAGACCTTTGTTACCATTTATAAAAATATAGTTTTCAGGGTTGAAAACCAGCTGTAGTGTATGGAAATCGGCACGGTACGGTATTTTAAATTTATTTTCGAATAACGAAATATGATGGATGACTGGCGAAGTGAAGTAACACGTGACTTATATACAAACGGAGAGTAGATTGCATTTAGGTAAATGTCAAAGTGGTAATACGAGGCCTTGTTCAACTTTGGGCACGCCACTATTGCGGCAATAAGTCCCCTCTTTGAGGAGTGGCTAGAGAGGCGCCACGGCGTCCTCACCTTCCGCCTAACGCAGGTCCTCACCGGACATGGTTGTTTCGGGAGGTTCCTGTTTCGTATCAGGCGGGAGGAAACGCCCGGGTGTCATCACTGCGTGGATCGCCCGGAAGTCACGGTTGAGCATACGGTGGAGGTCTGTCCGGCTTGGGCAGAGCATCGCCGTGTCCTCGCGGAGTCGATCGGCGGCGGGGATCTCTCGCGTCCGGCCCTAGTCCAAGCCATGGTACGGAGCGAGAGGGCATGGGAGGCCGTCACCTCCTTCTGCGAAGCAGTAATGCTCGCGAAGGAGGAGGCAGAACGCGTGAGGGAGAGGCAAATTTCGCGCCCTCACGCCCCTAGCCGCCGCAGGAGACGCCCTGGGCGTCGGGAATCGCAGGCCGATTCCCGGCCACCGTAGGCGCGGGCTTGCGGACGGTGAGCAATGGGTAGCTCGCCGTCCGATAAGGATCAGGCCCGGGGCGACGGCGCGTTGTGTTCCACGCGCGCCTCAAAGAGATGTCAGCAAGTGAAGGGGTCCGATAGGACCGATGCCTGCCGGGGTTGCGGGAAAGTTCGAAAGGGATACCGTGGCCGTTGGCAACGTACAAGCAACGGAAGGAACACGGGTGGGTTTTAGTCAGTAAAAGTCTGACACGCCCTCCCGCTCCACCCAGAGCCGGAGAAGTTATTTGACAAATTCCAACCCAAAAAAAAAAGGCCTTGTTCGACTTGTTGATACATTATTTTAATTCTACAGCCGTAATGTTTAAAACAATTGTTTACCGGTGTCGGCGTCTGCGTCTCTTTACTTGTCACAACGATGCCACAGACACTAAAGGCATAGACAAGTAACTGATGTTACGTCGGGTGCAGACACGCGGACTACATATATTTAATTTTTTCATGTATTTCATACAACTATTTTTTGTATTTATTTCTGTATCTGCGATATTTATTATTAAATGTCGCTGCATCACGCTTTTTGGCCTCGCACAGGACTTTCTGCTTTTATTTTAATTTTAGTTTATTTTTATTCTTTTTTTATTTTTCAATAAATGTGTGTTTACTTTAATTTGAGACCTCCTGTGCTTGTCTCAATAAATACTTTTTCTTTCTTTCTTTTTTCCTTTATTTTATTACAGAATGGGCCTGCTCTTGACCCCGATCTCGCCTTAGGGAAAGCGATGGATGAGGTGATGGAATGAGCGTGCCAAGAAGATGCCTGTTCAATCTTGCTTTGAAGGGTTATAAGTGGAAGGGAACACAGACGCTGGCAGAGATTAACAGCGTAGCTTTTCCTACTGGCACGTTTATTGATTTCGCTGTCACGACTAGCGTTAATAATATCCCTATTTGCAACTTTTAAGTGCCTTTAAAACGCCTCGTCCTGGAATACAGCAATTTATGTATTTTACTTTAACATAAAACTGCTATCAGACAATTATATAAGTTAAGATCAATTTAGAAAACTAGCTGGACTATGATAGCTTTAAGTTTTTTAAACAGTATCACGCCCACGGATACAAATGAAGCCCGATTCAAGAATCATATAGTAAAGTAAGTTGGTACCCTAAAAACCGAGGGTCATCAAAACACCACTGGCTTACTACGCCTCGTACTACTAGCACTAAGGCACATAACTCACAAACGAACAAACAAACAAACGTGTGTATGTTACAATCGAGCCTTTATTGACCGAGCCTCCCCTGAGCAAGCACATTACGAGCCGCTCGCTGTTTGAATTCTGTTCACTTTTGAGACTACGGACTTGAAACTTCCGTGTTTTCAGTTAGTAGTGGGTTTCTAGAAGTAGTTTCGAGGGGCCGTGGCTAACAGCCGCACGGGTCGACCGCAGGTTAAGCTACGCTTGCCGAGGACGGTTCATGGATGGGTGACCATCCATTACATACCGAGATCCCTCCGTGCCTTGGAAAGCAAGTAAATCCGTTGATCCCGGCTACCATCCCAAGATTTTTGACAGTCATAACGGGTAGTCAGAAGCACGAAAGACTCACACCCAGTTTTACCAACGAGCATCGTCATCGGGCAAAAATGTAAACTTAAATATTTAATGAAAACCTGTTCACAGTTTTTAATTGATCGGTTTATCCAGCCCGTATGCCAACCGTTGCGGTTTCATCCTGTTTATTGAATGATACATAAGAGTATGCGGGGTGCAGCTCAGTGATGTGGGATACGGTAATTTAATTATTTTTATTAATAATGTTTGTAGCTATTGTTTTGATTAAAGTTTATTAAATGTTCTGGTTTACATTCAGTAGTCATAATTACTGAATGCAAAACAGAATAGTGGGTCCTAAATGTTTACTGTATTAATGCTTTAGAGTAGTATGTTTGCTATATACTGCATTCTGCAAATATTTGCTTTGTAAATGAAACTGGGAATATATAGCCATGACTTGAAGAACTGAAATCTTAGAACAACAATTTTCATGATCTACTTTCCAACTTTCGTATTTCGTTGTGTTATATTTCAGGAAATATTACACTTAGAGAATACCTACTTGTTTTTTTTACAGTTTGCCTCAATAAAGATTGTTCCGCAATGGTAATTTAGTTAATAGAAACAGTTGTCACATGCTTCAAGGAACCCAAACCTGTAGGGATAACTGCCTATGCGGGATTCGGGACAGAAATCAACCGCTCTGTCTATGGAAGCATAAGTAAGTCAATAGCAGTAGCATTTTTAATTAACATTGTTCTACTCAAAGACACTACAGTGAAACCTTAAAAAATATTGTTTGTAACTATTTTACAAAAGAACAGTTCCATGTCAAGTTGGCAGCCATTATAAATAGTAGTAACTGGAAGGTTGCTATGAATGGACCACTTAACTTTACGACAACATATCTTAAAAAATTTAAGTGATAAAATGAAAGCAGTTTATTATTTTTATTTCGTAGGACCTTTATTTATAATAACCAAACGCAAAAACAATTTGGGCTTACACTTTTTGGTATAAACGAAGAAAACTAAATCTTGGGCTATTACCTTCTTTGGACCATGGGCACCTTCATTGAACCACCAGGTTGCCGTCAATGGACTTCGAGAAATATGTTCTAGAGGTCCAATCAAGGTAACATATTATAATTATCAATATGATTAAATTATGGCATACGAGGAGAGACAAACAATACTCATACACTTACGACAAGCAAACAAACTATAGATATAGGCTTAACCTTTGTTTAAGTGTTGTTTTCGGGACTCCGTAAATTCTACTAGCTTCATTTAAACCAGTTTTTTGTTTTCCCGCTGACTCTAGAGCGAGTTCATGGTAGTTTTATTCCAAGTAAAGTATTTTCTTTTATTCGGCGACATTCTGAAATTATAAATTTACAATAATTTTTCAAGTGTTTTTCCATAATTAGTGAAATACTCGAAGCCAAATACTCCCATAATTATGACAAAAAAAATACAATAAAAAGTTTCTATGATTGGACCGGTCCAACAGTGGAACTCGCTTGAGGTCCATATTATTCTTGCCTAGTAAACGGCAGCAAGTTCGTCATGCTCCCTTAGATGTCGTTGTTTGCGGTAGGCGGTAGCGTCGGGGGTCGGGTTGCCTCCTTCTCTCAATGGTCTTTGCGTTATGCTCGTGAACGGGTGCTGCTTGTGGTGTCTTCGTATTGCTGATCATGGTTTTTTTTATTGTTAACTGTTTATTTATTTTACCTCGATAGTCCTAGTTTATAAAGAAAAAGAAAGAAAGAAAATACGTTTATTTGCGGTAAACATGTCGCAAAAAAAGAACACAAAATTAAAAAATGGAAACAAGTTTAGGGAAAATATGCGTCAAATTCACGCAAAACGGCCATCGCTCAGCATGATGCTGCGACATTATCATTATAACTATTATATCATTTATAACTTCCTTCTATGTTTTTGGGGGACTGACTTATGTAATTTTGACGTGTTTCGAAAAGTGCTGATTCTCAGCCTAGATTCAATAAATGACCATTGAATTTAGGTATGTGTTTATATGAAAGTTTAATATCATCCCGCACGAGCTTCAACGTAACTTTCTGCTGAGTGACATCAATGAATGCTTATTAAGTTTTGAAAATTGTCTGGTGTTCTTGCATCGGTGTGGGCTTTAAGAGATTAGCTCATGCAGTGATTAAAAGTGATTGTATTGCAGTAAGGTTGATAACGGTATTATGTATTTTGAAGGTATCTTTAATCCCTAGATCTTGCCTTTCTTTTCTTTCCTTCCTTAAAACTTCCAGAGATATGTTATGGAATCAGGCGTTACCTTGCATAAATTCATGACAGTAAACGGTCGACAAGTCTCGTTGACTTGTCAACCGTTTACTGTCATCCTGACGAGGAGAGGCGAAACACGTGTCCAGTATAGGTTTCGCACCTTCGACATGTGCATATTTTACCGAGCGGGAGGGCGGTGCTGATCCAGGCTTGGATGCTCTTGCATCAAATCCTGGATCTTTTTGTTGACGGAATTAAAACGAAATAATTAAATTGCATAACATTTTAAACTCCCAGAGAACCAATCATTATTGTGTCGCCTTCTGTCGGTTATTGAGTTATTTGTGTTATAATTTCCTAGTTATATTAATGCAGTGATTGAGCCCATTCTTAAGCTATAGCTTCATATACCAAAGGCACGATACCACGCGACGTAAACTAAACAAATGAGATCTTCACTGATTGATGTCTTATATGGCATCGGGGATACGCCGTAATTGGATCGGATAGGCATTCTTCCCGGGTAAAGGCGTTTTTCCATTTCTGAACCTACCTACCAATGTAAAGGGCACCATTACGGAACCTACCTACATATCTATCAGTATTCGGCTCGAAGGACCATGTAAAGGGCAAACATGTTCGACGGAAACGAGAGTAAGTAACATTTATCACTATTTATAAATACAATTGTACAAAGATAAATACAGTGCGTGTGTAATAAATTAAGAATATTAACTTTTGCTGGGTTGTCCCATGTTAAGTTTATTTATTAGTGTTCGTTAGGGGCATCAGTGAGTATCGTGTCCTTGCGCAGCAATGGAACTGTTGCTTAATGTAAAGACTTATGAATTGTAAAATTGATAACAATAAAATAAAAAACATAATAAATAAATAAATTAATTTAATTAAATTTTCTTATAAAGAAAAGAAACAGCAGAATCCTGCAAGGATCACCACTCTTGCCCAATACTTGTTAGCGGTTTCAGACCGTTTCGAAATAAATCTTGAGAATGTTTTCTTCCACCAGTCATTAGTCCAGATTTTGTCTCCATAAGTTTAGGCAAGTTTAGGTTTCGTTAATAAAATGAATTTCCAGATTGTGCACAATAAAAGGGTTAACGTTCACGTTTCAACGAACCTATTGCGAAATACCGAGCACAACCTCGCTATCGTGAATTACCAAGCAGTAAAACTAACGGATATTCGTACGTAAAGCTTAATAATTTAGCTTAGCACCTTTCCAATTTGCAGTGAACAGTATAACCAAGCCGCGGTTCAGAACATTTCCGTTCATAACGAAGCTGCTAATTAATTTGAGTATTACTTAAGTTATCAAATACTGTGGAACACCTGCGGGATTCCGATTTATGTTATCTTTGCTTACTTTATTTTGAAGTATGATTACCTACTTTAATGTTATCTTAAATTAATTTACTTTGTGGTTGATATTTGTGATTGGAACTTTGAGAACACAAAGTTTAGTAATTTTGGAAATTAGTTTTGTTAATGGCAGTGAGTGTCAAGAAAAGTATGTGAAGCTAAATTCTTACACTATCGTTCTTGTGGAAATTGATCTAAAGGTGCTGAACCATTTCAATTCACGGTGATACGTGCCTCGCATTTACGAGTAGTTTATTATTGTTATTTTTCTCCAATATTACAACACATTTTGTCCAACCTTGATAATCACTACATACTAATAACTATCGACACTACTAAATCTAATAACTATCGAAACATTTTCTTCCGTTTTCCTCAAACAAAACTGAAATCAAGAATCTCAGCTACCAGGATAACAAGAGTGCGAAGAGTTCGCCTGTTGCGATTGTATTTAGATATTTGGTGCCTGTTGAACGCGGCAACAAGTGCTGCATCGATCAGAGTGACGTAAGCAGCGCCGCGCCCCCTTCACACCCGCGACGCCGTGCCCCGCCCCCTCCCCGCTTGACGAGCCCCAAAACTGATTTACGGCGCGATATCCTATAAATGCGTGTGTGCGTTTATCAGAAAGGCACAGACTTGAAGCTACACGATGCCTCCTTAAAGTTTATACAGTGAAATTTTTATTTTACAACGTGCTACAAATCTGCTACGGGTGTCGTAGAAGCGTAGCAGTTTGTGCTACGAACGCTACGAGCGTAATGAATAATATTATCACACAAATTATAGTAACTAGAATTAGTAGCGTGGTAAATTGGTGGTAATTCTTTATCATGTATTGCACGTATAGGTAATAGAAAAAGAAGGCATTTGAACAAACGCGATAGTATCTTGTTTCAAGTTCACTTTTGTAAGAGTTCATTCAGAACGTTCAAGTTATTTGGATTTTACAAAGTCAAAGTTTGTTACATTTCTTTAGAATTGAATTCCACGACTTCATTTCGTTACAGCTGTTTAGTTTTCTACGTGGTTTAAATTTAAAGTTATCTTGAGATACAAAAATGTGAAAACAATTTTTTTTTTGTTCATCCGACATTTAGTTGGATTTTTAATTAATTTATGCATGGAATGTAAATTTATTCTACATTAAATGATTCATAATAATATGGCACAATAATTCTATTGCAGATCATTTCAATCAATCAATCTGCCTAGCCTTTTCCAAACTATGTTGGGGTCAGCTTCCAGTCTAACCAAATGCAGCTGAATACCAGTATTTTGGCGACGTCCTATCTGTCTTCATCAACCCAGTTACTGGGTAACACAGATAAAAAACTACATACTGCTGGGTATTGCAGATCATTTAAAAGTCCGAATATTCGTTACTTTATGGTCACTTGAACACGGATGAAAACTGGGTAACTTAATCCGGAAAAGGGTAAAATTACATTTACCTCGAACAGGTATTACCGTGAATGCTTAAAGGTTTAAATAAAGTTCTTAGTACATAAGAAAATACATATATTTTATTATCTTGAGACTGTAGTTTCTTAAATAGATTTTTTTAGCTCATTCACACGGGACCCGTCATTGATGTATTGTCAAAAAAAAACAATACGTCATGACGGGTGCACGTTTACATTGCATACAAAAAGGATTTTTTTCGCAATTCGTCAAAATATCCGAATAGATGTTCACACTTGATTCGTGATTCAGAGTTCAGTCTTGGACGAGCGCTTCAGCGGATCCGTCAAAAATATTAACATCATGACGGTACCTTGTCAATATATCCATGAAAACATTATGTACATAAGGAGAAATGTACATATTTTTTGTAAAAGAGGTGCAAGACACAATTATATCACTAGAAATAGGGACCAATTAGTTCAACCAGGTTTCAGGCTGGTTAAAGTGGACTCATCTTTCATGGGGTACCATTTAAAATGTTACAATAAAATACCTCCCCACATACTTCAACTGAATGAAACGAAATTTAAATCTTATATTAAACGCACACTATGCAGCCAGGCATATTATAAGTTGGGGGATTACATCGCTGATAAAAATGCTTGGCTCAACGCTGGTCCTGCTCCACAAGGGCGCATAAACTAATTGATTAGCATTTGAAAATACTGTTAGAACTGGTAAAAACTATCTCTGCATTGTATAAATTCGGTTTAAAGAAATTTATTTCTCAAAGAACAAATTACATTTCACTTAAAGAGAAACTTAAAAATTAGCAATAAGTTGTAGTTTACTTTACGATGTTCAAGTCATCCAAGAAACTGAACACCGTAGTTGCATTTACAAAATATAGTAAGTTTGTACTTAAGTCTAAATAAAATACAAAACAGTTCAAGCTAAGCTTAAGTGTCAAATATATAATTCCTTAGACCTTTTTTAAATGTTGGTATGCTTGTACACTCTCTAACTTTTTTAGGTAGTTTATTGTATGTCAAAGTCAAATCATTTATTTCAAATAGGCCCTTATAAGGCACTTTTGAACGTCAAAACCGTATGGCCGGACCCCCTCATACTGTATAGTTTTCCTGCCGTACAGGGTTCTCACTCTTGGTACTTCTAGGTCGTCTTGATAACGGGTATTATATCTATGAGTCTTTTGTGTAAATGAAATATTTGTGTGTATGTTGGTCTTAAGGTTCTTTCAGATAGTCATGCATGTATGGTATGTATACAATTTTTGTAGGTTAAATAATTTAGTTTTTTTTGTAGAGTAATTCTTAACTAGTATACTATACTAGTTATAATTGAAGAGGACTTTGATGATTTTATTTGGTGTTCTTTGTATGTGTTATTGATTTGTTTTTGCAGCTTGTCCCCAATCAAATGCTTATCATGCTTAATGCGTATCAAATGCTTTTTTTAGGTCAATAAACACATCTAGAACCTATTGTTTTTTGTCAATATTATCTCTTATTTTAGTAATTAAATCAACAGTCAGCAAATTCAATCTGTTAGCATTGTATAATTACATAGCACATGTGTGAGTACTATATTCCGAGTATAAAGCTACCATTTAGGTACTGAGTATGTCTTTCATTGACTTGAATGTGCCCTGGCGGCTGAGATTATGTCATGCTCACTTTAATGTCTCACTGACGGTGGCGCGTGTGTTGGATCATTTAGCTCCCTTAAAAAAAGTTGAGTTGAATGGTGTTAATCCATGCGTCATGTTCGTAAACGGGCGCCGTCAGTAGGGACTGGTCATCTCTTAGCTGCCACGGCTTAGTTTTTTTTTATTGTTTTGTTTTATTTCTATTACGGACGCTTTTAACGTTTTGCATCTTTCTCACATGTATAACTTCAACATGAATGATGTAACCAATATCTTGTACTTAACCATATTTTAATTTAAAAGAGTGTCTGTCACAATTGATTTTTGACTTATCTGAGCCGCATAAGATTGAACCTCAGTAATTAGCGTCAACCAAACGTATACGGACTCAAAAATTCAAATTCAAAAGTCATTTATTCAAACTAGGCTGAAAATCAGCACTTTTCGAACGTCAAAATTACATAAGACAGTCCCCCAAAAACGCCCGCCCTTCACCACTTCCTAGTGCTTTAACTGGGAAGAAGAAGTGGCGCAACAAACTCCCCAGCAGCACAGCTGTCTGAATAGTTAGAAAAACATGATTCTATGCAATAGTACTTATGCAAAAGAATTTACTTTACGCAACACAAAACATTAAATTAAATTATTTTCTATATGTCACCTAGCACACGCCAATATACCAACAACAAAAAAGTAAAAAGAACTTAATACCCGAATGAAAGCCTCCAGACATAAAGGGCGTGCCCGTTTACACATAGCAATTAAAGCTGTAACTCGGAAATCACAAATGATAAACTAGCGAACTAGCTAACAATCGAAGTAAAACTGACTGAGACTGAGCCACAGCGTGGAGTTTCTGGCCCTAGGTACCTACTACGCTTTAATTAACTTCATCTTTCTGACTGACTGGCCCCTTGACAATTCAAAAGTGCCAGTAATTGGTTTATTTGAAATAAATGCTTTGAGTTTGAGTTTCAAGCAATGCGTTAAAATATGGCAAGACGTCACTCCCCTGTAGGTTTTATACTGACTTGTGACGTAGCGAGCCCCCACTCGCCAACTTTAATGCGTTTTATCTAAACCATTTTTTATTAATATGATAAAGCAAAATATACGTGTCTATATTGTTTTTATTATCTGACTGAAGAACAATTTTTTTTTCCCTGTCAACATCCCTATTGAAAGAATTTTTGTAATCCGTTCTGGACTTACAGAGATTACCTCTGACGAACCAACAAACAGTTTCATTTCCTTATATTCATCATCATCATCATTTCAGTCGAAAGACGTCCACTGCTGGACATAGGCCTCCTTCAAGCACTGCCACTTCGATCGGTTCTCTGCTTCTCGCATCCGCACTTTATAATATGACAATATCAATATTTATCCTATACTATTAAACGAGCAATATTTGTATATCTATTTGTAATCACGTTCTCGAAAACGGCTCTAACGATTTCGATGAAAGTTGCAATATAGGGGTTTACGGGGGAGAAAAATCGATCTAGCTAGGTCTTATATCTGGGAAAGTTCGTTTTCTCCGTATTTTCACCCGAGCAGAGCTCGGTCACCCAGGTACTTTTGATAATAGAGCAAAATACAGTAACATATTAAAAATTATAGTATTATTTACTATAGATACGTATAGCTTGTTCGTCCTCGCAAGTGACGTTATAATAATAAAAATAAAAATATTTTACTATCAGGCATGAAGGCCCATAGAGTGTTAGTACTACATTTTACTTAAAAACTATGTTAGTAACATGCAGGAACATTTAAAAGGTTACAATCACAATCATGGGCAGGTTTAACAAGCCTTGTTGCCAACATGTAGCTTGGTAAACCTCCCCATTGTAGGCCCATCCAGCCTCTCCGCAAACACCTTCAGAATGCTGTTGCTGCTTCCCCTCACTCGAGATATTACTGAGGCAACTTTATGACGTACATTTAAACTATTTCACGAGGTCTGTTTTGTCGCCGTTATGACGTTAATCATAAAGTTTAACTAACAGGAGTTCGTGAAATAGTTTAACTATAACGACCTTACTTAGTCGACGGCTATTAAAGTTATGTGAGCTACGCTCAGGAGCTACAGCTACGGCATAGACACTAAATTGATTTGTTAAAAATAATGTCAACCAACTCATCATATTTTTACTACTATATGGATATGTATAGCTCGTTCGTCCTCGCAAGTGACGTTATGACGTAGCAACCTCGCGTAGAGGACACCTATTAGTGCTACGCGAGCTACGCTCAGAAGCTACTGCTACGGCGTAGACACTAAATTGGTTCGTTAAAAATAATATCAGCTTTGGAATATTTTCTCGTGGGTCCAAAGAGAATTATTTTAGTTGATACTTAACAAATTATTGAGTACTACTTATAACTAGATATACATTACGTTATAAAATATTTTGGAATTCGTATTTTTTCCCCGTAAACAGTTTTCCTATGTTATTACGAGTATATTTTTGCACTTTATATATTACGTTTCAAAACTGGCTTTGAGATTTGAACTGAAAAACTACTTACAGTAAGTGCGAAAAACGTTTACGCGGAGCCTTAGCTCCACATAAACGGGCCACCGACCACAGCCACCGGTGGCTGTCGCCTCCTGCAGCGTGCGGAGTACTGCTGTAGCGGGTGGCCGCCACCGGCCACACGTGTGCGACGAATCTACACAAAACCTATGAAAAAGCATGTGAACTGCTTGTCGTTGGGCTACTGGTGGCTGTGGTCGGTGGCCCGTTTGCGCGGAGCCTTACTGTAAGTAGCTTTTCAGTTTTAGTTACTGTTCTAAAGTAGGTCTACTTTTCTTGACCTAAGTTGAAAATCACCGAATATAATCTATACTAATTTAATAAAGCTGAAGAGTTTGTTTGTCTGAACTACCAGTCAGATTTGAAAAGTTCTTTTTGCAATTGATAGCCTAATTCTTGAGGAAGGCTATTTAACATCACGCTAGGACTTCTAAGAGCCGAGCTAAAAGATCTTAAGAACGCTAAGCGAAAACGAAAATATAGCGCGGGCAGGCGATGCGATGCGACGGGGTGGGTCGGGTACAAGAAATTTCACGCGGGTGAAGTTGCGGCTAGAACCTTGTAATAACTAAAGGGATTCTGTACTTTCCCAATAGTTTGCGACGGGTACTTTGTGAAAGTCTAGTGTTCTTAAATCTGGCCTTTCCGTATCCAAAGACCACGCCACAGTTTTTACAAAAATGCAGTCCACTGCAAATATTGAAATATGCAAAGCACAAACGCGAATCTCCCATATCGGCAAAGTTAATTAAAAATCGCTTGGATAACGCTTTGTAGGTCAAGTGCACAAGTAGGATACATATGTACTGCGCATGTACCTACCAGTAGGTACTCCACAGCTCTAATCAGTAGATAACACAGGCGATTATGAGCTTTAATTTTCAAGAGATAAGGTTCTATTTTGATTAAGGTTTGCATTGTATAATTCAATTTTCAGATGTAGTAAGTTATTATCGTTGGTAGCGGATGCCCATTAAAAGGGCCCAACATAATTGAGAGTGCTTTCAACGAAAATGGAGTCGTAATATTATTATTACGATAATTCGTTTTTAGCCCAAAGTATATTTAAATGAGTACTGATCTTGTTATCTATATATACAAGGTCCCATTAAAATAAATGGACAAATTTTAACACAGCGTTCAGTATGTCTAACCAAAGATATCCAAGCAAAAAAAAAAAACACTGATTAAAGTGATTTTATTTTGACCTTAAATAATAAATGGCGTTGGATAACCAACATTTTTTGTGTATTTTCGTTAGCTGATTTATTTTTCTTGTATCTAATGCGTTTTTCTTATATTTCTTTTACCATTGTCCTTATTTTGGTGGTCTGAATGAATTCTAAAAGTTTGTCCATCTATTTTAATGGGACCTTATTATATATATATATAATAAATATTAACGAAAAAAAAATTGTCCGTTTGTCTGGATGTATGTTCCGGATTGGCGCAAAAACAGCTGAACGAATTTGGATGAAATTTGGTACACAGATAGCTTATAACCTGGATTACACATAGGATTTTAATCCCGTGGGATATTTTCCGATATCCACGAAGACAAAGCCATGGGCAGGGTTAAAGAAGACAAATAAAGGAAAATTTTGATAAGTACGTTATTAAGGGAAATATAAGTCACTTATGGATTAGTGGTAGCAAGTACGACTGCTTAACGTGGGGTCCTCGGTTCGATACCCAGATTAGGTAGTGTGGTTGAGTTTTTTCAACAGGAAATTATTAGTACCTAGCAATCCGAAGCCGTTACACTGACGATTCATTAATAAAGCAGATGACCGGAAAATACAAGAATTAAATAAATAGGTAAGCTACGTAATACTTCTATACATTTATAAATTAGACTGCTTTTCGTGTTTGTCTGTTTGCCCGCTTAGTTCTTCTTAACTACACAATGGGTTTTGATACGATTTTCACCATCATTCAGAGAATATATTCAGGAAGGTTTATGTAAACAATATAACTTAGATTTAGCACAGTAATTTCGATGGTTTGACACGCCCCATTGCACCCGGGCAATGAATTGTGGGTCGCTGGTTTTCTTTAAAAAAGCTATTGTATTTCATTAGTAGGTACTGTGAGATTTTCTAATAGTAAAAAAAAAAAAAAAACATAATAACTATCCCAAATAGTTGGAAATGCTAACAGAGTTTAATGCTCGTTTTCACCTTCAATAACTGACACTTAAATGAATCCTTAAATAAACGTGCGCTGTTGGATTTTCAACGCTAGGCTCAGCTTTAAGAGTTGAAAATCCAACAGTACACTTTTATTTACTTACATGTCGGTGAAAACGGGCGTAAGTCTACTTTTAAAATACATATAATACCTATCCGATACCTAACTATCACATGGTCGGCGTACCAGTTTCAAATTATTTTCTTACTACTAACGACATCTGTCCAGAGTTCCCAGCAACGCTTTGGAACGTACATTTCAAAGGTGAGACTCCTTTTAGTAGAAGGTAGCGAGGTGCTGAAAGCCTTGTGCCTTTTTAGTTTTACAGGAAAACCGAGAGATGGAGCTTTTGCGTATCGAAAGTTTTTTAAGAAGGTTCCGTTTGCTAAATAGACTAAGGTCCGTATTACAGAACGTTTTTCAAGTGCAGTTTGATCTTCAATCAGTTGATTACTGTTTAAGTATAGAATCAGTACTTGAGCATCAGTTTTATTCCAGCTAATCAATCTATACTCAGCTGAATTGAGACACAAATCGAGCCTCAAGCAGAGATGTGTACTGTCTATGCATCAGCCTGTTTTCGTTAACGATTTATTTTATTTACCAACTTTGTTCTGATAGCCACTGGATTAAAATAAATATATATATACATAAGGCCCTAGTCATAACAAGCGCCCGAGGCGCGTGTCTTGTACGCTGCGTTTTGGGCGCTCAATAAAATTGTATGAATTTATATGTAACGAATTATAACAAGCGCTGCCGTCACCCTCGATGCGTGGACGCAAGTTCCTTTTTTTACTATTTTTCCTTGTCGTTTTCTCTGCATCAGTAATAAACTTAAAAGAAACACAGTTACACTGAGCATGTTGAGGGTTCAAAGTTACAACAAAATGTGGAAATTTTGTTGCGTTTGACGCGCGCCCGGAACGCAGCGTTCTATGCGCGTCTCGGGTGCTTGTATAACTAGTCCCTAAGAGCCCAATTATTTAGGAAATCAGCGTTATTAATTCGATCCCGAATGGTGAGTGCAATCCCCCATACAAAGAAGTAAAACTGTTTGAAGTAAAGTTTAGTAATTTTTTAAACAAAATTAATTGTCAAGCTTAAAAGACTTGTATCTATGGCCATAAATAGGTATGTTATTTAAAATGTCAGTATGTAAAATGTGTGAAAACATCAGTTTGTTGAAACGTCGCATAAAAACGTAAACACACAATAATTTGCAATTCTGGGGCTATGGGATGCCCACAGTTGAATTATATGGATCCTGTATATCTCTTAAATATCTAAGAGGAAAGCTGAGGAAAGCCAACCTATTTGAATCATCGTTAAATAAATTATTGTAATGATCTACCTCTTAAAAGATGTCTATTTTCATAGTATCAATTAAACAAAAAACAACAATATTTAAAAACTGGATAACGCAGATAGACTTGACAAAAATTGACAATTTGATATGACAATCTATGCTCAAGCGCGATCTCGACCACACTTGGGTGATTATTTATCCAACCACTGCTTGGGTTCAATTCGCGAACTGAGTAACGATCTAAAATAAAGCCAATTTCAGCTGAACTATGGTGAATGAATATAGATTCGTTCCTCAAGCCTATGCTTGAAGAACGTTCTAAAATTAAAACCAGTCTTGAAACTAGTTTTAAACAGAGATTAATACTTTGGTTTTTTTCTGTAATACGTACCTAAAAGTAGTCAATCACACGGAGCCGTACTGTAAGATATTTTACGGTAAAATGTTAGGATCATGCAGTATGAAACTGTTATGTGATCCCAAAATTATTCGTACTGATCCACGTCATGTGAACATAGGATAAAGCTACGTAGCAGTCACATAACAGCCGCAGTCATGGCTGTCATGAATTATGACAGCGGCAAAGATTTAAGTCGTTAGATTCACCCTACAGGATCAAAAATAGTCACGTTTCTGTTTCGTTTTGACACCTCTAACACACAATGACGCAGTGACTTGACTCGATTGTCATCGAAACGCTAATTAATAATGTCTGAGATCACTCTTCTCAATATGGACACTTCTTCGCGTGACTAAGTACGGTGAGGGCAAATCTAGCGATTTAAAACTTTGGGCAGCGCGGTTTGACTTTACGGTGTCAAAAACGCTCTCTAGGAAAACACCAACTTTCTCTCATAAATAACGTTACGGTGACATCGTTCGTCGGTAAATTGCGGACGCTATATGGCGGCCGAGGCTCTTCTATGAAACCCCGTAACTTTACCCTTTCTTAGCGTTGGGTTACGTTTTATGTAGAAAAACTTCTGTAGTATTAAACAGTATTAGTCAGTGTTCTACACGAAAATCTAACAATGCATGATATTTATTTAAATACTAGCTGACCCAACAGTCGTTGTCCTGTGGTTTTAAGTTCTTACAAAAATCCTATACAAAAAAGGACGTTCAGTTATTCCCAATTTGAAAATTTTACGGGAAATTATTCCAATTTTTCTCATATTCTATAAAGCCTAATTCAGATTATGACGAACATTTTAAAAGAAAACATATCCAAATTGGTCCAGACTCCCCAGAGTTCTCAAGTGATAGTGATATCTCTTACTAACGAATAGCATTTCATATTTATTTATGTACCTAGATTTAAAAGGCAGCCTCAAGGTCACAAACCTAAGACACAAGATACCTGTGCTACATAGGCCTCACACACGGTTGATTCATACCATATTAATATTTATTTACATAGTCATCGAAGTTTTCAAGTGACAGCATCGTCTTTCTTCAGAGATTATTTTAATCTAGAATATATCACGTATTTTAATCTACATGGTTTTATTTATACTCTGAAAGTATTCTTTAACTCTATTTTTCGGCGAAAATGTCAGGGTAGTCCGCGAAATTCTAATTTTCTTACGTTTTTTGCAATTTGCAAGTCAGTATTAGGTTGTGTTTTGATCTAAATATGATGCGCGGCCGTATCAAATATACTTGCCCGATGAAGCGCTAGCCCGCGCCGCAGCTGAGCGCGTAGCTTTAAATTGCCCCGTTAATAATAATGATCTATCCTTGATCCAGCCTGTCCCACCTTGCTGTCCTCCCCCCAGCGACGCCCTAAGCCGAGGTTTGTACCCCACAGGGGGTGCCCTTAGCGAGCGCTCGCCTAGTTTTAATTTAGAATAGTTTATGCTCCTGGCTGGAGGCTCTTAGTGTAGAAGCTAAAGACAGCCACAGGAAAGTCCGGTTAAGCAGCCATGACCTTAGGGGTCACCTGCGAGATGCCATATATAAAAAAAATATATAAAATATTTATTAATAGAATTATAATAATTAAAACCATCTATACAACTCTCTAAGTTCATATTACCCTATTGAATGATTATTTCATGAAATCATGACAAATTCTAACACTAGTCGACGACTCGAAACCGTTGGTAGGCGTGACTAATATGCATGTTAATTAGTCTAATTATTTATTTATTTAGTTTTATTTATTTAGTATTTATTTATCTAGTTCTTATTCATTTATTTAGTGAAATAGACGACGATTTATAACTAAAACGAGCGCGTAAAATTTCATGAACAGACCTTTATAGATATTATGAAAAAACTACTTAATGTATTTACTTAAAATAAAATTATTTGAACTATTGAATAAATTATCTATTCCTGTAAGGTTTCTATTTTGCCATTATCTTACTACATAAGTTATTTATTTTGGCCCAAAGATGAGTTAAAATAAGTGTTGAAATATGGAAGTTTCGACTCATAACTTTCAAAACAATAGTTTTTTTCACAGGGCTAGATAGGCTAGAATTGATATAATTTTTAGTTTTGAACGTAAACCGTCAAACAGACGAGTAATCACCATACTACGTTTGTATGGAAGAATGACCGACTAACGTACCCTTAAGGTTGTATTGCTTCACCGCAGGAAAATCCCTGGGCGTCGGGTATCCCAGGCCGATTCCCGGCCACAGTAGGCGCGGGATTGCGGACGGTGATCAATGGGTAACTCGCCGTCCGATAAGGACCAGGCCCGGGAAAGTCCGAAAGGGATACCGTGGCTCCTGGCAACCACAGTCAACTGAAAGAACACGGGTGATCAAATAAGTTCTCCCGCTCTGGACGGAGCGGGAGAAGTTATATGATAGTTACCCCACCCAAAAAAATAAAATAAAGAAATCGGTAAAAGAAAAAGTGTTGTATTGCTGATTCTAACTATTATAATTCTGTAAAGCGGTACTTGTTATGGTCGCGAATCATATTGTAATATACACTAACCTGCAAATTGCAAAAAACGTGAGAAAATTCGTATTTCGGGCGACCTTAGCGCATCCCCCTTAAGAACGTTCGAATTCCAATCCAAGTCTCTGTATGTTGAAAATACCTCAAATTTTCATGGAATTAGTGTGAAATATATTCATAATGTACTTACATTTTTGACAAGTTATTAAGTTAACGTTGATTGTTGGTGAGATGAAATAGTGATTTATGACTACGTTTTTGAATACGGGAATTGGCCTTCTGAATTTGATTGTAGAATCGAAAACTACGGGCTGGTTTTTCAAATTGTCTGAAATCAATTGCATAAAAGCTACTATGGCCTGAATACAGCGCGGTGATCTTTTAGTACGGAGAATACTTCAGATGCAATATGCCTCTGTAAAAGCTTTTAGTGGATAATAACTTCATAACAAATATGTATGTATGTATGTATCTATGTATGTATGTATTAGTAAATATTCATTTTTAAGTTATCTATTACTCATGTTGCACCTGCCATGTTTTGTCTCTGCTCCACCCTAAGGTTGACTGGTAGAAAATGCCTCAGGCATTAAGTCCGCCTTTGTACAGTATTTTTTTTTACTTGTGCATAAAGTTTTAATAAATAAATAAAATAACAACGGGATTTGAAGTAGGTACTATTTATTATTATTATTTATTTATTTCAATCATCTTGGATCATAGGCACAATTAAACAGAATTAACAATTACAAAATCATAAACACAATCAAAATAAAAATAAAAAATAATTAAATCAAATTAAAACAATATCTTAACATTAGTCAGTACGTGAACCATGCTGCAGTGTGTGGTTAGTGGTTCTATTTGTGTTGATTTTTCAGTTTACCAGGAAGCACAATGTGCTTCTAAGTTCTAAACCCGCGTTTACACCCATCTATAAGTTGTGTGCCAAGTCCTGTAAAGAACTTGTCTAAAACATTTCGTGTATAAAACATGTAGGTATCATACATGTATTAATGTTGTTTCAAACATATCTTGTTAACAATTTTCTTCAACTTTTTGACATATTTGCCAAGTTTTCTACTACATAGTTTTGTATTCAAAAGTCTTTACAACTTTATTTAGGTGCCGTATAAACGAAAACAGTAGAAATAGTGGAATAGATGTTTTATATCTTGGTGGAAACGCGAGATAATCAACAAGAAAACAACACATTTTACATAAACAAAAAACGAATTCAATTTCAGATAATTTCTTCGTTACCACGAAACAATCCAATATTTATGGAACAGTACCGCATACCTTCAATGGTTTTAATATGATTGGATAAAGGATAAGCCGAAGAACAAATAAATACGATCAAAACAAATAAACCGTGAAAAATATAATGGGAAATTGATAAGACAGATAATGGAGGGTATAAATAGAATAGACACGTATTTTCTATATTTTATAAACGCTCCCAAAGATAGGCGCGACAGGACTCTAGTGGAATAATTTCTATGAAAAACTCGCGGAAATTGTTTTACCGGTGTCGCGTCGCGCCTGTCTGCGAGGGAACCGTGTGACCGGGTTGTGGAATTGACAACCGACAGCTAGATTATTAACACTTAGTGATTTCTATTTTACATTTCAAAATATCAGTGCTAAGCATATTATGAGAACATAATGGTATTTCACAGTATTAGCATGTTCAAACTCTTGTTGGTTAGCGGCAGGATTTTTGAGGGACCCATATTGGTGTTTTGCCAATGTGTGTTGCAGAGGTTTTCGGATTGACTACGTACCACGAATCTAATGCCCATTTCCACTAATGGTACGCGGGACTTAAAACTACCTTATGCCTAATAAAAGCGACTGTCGAATGTCAAAACAAGTTCCTCTGCGGTTGAGGATTCCGGATGAAGCTCGCTTCCACCTTCGGCTTGATTATCACTTACCATCAGGTGACATGCAGGCCAAAGGCTTCCCCGTAGTAGATAAAAATAAAGTGTGGGCGTGTCAGCTCCGACGCAAGATTACGATTGTCTTTGAATAGGTAAAGAGGGCAAATAAACGCACCTCTTAAAAAAGAAAAGACCCCCCTTCCCCCCTATATACAAGTATACATATACAACCCCCCCCCTACCCTAATATAACTCAAATGAAACAATAATTAGGTCATAATTTAGACTTGTCTTTGCTATTTTATTGGATGTAGTAAAGTGCAAGTAATCGTGTATCGCACGGGCGAAATATCTAGATCGGAGTAATTCGTGTCGCGTAGTGTTAGCGAAAATGGGCATACATCATAAAAATAACATTCATGCTTCAGCATCGCTTAATATTGAGCATATAGGTATTTAACACTAAAGTCAATTCTACTGGAGTTTACTTACACATTACAAGAAGACTTATCTTCTTTGGAATTGAAACTTACAGTCTATTTCGTGGAAAGAGCGCTACGATTCTCAGAATCATCACTATACTTAGTCATAATCTAGCTATTAGTCTAAGGACTAATTTTAAACCTATGGTTCAACTCAAAACCGTCCTCTATTTGACCGCTTCGGTTCAATTTTCTTAGTACACAATATTGATTAAAACCTAAAACTTAGGTTTCACTTATGGTGACTACCAAGTATAGTTGATTAAACTACCAAACATAGGTACTTTAATCAACACAGACACGTTTTCTGTCCGTAGGTGTAATGACTTCATAAGTATCCGACAACGTCTAATTAAAGGAAAGTCAATCTGCCTAGCCTTTACCCAACTATGTTAGTGTCAGCTTCCAGTCTAACCGGATGCAGCTGAATGCCAGTATTTTACATGAAGCGACTGCCTATCTGACCTCCACAACCCAGTTACTGTGTAACATGATACCCCTTGGTAAGACTGGTTATCAGAATATTGGCCTTCTGAAGTCAGACTACCCGTAACGACTGTCACAGAACTACGAATGGAAGCCGGGATCAACAGCTTAACGTGCTTTCCGAGGCATGGAGGGGTGTCGATATATAATGGCTGGACACCCATCCACAAACCGACCGCGGCAAGCAGCGCGGCAAGCACCTTCGATCGACCCGTGCGGCTGTTATTATACAGGGTGACTTGTAATTTGACGTATTCCGTCTAGGACGTGATAGTTTGACCTATTTGCAACAATTAAGCACCCCATAAAGCCTTGGCGAAAATGTATGGGATTCGAGAAACCCCAATTATTATGTATTTTTGAAAATTTCCCAGAAATCGTTACTAAATATCACTTTTCTCTAAACTCTCAAATTGAATGGCCTTCATTGTGATTCCATTGGGTACCTATGTAACCAAATTTTCTAAAACATCTAACTGTTAAAGGAAGAAGTTTATTAAGGCGCTGACAACAGGCAAACGGTAAAAGTAGGCTTGACTTAAACAAAAAAATTGCCAAATCTATATAGTTTTATAGTTTTTATTCTTTGTAGTTTGTGGTAGCGGAAAAAATATATGTGAATCTCGAACATATTTCTCAGAACATGATTGTTACCAGAACACGTTTTGAAAAAAAATACTCGATACAAATTGACGTTAAACTAACCCTTTTCCTTGAGTTCTAATCCAAAATATCTGTATTAAATAGCAACGTACGTTGGTATTATAATTAATAACAAGAACGTCTTATTTGAATGCAGAACTTGGTTGTTTTTCATTACCGATTACTCAATTCATTTTTGAATAAATCGATAATTGCTTCATATTTTACAATAAATCTCTTTCTTTCCAATGCAGTCCGACAGTGACCGTGGTTTAGCTGTTGTCAGCGTCTTAACCATTTTCTAAAATCATCTACGTACTTGAACTTTGGCACCAGTTATCTCAAAATTTTCCTATGGCATTAAGCGTACAAATTACTGGGAAGACATCTTCATTTAATCAGCCCAATGGAATCGCAATGAAGGCCATTCAATTTGAGAGTTTAGAGAAAAGTGATATTTAGTGATGATTTCTGGGAAATTTACAAAAATACATCAAAATTGATGTTTCTCGAATCCCATTAATTTTCCTAGGCTTTATGGGGTGCTTAATTGTTGCAAATGGGTCACACTATCACGTCCTAGAAGGAATACGTCAAACTACAAGTCACCCTGTGTGGCCAAGAGCCCCTACTACCAAGAACAAAGGCAACATGCTTTAATCAGCAAAGACACATTTTCTGTCCGTAGGTGTCATAAGTATCCGTCGTCGTCTAATTAAAGGAGAGTAAAAATATAATATAACAAAGCCATTTTTGGCCTGTGTTATTTCAGTGGCTCTATTTTTAATGAGGAGTAAATACTTGTGCGGGTAAACAGGGTGCTTAGTCCTTCGGAGTTAATTAACCTTTTTTACATGAAGTTCTTTCGGGCGTGTGTGTTGTGAAGGCTCTGACAGAGGGCTTTCTCTTTCAAGTGGGGAAAAAGTCTTTGGTTAGAGATGGGTATTTATGGATTGCTTAAAAAGACTAGTACTGTACCTTCTACTCGTATGTTCATTTTCGTGTGTTGAGTATTTTCGGGTTTTAAAGACCAAAGAAACGATGGATGGATTGTATGAAAAATGATAATTATGGCTACAAAAGGGCGTGGCTACAGATGACGACAAATAGACAAGTCTCGAAGAAGAAGAAATTTTGCGCCAACCCCAAATTAAGTGCGATAAGGGCAAGAGAAGAATTACTTGGAATATAAGACCTTAAAAGAACTTAAATTACAAATTAATTTATTAATTTAAATTACTGTTAAAGTCTCAAGCATAAGGAGCCGTGGTGGCCCAGTGGTAACGGCCGTGATTTATGTCAAAGTCAAAGTCAAAGTCAAATAATTTATTTCAATTAGGCACAAAAAAGGCACTTTTGAACGTCAACATTTAAATAATAATTGATTCTAGTTGCCCCTTCCAAAAGGTAGTTTTCGTATGAGTTGTAGGTCATAGGTTCGAACCCTAATAGGTACTTTACCTTGTGTAAATTATTTCATCACCACTGCTCTCAAAACGGTAAACGAAAACATCGTGAAGAAACTGACATGTCTTAGAACCAAACTACCATAACTAACTCAAGCTATCACTGTTATCTTAATATTTGAGAAGAACAGAAATGCTGTCAAGGACGTCTTAAGGTAGAGTGCTGATTAACAATTCGGGGTCAAATTATATCATAAAAACGAAGGGTACCAATGTAGACAGAATGTTCAAAAAAAAAACCTGCGTTCTCAATAAGTACCTGTGTATACGAAGTTTATAATTATGCCAATACCTACATGTGGAATTGAAATGGAGATGGAAACCTTTAGAATTCTGGTTTATCGATAATCATATTTCAGTATCCGTACCTCGTTTTGTGTCCTAACAGAAATAGGGACATTGTATTCAGTCGGGCATTAATCAAATTGGCTGCTCGACTGCGCACCTAAGTTCAATGGGTTTAGAAGGCAAGGAATTTTATTTGAGGTTAAGTATTAGATCGACTACTGGGTAACACTTACGTATTTTAGCCTTTTCCAAACTATGTCGGGGTCGGCTTACAGTCTATCCCAGGGGTTCCCAACCTTTTTTTGTCTACTGCCCACTTTAAGAATAAATTATTTTTTAACGCCCCCCTTTACACAAAAAAGAGGGAATTTCAAACGACTGGTGGGGCCTTTTACACAAAAAAGTGGGGATTCTTAACTGATAAGTGGGGCCAAGAAATATCTCACGTGGGGCCCTAAAGGGCCCCATGGGACGGGAGTTTGACATCACTGCCCTACACAATGCCCCCTTTTTTTTCTGGGTCTCTTACCGCCCCCCTTTAGGCCTGCAGCGCCCACAAGGGGGCGTTATCGCCCACGTTGGGAAAGACTGGTCTATCCGAATGCAGCTATATACCAGTATTTTACATGGAGCGACTGCCTGTCTGACCTCCACAACCCATTTACTGGGTAATACGATATAAGTGGTAATACTTACGTATTTTAATTTAAGCTACGCTTTTGAATTACGTTTGGTCCTTGAAATAATTTATTCAAGCTTTAGTCGAAATCGAATACTGTAAGTTAACGAACTTCAATTCCAAGAAAAAAATGTTTTTACACGCAACTCCATTAGCGAATATCCCAATATTATGAACGTATTAATTTTTAATGGATACTAAGAATTTTTCACAGCGAAAACAGCATTGTAATCAGTCTAGCCTTGGAGCGTGTTACGAGGACCAAACAAACAGACAGACTCAAACGACACTTAAGGGTACACTAGTCGACGGTTCGAACTCGTTGGTGGGCGTGACTAATATGCATGCTAATTTGTCTAATTATATATTTATTTAGTTTTTTTTTTGTATTTATTTATCTAGTTTTTATTAATTAATGTATGTATTAATTAACTTATTTAGTGAAAGAGACGATAATTTATAACGAAAACGAGCGCGTAAAACTACATGAACAGACCTTTGGGCATATAGATATCATGAGAAAACTACTGTATGTATTTACTCAAAATAAAATTATTTAAACTATTTAATAAATTATCTATCCCTGCACTTTTTATTTTTCCATTTTATTACTACATAAGTTATTCATTTACACCCAAAAACGAGTTAAAATTAGTGTTGAAATATGGAAAATTCGACGCTCATAACTTCCAAACCAATATTTTTTTCCAATTCTGCTTCCATACAGGACTAGAAAATGACAAGAAAAATTGATATAATTTTTAGTTTTGCACGTACACCGTCAAACAGACGAGTAATCACCATACTACGTTTGTATAGAAGAATGACCGACTAGGGTACCCTTAAGTTTTGGGTATTTCTGTCTCAACATAATATATTATGTCCTTTAAGTGATAAGGACAACATGCGACTTAACGGTGACTAAACTTTTAAATTCTTCTAATTGTTACTTTTATGAATAAGACATAACTTTCGCCCTTCAGAACTTGGAATATTAATGTGTCAAAATGGCGGAAATACCAAAAAAACTCAAACACGACGATCCAATAAAACATAATTTAACAGGAAAAGCGAAATTTATAAAGTTATGACGTCGAATTTCAGGTTGGAGCAAGTAATGGATGAATTTTTGTGTTCGTGACCTTGTGAGTTTAAATTAAGGGCTTTGAGGACTCGTTGGGTTTTGTTTTCAATTGTTTTGTTGGTTCAGGTTACACCTGATGACATTTCGGATAAGTAATATTTTATGATTGTGCTGGATTTTTCGTTTATTATTAGGTGCCTTTTACTACTTAATTGGTAAGTGACCATGAAAAGATTGAAGGATAAATTTATCCAAGGATAGACAGCCAAAAGCTAATTTAAAAAAATGGATCGAAGGACAAGCTAAGATCTGAAACTTGTTTTTAATTACTGGCAGAATTGAGTCAAGAAGACAGAATATAGACAACAAAACAACAATATATATGGCGCCATTGCTCCTACGCAGTGACAGCTATGTGCGAGTAATAACATCGGTCTTTAATCAAGGAAGCGTGCAAGATTGACTGTTTATACCACGTGCTATCGATTCGAAGCCAAATGTGTTCCGAATGAACTCGCCGATTCTATCGATTCACCTAAATTTGGAATTCCAAAAATAGTAATCCATATTTTTTATGAAAAAGAAGTCATATGAGCTCAAATATTATTTTAAATTACCAAGTCCTATAATGGTCCTAAGTTTTTAGAGCTATCAATAATAACATTAAACACAAATATTACAACAGAACCTATTTCTTAAGTAGGTAGTTACTGTTATTATGTTGCTATATATGTACCTGCTTCGCACGGTTTTTCCGACTTCACAAAGCATCGAGATTTATTTATAATACGTAAGTTTACTATTAATGTACATATTATACACATACTTAAACCTTCCGACATAAATTCTCTAAATGATGGTAAAAATCGCACCAAAATCCGTTGCGTAGTTTACAGACGCTCATACTTATATATAGATAACTAGATATAAATCTATACATATTATTAAAAAAAATAGCTTTTCGCGTTTATCTGTATGTCCGCGTTGTTCTTCTAAACCACGCAACAGATTTTGATGAGGTTTTCACCATCGCTTAGAGAATTTATTCCGGAAGATTTATGTGTATAATACTTTTATATTAAAGTTACGTTTACCTAAGAAATCTCGAAGTTTTGTCAAGTCGTAAAAACCGTACGAAGCAGGAGCGGGCCGCTAGTTGCTAAATAAACAAATAAAAGTTTTCGTTGAGACCTTTAAGGCAATGCGTCAAGTTAATATGATAAGTTATTACAGCGTAATGTGATAAAAATGATACCTACGTAAATGTCACAAGATTGAAAATATAACATCATTATCAGGATGCAACAGGCCAGTGTAACCCCGCGGGAGGCCCAGGGATATTGTCATAAACTAACAAGCATGGCGGGGGACATGTGACCCCATAAGATGTTATTAGTACGACAGTCATAATCATGGTCCTTCTTCCTTATAGAATTACAATGGTTATTGCTTGAGAAGACGACGGTCGTGAGTTTCCTTTCCTTACTTATCCTGTTATATCTTACAATCGTGTTTAAGTAATAGTTGTTTAAGCTGGCCTTAAAATCGGTTTAGGGAATATAATTGAAAAGTGTCAAACTTTTTGTAACGAGGCCTTTTCGCTAACTTCATTGTGGTTTACTAGACGGATGTTCCTTTGTACAAAATAGTTATAATCTGTCTACTATAGGAAAATTTTGGAAATTGCTTATTTTTTGTGACCCACTTTAAAACACAGATATCAAACCAAGATACACGACTTAATATAAAGGTTGGAACACATGAAAGGTTGGCGTACAGCTTTATCGTCAATATGACTTCATATTGACGATAAAGCTGTAAAAGTGTAAAAGTCGAAACAAAATTAAAGTACAGCGAACTTGGTCCTTCGAAACGTCTTCGTAAAGTTATTATAGAGAAGCTAAACGGTGCAGCGGCACGTACTGCCCATTTGTTGACATATGAACTCTTTGTAGAACAAAACACGTAGCCGCGTAAATTGGATCAGATTAGGTATAAAGTAATGAAGGTTTGTTTGGACTAGGTACAGATGTTTATACGACTCGTGCGTATTAGATTTTGCTATAGATACAAACGCCGAATCATCGCAATAATTCGGCGTTACTAATATTTACGGGTTTATTTTACTATTGCTACAAAAGTTGGCAGGGGGTTCCCTAAAGCTTTGCAAGAAAAACCATAGCTAACACTTTTAGCCCAATTACCTCGCCACAATAACTAACTTCATGATCCTAAAACCGTTTTCCTTAAACCTACATAACGAGTCACTTCTAAATAAAACATTAAAACAAAAATACAGACAGTAGATTAATAAAAAAAGCTTACCTTTATACATCTAAAATGAATATGTTCCAAATGGACCTTTCATATCGCAAAGACATAAGCTCATCCCATTCGAAAAGGAAACACGGGGATCCTTTTAGTAACAGAAATATTTTTCTAAATATCAAAAAGTTTTTATGCTCCTATAAACGTCTTTGAAGACGTGCGAAGGTATTTTTATATTTATAACCCTTAACTTATTTATAGCAACCGGTGGAAAATTATTTTTAGAACAGCTCTGAAAAGAATTTATTGACAGGGATTTAAAGCTAACATCACTTTATGTTATATATGTTATGAGGAATGAGGAAAATGTCGTGAGGAAAGTTGAGTATGTAGATGGTTATAAGAGTAGTGCAAGACCTGAGCTCCTTAAGTTCTGAGTTGAGCTCCACGATTACTGACCAATACCTACTTGCACTGACTGGACAGGTCCATTCAAATCTGTGTGGTTCTTTCCTCAAAAGACCATTTCAGACACTAATCTACATGGTCCTCATATGGCCTGACCAAGGTTATGTCTGGACTTTAAAAGAGACTGTGACGTCTGAGTTTGTTTCGGTCTTTCTTCTCAGAGTTATCAGATAGAAAACGCCGAACTCATCTAGCAATTTTTTAATTTTTTTTTTATATGACGTGTAAAAGTGATTGCAATATCCTATTTACAGAATAAACAATCTCATTTCCTTTCACCAAAGAAATGGTGGATGGACTGTGTGAAAGATGATAATTATGGCTAGAAAGGGGGTGATTACCGAGATTACGACTAATAGACAAGTAAGGAAGATAAATACATGTTGCGCTGCCCCGAATAAATTGGCTTATGGGCAAGAGAATGACGATGAATTTTGTAAGATGTCAAAATGACAATTTCTAAAATGACATTCATCAGGTGGCAGCACTGAGACCTCAGGTCCAGGCACCTGTCAAAGGTGTCAAAGCAACTATATTTTTTTTAGACGTAACTGTATGATGAACGAATGAATGAAACGAATGATGAACGTCATCATATATTTTATATTCATTGTCGAAATGGAAGACCTCTTGTCAAAGTGGCTCCAACTGTTGCCGTGAATTTTCAAGCAAACCCTCATTAATGTTGGCATTTTGGTCAACCGCTAACATAGATTTGACAGCAAAGTTACTAATCAACAGTTTGATGAGGATTGGGATCGGATTTAACAATATTATTCATTTACTAGCTGCGCCCCACGGTTTCACCCGCGTAATTCTCGATTTCGTGGGAATATCGGGATAAATAGTATCCCATGTCCTTCTCCAAGTCATAGTCTACTCATATGCCAAATTTCATCCAAATCCATTCAGCCGTTTTAGCGTGAAAACGTAACAAACAAACCAACAAACGAAGTCAATTTCGCATTTATAATGTTATGTGTCATTTATTATAGTTAAGATAGTTACGATTTACTACTAACACTTACATTTTTTTACAGGTGTAAACATATTTGATTTTACAACCCAATATAACAATGTAGTCACCAATTTCCACACAGAGACGTCACCCAACAATCAATCAAACATACCACCACCAACAAAATTGAAATGTTTTAACCTGCCATATTTTTGACTGACAGGGTTCTTTATACCTGTTGATTGACTTGTGTTTTCTGTTATTGTTTTTTGTTTTTTTTTCGACTTTTTTTCTTTTATTTTTTTCATGCACACTTGTTTTTCCAATGCACGTTAGACATTAGCAGATTTTTTTTTTTTTTTTTTTTATTTGCACCAAAAACTTATGTTACATATAGACAGATATACAGGACAATTTAAATATTTTCTTAGCTTTATAGTGAAAGACATCTGTGTCTGAACTAGATAAAAAAATATCTGTATCTCAGACATCAGCGCTCTTCCTTGTGATGACCATTACAAGAATAGTCGACATCGGCTTTGCTTGCTATTTAATAAAAATAAAATAGAATAGAAGAGTGATCGACAAGTCCCAAGTAACGACTCTGAGTACCAGCATAAGTCATAAAGAGGACTATGGATTAAGTATTGGAGGATTATGTTTAGTACGTATCATTATCATCTCGCTAATTGGACGCAGTTCCAAGAAGGTATCAACTCCTCAGTTGTTTGTTTATACAAGCGAAGTCTGCAATCTAGTATCTAGATACTAAGAATCAGGTGATTCTTATTCTTTCTTATTGCGTAGCAAATAAATACAAGTGAAGAAATTTTTAAATCCACTCTGTTGTAGTCAGAAAATGCAGTTTACGATCAACCTTTATTTATTGCAGGGAATGTTATTTTCTTTCAAGACTATTAAATAACAGAACCAAAGATATAAATATATCTAGATAGACAGTAAAAGCTGTGAGCTCGTCGAAATAAATTGCGTCCAACTTTTAGCTACTAAATGCATGCAGCACACTAGAATAACACATTGAAGTGGTGCGAGAGTAAGACATAGCTGTCACGCACACCAGCGTTTTGCAGCGCGACACTCTATCTAGACGTATAAATAATTAAAGAACAGAACCTTGAAAGGTAAATAAGCCTTTTTGGCAAAACAGAATGCTCATTAAAAGATGTTTGCACGTACTTGGGCTTTTATGCAAACCGTGCTGACCAACTTCAGTGAATTTTGCCAATTTGATATGTACGCTCGTAACCAGGACTTTACATTCTGAATTCATGACAATTTACAATTAAGATTAACATTTTTAAAATATATATCGTATATATATCGTAGCCTGTAATGCCATAGAATGAATAATCACCTTAGTAGTTCTTATTATATGATATTTACCTCATATAAAATGATATAAATACATAAAACCGTTAAACAAATTCACATATAGAAGGTATAGTCATAGTTGTGTACAGCACATAAAGGCGCAAAAAAAAAACTCACACTGTGCGCAACATCCATCGGCGCCAACAGAGGAAGGTCCTGTCTCCTGGGCTTCCTCCACATGAGAATCACAGCAGCAATCAGCAGCACAGTCCCAGCACCAAAGACAGCGCCCACAGCAGCACTCCACACGTTCCCATGGAGTTCCCATGATGATACTCCGACCCTTGCCTCAGACATCGCCTCTACAATCTTCGTAGTTGATTCTTTCTCCATGTTTTTATACACGTAATCCAATGGTGCCTCATACTCCCGCCTGTCAGCCCACTGCTTATCTGTAGATAACGAAATTAGCTACGTACAATAGTGTTGCATCGATCCATTGTGTATGCCGTGCATGGATTATACATGTTACAGTGGAAAACCACGTTTTTACTGTTTTTCAACTGAAGACTTTTAAAAGGTCAAACATTAAAATCAGGTCCTTAGAATCGTAAGGACCAGAATTTCTTTTTTTTAGAACGTTTCAATTTATTACTAATTTCGGTTATTTTTCTTTATTAATATTACGAGTAGATTAGTATGTTATGTGTCTAGATATAAAGTTACAGACAATATATTATTAAAAGCTAGTAAACAATGCGGACGTGTCAATCGTCACGTGTCTTCTTTCCCTCATATTATATTCAGATCTATTTACTTAGCGTAAGTACAGGCTACGCAAATCTCAGTCCGGAAAATGCCACAGTTGCCTAACACAATAAAGGTAATCAGGGATTATTATTTGAGGCTAGAAACTTATAGAGATTCTAATGTCAAATGTGAGTTATATGTTATTGCTCGGAATATATTTGAATTGACACATGTTGGAGAAAAAATTACACTCAAATAAAAAAAATATGCCATGAAAACGAAGTGGTAAAAATTATTTTCTAAAAGCAAACTTAGGTATGTAGGGACACATTTACAAAGTGAAATGATCCCATTACATTATGGAGATAGCGAACGAATATCACGCGTCACTCATAAATCCATTCACGCACAAAACATCGTAAAAATTAGTAGTCACGTCAAAAAACTTATATGAAATCACAAACAAATATACTTTTATGAAAACAAATGAAAAGCACTGAAGACAATTCAAATGAATAAAAACATGAAAAACAAAAAAAAAACTATTTAAAATTCGAACACGTTCTATATTTTGCGCGAAATAAAAAATTAAAGTTCGAATTTTCTTTTTTAAAAGAACCTGACTCACCCATAAGGATGAATTGAAACTATTTGTTGTTATCTGTTGCAACTTTATACACGTGCGTTGGGCGGGCGGGCGCGCGCGACTGGTTGGCGGCGTCGTCGGTCTCTTCTTATCATTAAACCGACTTGTTTACCCCGACGGCACGCCGTGATCTGTGTCGCGATGTTGACTTTATTGCGTCGAAGTAATCGTACTATGTTCAACTGGTAATACATTTCCATACTGATGGGAAAATTAAGAATAAAACGAAGTCGAAATTCGAACGCCTTTCAAAAAGTTCACCGAAATGGAGAATCCATTTCATACTCATTCAAAATTCGAATTTAGTTTTTTTTAAGTTATCCTTTTTTACATACAAGTTACAAACATTATTTATTATGACACTACTTAAATGGGTTTGTCTATTCAACACACGCTCTCATGCTCATAAAATAACTTGACTAGGGAAACTAAGTTACTCTATGTTCGGAAAGTAACGTGTCACAACTTATCATGATGTAATAAGCGGTAAAAGATTTAGGACGCGTTTTAGGTTTGATCCAATTTTGACGTCATGCTGTTGTCGAAGCCAATCATTTACCTAATATTACTTTGTTGTGGTCCTTTTCTTATTGAATTTCTTGATTTTTAGGGTTCCGTACCAAAAAATGAAAAAAAAATGATTACTTATAGGATCACTCGTGTGTCTGTCTGTCTGGCTGGCTGGCTCGGCCCGGCAATTTGCTCCGAATCTACAGGACCAATTTAGTTGAAAATTATTTGGTACACATTGTTCGAGTTTTAATCGAACACTCAGCGAAAATGCATAATTGCATCGAACGCAAGTATGCACATTCGCTCGTTCACCAAAATGTGGGCCAGTTCGCGTTCAGATCTCATTAGAGGCACCACGTACTCATAACCATTACCATTACCATTTTACCATACATTTTACCAATAAGTTAGTTATTTAGTTTACCATTTCTTTTACCATTATTTTACCATTTCTTGTAAGTCAGTGTTATAGTGATTTAATACAGTTATTTCCCCTGTAACTCAAGACTTTAACTTCTACCCTATAAACCATTATTCTTTAAATACGAGAAAGGAGTGTTAGGTCACCATAGCGCCGAGCACAACTTTCTACATGGTCCTTCGAGCATTTAATTACCAGTGACACCAAGTGAAACAGTGCCACGCGAACCGGAAGATCGCTGAATTTGCAGAACCACGGATTGCAGAGACGGTCGGTTGGAGCATATAAGGTCAGATCGAACCATTTATTTATACTAACCATTACCAAATATTTTCAAATCAACTTCCATTATGGATTCCGAATCTCTATTCATCAACCAAACGGAGCTCTATGAAATCCTGAATAAGTTTTTAACCAACATAAGGAAGGATGGATCCGAGAGGAAGACCATCGATAATTACAAGCGCAAGGCTAATATGTTGGAAGCATACTGGCACGATTACCAAGAAAACCATAAGAAAATGTGTCAGTTTGCAAATTTTGACCACATTTACTTCAAAAAGGATTGTTTCGAAACAGTCCAGGAAGTTTATTTGAAAATAAAGGCGATTATTGATCAAACCCTTGGGCAGTTAGACACAACGCAGCTGCAGGAAGAAAGCCCCCGTAGAACAAAAGCGGAAGAGGTACAACCATTACCAGGTTTCCGGGCCGGGCAACAGGTAAGCACTGCCCATCGACGGCCGGTAGATGAGGCGGCGCAGCCACAACCAGGTGCGTCGTCTCACTATGGGAATAAAGGGTCTAGCAAGCTGAACGGGTTGGCGAGGAAGCAGAGCATTAATTTCAAAGCGTTCATGAGAACCGTAAGTCATATCCAAGTGGATAAGTTCGAGAATCAATGGCAATTCGAGAACGCTCTAAAATCACTGGACAGCCGATGGGGTGAGATCGACAAACTTCATTGGGAAATTGAAGGTGAGGATGGAGGTGACGATATTACGTACCAAATGGAATTCTGCAAGCACGAGGAACAGTACAGTGAGTTGACAAACGACATCAACAAAAAGATGTGGGCAGTGAAGCACCGTGAGAAGTCAGCTCCTAAGATGGACATCCCCGTGTTCAATGGGACTTACAACCAGTGGGTTCCGTTCAAAGACTTGTTCAGCGAAGCGATCGATAAAAACCCGTCGATGTCTAATGCGCAAAAAATGCAGTTTCTGAAGAGTAAGGTGAATGGAGAAGCAGAGCGTCTGATTCACCATTTACAGATTAGCTCTGACAATTATCAGGCATGTTGGGAGATTTTAAACCACAGGTATGGCAACAAGAAATTGATTTTCACGTCCCATATTAACATTTTGCTTGGACTCCCCAACATGCAACAGCAATCATTGGCCACTATTAAGAAGCTGCATGACGTAACCAAGGAGACGTTACACGCTATTCAGAATCTAGGAGTGGATATATCAACTTGGGATCCACTTTTAGTACACCTATTAACGCAAAAGCTTGACAACGAGACCTTCGCAGAATACATAGAATCGGTCAAGAATCCTAGAGAGCTAGCCGATCTGCAGGAGTTCCTGGAGTTCTTGGAGACGAAATTTACGGCACTTGAAGCGTCTCGTCGCAAGCAAGAACCAGCCAATCAAAAAACCACGACACATCAACCATATCAAATTAGTAACTACAACCAAAACCAGAAGCAAAGATTTCACCGAAATATTCATCAATCAGGCATCAAAGATAGTCAGAAGTCTATGAATGCATTACATGTGTCGCGGTCGATAACCTGTGTATTGTGCAATTCTGAACACGGATTGTGGCGTTGCCCTAATTTTTTGCAAATGACGCACGAGCAAAAAATAAACAAAATTGAGCAATTAAATTACTGCCAAAACTGTCTATGCAGTCATAACAATAAACCGTGTCAATCGAACAAACGATGTCGGAAATGCTTAGCTACCCATAACACTTTGCTTCACGAAGCATTGGCAAAACAAAGTCCAACTATGTCAGCAGAAGAAAGTACCAGCAGTGTTGCAACCAAAAAGAGCACATCTAGGTCATCTCACGTATCTTGGGATGACATGTCTGAAATACTTTTAGCCACCGCTATCATAAAAGTACAGGGAGCTAATGGAACTCAACACAAGATGAGAGCTTTAGTTGACCAGGGTTCTCAACTGTCGTTAATCAACGAAAACGCAGCCCAGATCTTGGGATTAAAGAGGGCCCATTTCAAAGGTCATATTTTCGGTGTCGGTGAAAAAGAAAACAATGCGAAGGGAATGGTACACGTAACACTCCAGTCTGCAAATAGTGAATTTACTTGTGACACGAACGTTATTGTTATGAATAATTTGATCAAGCGACTGCCAAACAACACGTTTACCAAACCAACAACGTGGAACCATATCCAAGGGATACAATTAGCCGATCCGGAGTTTAACATAAGCAGACCCGTTGACATGCTTCTAGGTGCAGATGTTTACAGCAAGATAATGTTAGGAGGAATCTTGAGAGGAGACCAGGACAATCAACCAATCGCTCAACAGACGCAACTGGGATGGCTACTTTGTGGATCCATGAAACCACACTACCAATGCAACGTAGTTCTCAACAACACAGAAGACCTACTGAAATATTGGGAGAACGAAGACATAAACCAAAAAATAGAGATGTCCAACGATGACCATGAGTGTTTACAGTTTTTTATTAAAACCACTAAGCGGCTTGAGGACGGAAGGTACGAAGTCCGACTACCACTTAAGCCTGAACACAAAGACAAGTTGGGTGCAACCAAACCACAAGCATTAGCTCAGTTTAGAAATTTGGAGAAGAAATTTGAGAGGAATAGCGAATTGAGAACAGATTACAAAAAATTCATAGACGAATATTTTGCATTACATCACATGATACCATGCAACATTAACCAGGCGCCCGAATGCTACTTACCACACCATGCAGTCATCCGGGCTGAATCTACCACTACCAAACTGAGAGTAGTTTTTAACGCCTCAGCAAAGTCATCATCAGGATACAGTCTAAATGACGTCATGTACAGGGGTCCAAATATACAAAAGGATCTTCAAGAGCTTATCCTGAAATGGAGACAATTTGAAATTGCATATACTTCCGACATTGAGAAGATGTACAGAATGATCCGAGTGCACCAAGAAGATCAAGCTTACCAAAAGATACTATGGCGAGAATCAAATAACCAACCTATACAAGCATTTCAGCTCGTCACACTTACATACGGAACCAAACCAGCAGGATTCTTAGCGATGATGTGCCTGAAAAAATTAGCGTCTGATGAAAGGCAAAAATTTCCCGACGCAGCAAAAGAATTGGAAGATAGCTTCTATATGGATGATTTTTGCGGAGGGCGTCATTCAATCGAAGCAGCAAATAAACTAAAATCGGATCTCATAAAATTGTGCCAATTGGGAGGATTTAATCTTAGAAAATGGACCTCGAACAAAACAGAGCTATTAACTGATTTAGAGAGAGAGCAATGTGACCAGTCAACATACGAGTTTAAGCAAAATGATTCAACTAAAACATTGGGTCTCTGTTGGAACCCACAGAAAGATAATTTTACCTTCAACTCGAAAATAGAACCCGAATCACCAGCGATTATTACCAAAAGAGCTCTACTTTCGGACATTTCCAAGCTGTTCGATCCTTTGGGGTGGTTAACCCCCCTGAGCACTACCATGAAACTACTGTTTCAAAACGTTTGGTTGTCTAACTTAAAATGGGATGATCGCCTACCAGAGGCAATGAACTCCGAATGGACTAAATTGAAACAAGAATTTACGGACATAAACAGTATGGAAGTCAACAGATGGCTAGGAATGGGGGAAAACCAAAAGATAGAATTGTACGGATTCTGCGATGCCTCAAACAAGGCATACGCGTGTGTGATCTACTGCAAGGTAGTCAAGAAAGAAGAGACAACCATTAAATTAGTTGCGGGGAAGGCCAGGCTGGCACCCATAAGCAAAGTCTTATCTATACCAAGGCTAGAGTTAATGGGCGCTCATCTGTTAGCACAGCTAATGCAAAAAGTTCAAAGTTGCTTATCAGATTACCCTACGGATGTCTACTGTTGGACTGATTCAACTGCAGTGCTGGGATGGATACAAGGAGATCCAGCCCGATGGAAACCATTCGTAGCAAATCGCGTAATAACAACCACCAAAATCATACCATCAAAACATTGGCAATATGTGAAGACGACAGATAATCCAGCTGACTGTGCAAGTCGTGGTTTGACTGTCGGGCAACTCAAAGATCACAAATTATGGTGGCAAGGGCCGTCATGGCTGCCATCATACACAAACCAAGAAACCTACCAAACCATTTATGAGACGAATTTAGAAGTAAAGCCGTCCATTTTAAAACAAACCAATGCGGTAGTCATTGAACAACCAAGAGAATCGCTGACTACCGAAATTATTAAACGTTTGCTAAACAAACATAGCTCCATTACAAAAATAATACGTATTTTTGCGTGGATACTGCGATTACCTAACATGAATAAACAAGTTTGCCGACCCTACCTCGAATTACACGAGCTTCGCCGCGCTAAACAGCTGATAATCAAAAACGTTCAGCAGGCAGAATTTGCTAACGACCTAGATTCTATAAACAAGCACGGAAGAGTGCACTCTAAAAGCAAGATTTTGAGTTTGAATCCAACCATAGATGAGCGCGGAATATTACGTGTGGGTGGGAGATTGGAAAACGCCCATATAAATTTTGAGATGAAACATCCCATCATATTACCTCACGATCATTTGCTTACCACATTACTCGTCGATCAAGCTCATAAATTGACTTTCCATGGTGGAGCGCGTCTAACGTTAGCAAACCTTCGGCAACAGTTTTGGATTATCGGCGGATATATGGCAACTAAAAAGTTTATAAGAAAATGTGTCATATGCAGAAAACAGAATCCCGTACGGCAGTACCAGCTCATGGGAGATTTACCAGAACCAAGAGTGAATCCAGAACATGCTTTTTATCACTGCGGCATAGATTACACAGGTTTCGTAGAGATCAAAGCTAACAAAGGACGGGGAATCAAAACTACAAAGGGCTACATAGCAGTTTTTGTATGTATGGTCACGAAAGCGGTTCACCTAGAACTCGTGTCAGACCTGAGCAGCTCCGCCTTTTTGGCAGCTTTAACCAGAATGGCAGCAAGAAAAGGGGCACCACGACATATGTACAGTGACAACGGCACTAACTTTGTAGGAGCAAACAGGATGATACAGGAAGAATTTAACCAGCTTCACGATGTATTCAGTAAAAGTTTCATAACCGAGATAACGGAGATGGGTATAGAATGGCACTTTAACGTACCTAGCTGGCCTAATGCCGGCGGTCTATGGGAGCGAGCAGTACGCAGTCTAAAACATCATCTCAAGAGGGTCATCGGTCAACAAAGATTGACCTTCGAGGAGTACACCACATTGTTAGCTAGGCTAGAAGCGTGCCTCAACTCTCGACCTCTTTGCGCGATATCCGAGGATCCGGATGATATAAACTTCCTTACACCAGCTCATTTCTTATCAGGAAGACCAGGAAAAACCATAATAGAAACAGAGCAAGATGCTAGAACCAGATGGCATCTAACCAACAAATTATTCCAAGATCTTTGGAAACGATGGAAGACTGAATATTTGGTACAACTTTCATCTAGAAGTAAATGGATGGAACCACAGAAAAACATTGAAATTGGAGATCTAGTGGTGATCCATGATGAGAACCTACCTCCAGGAAAATGGGCTCTTGGACGTGTGACCGACACACATCCAGGAAACGATGGTCTAACCAGAGCGGTTTCACTAAAAACAAAAAACGGAGTCTTGAAACGCCCTATTGTGAAACTCTCATTTTTGCCCGTCAACCAGAATAACACGACAATATCCAAACCAGATATAAAACCAACAACCAAATTAATACAAAGGAAAAGAAAACCGAGATCAAAAATCGCAACTGTAGCAACTGTTTTACTCAGTTTTTTCATGCTGATTTTGCCATCTTACGGTTTAGACGACGTCAAACCATTTCCAAGCAACCAGACGCTTTATTTTGACCCTATCTCAAAAGTACAATTAATCAGGGATAAATGGACATTAGTCATGTACTACGACATGGGACCCTATTGGACAGGCATAAATGTTTATAATAAAATAGCAAATTATCAAAAACAATTGTGCACCACCATTGAAACACAAAGCCATTGTAATACGATCGTGCAGCAAGCCCGGCACGATTACCAAGAACTCGAATACTACAATGAACTTTTGCTAACACAGCATTTTGATGTCCACGCTAGACGGCGACGCGCCACAGGGAAGACGGGTCGGTGCCGACGAGGCCTAATCAACGGTATCGGGTATCTAGCGAATGACTTATTCGGAGTGTTGGACTCACGTTTCGCAGACCAGTATGAAAAGGACATTGAAACCATACATCGCAATGAGAAACATCTTTCAAATTTATGGAAAAATCAAACTTCCGTAATTGAAGCGGAGTTCAACCTTATGAAGAGAATGGAGATCACTGTAAACAAACAACATAAGTTTATAAACAGGAAGCTTATGGAATTGCAAGAAAACGAGAGCACTCTCCAACGTGAAATCAAAAATATTTCATACGTCAATGACTTCACATTGTCAGCGATGTCTGGGAACAGCTTGCTACAAGGATTAAGACGACTTCAAGACACGTTGCTCGATGCATTAACAGACATCTACCACGGTCAAATTAGTATACATTTACTGCCACCAACGCAACTTAAACGAGAGCTCCAGACCATATATGGCCAGTTGCCAAGCGAACTCACACTACCAATAACTAATTTAGACACTGATCTTCAGTACCTTTACAAACTTCTGAAGGTCAAGGCCAGAGCAACGCAAAAATTTGTTATAATTGAAGTTACTTTTCCACTAGTATCCAGAGAAAGTTTCAAACTGTACAAGATAATACCTGTACCGCACCAAACAAACACCATTATGACCACAATAATACCAATCTCCGAATATGTGGCAGTCAACCTAAAGAAAGATTCCTTCTTTAGCATGTCCACACAAGAACTAACGGCATGCCTACACCATGGACCAAGTTACATGTGTCAGCTGTTAAAACCAATTACAGACCTGCAAAATGACGAAAACTTTTGTGACAAGAACTCGGCAACCAATAAATGCAACGTAGAAAAAACCAAGTGCACCAACGTATGGCATGAATTACATTTAACTTCTCAGCATTTTTATTTTTGTTGTGACACCTACACAATAAAAATAATATGCGGCGATCATGTAACAGTTCGTCAGCTGAGCCAAGCCGGGGTCATTGGCATAGGTCAAGAGTGCGTCCTCAAAGGAAAGGACTTCTCATTATATTCAATACGTCATCAGAACAACCAAATGAACATTTCACCAAATATTTACATGCCTGAGTTCGATCAGATTAATCACTTGATTAACATAAAAATCCCTGACGAAGGAATGTCTGATGACGGAAACCTAACCATTTCTATGACCAGTCTGGGGGAGGCGATAGAAAAACTGAAGAAAAGCGATTCGGAAATAGACTATTTATCACCCCATGATATCCACCAATACGTAATTTGTTACGTATTGATGTCCATCGCTCTATGCGTGGCAGCAATCAGGATGTGGCAGACAGGGCGATGTCGCCTGTGCCGGAGGGCTGCCGCTGGGCACCGTGGCGAGGGATCCCGCCGGCAGCAGACCGCAGTGACCCCGCCGCCTCCGAGACCTCGACGCCGCTGCGAGAGTCACTGTCAACAGGATTTAGCAGCGGCTCCGCTGACACCGAAACCAACCAGACGTCATGAATCATATAGTGAAGTGCTCAGTGCCAGGGATCTAAAGGATAAAAGTGAAATCAGTTTTCGTTTACACGATTATGCCAAACGCTGGCCTAGCGCGAACTATGCTGCGATTAAACGGGACAAAAATACGGACACAGGCAATCAAAATATTGCTTTTACTGTGGAAGACTCAATAGTGTAACGTTAAATCGTCGTTAATGTTTTTAATAATTATAATTATTTAAGTAGCTTTTATGTTTTGCTTAAATTTTACTATGCTTTATCAATGTTTTTATAGTTACCAGTTCGTTTACCTTTTTTACCAAGTAGTTTAATGTTTTTATGTACACCATCATGTAGTTTTAGCTATCATCCCGCATCTCTTCTCGCTCTCGGGAATATGTTCGAGTTTTAATCGAACACTCAGCGAAAATGCATAATTGCATCGAACGCAAGTATGCACATTCGCTCGTTCACCAAAATGTGGGCCAGTTCGCGTTCAGATCTCATTAGAGGCACCACGTACTCATAACCATTACCATTACCATTTTACCATACATTTTACCAATAAGTTAGTTATTTAGTTTACCATTTCTTTTACCATTATTTTACCATTTCTTGTAAGTCAGTGTTATAGTGATTTAATACAGTTATTTCCCCTGTAACTCAAGACTTTAACTTCTACCCTATAAACCATTATTCTTTAAATACGAGAAAGGAGTGTTAGGTCACCATAGCGCCGAGCACAACTTTCTACACACATAATTATGAATTTTTGTGACCCAAATACGGACGTTTAATGTAAATAAATTAATTTTGAATATGGGGGTCGAGGGTAAATTAGAAAAATTACAAAAAAAGTTTTGTAAACTGTACCGTGTCATACGAGTATATCAATTTTTATCTTTCTAAAACCTACCACCTAAGACTTAGATCCAAGTTCACATTGTTGAAGCAATACATATTGAGTAGTGAGTACCTATTGGTATTGTCTTGTTTTCCATAAACAATTTGTACTATTATTATTTTCCATAATCGTCCCCCTCATAATATTTACTTGCACTATTATCATTTGCGCTGGTCATATCAACTTATTAGTTAGGTAGGTATATCTTTTATTTGCCATAAATAAGTTTCCATAATAACATGTGTTATAATTATTCGTTTCTATATGTAACACATTACATAATCGATAGGTACTTGACATAAGCAACATTTAATATAATTTAGAAACGTTTATTGTTTTGTACAAAAAATAATGTAATTAAAACATTTGGTCTGTAATCAAATGATTTATTATAGCAAACAATATTTTGACAATAAACAGTTAGTCAAATTCGAAACGGCTAGGTCAGGTTAGGTTAGAACTGTGACCACACAACGCGCGAAGGCGAGCGAGCGAAGCGAGCGTGCCGCGGCAGCGTCCGCCGAGCGCTAGATTTAATCTTTTGCAAAGCAAGCATGCATGGTGAATTAGGTTTATTTTTAGGTTTCCTTGTGAATAAAAAAATATGTATCGTATATATTAATCAATGTAATTCACGTAATATAACAATATTATTTTTATGAAAAACAATTTAAATTTAAATTGGAAAATCGAATTCAAAATTGCAGGCGCTTGTACTGAACTAGCATTGTTGTGCTAGTATGGGCAAATGAATATTATGGTGAATAAATGTTATGGAAAACGACATTATGGAAATGAAAAATATAGCAAATAAATTTATGGTTTAAAATTATTATGACACTTGATCGATTATGTCCAATGAAATTAGTGAAAATGATTTTATGTAATTTCACGATTATGGCAATTGAAGCATTATTTCTAATGAAATTATGGCAAATACAAGTATGGTATACAAAATTATTGCATTTTAAATTACGGCAAATATTAGTAAACCTTACCTATTGAGTATTGATAAGAAACAAACAATGGGTATCAGCAATCGATATAAGGGTGGTATATGCGTTATTTAGATGGAGCAATTTAATTGATGTTTGCTTAAATAATTTGAAGCAATAACAAAATTGAACCATCGAAACTCCTTCGAAACACTGTTTGCTTAATAACTTAAATTAATTTAACAGGCGCACACGAAAACCTATATGTAGGATGTTCGCCATCCACCACACAAATATTCCATCGTTTCGACAATCGAACCCAGGGCTTGTAAAACAAAAGCCCTCAACAGCTGCGCTATTCGGTTTCAAGTAGAGAATGAACTTACTCCTGCGTATTACAAAAATATGGTTTTTCTTCAGAATCAGGTTTAAACCATGAAGCCATTTTTGAATTTTGAACTTAATTATGTCTACGGTAAACTGTTTTTCAATGGTACAGTTACTAACGTTAAAAAAATATTGTTAAATATTTTTGGAGCTACTGAAGACCAAAAACTATCTATGCTTTGTATAAACTCTATCTCTAAATTAGAATTGAAGGAAAGAAAAAGTATTTATTGAGACTCGTACAGGAGATCACAAATTATATATTTAGAATTATATATCTTAGAATTATGTAAATTTGTCAAGAAACACCCAGATTTTTACACCACTTGCGAAGAAACACAAAAAAGATACACCTTTCGACACAACAAAAACAAAATAAACATACCTCAATCCAGACTCAAACTGCACTCAACCAGCCCTTTAGTTATGTCCATAAAAATTTATAATAAATTGCCAAATGATATTAGAGAAGCCAGTAAAACAAATACATTTATACATAAATTGAAACAATTTCTGGAATCCAAGTCATACTACTCAGTACCTAAAGGAGTTTTTAGAAGACAAATCGATTCCAAAATAAAATAAAAAAATCTGTCTCTAATACACCAAACATTAAGAAATATATATAATATAATATAGAATATCAAATATAAATATGAAAATATTAATACATAAATAATAACATAATTTAATAATAATCAAATTACTTCTAAGTATTTCATAATAATTACTTACATTATTCATATTCAATACATAATTTCAAAATTACACCGATATACGCAAACCTAATAATATATAATAAGAATGTATAATTGTGTATATATAAATAATTATACACCCAATTAAACACATGTAATACTTAATTTATAATAATATTAATTGTTTGAATTGTTACTTATCCCTCTTCCTCTCTCCTAATGTTGCTGTGCCCGACAGGGTCCATATTGATCTTTTACTTGTTTATACCATCTATGTAATACTATGGAATGCAATAAAGAATTGAGTATTGAGTATTAAACTAAAACAGTCATAGAAACAAATAAAAAAGAAAAAGCAATGTAAAATTAAAATAAAAGCAGAAAGTCCTGTAGGTACGAGGCCAAAAGGCTCTTTATTTAGTGTGAGCACATATGTGAGCACTGTGAGCATGTACCTTCTATAAAACTACCATTGACTAAGTACGTCTTTCATTGATTTGAATGTGCCCTGGCGGCTGAGAGTATGTCATGCTTATTCAAATGTCTCGCTGGTGGTGGTGTTGGTGTGTGTGTGTCGGATGATTGAGTTCCTTTCAAAATGGTTGAGCTGAACGGTGCTGATCCATGCGTCATGTTCGTGAACGGGCGTCGTCAGTAGGAACTGGTTATATTTTAGCTGCCACGGCTTATTTTCATTTTTGAATTGTTTTTATCTTTTTATAACGGACGCTTTTAACGTGCGTCTTTCCACTTTGTTCTCACATGTAGGTATAATTTTAACATGAATGATGTAATCAATATTTCGATTTCAAAGAGTGTCCGTGGAATTTCTTGCCCGTTCTTCTCCATAGGAACCTACTACCTACACTTAGGAACAGGCAACTAGCTTCATCTTTCTGACTGACCGACCCCTTGAGAATTCAAAAGTGCCAGTAATTGGTTTATTTAAAATAAATGGTTTCAGTTTGAGTTCTTATTACAAAAACTGGCTCGATGGTTTATACGCAACATGCTTGTCCGTAGGTTTGCTCGTTTGCACGTGTGAAGTGAAAACGACGCTTTTTCAAACATATTGTCAGACATTTTACACGTGCAGCCTCTGGACAAGCTGTAGGTGGAAAGCCATCTATCATATTATGCTCTTCGAGTTTAATACAACAATGCATTCAGGATGCTGCTGGGGTTGCCACGTTTCTGTAGTGCGTCAGGAATGTTTGCTGATGCGCACACTGATGGCTTCGCAGCGATCAGACGGAAGCGTGCCGCGTCGCTGCTCTGGGGCAGCTCGACCAGTCTCCTCAATGTCATTGCGGGGAAATTGGATTACCCGCTCGTCCATTATTTGTCCAACCTGCATGTTTACTAACATAGTTATTAAGTTTAATTTATGGATTTTCCGAATCATTTTAGATTATTATTATTAAACCATGAGAAAGAAAGCCTTATTTTGTAATAAGATCGACCCTGTAGGTACGTGTGAAGTAACGTCAGGTTAAGTGCATTTTAATAAGAAATACACTGCTGCAGTGCACTTTACGTCATCACTTGAGGTGAGTGAGCCATTAATATTACATACAGCGTTGAGTTATGGCCTCGATAAACTCGACTATTTACTTTGCCGCGGAGGTAAGTATTGTGAGCAGTATTTCAGACGGTTTGTATGAAAGTATTGCAGTTTTGTGCAGTTTGTTATTCGCTGTAGTCTCTAGAATAAAGAAGAATATAAACAAATAATTTGATAGGTATTGTAAAACAATCACAAATTACCTAAGGCCCGGACTCCACCAAAGTAGAGATGTGCGGAGAAGTCCGCTCGCCGCACGCAGTTCATTTTCGCTTTAGCCGGCACACATCTCCGCTCCAGTCTAGCCAGGGGCCGTATTATGACGTATTAATGCCACCATTATTCCAGTGTGAGGGAGAGACGGAGCTATACAAGGCCACTAGCACTATCCTTTTTTCGCAGTGGAATAATGATGGCATTAATACTTCATAAGAAGGCCCCTGTACGCATCTCCGCACAGCTTCGGTGGATACACCCTAGCTGAAAAACATCTCTTCTCGTCTCCGCTGCGCGCCGTCGCCAGCTGGCGAGGCACAGCTCACATCTCCGCTTTGTACCGCCACCCAGCTCAATCTCGGCAAAGCACAGTGCTCACATCTCCGATACGATCGCTGATACAACTCCGCTCAGTGGTATCCACTAAAGCTGAGTGGGACGAGAAGTGTGAATAACGAAATTCTATTTGGTTGTTTATAAAACACATCTCCTCTCCTCTCGTCTCCGCTTTGGTGGAGTTCGGCCTACTTCGGAATAATTTAGTTTCCATCGTGAACATTTTTGAACGAAGTTCTTTATACTCTGCACACTTGGCGAATGTGCAGAGTATAACGTGTGTAACGAAAAAAGTGTAACATTGTCGCCGTAACAACACTTTTGATTTACTTTCTTTTCTTTTAGAACAATAATTATTTTGGTGTCGTTTATATACATAGTCCTCCAGATCGTATTTCGGCCACGGCGGCCTATCTCAACGGAGACTAGCCCTCGGCGCGGGAGATATTATGGTGCACAAGTGTGTGCGCAGACACAGGTGCACTCTCTCTTCCCTCAAAGTCAAAGTCAAAGTCAAATAATTTATTTCAATTAGGCACAAAAAAGGCACTTTTGAACGTCAACATTTAAATAATAATTGATTCTAGTTGCCCCTTCCAAAAGGTAGTTTTCGTATGGAGAAGAATGGGCAAGAAACTCCACCGTTACTCTTTTAAAATGTTTTCACAATATCTTGTGTACATCAATTATATAATTATATGTGAAGACGATGCACCTAGAATAAGATTACTATACCACGTTAGGTAGAAATAATGAAAAATTAAGGAATGACAGATAAATTAATCATGTGATAGATGCATGGTGCTCACATATTTACAAACATTGTAAAATTATACGATATTCCTAGCATTTTTACAAGTAATATAACTCAGTGTGTGAGTTCGAGTAATCACAGAATGTAAAACCAATATAAAAAAAGTATATATATATATATTATACAATTAAATTAACAACCAGTTAGATTTTGTCTAGATTCTAAATTGTCCTATGGAGCAGGACCAGCATGTTTCCAAGCATTTTTATCTTGGATATAATCCTCTAATTTGTAATATGCTTGTTTGCAAAGTGTATTTTTTATATGAGTTTTAAATTTTCTTTCATTTAATTCTAATATATCACAAGGTATTCTGTTGTAACATTTAACACAGTACCCCATAAAAGATGTATGTACTTTAGATAGTCTGAAATATAGATAAATATATATATATATAATATAGTCTGAATAGTCCTCACTCTCATAGACCGATGGGACGGCAAACCGACACGACCGGAGAGAGATCAGGCGCAGGGCCAACTGCTTAACGTGCTTTCCGAGGCACGGGGGTATCACACCGCCAACTTCCAAACTCCGGGCAGTTACTAAGAAATTCCTAATGGAAAAACCCAATTACATTTTGCCCGACCCGGGAAATGAACCCAGGACCCCACGCTCAACAGTCGCGCTCGCGACCACGAGACCAACGGGGCAGTTATAGGTAGGTAGTGTAGGTACCTATTCATTTTTCCATGATCTTCAAAAAGGGATGGTTAACCACAAATGTCAAGCAGTAATGTCTATTATCATTCTAAGTTTACAAAAGTCAAGTGAGTAGCATCCTTAACCTCAAGAAGTTCCACAATTTTTATTTCCTTTTTGTTTTTGGTTTTCACTTTGACTTCTGTCATCGACTGTCAAGAAAAATAGATGAAATATATTTTATTGTTTTCACATTTAAAACTATATTTAATTTTCCTACCCATCTCCCGCAAGTGCTACGCTGCAGGAAATAAAATAGTCATAATAATATTAGACGGAATGGACTGTATCACCTTGGCTTCATTGCACTTTATTATATTTGAAGATAAGTAGGTGCTTATAAATATAATATGTCTATGGGTGCTTACCTACATCAAATATACAACATACATATTATACAGGTGGATTTTTGAGATGGAGCAGTAAGTTTAGCTACCTTAACCGTTGTAGCTACAGGAAAACGTTCTTAGGAGACTATCCTTAACTTTTTGAGACATTTTAATCTGAATTCACAGATTTTGAAAAAAACATACCGTCAAGATATCCCGTTCTATCTTGTTTCTTATAAGGATAAAAAACTATCCGACCAACTGAGGTTTAAGTACTAGAAAAGTCAGAAATCGCAGAAAACTTTTCAAAATAATCTCTGAATGCAGATCAAAAAGCTTTTTTCAAAATCTGTGAATGAAGATCAAAATGTCTCAAAAATTCAAGGACAGCCTTCTAAGACCATTTTCATGTAGCTACAACGGTTAAGGTAGCTGTACTTACAGCGTTAGAGTAAAGAGGCAATGGCTAGCTTTGAGAAATAAAATAAATATTAATGGTTTGATGAGAAAGGGTGGTCTTATGAGGCAAATATTGGATTATTGATTTTTAGGTTGGGTTGTAATTTCTAAAGAGCCGTACGAGAGGATTTATTTTTATGACAAAATTACATTTATTAATTTTCCAAAATTTCCTGTCATGGGCCAAATCTACCACAATGCGGGTCCCACAATACGCCCGACGACATCGAGGCAGACCCAAGAGGACATGGCGGGACGACCTTGGCGCCTATAAACAGGATTGGTCCACCCTAGCTCAAGAAAGACGACTGGAAAGGAGTGTAAAACGCTTGTTTTAAATACTACCAAACAATTATAAATCTGGTTTATTTTCATAAATTATGTCGATTTGTAATAGGTAACATTAGGTATTTTATACATTGTTACAATATTAGTTTATTCAGCTGGTAACATTTACGTAGATTTGTATTTATTTTACATTAGAAAAAATAATGTAAACAGAAAAAGAAAAGATTATTTTCATAATTAACTCAGCTGGTAACATTTATATAGATTTGTATTTATTTTATACTATAATAAATAATAATATAATTATAGTCAATTGAAATTTGAAAAGATTATTCCATTAGTAATTCATTTGGTAACATTTTTTTTTTATCTAGGACCATTTTATAATCTATGAAAAGAAGATGATTTCGTGTTTCGAATTGTTTTATGTTCTCATTGCTGGATATTGGAGAGGCCTTTGATTTTATATCGAGTCGTGGATAACACATATTTGAATGGTTGAACTATTTCCTGTGTTATTAAAGTTAAGCAGAAGTGTAATTTACACTCTAGTTGCAGTGAAGTAAACTAATTATTCGTTATACTTGGATTTATTTTAACCAGTGATCTAACAGGAGAAAGGGAGGCCTTTGCCCTGCTGGGACTATATAGGCTAAAAATAAATAAATAACATAATATTCCTTGTAATTTTTAACCCCCGAAGCAAACATAGTAGTGTCATTAGTATAAAATTCCCATATTTCAATTTTCCCGAGAACGCCGTAGCGCACACTTCGGCTTCACTATACTTCATTTTTTACATCAGACAAATAACGATTATCACCGTTTCGTTATTTTGATAATATAAACGTATTTTAAACGTTATTTGACGTTAAGTACAAAATAATGTAATCTTTTTACCATGTAGGTACAGACGCCAGCACGTCAACCTACTACAATCTGTCAAATTTCTTTAATAGATTTTCAACTTTATCACTCTAGCATAAGGTTCAAAGTTGATTGGGAAAATTTATCAGTTTCGGGTAGGTTGATCTGCTGGCGTCTGTACATTAAAAAAAAACTCTAAAAGTGCAGTCATTTCAACAATATTACACAATAGCTGTCGTTATTTAGCCATTATTTAGCCGTGAGTATATGTGTAGCGCACATGTACTTACTGCTTTTGTTTTACCAGACACCTACCTACACAATACACTGATTTTCCTCGAAGAGGTGGTACAAATGCACTGGAGTACTGCCACCGGTAATTACGGTGTTAATTTCCTTGCAATTAGGGCCCTGTTAGACTATCATAGAAATAGGAACAGAGATGTATGAGTCATTTTTATATGAAGAACCTATAACGGTTTAATAACTACATATGATTTGATATACTATATATTTGAATACTACTACTACATTTGTTTATGATCCGTCTAACCTCAAAAATGCCTAAATCAAACACGGATAAATCGTTATCCATCTTGATTAAGTATGACATTTATATGATCATATAAGTGTAATATGTAAAAATGAAGAACAGCATCATTTAACTAAGTATGATCATAGAATTTGACAGATATGAAATCATATTTGTATGATAAATATATGACAGCGTAATTGGGGCCATAGAAATGAAAGTTATAATTAAACTCTGGGAGAGTTTAATTATAACTTTCATTTCGTTTCTTAGTTTTTGTTTTTTGTTTTTGATGTGGAACATCTTTCCTCTGGCTTTTCTGCAGGAGTGGGAGTGATTTCGTGAAAAGGGACGGAAATTTGTAACAGGAACCCGGGGAAGCGTACGCTATTGGATTTGACCAATGATCATAATCATATCATATCATAATCTTTATTCAAAAAGCCAAATACAATTCGTCCATCTCAACCAAAATATGCAAACGCCACTATAATACTATGAATACAACGCTAAGCATTATTTGAGACAGAGTGAACGTCTGTGTCTGTGCTAGTATACACTGTGTTACAGACGCAGGCGCCTTCCTCTTACAGTTCATTCATTAACAATTTGCTGCACTTTGGAATGAATTTTTAATTCAGGGTTCACTTTGTAATTAAATGGTTGTGTGTGGTGTGGGTGTATGTGTGGTGTGGATGTGTGTGGTGTGGGTGTAAGTTTGGGTGTGTGTGTGATGTGGGTGTATGTTTGGGTGTGTCCGGTGTGGGTGTGTGTGTGATGTGCGTGTTGTGTGGAATTGGGCGCGGATTTAGTTGTGTGTCGTAGGTATGTGTCACAGTATAAAACAGATAATAAAAGAGCAATTTAGATCTGTTGCTAAATAGGTTAGTAAGATTTTTTTGCAAGGAGTTGTTCAGTCTCATCGTACGTTAACTTTTGAAGAAAACCACCAGCAACAGTTTTACATTTAAATTTAGGTAAAGGGTATACGTTGCAGGTTCCGTTTATAGTGTTATAGAGTCGGCTGCTAAGATACAGGTAGCATCGCCTCGCCAGCGCAGTTTTGGTGGTGACAGGTGGGCATATAGGATCTTTACGACGTTTATTTTGCTCTAGCAGCCTTGGGTCATAGGTCAATGTTGAGCGTGCGCGGTGCTAGAATTGGCCGTCCGATGGTACCAACTGGGCACTCCACATTTGCGGCGATAAGTCCCCTCTTTGAGGAGTGGCTAGACAGGCGCCACGGGGTCCTCACCTTCCGCCTGACGCAGGTCCTCACCGGACACACTTGTTTCGGGAAATTCCTGTTCCGGATAATGCGGGGGAAACGCCCGGGTGTCATCACTGCGTGGATCGGCCGGAGGACACGGTGGAGCATACGGTGGAGGTCTGCCCGGCTTGGGCAGAGCATCGCTGTGTTCTCGTGGAGGCGATCGTTGGCGGTGATCTCTCGCGTCCGTCTCGGTCCAGGACATGGTACGGAGCGAGAGGACATGGGTGGCCACCGCCGCCTCCTCCGAGGAGGCGGAACACGTGAGGGAGAGATAAATTTCGCGCCCTCACGCCCCTAGCCACCGCAGGGCAATTCCCGGCCACCGTAGGCTCGTGCTTGCGGACGGTGAGCAATGGGTAGCTCACCATCCGATAAGGACCAGGCCCGGGTCAACGGCGCGTTGTGTTCTACGCGCGCCTCAAAGAGATGTCAGCAGAACTGGCGGGGTCCGCTAGGACCGATGCCTGCCGGGGTCGCGGGAAAGTCCGAAAGGGATACCGTGGCCCCTGGCAACGTACAGGCAACTGAAGGAACACGGGTGGGTTTTAGTCAGTTAGAGTCTGACACGCCCTCCCGCTCCGCCCAGAGCGGGAGATGTTATTTGATGATTTCCCACCCAAAAAAAAATATAAAATAATGGTACCAAATAATTTTTCGACAGGTTTTGGTACTGTCAGCCAAGATGTCAGATGTTACACATCATATACTAACTACTGTTAAGTTTGCTCGTTTTTTTTTAAAGTCTTTTAAAAATTAGGTCTAAATGTTCACAGATCGCCATGATGTTTGTAGCAGCGCGCGTAGGCAGCAAACGTGCCTTTTCTGTATCAAAATAACCTTTTACACTGCTGTTAGTGTGACTAATTTTAATGTCCTGTGGGCGGGACAGTTACAGGCTTGGCATTAATATTTGACAAGGAGGCTTTCGCTTCTGCCTTAGCATAAATACCTAAATTCCCCGCTTCTATATAAATCCTTCCTAAATATTTACACCTTTTAATGTCATGTTTCCATTTTCAGAGGTTTTGGTGGTGCGTTGCGTTGTCATGGATCTATCTCACATTTATATCTCGGTGGCAAGGATATCGATGCCCAAACTGCAAGCATAAAATCAGCACATGATTCTAGACTCTATTTCATAGAAAGTAAGTGCAATACTTACGCGGTCAAAATTTATGGAACAGCAAATTTTTTTGTAACCTTTCAATCATTTGAACGCAGTTCAGAATCATGTACTAAATCCATGGTAACAGGTTGCGCGACGAAGTCCCTGCCAGCCTGTATAGTTACAGTACCACTTGCACTAGGAAAATCGCCCTATCAGCTAGGACATAACGGTGCTGTCAATATCAAATTGATACCAATAACGTGCAGTTGACTTTACAGAAGATAAGTGTTCCTCATCTATTCTATTCTATTTTTAATAAATGACAAGTGTAGTCTATCTATTTAATATATATATGTAAACACTATCTCATGCACGTCAGCATTGAGGTCGCTGTCACTAATGTCAACTGTCAGTTCACCACGAATGGCGCGAAACCGTAAAAGTGAAGCGTGCCTGCACAGGAGGCTTGGTGTAGCGATGAGCCAGTGTAGTGATATAATCAGCTTAAATACGGGATCAACAGGATTCTACAGCAAGCAAAGCCGATGTCGACTATTCTGCCAATGTGTTCCTCATCTAATAGGTATGTTACATAAAAACTACCAAACCATAACCAATCACGTCGTCGTCGTTGTCAAACTTCTGCTTGAATACGAGGCTATTGGCTACTTTGTATGTGTGTCATTTCGTGTAATTTTTTGTGCAGTATAAAACTTTTTTTTTTTCTCATTCCTATACCCTAATTCACATTCCTCACACATTCGTTCCAACTAATTCTTCACACCCCCTAAAAATAAAGGCGTGAAGAATAATCACATCATTATGTAAGCGTGCCCAGTCCCGCTGAATAGCCTGAGTGCCCATTCATGACATGAAAGCGGCGGTAATGTGATTTCTCTTATTTAATCCCGGAATGGAAGGCCAATGAGTTAACATTACTTTTTGTGGTGCGATTTGTGTGTATGGCATGGTATAAAAAGGATTTAGGAAGAAAATTATGCTTGTGTGGAAGAAAAGAAAATAATTGGTGGTCTAGGACTTGGGTACTTTAAAGCTCTTTGGTGATGTTCCTACCTACTGCGATAGAATTTATCTCCTAGGCACAGTTTCAGGTGAACTTTTGAAGGTAACACAAATCAACGCTTCCAACACAAGATTGTATGATCTCAAGATTACATTCGTATTTCATAGTTCGTCAGTAAGTTCATGCAATACCTACGTCGCAGGCAGATTGTATGATTCGTCATTTTACAAAAGGGTCGTCCGTTTACAAATGCTTGTGGTTTTGCAAAATGCCTAAGGCAAAATGTAAATTTCCTAGTCACTATATACACTTGAGAGCAATAAAATCGCACACCTTGACTTTTTTTGTTAAGGCAGTTTTTTTTCATGAATGTGAATAAATGTTGAAAAAATACATACACTAATTGAAAGTTTACTTCAGTACCTTTCTAATGATATCAAATACAGTGTGAAAAATAGCCTTATGTGGTTTTAGGGTACAAAACCCAACATGCGGGTAAAATCACCCAATTTCGCTTAAGAAAGAATGAAAATCAAACGCAAAATTCTCGATCAAATTGTTTATTAATAAGGCGTATTCCCTCCCCTAGCCCTAATTACAGCTCTTAATCGGTTTTTCATGGACCGTATTAATTTTACCATGAAATATTGTGGTATGGCGTTCCAATCCTCTTCAATGGCAAGTTGAAGCTCTTGGAGGCGCGTAGGAGCAGGGCTTCTTGCTCGAACTCTTCGTTGTAGCTCATCCCAGACATGCTCAATCGGATTGAGATCAGGACTGCGAGCTGGCCACTCCATCGCGGTGATTCCAACGTCTTCCATGTAGTGGCAAACTGTTCTAGCGACATGCGGTCTGGCGTTATCGTGCAATAAGACAAAATCTTCTCCCAAAAGCCACGCAAGCGGCCTCACATGTTCTTCGAGCACTTCTTCGACGTATCGTGCAACCGTCAACCCTCTCGATCTCGAGCCGGTATTTGTAGAGACGTTGGAAGCTCATGGTATAAGAGGCATCACACTGGCACTTTTTTCTGATTATCTGCACAATAGAACACAATGCGTAAAAATAGGTGACAACATCAGTGACGAACTCCCAATTGCATTTGGGGTGCCTCAAGGCAGTATACTTGGACCGACGCTCTTCCTCTGCTACATAAATGAGCTCTGCGCACTTAATATTAAAAATTGCCGCATTTCAGCTTATGCAGATGATACATCTGTAACCTTCTACGCTGATTCATATAAGGAACTTTTTAATTATGCGCAAGAGGGTTTCAACAAGATCTGTCATTGGCTAACATCACACTACCTCACTTTAAATGATGACAAGACAAAATTCATTGTGTTCTCTATTCAAAATCGAAGAGAAATAGCTGACCTTACCTATAACATATATGCCCACAAATGTAATTTTCCTCCTATCCCTAGCTGTACCTGTCCCAAAATTATACCTACTAAATGCATTAAATATCTCGGAGTCGAAATTGATGCTAATTTAAATTTTGATAACCATATACATTCGATATCCAATAGAATCCGAAAATTAACATATATTTTTAAAGCTCTGCGTGACGTAGCAGACAGACAGACCATAAAGTTGGTATACGAGGCCTTGGCGCAGTCAGTTATATCCTATTGCATCACTACCTGGGGAGGAGCATGCAAAACTAAAATTATTACCCTGGAAAGAGCGCAAAGGATGATACTGAAAGTAAGCCTATCTAAGCCTCGGCTATTCCCTACCTCTGAGCTTTACGAAGAAGCGCAAGTCCTCACTGTGCGCCAGCTTTACATAATGCAATCTATCCTCCACAAACTGAGTGACTTACCAGAAGATAGAAGAAAACACATAGCTCAGACTAGAAGAAAGCACGCGGTATGTGAGACGGCTGCTGTGAACACCTCATTTGCACAAAGATTTTTTCCATTCCGAGGTGCTATGTTGCTAAACAAAGTAAATAAAATAGTTCCGTTCTCCAATAATTCGAAAATAGAAAGTAAAAAAATAATTTATAAATGGTTACTGACTCTTAATTACTCCGAAACAGAAAAAATCTTAGAGGTACAAATATAAACTGAAGTGTTTATTGCATTATTATATTATTATTACATTACATATTATAACAAACAAAATAATATGATAGCAAACCTTACATATACTTCAAACCTACTTACGTTTTTATATACATTAATCATTTATATATCACTATTCTACACTTACCAAAATGTTATTTAACATAATGCGCCATAAAACTAAATAAATGTATATAAACACGCAAAAACAAATTTTTAACAAAACTACCCGCCCTTTGACACAGTCATACACACACCGCCTCCCAAGCACACCTTCATTTATACCCACACACACACTCACACCCCTACACATAGACTCACCCACGCACATTACCCCTCACACACACGCACACACACACACATCATACCACACACACACACGCACATCATTCCACGTTTTTCTCAATCATTCCCACTCTTTCCGTCTTTCACTTGTTGACAATACATACAAATGTTATGAAATACCTGGAGATCTATAGTACAGGCCTCGGCTTAGTTTAGACTCCAGATCTCCCACAAATTACTAATTTTTCGACAATTTATCTTGTCAACTTTATACCTTGATGTAATTTGTGGAGATGAAATAAACAGATTTTTATTTATTTAATTTATTTATTTATTTGCTCCAGTGATGAATACAATGTCAGTTTTAGTGTCCAACATTATACCACCCCAAAACATACACGATCCACCTCTAAAAGCTACACGTTCGCTTGTGCAGCATTGTGAAAATCACTCTGATGACCTTCTGTAGATCCTCGAGCGTCCATCATGACCATGTAACGTCATTCTGCACTCACCAGAGAACATAACAGCCCGCCATTGGTCGGTGAACTGTGGTCAATTTGAGACCATTTGCTGGGTAAGTCAGTCCTGCTTCACCCACTCTTCTTCTAACTGTCCACCGAATTATACTGACATTGCGAACTTCTCGAAGCTGATGTCCCAGTTGAACCGCGTTCAGTTGCCGATTTCTCAAAGACCTTGTCACAAGAAAGCGGTCACCGCGCTCTGATGTTCTGCGTCGCAGGCCAGATCCTGGTCGACGAATGTAGCCACCGGTCTCTTGGAACCTCTGGTATACCTACACGACGAACAGAGTAGTGGCTCAAATTTAGCTGTCGAGCAACTTCACTTTGATTATGGCCTGCTTCGAGCAAGGCAATAATTTGAGCGGCTTCTGCGGGCGTGGTATCCATATTTTTCCAATAAATCCGTATGCTTCCAGTACAAATGTTATCACGTTGACCTTCGGTATGCAACTGATTAAAAAATTTAAAAAACTACCTTTTAATACCTGGGGGTAAGCGTGCAAATAGTGCCAACGTAAACTGGTGAATTGGGGACTTTGGTGTACGGTTGGTTTTTGTAAGTTACGTGAAGGTCAATGATTTTAATTTTGTGTCTTTGTAAAGCTAAGCTTGTATGCTTTAATTTTGCCTTATGATTTGTATTCAATATCTTTAGATTTAAGAAAAAAAACGGTTATAAACCGAATTACAAGGGGTGTGTGATTTTATTGCTCTCAAGTGTATATTATGCTGCACATTTGATGGACAATTCAACGCATTATTTTCTATAGCTTATTATCTAACGGAAATAATACGGACAAATTGTGAACTGGTATCAAACTTACTTGCGACGTAACGCACCTTACGCTGGGGGCTATGGGGGGGCACATAAGCACTCTTCAACGCAGCCACCGACTGTCACCACCTCAGATCTTATATAATGGGGGGCGGCGGACGTCCCCGAGTCCACCGTCCCTGGACCCATTTAGGGGCCGGAAGAGGGTATTATCTGCCCTCCGTCGACGCCCGGTGCGCCTGCTGCGGACCGGGAAAGCACTAGAAATCTCCCTCTCCCTTTCCGTTGCCCCCTTCTGCGACATGACATTTTCCCAGAAGGAGATTATCGCTTCCATAGCGAACGAATCACAGACGGCAGAAACAGGTCGCTTCCCACTTCCGAAACGAGAGCACGGCGCGCGGCTTCTCCCAAGCTGCACACTCTGCAAGCGTATGCCACGCCGTATCCTCCCAACAGTGGACGCAGTGATGACACCGAACACAGTTTTAACCTAACCTATTTCACCCAGTCCACAATTTTTCGATTGTTTATAATCTAACGGAAATAATACCGATTAACCCAGTGCTACCGTCGCAACCCAGTGCTGGGCACGCCACTACTGCGGCGATAAGTCCCCTCTTTGAGGAGTGGCTAGAGAGGCGCCACAGCGTACTCACCTTTCGCCTGACGTAGGTCCTCACCAGACATGGTTGTTTCGGGAGGTTCCTGTTTCGTATCAGGCGGGAGGAAACGTGGATCGCCCGGAGGACACGGTGGAGCATACGGTGGAGGTCTGCCCGGCTTGGGCAGAGCATCGCCGTGTCCTCGTGGAGGCGATCGGTGGCGGGGATCTCTCGCGTCCGGCCCTGGTCCAGGCCATGGTGCGGAGCGAGAGGGCATGGGAGGCCGTCACCTCCATCTGCGAAGCAGTAATGCTCGCGAAGGAGGAGGCAGAACGCGTGAGGGAGAGGCAAATTTCACGCCCTCACGCCCCTAGCTCCCGCAGGAGACGCCCTGGGCGTCGGGAATTGCAGGCCGATTCCCGGCCACCGTAGGCGCGGGCTTGCGGAAGGTGAGCAATGGGTAGCTCACCGTCCGATAAGGACCAGGCCCGGGTAGACGGCGCGTTGTGTTCAACGCGCGCCTCAAAGAGATGTCAACAACTGAAGGGGTCCGAAAGGACCGATGCTTGCCGGGGTTGCGGGAAAGTCCGAAAAGGATATCATGGCCCATGGCAACGTACAGGCAACTGAAGTAACACAGGTGGGTTTTAGTCAGTAAGAGTCTGGGACGCCCTCCCACTCCGCCCAGAGCGGGAGAAGTTAATGATAATTTGGAATCCAAAAAAAAAAGCCAACCAAAACAAATTAACGTACTTTATAGTCTCAACAATATCAACAAGGCTAAGCTTGACTGATAGTACCGGTATCTTTATTTATCACAGCAGCTCCGCGTTCAGAATTCTAATGCTGTTCGTGCCAAATTAGCCCGAGAGGGGATACATTGGTTGCTGTACGTCACTCAGTGCTGGTTTAGTACCTTCATTGATGGAACAATAATCAACAAAAGGAGCGATGGATGGAGCTCAAGCTTCATCTGAAGAGATAGTAGGTATAAATAGAGAGTAACTGGTAAAAGTATTTGCATATCTATGAAAATTGACGTTGACGGTGTTAATATTCATGGAAATTGTTTCGGTTTTATTCCAGTTAGGGACCAAACTCACGGCGCAGTTTTCCGTTCCGTCGCAGCTTCGTAAAATTTGTAAAGATATGCAATTCAATCTTTGGTTTTCACGAGACGATTTGAGACCGCATCATCTGCGGTTCATTGTGAATATATTAAAGCATTTGAAGTAAATTTTCAATTTTAAACCACAAAGCGGTCCTCTGTCGCTATCTTGCGGGGACGGTAAAATATCATTCGGTGTACCATTTGGTTCATAACATCATGCGTATTGCCTGAAGGATTAGGCAGAGGTGTAGTACCTACACCCACATTTCGCCAGTTATGTTTCAGTCCCATTAAATTGGGGGCGAGTCTATTGCCATCAACCGGGCACAAATCCAGACTCCGGGCCGTTGCTGATAAATTCTGGATGGAAAAACCCAATACCACTTTGTTCGACCCGGGAATCAATTCCAGGCTCAGCATTAGCGCTCGCGACCACTAGATATTTGGATCAATAAAGGGATATTGGTTTCTCTACTACAAAGCCCGCGCATAATTGTTCCGGAAAGCGGATGTTTGTGAACTTTAGCAAACCAACACAGGTATATGAATTAATTGAGTGACTCTGAAATGGGTCAACTTGTAGGTATAATGAACTTTGCGATGATATTTTGAAATCCAATCTACCTCTCCGAAACCATGAAAAAAGGAATTCAGGTACAATTTCGTAGGTAGGTACTGTAAGGGTTGTCTGCAAAATGGGACCTTACATCATGCAGGCCGGTAGGAAAATATCTCTGGTTGCATTCGATCACTCAAGCGAATTAAGAATTCTTTTTCAAAATTGGATATGCGGCGACTTTTTTCAAGTAACAACTGAAGAGATCTGAGCGAGCAAGCGTTTGTTCAGTGATAATCGGTTGGACTCGGCGAGCGAGCATTCGTTTTCTCGTTGTAGAGAAAACCTGATGTTTTCTGTTTTGAGCGCACATCGGCAGAACAGCACTTATATATTTGGAAAAGGTTTTTAAAATTGCACATCACATGATTTATATTTTAGTAGGTAAAGGTTAGTCGTGTAAGCTAATGAATGTACCTTTTTCCATAAGTTTCAGACAACCCTACTAAAAGTTTTGTTTATTCCAAAAATATACGTAAGCAGAAAAACCGGTCAAGTGCGAGTCGGACTCGCACACGAAGGGTTCCGTTTCTCCATAAAAAGGGTGACAAAACAGACTAATAATTACCGCCCTATCAGTCTGGTTTCGCACCTGTACAAAGATTTTATTAAAGTAATTGAGGATCGAATATCACGATCTCGGCCTCTGTACTACCGACCACCTTCACTCCATCAACCAGCTCAACAAGAAACACTCAAAATTCCAGCTCCCACTTTATATCGCCTTTGTGGACTATTCAAAAGTATTCGATAGTATCATCCATAGCAAAATTTTTAATGCCGTGCAGAATCAAGACATAGATATCACTTACATTAATCTTCTACAAAATATTTATAGGAACTAGCACTGCAGTGATTAACATCAGTTCCATGACGGGATCATTCTTCCAGATTGAGAAAGGAGTCAAGCAAGGCGACCCGTTGTCTCCGAAATTATTCACGGCTGTGCTGGAGGAAGTCTTCTGAAAGCTGGCAGTGGGCTGGACGGAAAAGGGCATTATGGTTGGCCATAAGAGATTATCTAATCTCTGTTTCACCAACGATATTGTCCTCTTTTTGTCTTCAGCCTCCGAGTTGACACAGATGCTAGAAGATCTTAGCACGGCAAGTCTTGAGGTCGGACTTCGGATGAATATGTCAAAGACCAAGTTGATGACGTACAGCGCGCATCGCAGGATCACTGTGGCGGGTGGGGAGGTTGAATACGTTGATGAGTATCTCTATCTTGATCAAATAGTCTTTCCAGGCAAGGCAAAACAAAGAAGTTGCGAGATGCACTGAAGATGCCTGGAAGAGCTATTGGGCCATGAAAGAGTTAATGAAGGGCAATTTCCTTTGTCCCATAAGAGAAGACTCATTGACGTGTGCATACTTCCCATCCATATGGTTCTCACTGATTCACCTCTGACTGATCGTCAGAGGTCCGCGCTCAAGGTTTGCCAGAGGGCTATGGAACGGAGTATTCTGAGTATCAAACGAATACGACCATCCGTTCCATCACAAAGATAACTGATGTCACTTGGAAAGCTGCCACGCTAAAATGGTATTGGGCTGGACATATCTGTCGCATGTCAGACGACCAATGGGCCAAACTTACGACCCGATGGGTCCCTCTTAATGGCAAGCGACATCGTGGCAGGCCCAGGCGGAGATGGCGGGATGAGCTGGACTCCTTCAACAAGAACTGGTCCGTAGCAGTTTTCAACAGAGAGAAATGTAAAGAGAGTAGGGAGGCCTTTGATTTGCAGTGGGACGTCACAGGCTTTTAATAATAATAATACTGCCCTGCACAGCCGAAAGGCGCTATCTCTGAGATACGGCCTTTCAGATTTTTTTATACCATTCAATAGCTATAACAATTTTGCATCTAATGTTATAACACAAATAGCCCTATCTAACTTAAATCAACAAAAATAAACCACTCGGAAGTTTTTTTATATCCTTGTTTCCTTAAACAACAATTTACAAAAATAAAATTTTCTCCAAACTTACTCCGATTAAGATAGCGCCTTTCGGCTTAGCAGGGCAGAATAATACAGTTCAAGAGATTTAGCCCGCTGACAGACAGACGGACGGACAGCGGAGGCTTAGAAATAGGGTTCCATTACTCTAAAAAGGGGTTGTACCTACCTACAATTTTCTATGGAGGTTCTAAATTGAGTTGGGTAAAATAGCACTTTAAGGTAGCTAGGTACCTACCGTCATTCACGGCACGTGTAATTATGTAGGTGTTGACTACCTCCCTGATAGAAAGTTAAGACTTCATTAAGTCAGTAATTTACATTACGCAGGTAAGTAGATACTTAAATTAACCTGCGTAGCTAAAGTTCACTGTTAGCCGCAACCTTTTAACTTTAGGCCTTAAACCCGGTTTCAGAATTGAGAACTTGTCAAACTCTAGGTACCTTACCTAAGGTGACTCTCGTAATGTACCCCGCGAAATTAAAAATTTCTTACATTTTTGCAGATAAATTTTGGATTTCGCGGGTTTTCACCATAAGTAATGCTATAGAAGAGTTTGACAAGTTCGTAACTTCAAATTTTCGATTCAGAATGCGAGTCTTAGATAGAGTCACCCTTGTAGGCGGCCGCCTACAATCTTGAATCTTGTTTATTCTCTTCGTGATGCCAACGTTAAAGCACAAATTATGTGATAAATGGATGCATACTTTAACCAGAGTGGTAGGAGAAGTCTACTAGCCAGAGGGCCTAGACAAAGTGACATTCTATGAGCAATAGCGATGAAAGTTAAAAATGTATCAAAATCAAAAGTCATTTATTTAAACTAGACTGAGAATCAGCACTTTTCGAACGTCATAAGTACATAAGACAGTCCCCAAAGCGCCCACCCTTCACCACTTCTTAGTGCCTTAGCTGGGAAGTGGCGCAACAAACTCCCCAGCAGCACAGCTGTCTGTTCAGTAAGAAAAACTTGATTCTATACAATAGTAGGTATGCAAAGAAACTAAATATTAAGGTACCATTCCGTACCCGACCGCAGCAGGCAACTGCAGGCGACGTGTCGCCTCGACACAACTGGTTTCTATTAAATACCTTCCGTAGCTGGCGACACGTCGTTGGCAGCTACAAGCGAGTGACAGGCGACACGTGCAGTCCGATTGCAGACGTGCATATCGACCGCGTACGGCGCTCCGATTGGTCCTTCACCAGTGAAGGCCAGTGAAGGGCCAATCGGAGCGCCGAACACGGTCGATGCGTAAAGTCGAGATGGTTAAGAGAAACTCACACTAGGGCCTCAATAGTGCCAACGCTCGAGCGATAACGCGTTTTTCTATCTTCTATCTACCGACTGGAATACGGGCTGCTGCCGCTTGCGGTCGGGTACAGAATCATGACTGCAGCGACATGACTCCGCGACACGTCACGTGCAGTTGCTGCCTGCGGTCGGGTACGAAATGGTACCTTTACGAGACACAGAAAATGAAATGAAATTATTTGCCATATATGTTAGCTAGCACACGCCGTATGGTATGGGATAAAAACAAGCTACCGAAAAGCTTTTGTCGATCCTGTTGAAAGTCGTTGTAGTAATACGAAACGCTTTGATTGCCACTTGTCTATGTGTAGGCCCTCCGATGAAAAAGACGCCAATAAGTTTATTGGTGAAATACCTTGTGATCTTGGAAGTCTGCCTTTTACATAAGTAGGTAGATAACAGACGCTACAATTATACTCCATAGGTTTAGGTAGTTAAATAAAGGTAAACAAAAAAAAACACGTAACGAAACAGCTGTCCAGTAACCGACTAAACGTAATACCTGTCACTTCAGTAGTCATGTTACGTCACAGTTGTACTCTTCGAGTTTGGGCTCTTTAAAATAGATTACAAAATATTATATAATTATTATAAATCTAAGAAAAAAATTGTGCTCAAGCCGTTACATCTACGAAGAGTAGTTTATGAATAAATGATAAAGTTTAACATACATTAAGTAATAAAAGAGGAAATTTAGTTTGCTTTATCTTATTTTAAAACAAGAAAGTGTCATCTACAAAAACCCTTTTTACGATTTGTTTACCTTTATTTAACTACCTAAACCTATGGAGTATAGGTAATTGTGGTATGTAGATACTTATTGTGATGTAGGGTGCACCTAGCTAAGTGTAGTACTTAAGTATCTACAGATTTGAATCTGACGCATACGATGCTATACTCCACTGATCAGCTTATTACTCGGTTGTAATGTAACCCACAAGTTTGCGTCTAGGTATCCTAGTGTATGTATGAACATAATTATGTAAACGGGCAGTAGCGGATCCAGGGGAGGGGGGCTAAGGGGCTCAAGCTCTTCTTTTCTTATCTGAGTTCTTCTGTGAAAAATCTTAAGGTGAATCTGATATTATTCTAAATAAACTTTTTAGCAAGCATTACACAACCTAAGGCGCGGGCTTCGTCGGGGCACGTCGTTCCTATACATTTTGTATGAAATGTGAAACGGACCGTGCACCGTCGCCACTCGCCATTTGTGTAGGTCCCGCGCCTAAGGTAGAATTGTCATCAATTATCCATAACTTACCTGTTATGTTTTCAAGTTTTAAATTTCTATAAGATGTTTTGTTGATGTGACGAATTTTGAATCCGCGCGCCACATATTCTGCTACTCACGCTGCCCGGTTTGTCCGCCATGTATATTCACTGAGATATCTCTGGTAGTCTACAACCTAACGAAGCCATTGAGGAATTTGCGAAAAGCAATCCGAGGAGGCTTGGTATGCGTTAAACAAAATAAAATGTTGTGTGCTTTTTAGCATTTATTTTGCTAAAACCTACCCTCAGCGGGGTCAAGCCCCTCCCTAACCACAATCCTCGATCCGCCACTGTAAACGGGAATACGTATGGACTTATGACCGTTTTCACTAACACTAGGTGACACCTGAATGAATGGGAAATATTTTCGCAGCGCAGAGAGTAGAAAATCCAACAGTGTCATTTTATTTAGGTAATCCTTTAAATGTCTCCAAGTGCTATTAAAAACGGGCATTGGAAATAATTAGGTAGGTGGGTAGTAGGTACTTTTGTATGATGTTATTTCATCCATATATCGGAGATTTGACTAAGTAGGCAAGTACTACCGTTAGGTAAAATTATTTTGGTAATTGAATGAAAGCGGTGCTCTTATCATTTCACGATTACCGTATACCGTATTTGGCACATGAGTGTCACAACTAGGGCGAATGGTTAATTTATTTGCAACAGTCATTATATGATTATTTTGTAACTATTCAGTCTGGGTTATTTGTTCAGAGCAAAATATTACTTATGGCCGAATTTATTATAATTAAAAATAGAGACAAAACCAATCGTTTTCAATAAGCGCCATCTGTGCTCAATTTCTAAAACTATATTACTGATGAGTTAGATAGACGGCTAAACTAGAAGCAATATCGCCATAAATACATAGATGGCGTTATTTTCGATGATTAGAAAAATTCACCTCAATGTAACTTTTTTTATTTTTTTACCTTAGAATCATGCAAACGCTCAATGATATGTTGGAATTAAATTAATTATTGTTTTAAACAATGGTTTATTTGTCTATACTTAATTTTACTACAGAACTTAGAATTAACTAGATTCCTAATTACACAACATTTTTACAACTTACATACTAAAGGCCCACTTGCTCCACAAATCACTAAACGCATAGAGCATTAAACATTATAATTCATCATTCTACTTATATCATCTTCAAAAGATTAACAGAAACAGAGCAATGTTTAAAATATGTTTAGTGGTACACGTATTTAGAGATTTCTGTAGCAAGCGGGCCTAAATAATTAACAATTTTACATACTTTTGTACAGTAACAACTATTTACATCCGCGACTTGAATTCTTCATTTTTATTGAAAGGGAATGTTTGTCTGTATCTCGCTACTCCCAAGCAGATGAAACCTAGAAGAAAAAATAATATAGAATCGGTACATAAACAAATAGAAATGGGAAGCTTCTTTTGATCTGAATTGGGATGCCTGTGTATCTTATTGTGAACATTTTATGAGCAAGTAATGTATTATCTCTGGTAACCTGAAAATTATAATACTGAGAAGAAAGATAATATTGTACTGTTTTTTAAATTATAAATTAATGTATTAAGTATTGTTTTATTTAAGAATAACTTATGCAACAGCGCTAACCCCTAGATAATGAAGAGAAATTGTTTGAAATATATTAAAACAGGCATATAATTTAACTTCTAAAATCGTGCATCTATTACCTAATTACTACGTTTTTATAGTAGGTATAACTATACATAAATAAAAAAACATTGCTATTTTTTGTCTGACAATTAAAAGATAGGGAAGAAACTGTTTATGCACGGGTAGGAAATTGGTAAAATATTTGATAAAGAATTAATAAAACAAAATAAAGAAGTGATAATTACATGGGGCTTAAACATAACTAGCGAAATGTGGATGTAGGTAGGTAATATAAGTACACCTCTGACTAACCATTCGGGGAATACAGGTGTATTGTTATGTTTATGTATAAGTAAAGAAGTTATAATTACCAAAGGATAGTACAGACAGACCATATTTCCCGGGTAGACTTTTATTTTTGCAGGCAACGTTCGCGAGATAACCTCCAATGCCGATCATACCGACAGCCCCCACGATTCTGCAAGACAGGCAGTCCCGGGGACGAGCATTTTCTGTTGATGTCATTGTGAATAACTTATGACATAGATTTGTTTATTAAATATTTATTCGCAAAAATTGTGCAATATTTTTGTGTACCGAATGACTTTGACACTTTTATTTATTCTTGATTTTGACAGGTGGTGTCAAGTTGAGCATTAGTCGTTCCTTTATAAGCTGTTTTCAATATGTAAGTATTTTATTTTGTTTGGTTTAATATTATTTGGTTGTCCGTTGAAGTCAGGATCTTCCAAAGAATAATCGATCAAAAATATGATTTTATTGAAAACTCTGTCTGAAATCAATGGTCTGAAATCTCCGCCATCGGGGTTGCTATTAGTGTTTTCCGTCGTCGGTTCGGGGTGGGTCTAGTATCGAAGGTACTGTAACGCCGGGAAGCATATGGGTATGACGTGATCCGTAAAGACCGTGACCTGACTGCGACTGGCAAATACTCAGGTGGCGGTGTTATGATACTCTCGCGACACGAACTGGGTGCGTGGTGCAGCGAGCACGAGCAAAATACAATCGCCACGGAATTGTTAACCATAGTAAAACCGGCTTGCGCGCTGTCGGCAACAGTTGATCTTTATATAAGTGTTGTCTACTTACCGCCGGATGCTCATAGAACCCTCAGATGTCAACTGTTCTAAGTTTTGCAAAGTGTCTCTAATATAACTCACAAAACGGCACGGTTGGCGCAGTGGATAAGCGATTGACTGCTGCGCTGCGTGTCGCGGGTTCGATTCCCGCACGGAACAAATATTTGTATGACCTACAAGTAGTTGTTCCGGGTCTGGCTGATTGTGTATGTGAGTTTTAAATGTTTGTAAACTCACCCACAATACAAGAGAAATTCCTAGTGTGGGGCAAAGTTTAAAAAAGAAAAACAAGTGTAATTATGTACTTGTGGGCGACTTCGATCTTCCTTGTATAAAATGGAATTCCATTAGTACTAAATAACCAATTTTTTTTAAAACAGGGTTCCGTCTTATTACATTATTTTAACCAATATTTTGTATCAAATTTTTTGTCCGTGGAGTTTCTTGCCCGTTCTTCTCCATAGGTAGCCACCACACCTTGGAATGGGCACCTAGCTTCATATTTCTGACTGACCGACTTCTTGACAATTCAAAAGTGCCTGTAAATGGTTTAATTGCAATAAATGCTTTGAGTTTGACAACGCGGCTGCGCTTAGTAAATGATTTGTCCTATTTAGGAGTTACACACACATTAGCAGAGTTACAATTTGCTGTTTTAATCATAAAGGGCATACCCTTGATTTGACTATCTCCAACTTGCCATTATAAGTTAGGGTACATATACCATTATAGGTTAGGGGTGTCAGTCTGTCAGACACTAGTTAGTGTCTATCACCCCTTACGAAGAATGACCTGCCTCATCCAATATTAACTATAGAAATATCTGACCTTACAGTTTCCCCGCTTCGTGAGTTGTCTAGGCCTACATAATTACCGTAAAGTCGATTTCAGTATGATAAATAATTACTTTGCTAAAATTGACTGGCACTCAGTTTTAGACATCACTTCAACGAATGATGCCATCCACGGCTTTTACGAAACGATTTAAACAGGGATTGATAAGTATGTGCCATATAACCGAAGGTAAGGCGCACGTAAATATCCTGTTTGGTATAGTGGCTCGCTAATAAAAATAATTAAAGGCACACTCGCGTTGGAATCGTTTCGGAAACTTGCTCGATTACGACGAATGCGCAGTGTTACGGGACAGACAGTGACATGTCCAGGAGACTTGTTACAATAAACACTTGCAGGAGAGGGAACGCAGCCGGAAAATTATCCAAAAAAAATTTGACCTTTAAAGACCATGCGTCCACCAGACAAAATTTTTGCGTAATTCGAACCTCCGCGGTTCAAATTACGCAAAAATTTTGTCTCACAACAACGTTGAATATTCGGATGGACAGAAAATTTGCGAGGCTTTCAATGACTTTTTCCACGACATTTTTGGTGTACCTTCTGACTTTGACCTTGTTAAACGAGAACGAAAAAGATCATTGTTCTGACATTAAATCTAATTTACAATTTACTTCGTTAACCGTGGAGAAGTCATTGAATGCTCTAAGCGTCGATAAGGATCCTGGTTGCGACGGAATGCTTCCAGTATTTTGGAAGAATCGTCTAGTCTTTAGCACCTCCGATTAGTTTTATTTTTAATCTCTCTACAAAAGAAGGCACTTTCCCAAATTAATGGAAGAAAGCATTTATTGTTCCAATGCATAAAAAGTGTTCGCGAATAATAATAGGAAATTACAGGAGAATTTCGATACTGAATACAATAGGCAAAGTATTTGGAAAACTAGTTTACAATGCTATCTATCCATATATCCTGAGGCATTTCTTACAAACAGCATGGTTTCTTGAAAAAACGCTCGACTATATCGAATTTGGCTAGCTTTATCATTTATCTATGAGTGTCTGCGTTGAATCCGCCTTTTCATTGCCATAAACAAACAAATGCAGCTGCACTACAAATCGTTGTGTTGCAGCTGGGTTCGGTCGGGCGATTTCCTTCTTTAAGCCATTCGCAAGATAATGCAGTACAGACTATGGGTGTCGGTGTTGCATCCGCCTTTGTATTTATGCACCCGGGAATAATCCAATTTTATTTTTGTATTTGATTTTAGTACCTACTTTAATATTAAACATACCCACCAAAGCAAGAGGAATTCTAGTGCTACCTAGGTATAACGTGTAGGTAGGTAGCATTCATTGTCTAATGCACGTGTATAGAGCACACACTAACACAACATAACATTGCACCCTTTGTTCAAATGACAGCGAAATATCGCGACTCGTGTCTTGTAGCAAGACAAGTGGGTCAAGGGGTATAGAAGACAATGAGTTGCTGTCAGCGCTGCATCCACTTAATAAGTTTTATAATGTATGGCTATTTTATTTTGTACTCTCTATCGACCGAGTCGTGACTAATTTTCAGCTTTTTGCATAACCTTTACCTAATTTCATTGTAAGTGGGTACTTACCTAATAGTGTAACGATAAATGTAAGTTATACCTACGTATGTACCTACAGCTACTTACGATAGTCCAAATCCGACTAGGTTTGCAGGTCTACCTATGTAAATCTGAAGACCACTGTCTCCCTTCTGCCTTCTTCCTACTGGTGGAAACTATAGGGCATTCGGTAGCTATTAATTGCAGTTTCGAACTATATTCTTTTATCCGATTGTGTTTAATCCGACATCCGACAAAAGTTGAATCATAGTGATGAGTCGTTTGACAAATGCCAACACTAGGGAAATACCCAATAAATTATTTCCGACAACACACGAACGTTAAAGCAGTTCCTACTAATTTAATTTTCCTTTATGAGTCTGTTCTTCGGTCACTGGACGGTTTCTCATCCTCACTACTTTCTGTGTCCCAATGTAGGAACAGGTTTCTCTATTTTATCCCAGTCCATAAAGCATAATATGAGGTTCAGCACGCGTATCATGACCACCGTAGAAACGGGTTTTGTCGACGGAAGAATAGACAAAATGACAGATAAACAATCACAATCTATCATTTTGTCTATTCTTCCGTCGACAAAAACCGACCCGTTTCTACGGTGGTCTAGGTAGTATGCTACCCGTGCTGGAGTAGCTGATAGCAGACATAAATAATGTAGTGGAAATAGGAGCATGTGACAAGAATAGTAGGTAGGTACTATTACTATTAATTTTTGCGTAAATGATTTTTTTTTGCCAAGCTATAGTTTTATTAAATATATATCTATTAAGCTCTTAAAACTAACTAAATTCATAATAATTATGTAGGTCGGTATAAATTTGCTTCTAGTCCCGGGGTAAAGAGCATAGAGTGAATAACTCTTTTTCCTGTCGGTCGTAGAAGTAAATACCTATCATGCAAACTTATGTTCGTCGTACTTACCTATTCTCCGTGTAAGTATAATTATAACCAAAGCCACTTTACCCACTAGACTATCAATTACAAACGTAATTTAATCTAATAATGTGCAACTTCCCTTATTTCCGCAGTGAAAGGCGTTTGGATTGCGTGTGGTCGATGTGGCACAGGCCTAAGAGTTTCTACCCACCTAATATGAACTAGGTATATGTATATAGTAGGTCAATATTGGTAAGTATGATCGTATATCTACAGCTGTTCTCAGTTCATGTAGTATTCAATCATATGACTGACAGGGGAACGGTCTTGTAACTGAAATACGCTGAAAAAATGAAAAGCTCTCGTTGTGAGGAAAACGGAAGAAAGAACACATACCTACTCTAACTAGAAGATAAACGATTGATTTTTTACTTAAAACATGTATAACATTAATTAGTATTTACCTAATACTTTCCAAGTTGAGATTTTAAACTTTGGTCTGGTGAACTGTTGACTTACTAAGCTGCTGACATTCTGAAGTGTTGAGATTTTGAATCGTTGGTCTTACGGTGTTGATGTTTAAACTGCTGATATTATGGCTGTTGATCTTAAGTATCAAACCCAACTGACTGGTACCCAATATCATACGGCTTATATAGGCTGTTGTAACATAATTAACATATTTTGTCATGTCGTTTATAGTTGGGTACGGTCAGCAACAAAGTCCAACAACATTGTAACTTTTAAATAATTGAACTGCTTTATAGATTTTCATATTATTTCTATTAGTTATAATTCTTTAAACTTAACTTCTACCTACATATCTTCATACTAGCACTAAACATTAAATGGAATTTAAGAACTAGGTACTTATTTGCCAAATATGTGGTAAAGTATTGATACTTGAATAAATCGACTTGAATCCAGAAATATAAAGATAGCCTTATAAAAAATATAAAAAATGTTGTTCGTGAAAATACCTTTATTATATTTCATTATGATTTATTGCAATTAGCGTCAAATATTCCAAAAATATTCCATGAAGAATAATATTACCAAAAATTTTGCTTCTTGGGTTTGTTTATCGCCTTGTAAATTAGGTATTGGAAAGCTTGAAAAAATAAACATTGTTAATAAAAATGTGTGGCCGTAGCGGATAAAAAATCAGAGGGGAGATGAATACGGAAATTGTTCAGACGCTGAAGAAATCAACTGGTTCAAGGAAAATAAATTATATAACTTACTTGTACGTCGTAAATCGTTTTACCTGGAAAATATAATTATTTAAATGGTACCTTCAATAACATGAATGTACAGTACAACTATTTTCTTAATGTCCCTCGGCAAACTTCGTGTACCTGAAAGAACAAACATCCATAAAAATAAATAATTTAATTTGAATAACATGGGTTCCAAGTTAACCACGTCCTAAGACTGTTACAAACGTAGGTATAATACAAAAATACGTAAACTCACGCCTTTTTCACATATGGGTAGGCAGAAACTATAGAACGCCACCTGCTTCGATGCTTACATACCGACTCTTTTTGCTTCTTTTACGTTCATACAGATACATCTGCGGGGTAGTTGCGTAACACACATAAAATGACAATTGATCGCAATGGGTTTCATTTTGACAGTGCATTGCGTTATTACCATTGTTGAGCAGATGAATTTTTCGAACGTATGAAGCAATGGATTAGCAATATCCTTCAAAACTCTCGGATTGTGATTGAAAGTGTGTTACGTAATTTGAAGCACGAGTAGCATGACCACCATAGAAACGGGTTTTGTCGACGGAAGAATAGACAAAATGACAGATTGTGATTGTGAATTTGTGGTCATACACGCACGCCGGTTGCGAGTACTACGCACCTGACCTTTCTGCAGACATCGCCGGGTGTCCTTTTAGGGCGCCCCAACGCGCGTTTCCATTCATATCTGCCTTATAAATACCTTTTGTTAGCCGCCTTTGATTCATCCTCTCAACATGACCAAACCATCTAAGCATACAGCATGTTAAAACAATAAACATCTAAATATAAGGCAAATCTTTCAAATTAAACAAACCCCTTTGATTATATATATATCATAGGTTTAGGTAATTAAATAAAGGTAAACAAATGGTAAAAAACGGTTTTTATAGATGACACTTTCTTGTTTAAAAATACGATAAACCAAACTAAATTTATTTTAGATTCTTACGATAGTTTCCTCTTTTATTAATGTATGTCAAACTTTATCATTTATTCATAAAATACTCTTCGTAGACGTAACTGCTTGAGCACAATTTTTTAGTTAGATGTATAATAATAATATTAGGTCTTTACCTATGAAATTGCCGTTCTGCAGTACTGGCCATTTCAAATCAAAATAATTTTTGTTTGGCTAAGAATTGTAATTTCAAATTAATTTTATTTTAAAAATATGTTGTTTTTTCCAAAAGTAGTCATTTGTTTATTGATTAGTGTTACATTTTCATCGCGTTTCAATCTTTTTCGTCATCATGGATACGTTAAAAATTCGAGTAATTATGGAATATGAGTACCGTCGTGGCAGCAACGCGGCACAAGTGGCACGCAGCGACGTTTACGGAGCTAACACTACAAACCAACGCACCACCTGTTATTGGTTTGCTCGCTTCCGTTCTGGAAATTTTGAAAAATGAACCTCGCGGTCGTCCGAAGACTTTGGTCGACAATGACGAATTAAAGGCGATTGTGGAAGCTGATGATACACAATCTACGGCTGAATTAGCAGCAGCTTTCAACGTTAGCGTCAAAACAATATTGGTCCATTTGCGTCAAATTGGCAAGGTAAAAAAGCTTGACAAATGGGTGCCCCACGAACTCAATGATCGCCAGCGCGAAGTACGCGTCGAGACGTGCCTTGCACTGCTCAACAGACACACAAATGAAGGAATTTTGAACCGCATTGTTACCTGCGATGAAAAATGGATTCTGTTTGATAACCGCAAGCGCTCAGCAAGTTGGTTGGATCCTGGTTCAGCACCTAAACAATGCCCTAAACGAAAAGCTACCCCTAGAAAAGTGATGGTCACTGTTTGGTGGTCTAGCGCCGGTGTGATTCATCACAGCTAGCAAACGGGGTGAGCATTACTGCAGATGTGTACTGTGAAGAACTGAACACAATGATGGAGAAGCTGGCACATCTCCAACCAGCATTGGTCAATCGCTCGTCTCCGCTGCTACTGCACGATAACGCGCGACCTCATACTGCATAGCAGACGGTCTCCAAGTTGCAAGAACTGGGGTTGGAAGCTCTCCGTCATCCGCCCTACTCACCAGACCTTGCGCCTACAGACTACTACTTTTTCCAGAATTTGGATAACTTCTTGGCGGGAAAAAAAATCAATACCCGAGAGGCAGTACAAAATGCCTTTGAAGAATTTTTTGCCTCCCGTCCAGCTGATTTCTTTAAGAAGGGCATCAATAAACTGCCACTGCGTTGGCAAAGATGCATTGATTGCTTGAGTGATTACTTCGATTAATACAAATAAAAAATACATGAAAAAAATTCGTTTAAATTTTTTCATACAAAACGGCAATTTCATAGGTAAAGACCTATTATAATATTTTGTAAACTGTCTATTGTAAAGAAACTTTAAACGAATTATAACGTTGCTAGATTGAAGAGTACAACTGTGAGTAGCAAGACAACTGAAGTGACGTTTAGTCGGTTACTTGACAGCTGTCTCGTCACGTGGTTTTTTTTGTTTGCCTTTATTTAACTACCTACCTATGAATTATAGATAGAGTGTCGCGCTGTTAAAGAACCAAACCAAACAAGCCAACTTTGTTAGCTGGTGCGCGTGTCAGCTACGTCTTACACTCGCGCCACGTCATTGTGCTTTTCTAGTGCGCAGCAAAATAGCGGCCAACAGTTGGACGCAATTTTTTTCGACAAGTTCACAGCTATGACTGCCAATGCCCAATACTCAATGATTTATTGCATTTCACAATGTATATGCTTAGGTGGTAAGTAAATATTTGTTGTAACAATCGTGGACCCTGTCGGGCACAGCAAAAGAAAAATTTGAAGGAAGAGGACTTATTTAGGTATACATGCAACTAACTTATTTAGGTATACATGCAACTAACTTATTCTAGGTATAATCTAAGGTAACATTTTAGTAATTATTAATTTAATCTAAACTTTTATTATTAATTTATATTACCATGTCAGTTCTATAGATTTGTCAATTAAATATTAATTTATGCTATAATAACATTTATTTAATAATAACTTTTTTGTCTATTAAGACATATTTATATCTTTGGTATGGAGTCAATCTAGTAAAACAATGTTTTAACCTTTATAGCCCTTACAATGCAGCCTATGTTCTATGAAAAACAATAAAAAAATAGCATTGTTCACTTGTTCTAATAATAAGAAAAATCGCTGTGCAATTAACACAATATACTTATCGAATGAAAATTGACTTCTATTGTGTTGTAAATGAACTTGCATGTATTTTCCCGAGATTTCAGTAATATCAGTAGCTGAATTGGGTTGTATTTTCATAATTAAAATGAAATACAAACATAACATCACGCCTTGTTTCCCCGAAGGGTTGGGCAGAGGTTTACCTGTAGCACACCCACATTTCGCCAGTTTTAAGTCCTATGTAATAGGGGGCGAGCCTATTGCCATCAACCGGGCACAAATCCAGACTGAGGGCTGCCACTGAGAAATTCCTGCTGGAAAAATCCAATAATACTTTACCCGACCTGGGAATTGAACACAGGACCTCATGCTCATTAGTAGCGCTTGCGACCACTAGACCAATGAGGCAGTTAAAATGAAATGTACCTACTTAAACCTTTAACTAATTAATTAATCAAATAAAAATATAATATCTCTAATACTCTAAAATTAACTAAAATATGGCGTCGAAAAATTCCTCCGCAACGCTGTCGACTAGTAATGGACCCAAGAGTTTTCTCATTCAGTTCAGAAAATAGGTACGATCCTCACATACACTTACAATACAATAGGTATATTAAAATATATAGTAGATATATTTAGTAACTTATTCCACTTTGAGGTTACTAAATATATCTACGTCTATAGTATTTTTTTTACGGATTTCCGCAAGGTCACGCCTGAATCAATTAACTAAGAGGTATATTAAATATATTGTGAGTGTATGTAAGTATCGTAAACCTTAAATGTAAATGTAAGGCATTAAAGAAATAACATACCTATTGACCTGTGACTACAGCAATCGTAGCTAGTCTGCTGCCACACATTGTTCCATTCTCTATCTCTAAAGACTTCAAATAATTTCCATTTTGGTGTCCTAAAATACTAAATAAGTAGGTAGTCTAATTTTATTTTATTTTTCGTTTCATTGGTACCTTTCAAATATATAATCTGTGATTATAAAATCCAATAGTGATTATTAATTTTTCAGCATTACTGTACTTTACTAATAGGACTTTCTGTTATTAGGACAAACTGCTCGTACGGCTATTCGCATATAGGACATTTTGCAAAATTATCGTTTTGCTATTAGGACCATTTGCTTTAAGGACGTTTTGATACGGGTGAAAAAATCTCATAATATTGTGTTATGTATGAGTTGACGTGTACCATTTCCGTTCTTTTGTTTTTAGAACCATTCGACGATTTGCTAATAAGACATTTTGTTAGTGTCGTTTTGATTATTAGGTCGTTTTGCTATTAGTACCTTTTGTTTTTAAAGGACGTTTTGATATGGAGGGATCATGACGACCTCTCACTTACAACTTTACTTCACTGCTTTTTTGAGAATTTGTCATATTTCGAACGAGCTTCTTTTTTGTAGTTAAGTTTTAGGAAGGTACCTACGTAAGATTTTTTTTTTTACTACTTCTTTAAGTTACTGGTAATACAATTATCTATGATGTGCCTGATGGTGTGGTAATATATACATAAAATCTGCATGATTTTTATTTATTTATTTGATTAAATTCATTCAAATTCTGACTATTTTTACACCTTCGTGTGACATCTTCTTGGTCGCGTACTTCATTACTGAAGGTTGTCTCTGAAAAGCCTTCTTGCCTTTAGGTATGATGTTCTTCCACTCCGTTCGGTTGTCTGCTTCTCTCAGAGCGGTCGTAACAGAGAGTCCAGTGAGTGCGTTTACGTGATCAGCGGTTAGGTGTGATATAGTGCACTGAAATGAAATGGTTTATTCTGTAAATAGGATATTGGAATCAATTTTAAAAGTAATCTTAAAAAAAAAAATTGCTAGATGAGTTCGGCGTTTCCTATCTGACTACTCTGAGAAGAAAGGCCGAAACAAACTCAGAGGTCACAGTCTCTTTTAAAGTCCAGACATAATCTTGGTCAGGCTATATGAGGACCATGTAGATTAGTGTCTGAAATGGTCTTTTGAGAAAAGAACCACACAGATTTGAGTGGACCTGGGGGCCTACCACCACCTCTTTAAGCAGTATTATTTTAATATTACTTTAGTGTGGGAAAGAGATGAAGCTCTACAGGACGTATTGCTCCATCTCTTTCCCCCACTGAAGTAACATTAAAATAATACTGCTTAAAGAGGTGGTGGTAGGCCCCCTGTCCTGTCAGTGAAAGCATTTGTGAGTAATCGTGGAGCTCAACTCAGAACTTAAGGAGCTCAACTTTTTTTCCCTGCACCTTTGTTAAAAAAATATTGATTTGTTTAGAATATTTATGGTATGCTAACGAATGTAGAACAGTTACTTTACATGGTATGAATCCCATCGAAGTTAAACTATCGAAAAAAAAATACTGTGTCGTATTTAATAACCGAAATTGTCGTTTTCATTTTTCTGCAATTTTCGACAGAAATATCGACTTAAAACTAGAAAGTTTTAAGTCATAAATCATACGTTAGTAATTTTAATAAGTTACTAACGTATGATTTATGACTTAAAACTACCTAGTTTTATGTCATAAGTTATAGGTATCTATAGGTACCTAAGTCTCAATCTTAGATTAGAATCTGTAAATAAGAAATATGCCGTACCTACATGCTTACTAAACATGCTTTTGTTAAATTTCAGAAATCGTTCAAGCATTATGGTTATCAAACATACGTTTCATTGTTGTTTGAACTATTAGCTATTTTTCTCCTTTTATAAATATTAGCAGACAAGCTGCGCCCCGCGGTTTCACCCGCATGTTTCGATCCCGTGGAAATATCGGAATAAGGAGTATCGTATGGCCTAACCTAGGTTATGGTCTACCCATGTGCCATTTTATCCAAATCCATTCCACCATTTTAGCGTGAAAGCGTAACAAACAAACATACAAACATACAAAAAATCAAATCTTTTCTCTTTATAATATTAAGTTTAGAAGTTAGTTATTTAGTTTATAGAGTTAAATGGGCAAAGGCATTTATATCCTACTAGCTGTTGCCCACGGGTTTACCCGCGTTCTACTGGCATTATTCATTTGTGGGGATTAAAAGTATTCAGTGGTTGAAGCATCAAGATGTACCTAACAAACAGACACATTTAAAGTTCCATTATACTCTGTAAAAATGTTACCGTGAAAAATTATCGGTGATTTAAGTCACCTGCCTCGAAAAAAGAGGAAAAATACTACATAATCCGACCGAAAACGGATATTTTTTCGACTGAAAGCGATAACGAAATTAGACTTCATTTGCATTTTTGCCCGGAATCAAATTTTTTTTCGTTTTTCTTTACGTCTTTGTTTGGTTTTTTTTTATAAATAATGGGTCAATCCTTAGATAATTAAATTTAACCGTTTTATCTCAAATAAATTGATGCATTTTCTCTGATTATCTATTGATTTGCCGTAAAAGGTAGTATGATTTTATTGACCGTAAAGTAAAATGGTCTAAAGTCGATATTTCTGTCGAAAATTGCAGAAAAATGAAAACGACATTTTCGGTTATTAAATACGACACTATTTTTTTCGCATTGATAGTTCAACTAGGTTTACCTTCGATGGCACTTCATACCATGTAAAGAGTAACTGTTCTACATTCGTTAGCATACCATGAATATTCTACCACGCTCGTGCTGCGTTCAGTATCGCGGCCGAGGAAAGTAACTAGCCCATATCTGTTTCTAATCGCCACTAATGACTTTGCTTTGAATTTACGGATCGTAAGTGAATTTTGTATCAGAAATATCTTATCCACTCGACGAACGAACGATAATGTTCTCTGTTCTGTACGATAATGTTGATTTAAATTGTATCTTAATTATTATCACATGGGAACGAACTGCCGAGGTAAAAAGTATTCTATGTCCTAACCCAGTTCATGGTCTACCCGTGCCGTGTGCCAAATTTTATCCAAATCCGTTCAGCCGTTAAAGCGTGAAAAGGTAACAGACAGACAGTTAGATAGACAGAGTTACTTTCACACAATATTATATATATTTATTGTAATATGATATTTATATATATATATTATATATGATTTTTATATAGATTTTAAAATATTATATGTAATAATAAGTAATAGTATCTCTTAGTAAATCATGTAAAATAATAAATCAGCTGTTACTTTGTTTATTTTGAGCTATTTCAGTTTATAGAGTTCATTGTCACGGTGAATTGATTTTGTTGTTGTTGTTGTAACACTATTACTACCAGTATTTTTATGAGTACAATAATAGATTTATTGTGTGTTATACATCAAGGTCATGTTTATCCTTTCAACGTGGTAATTTTTTTGTGTAAAAATATTGCTAAGGCACTTTGGAGTAGTTTGGGACCTCACACCTCAGACATATTTGTTCTTTTTAGGGTTCCTTACCTACCCGACGGGTGCCAAACGGAACCCTATTACTAAGCCTCCGCTGTCCGTCTATCTGTCTGTTAGAGGGCTGTATCTCAATAACCGTAATAGGTAGAGAGTTGAAATTTTCACAGATTGTTTATTTCTATTTTCGCTATGACAAAAAATAAAATAAAGTAAAAATTAAAGGGGTTCCACACACGCCTCAAAGAGATGTCAGCAGAACTGGCGGGGTCCGCTAGGACCAATGCCTGCCGGAGTCGCGGGAAAGTCCGAAATCTATACCGTGGCCCTTGGCAAGTACAGGCAACTGAAGGAACACGGGTGGGTCTTAGTCAGAAGGTCTGGCTCGTCCTCCCTCTCCGCCCAGAGCAAGAGAAGTTATTTGATAATTTCCCACGCACAAATAAAAAAAAATCGATACAAAAACGTGTTTTTTTCATCGTTTTATACTAAATATTGTACGTACCTTCGTGTGCGGGTCCAACTCGCACTTGACCGGTTTTTTATAAAAAAAATATTTTATTGGATTGAACAAAACATGATCATTAATTTGTAAAAGTAGAAGGGGGTGATTATTTTCGCGTAACAATTTAAATTACTACTCGTAAGTTTTCTTTGACATTTCATAATACTGTTATGTATGCCTGTAGATTTGTTTAATTTAAAAAGAAATAAAGAAAAATATGTTTTTTAAATACAATTTACTCCATTGTAAACATATTAGGGCAGCAAGCATCGCTATACAAATCATACGTCAATAAAGTAAGTACATAGGTACTTACCTAATGAGTAATAAGTTTTTCTGGTAGAGTATCCTGTTAATAGTTATTTTATTATTATAAAGGTACGTTATTATACTAAAAATAGATCACTTATAAGTTTATAACTATAATTCTTATAAAAAAATAATATCCATAAACGGGAAAAGTGTAATTGAATTATGTTTATGTTAATTAAGTAGGTGCAGAATGACGGAAAAATTATAATTTATTTGAATGTTAACATTGTTTATTGTAAAGTTTATTAATATAAAATAACGTTAATTAATTTATGAACTTTTAAACGAAAAACACTTAATTTTCTGTAAAAGTTTCTAACTTTGCCACCAAACAGAAAGCGGAACCGTTATCAGAACTTCAGGCTCTATTTAATCCATATGCGGTAACGGTCAGCATTACATAAACATACTATTTACGTATATTATATAACTTTCTTCACCATAAGTTTAGAGCAAGTGAACTTGCCTGTTTATTGGACCGCTAGCTAGTCATAGCGCGCGCGGCAGTCGCTTACCGCCATTCGTCGACCGCGCTACACTCTTGGGCCAAATGTTTTGTTTTGTACAATGGCGTGCGTCTGCTTCATAAACACGCCAAATGTTTATGTTTACAAATATGGCCCCATTTAAGCAGTGCCCATTCTTCGGGCCGCAATTGTAAACAATTGATGAATTTATGATTTAGTCAGATTGCAATGGAAATTCGGTTTCGCTAACTGCTCTCGAAAACTTTTTACGCAGTTTTCCAAGTGAAAAATTAAAGTATTAGTGACAAAGTATTATTCAGTGGAGTGTAACATATGCTTATAAAATTAATTGATAATTGTTTTGATGTATGAAACTTGTTTAGAAAGTTAGTTGAATTGTTTTTAACGTGAGTGAACTACGAGGATAGTTTTAAAATTACGTGAAAAATACAATATTTAAACGAAGGTAAGTTTTTCCAACAATAATTTGATTATTAAAGCATTTTATATATAGCATTTTTAAACAAAATAAACAAGCGTCTACTACAAATTACTGTTTCCAGTTCGGTCATATTAAGTGCATTTTATTTGTGAACTAGGATAATAATTCTGTGTTAGAGTACTAACCTAACTATCAATGGTACGTGGTGACTACGCAGTGCAAGGTCAGGGTTAATAACTAAACTGTCATAAATTTTACACAGACTATTAAAGCCTTATCTACACAGTCGGAAAGTTTTGGCCCTAGGGCCATGTTGAGGCTTGTTCAGTACCTGACCTACTGACTTTATTGTTAAAATTTAATGTTACTTTTAATGAGACAACTCCGAACTCTTGGCTTCAGGTCGTTAAGTTTCTGTTCAGTTATTCAAAAGTGTATGGCCAAGTAGTTAATTATTTAGTTTAATTAGAATTTTAAATACATTATTTTGTTATCTATTATGCTATATGTGGTTACTACCAATAAAAAAAATTACCATGATTTTTTGTCTCACTGCCTGCAAAATGCTCTACATTTTTAACCGACTTCCAAAAAGAAGGAGGTTCTTTGTTCGTCTGTATGATTTATTTATGTCCATCGATATTTTCGTCAATTGTGGACCGATTTTGAAAATTCTATTTTCATTCGGTAAAGCAGCTTGCGCGATTGTCCCAATCTTTTCTTTTGCTTTGCTTGGGTACTTTTTGAGTTAGCTTTTTCCTGTCACTGTTAATTAAATAGCAGGTAGTGGTATTCTAAAAAATGAAAAATAAAAACTTAAAAAAAATAATTAAAAATGGAGAAAATTCTAAACCATAGATGACTTACGAAATTAAGCATCGTGCAGACTAGCGCGACGCGACAGCACGATGCGACACTGGTTATTGTTATACCGTGAAGTTTTCTTAGAAATTGTGTTCGAGTCGCGTCACACTAGTCTGCACGAGGCTTAAGTTATTTTTCACTTTGTAGTGTTTTTTTTTTTAAGTCGGTTGTTTCTTTTAAAAAGGTTTTATTCTTCTTTCCATTGGCATGTTTTGTGCCAATATGGTCCAGGTAACCGCAACCTATGTCACACACTTATCTTTAAAGTCAATTTAAATTATCTTCTCAGGCAATGAAGATAAGATTGCAATTCTCAATCCACCATAGACTTAATAACATCTTGCTGACCAATCAGTTCGCCTAGTGTTGTTATAATGAAAAAACACTTTCACTGTTGTCTATCATAGGCCACAACTGTCTACTTACGTGATGGAAATCATAAATGAGTAACGATAACTTTTATAGGTACGAGCATACCAATTATTAAATCATTTTCATGATTTATTAGTCTTTTTAACCGATTTAAAATAGGAGGAGGTTCTATAAAAATACATTTATTATAAATATAAGAAAAGTTAGTTAAGGACTGCCAAACTGTTGCAGTTTTTATAAGAAGAGTGAAAGGACACTATCTTTCCACTTCGTCATAGTTGCATATTTTGTATTAATTATTATATTATATACCCACAAAATTATAATTATTAGTATATATATTTTAGAGATATTTATTTTAGAAGTATGTATGTGAGTATATTCTCATATTGTATGTTTTCTTTTAAATTAGTGAATAGTTAAATGTTTTATTTTTTAAAGTATTTTATTTTCTCTTCTACTCTTACACGTCTCTTTTTATCCACTTTCCTATCGCAGGTATGCTGGAAGACATTTCTTTTGAAATAAGCATCACCTTTGTACGTATTTTTTCTGTTCCGTTGTATTGTTCTTTTGTTTTTCGTCTCTTTATATGTGTGTACATAAACTGTTAAATAAATTAAAAAAAAATGTATTTTCATCAATATTTTCGTCAATTGTGGACCGATTTGAAAATTATGTTTTATACTAACTTTGCTCGGGTAGTTTTTGAGTTCGCTTCAATAATACGAATTTATCTCGCCGTAGCGTATTCATATTCATCCCACAACAGTGACTGCGCTACTAATTGGTCGGTTGTTAAATTTTAACAGTGGAGCCAACATTACTGCATAGGAAGAAACGCAGTGTAAGCATGATTTGACAAAGTGTTTTGGCCGTCCGAAAAATTGAACTTGTCACTTGCTCTTCGACGGATCAATTAATTTTGGACTGGCACATATCTTCGTTAACCGACTTAGAGAGTAGACCCCCAGACTCGTCTGCTACTGACAACGTTTTAGTGAAAAGACTCAACAGTGGTTTCCCTGACAACTGATCGAACACACCGACTTCACGCTCGCAGGCGCACTTTAGCGACCACTAAATCAACAAACAGCAGCGTAGTTGCGTAATATACTCACAATCACAATACTCTAAAAAGTCAACAATACGAATCATTGCTTTAAAAATTCGTCAGCTCAATAAACAAACGTAGGTAATTTATCAATAGAATGATTATATGAATCTTCTTCAAAACGATGGAAATGATAATTGTGGGTAAGTAAGTTACGCAATTGGGGTGCAAAACCAGTGTTTTTATTTCATTACAGGCCGTTTTTTTAATAGTCAGGTATCTGTAGGCCAATTCCCGTGATTCCGTTCCGTATCGTGCAGAAAACTCAGATAAAACACGTCTCTTGTATGGGTTATTGCTATAGCGGCAATAGAAATAAAAAATCTGTGAAAATTTCTACTAAACTATCTAAATTTCAATGTCTACTTATTACGGTTCATGAGATACAACCCGCCGACAGACAGACAGACAAACAGTAATATTTTTGTATCGTCTATTTATGCATAAGTGAACAACTTTGGCGTTGAAACCGAAATGCAAATCAGGCGTAACTTTAGTTTGAAACTTCGGCTATTTGTGGCATCTGATGCACGATACATTTGCATCTTTGTCTCAGGGATGCCTTAACTGGGGTTGTACTTGTGATTTTGTTGTACTTTTTTCTCTTGCAAGAAAAGAAACAAAATGATTTAAAACATATCTTGGGTCACGTAATTTCTGAACTGAAAACTGCTGTTTCTTCTCTAAACGCCAATGTATTGTAGGTGTATGTCCCTATTATTGCAAGGCATGTATTAAATCAAACATCGAATAATTCCTATTTTGCTTTCCTATAAATATGATTGCACACTAATATAATGAATGCGCCTCTTTTTGTGAACCTCACATAATTCCTATTTTAGGGTTCTAAAAATACTTAACTAAGTTAAGTTAGTTAACTTAACTTGAATGTAGCCTAGGACTAACTTAAATATAGCCTCGGTTGTAACCTAAGCTAACCCATTTGGTCGGGGTCAGCTTAGTTACTGCGAGAAACGGCCAGCATATTAAAAGAAGCTGATTTATTTAAAAAAATGGTGCATCATTAGAAACCGAAAAAGTTTTTAGAGGATCATTAATTGAAAGAAAAAAAACGTGTGTAGAAGGTCAATAAGTTTTTAGAGGAGTTAAATATTTCCTTTATTACAATAAGATGCAAATATAAACATTAATATTAAACCGCCACTATTTTATATATCGAGGATTAAAACCATACAAAGAAAGTATTTCTTACTAGCAGCGCGCCGCGGTTTCACCCGCTCGATCCCGTGAGAATATCGGGATAAAAAGTAACCCATGTGTTAATCCAGGTTATAAACTATCTGTGTGCCAAATTTCATCCAAATCGGTTAAGTAGTTTTTGCGTGGAAGAGTAACAAACATCCATCTATCCATTCTCACAAACTTCCGCGTTTATAATATTAGTAGGATGTGAAAAGAGTGTGTGTGTAAAGAGTACTTATCAGGACCTCGTCGTGTTAATTAACTCAAAATCAAAATCATACATGAACCTACATGGGTACTTATGAAACGTCAGAAGCTATGTGCACGGTTCTAATTGGTCGTTTCCTATGGAGAAGAGCCGGCAAGAAACTACATGGTTACTCTTTTAAAAATAAAAGGCTTTTACAAAGTTTTAAAATTACCTACAGTGTTAATAGGTATGGGATGACAGTGTACGCCTGTCAACAAGTACCAGGTACTTAACAAAATAGAAAATGGTCTACAAATATCGTGACAAAGGACTCAGTGTATTGGTTCTAATATTACCACAACTTCCCCAAAATATACTTACACTTGAGTAAAAGGTAAACAATCATAAATTAATTCATATTTCAGAACTGCTTTTACCAACGTGATTGACGAAGGTAATCACACCATACCTATCGTGCATAAATACTTTAACGAAAATTACCTGCTTAATAGTCTCCACAAACATGCCTGCCCTTTGTAACGATAATAGAGACTGAATTAATTTTAGCCGTAGTCCTTTTGTGGTATCCTAGTTACCCCATTTAAAGGGGCTAGTTACGACCCAAGAGATTTGCCTTCATTTCTTTTATTCGACCGGAAATGGCTACTGAACATGGACTTCCAAATGAACTAACCGACTTGGGAATCATGAAAAAGAAAAGACAGAAGATAGAAAATTGTATTTTTTGGAACTCCCACAGGAGATCACAAATTATTAAACTAGACACACTCACAGAAACTTTAATAGAAAATAATAAAAAAAGAAGGGATTGGTAAAGTGCCCGAGTGACTGCTCTGCAGTTCCCGGGTTCGATCTTGCTCGACACAAATATGGTTCAGGTCTTTTTTTTTTTTTTTTTTTTTTTTTTTTTTTTTTTTTTTTTTTTTTTTTTTTTTTTTTTTTTTTTTTTTTTTTTTGGGTGGGAAATTATCAAAATAACTTCTCCCGCTCTGGGTGGAGCGGGAGGGCGTGTCAGACTCTTACTGACTAAAACCCACCCGTGTTCCTTCCGTTGCCTTTACGTTGCCAGGGGCCACGGTATCCCTTTCGGACTTTCCCGCAACCCCGGCAGGCATCGGTCCTATCGGACCCCTTCCGTTGTGCTGACATCTCTTTGAGGCGCGCGTGGAACACAACGCGCCGTCGACCCGGGCCTGGTCCTTATCGGACGGCGAGCTACCCATTGCTCACCGTCCGCAAGCCCGCGCCTACGGTGGCCGGGAATCGGCCTGCGATTCCCGACGCCCAGGGCGTCTCCTGCGGCGGCTAGGGGCGTGAGGGCGCGAAATTTGCCTCTCCCTCACGCGTTCTGCCTCCTCCTTCGCGAGCATTACTGCTTCGCAGAAGGAGGTGACGGCCTCCCATGCCCTCTCGCTCCGTACCATGGCCTGGACTAGGGCCGGACGCGAGAGATCCCCGCCGCCGATCGCCTCCACGAGGACACGGCGATGCTCTGCCCAAGCCGGACAGACCTCCACCGTATGCTCAACCGTGTCCTCCGGGCGATCCACGCAGTGATGACACCCGGGCGTTTCCTCCCGTCTGATACGAAACAGGAACCTCCCGAAACAACCATGTCCGGTGAGGACCTGCGTCAGGCGGAAGGTGAAGACGCCGTGGCGCCTCTCTAGCCACTCCTCAAAGAGGGGACTTATCGCCGCAATAGTGGCGTGCCCAGCACTGGGTTGCGACAATCGCACTCTCCATGACGCCATGAGATCCCGCCGGAGCTCTGTCCGCTGTGCCGCGATTTCTCGCGGCAGCGGAGTTACGCCCCGGCGTTTCGCTTCCTCGCGCCACTCCCAAATATGCGCGAGGACTTTAGCCTCCAGATCCCATGGCGGTAATCCGGCAAGGAGGCTCGCCGCCTCACCGGAGACCGTGCGGTATCCCCGGACCAGCCGGGTGGCCATGACCCTCTGGGACGCGTTCAACCGGCGGACTGGCCGCCGCCTCAATGAACGCGCCCAAACCGGTGCCCCGTAAAGGGCCATGGACCGCACGACCCCCGCGTATAGCCTCCGGCAGGAGGCGTTTGGACCCCCTAGATTGGGCAGGAGCCGCTTCAAAGCAGCCCCGGCCCGCTCCAGTCTGGGAGCCAAACGTCGGAAGTGCTCCACGAAGTTCCACCGGCTGTCGAGGACGAGTCCTAGGTACTTCATCGTCGACTCGACGCCGATGTGAACTCCTCCTACCGTTATTTGGGAACCCGACGGTGGCGCGTTCCGAGGACCATGAAAACACATGGCCTCGGACTTGTGCAAGGCCACCTCGAGTCCCAGTTGCCGGATCCTGTCCACGATTGTCGCAACCCCGTGTGTCGCTAGTTCGGCCGCCGCCTGGTGCGACCTCCCCTGCGCCAGGACCAACGTGTCGTCAGCGTAACAAACGACGCTGACGCCGCTAGGGAGGTCGGCGCGCAGCACCCAGTCGTATCCGATGTCCCACAGATGCGGCCCCAGGACCGATCCTTGTGGGACACCGCACGACATCTCTTGCCGGTTCCATTCTCCCTCGTGACCGGGGTAGATGACGGCCCTGTCCGTCAAATAGGCCTCGACCACACGACGGAGGTAGGTCGGCATCCGGTGATACCGGAGTGCCTCCCTGATGCAACTCCAAGGCAGGGTATTGAAGGCATTGGCGATGTCTAGAGACACCGCCAAGACGACCCCACCCCGGGCCACAGCGTTCCCCGTCGTGAGGGCTCGCACGCGCATGATGGCGTCCACCGTAGAGCGCCCCCTGCGGAAACCAAACTGGCTCTCCGCCAAATCCGGCCCCACCCGCATCAGCCACCCGACGAGGCGGTCTGCAATGACTCTTTCAAAGAGCTTGCCCACCTCATCGAGCAGCACGATGGGCCGGTAAGCGGACGGAGAGTCCGCAGGGCGCCCCGGCTTCTTGATGAGGACCAGTTTCCCCGTCTTCCAGCGAAGTGGGAACTGGCCCCTCTCCAAGCATGCGCTTAGGAGCCCCCTTAGTCGAGGCCCGAGAGCCTCCAAGGCCAGGACCCAGGCTTTCCCAGGTAAGCCGTCGGGTCCTGGGGCGGTATTTTTGGCATTCAGCCTACGTACCGCCACTCTCATCTCTACCTCAGTCACCTCCGGAGCATCGTCGTCGTCGTCGGCGGTGTGATCCGCATCGGGCACCGCAGTAGGCGGAGCCATGGGCGGGGAGGCATGTTCCCCTCTCGAAGGGAACAGAGCGCTCACCACGTCCCCCACAAGCTGCGGCCGGAGACTCTGCGTCAGCGGGGGAGCCCATGGGCGGAGTTTCTCCCGCACCATCTTGTATGGGCGTCCCCACGGGTCCCTGTTCAGAGTCTCCAGCGACTCCTCGCGGGCCACTCCCCTGGCCCGCAAGATCTCCGCTTGGAGGGAGGTCTTCGCCGCTCTGTACCCCTCGTACAGCTCCGCCTGAATGACTTCCGTATCCGGAGGACGAATACGGAGCCTGCGGTGCCTGGTGTACCGGCGTCGCGCAGCAACGCACGCATTGCGCAGTGTCGTCAGCTGTTGCGACCACCAGTACACCTGGCGCGAGGCACGTCCGGGCTGGACCCGGGGCATTGCCACGTCACATATTTCGGACATGGCCTCCCGGAACCACTCCGCCTCGTCGTTGATGTCGGCAGGCCTATCCGGTGGTGATACCCAGGCCTGCACGATCGAGGCTTCCAGGAGGAGCTCCCGGTCCAGCTGCTTCAGCGCCCACCGCGGACCACTCGGGGCCTGTCGGACCGGCGCGCTCGAGGTCTGGGCGGAGACGTCAAACCGGATGTACCGGTGATCGGAATAGGTCTCCACCCCCTCCATGACGCGCCAGTCAATTACACGCGGCGACAGAGCGGGGCTGGCGAACGAAATGTCCACCACTGATTCACCCCGCATCCGCACACACGTAGGGACAGAACCCCGATTCAGGACGACCAGGCCTGTCTCCAGAGCCCAGTCCTCCACCATCCTGCCCCGTGTGTCCGTATACCGGGAACCCCAAGCCACATTCTTGGCATTGAAGTCCCCGAGGACGAACACGGGAAGGGAACAGAACCCGACGACGACAACTCTCAACTCCGCAAGGGAGTTGTGGAACTCGGCAAGAGTTCGGCTCGGGGAGAAGTATACCCCTACCACAACAATCTCCCCGAACCGTGCTGCAACGCAACCCCGTCCTCTCTTAACAGCCTCGAGGGACGGAGTACCGGCGGCGGCCGACGAAATTAGGGTCACTGAGCCGCTCAGGTCCTCCACCCAGTCGTCCCTGGGCGGGACAAAGTACGGCTCAGCGACCACGGCGATGTTAATCGACCACTGCGCCATGCTCTGGAGCAACAGATCCTGAGCTGCGGCGCAGTGGTTGATGTTCGCCTGTAGGAGGCGTAATGGGGCCATTATTGGCAGTCCATTTCAGCCCCCTCCCGTGCCCCCTGTGAGGGCCCTGCCGCGGCGGCTGCAGCGGCGACAACGACAGTTTTGGAGGCGGCAACGGCGGCGGTGGTGGCGGTTGCGGCCGTGACGGCGGTGGCGGAGGGTTTGCCTTTGGCTTTGGCGGGTGGAGCGCAGGCCTTGCTCCCAATCCGGTGATTGGCCGGCTTGCCAGCTGCCGCACATACAGCGCAGTGCGGCGTGGCGTCACAGGAGCCGGCCTTGTGACCGGCCTGACCACAGCGGTAGCAGTGTCCGCTGCGGTCCACCTCCGAGGTGCATTTAGCTCCCACGTGGTTGCCCACGTGGCAGCGGAAACACCTCAGAGGTCTGGGTTCCAGCAGTTTGACCTGCGCGGAAACCCAGCCCACCAATAGCCTTTGGCCCTCCCCGGCTATTTTCTTGGCCGCCGACACAGGGCAGCTCACCGTAACGGCTCGCATCCCCGTGTAGTCAGGACGGATGGTGCCTGCCCTCACCTGCTCGGCAGAGCACCCCCCAGTCCTAACGACAGCGGCCACAACCTGTCCCTCCGTCACTGAGTCGTCCAAGCCCAGAATACGCATATCAGCGCATTTGGTGGGCCTGGACACTCGGGCCTCGTCCGCGTTTAGGGACGCCCTAAGCCTTGCGGCCAGAGCGTCAGCGGCCGGACCGCTTGCCGCACCGGGGACCTCCAGCATCCGGGCCCCAGTCGCCGTGACCCTTACCCGGATGCCATCGGCGGCGCCGATCTCCTTCAGGTCCACCGCCGCCCCCACCTTGGCGAGCACGTCGCGGTAGGACACGCCCTTTTTCTCCGCCTCTGGCTGTAGCGTAATAACTACAGCTGCGGACTTCGGGGCGCGGAGCCTAGCCGTGACGCTTCGCTCCTTGCGCCGCTGCCGCCTCACTTTCTTTTTGGCCGCCCTTTTCGCCTTCCCCTTCCTCTCCTTTTCCCCGGCTACTTGCCATTCAGCATCAGCCGGAGATCTAGAAGAAGGAGGTGGGGGCGGCCGTTTCGCCGCTAGGGCCGGGGCTCCCGCTGCCTGGGCCGGGGCCCCCGCTGCCTGGGCCGGGGCCCCCGCTGCCTGGGCCGGGGCCCCCGCTGCCTGGGCCGGGGCCCTCGCCGCCTGTGTAGCCGCCCGTGTAGCCGCCCCGCCCTTGGTCTGCCCCGACGAACCCGGTTTGGCCGAGGCAGCTGCGGTGGCGGCATAAGAGGTCGCCTTTCGTTGGCCAGAGGCTGGCATGCTAGTCGCCAACGGGGGGCGCAGGACGATGGCCTCTATAGCGGAAAAACGAGCCCGCAGGGAAGCCATCTCCTGCCGCACCAGGGTCAGGACCCGATCCTCGGCAGGCACGGGTCGTCCTTGCCCGTGCTGCTCCTTCCCCTGCGGCACCACACAAGGGCCGGCTCCTCGGAGCCCTGCCAGGTCCGCTCGGAGCTCCTCGTTCTCCTTTCGGAGAAGCTCCATGGCGGCTGTCAAGCGGGCGACCTCCGCCCGCATCTCGGACATTCCATCCGACGGAGGACTGAGGTGTAAGGCCTCCGCTGCCGCCAGGATAGAGGCCATGGCCGCGGGTATGGCCTTGTCTTTAGAGGACTGGATCCTCTTCAAGGCCACACCCTTAATTGCGGCTGCCACTACCTCCGCAAACCTGGCCGCTCGCTCCGAATTGGAGCCACCAGCAGCGTCCGGCTCACTACCTGCAGGCTCTGTAAGGGCCGCCCCTGTGCAGGTCTCTACAGGGTGGTGCTCGCCCGTGGCCAGCCTCTCCAGCTCAGTTGGGCTGGCCTGTCTCGGCTCGCCGGCCTTCTTAGTCGTGAGCCCTCTACCCACACCCTTTCCCCGGGCCGCACCCCGCCGACTGGAGTGGATCTTTGCCCGATGGGCTGAGCTCGAGACCCACTCGTCAGCGGACGACCCCTCTCCCGGTTTGGAGCGCTTCCGGAGGAACTTCCGGTTCCTCCCAGCAGCTCCCACCACTTCGCGCTCCGAGCTCTGACTAGAGCTCCTTGCGCCCGATGCAGCGTCGGACTCCGACCCCACATCACTCCCCTCCTTCTGGTTGGTTTTTGTTTTGGTTTTATCTTTTTCCATATTGTTCCCACGAGTATATAACTTTGTTTATTGACTCAAAAAATTGTGGTTCGCACTAGCGACTAATTCCTTAGCTACCCATTAATCAAGCTTACAACCTCCCTCACGGTGCGCCGCCGCTTGGAGGTTTGGGGTAATTTTTTATAGAGGATTTCTTCCTCGCGGCCCGGGCGGTTAAGCCAAGACCCTCGACCCCCGTCAAGTGCCAGAGACATGACCTTGACACTCTTCGGGGCTACGAGACCAACGGTGGCAGAAGAAAAGACTTCCTCCTGCCTGCCCGACGGCAGTGTTAGTGCACGCCGAGCCCGCACTCCAACGCTGCTCAACGTGTGCTCTCTCCGAGTACACGTTAGAGCGTTCCTCCGACAGGATATTGGCATACGGGCAACGAGACCCCTTAGGCATAAAATACCTAATGGGGAGTCATTGCCCGTACCCCAGGGTGCACCGTCCCGGAGACTGGCCTTCCCCCCGGACGCATCCATAAGGGAACTCCAGCCCACAGGCACACGGGGAGGTTTCCTGTCCAAGCACCCCATGGTTCAGGTCTAACTTTCAGATTCTTAGTTTTAATAAACATCGAACGAAAAAAAAAAGAAAGGCCACATATTTTTTTTATGGACTGTGTGTCTGAATTAAAGATAAATTAATAAGCATTTAAGCATAAATTAAATTTAGAAAAAAAAAGTTTTTTTGTTTGTTATGTTTTATCGTGTTTAGATCAATTCACGTTTTCTCAGACGACGATTTACAAAAAAACTGTTTTTTATAACTGATAGGTATTTTATGTAAGTAACTAAATTGAAAGAGGCCGTTTGCCCAAAAAAAACATGAAGTATTTTTTGCGTTTTATCATTTCAAGATAGCTCGATACTAATTACATCTGCAGAGTTTCACTAAATAATTTAATTTGACCTTGCTTAAAATGGAGGTTTTAGTACGGTGAAGACGGTACAAGGTAAGTTCACGTGGCCTCACTCAAGGGTCCTTCCACTTGAGTGGACGGTCTCCGCAACCTGCTCAGGACATCTGTCCCGATTGGCTTTACATTACCCTTGGCCTGACCGCGAGGAAAATAAGTTGACATTTTATAGAAATATGGATTTTCCGACGGAGATTCGATGAAAATGTTATCTTGAACCAATTTCGTTTCAAATAATCTTATGTATTTATTCATGTACACGTTATATCATAATAAAGGAAAATGCATAAAGAGAGAAGAGGACAAAGGTATCGTCCTACTGCTTATTTAAACATTCAATTCGACATTCAATTTTTATTTTATTTAACTACCAGTTGCGCTTCGCGGTTTTACCCGCATAAGTCTTGATCCTGTGGGAATACCGGGATAAAAGATATCCTATGTCTTTCTCCAGCTCATGGTCTACCCATGTGCCAAATTTCATGCAAATTCGTTCAGCCGTTTTAGCATGAAAGCGGAATAAACAAAAAAAAAAAACTCACTTTTGCATTTATAATATTAGTTAGGATTGATATGTACACACAAACAAACAGACAAGAAAAAGGATCAGAAAAATACGTACAAAGGTGAAGCTTATTTATAAATAAATCTCTTACAGCATACCTGTGATAGGACATAGGATAAAAAGAGATGTAGACACAAAAATGTAGAAAACAAAACACATAATATAAATAAAATAAAAATTATTCATTTATTAAATCAAATATACAATATAATACACACATACAATATAACATATATACATATAATATATTATATTATACTTAAATACATACATAGTACAGTCACGAGCTTTAATTTGGGACCCACCTAAGGTTGAATATCGTGTAGCAAACTTTCGCCATTTAGAGCTATTATGTTAACGCTGTCACTGCACAAACAATAAACGTCATAATGTTTACCATCGACAACTTTACGTTTCTAGGGGCTAACGTCAACTGGAGCGAGGGCAAACGATCATTACCGATTTCCGAGTAATAATTACTTTTTGGTCCTGTGGTCCCATAAGAAAAAAGAAACAAATAAAAAAGAACAAAATTATATTGTCAATATATGATAGCTAGTCAACTAACCCGCTTATTCTTCAAACCTATATTAGTTAAAAAATTTTGTCTCTTTCTCAAACATAAATATCAAAGTGACGGACCAAAACAACATATTTAAAATAAAATAGGTTTAAAGGCCGTTTATGATTATGGGGGCTTAGAAGATTTCAGCTAAAATATTGATTAATAAAATCTTTAGAAAAACAAAGTTTTTTATTCTTTATATTTATTAAGACATTTATGACACAAACCTCAATCTTAACACAATTATATAGAAAGCATGGTTAGCGGTGCACAAAATAAACACTTATCACCGAAGGCTACGACTAAATTAATTTAAATCTCTCCAGTAATTTTTTTATCATAAATATTCAAAGCCGCGTATATCCACCTTCATTGTCAATCACAGCCTGGAGCCGGTTACGCATGGATCCAATCAATTTGTCACATATGTCAGTACCCCTTAAACTTTCCCAGACTGTGAGGCAGTGATCCATAAGTGCTTCTCTAGTTCTTTCGTTTCTATTTGACCATTTTTGAACCATTAAGCCCCATAAATTTTCTATAGGATTTAAATCGGCACACTTTGCAGGCCACGGAATACGATTTAAATTTGCTCTATTATTGTCGAACCAAGTTCTAACGATTCTTGCCGTATGAATTGTTGCGTTATCTTGAACAAAGTTTATTGGAGCAACATCTTCTTGTGGATAATATAGTTGCAATGTTGGAAGGACACTCTCGTCTAATAAATCGACATAATCTTGAGCAGTGGCCCTGGGTGGTAAATTTATTAGTTCTCCAATGCCGGCTGAACTAATCCAGCCAGACATGTTAACTGTAATGCGACCAGACGCGTTGTTAGCTATGACGTGGTCTTCCGTGTATCGCGTCCTGTCAATTCGCCACAAATGTAGTCTGCCCGTTTGGGAAGATTGAAAAGTCTTTTCATCGATGAAAGCCGTCGTCGTCCAATCAAAATTTAGATACTGACGTGCGAAAATAAGTCGAGCAGCTTTATGGGCATCCGTCAACGCAATTTTTTTTGCAGGCCGCCTGTGATGCAGTCGCATAGCTTTAAGATGCCTTCTAACTGTTGAAGGGTGGACTTCAAACGCTTCCGCAAAATGCCTCGTTGGCGTAAATCCATTCATCAGGTATTGCCTTTGCATCAAGCGGCTCTGCTCTTGTGTTATAACTTGCGGGTGATGGTTGTTTCGTCGTAAGTCAATAATATTTTCCTCGTTCCCGTGGCGTCGAACCCAGCGGCGAACTGTGTTTCTTGTCACATTTATTCGTCGCGATATCTCGTGAATGCCTACTCCTTGTTCGTGCAAATCAATAATTTGGAGCCTTATTTGGTCACGATTAGCCGCAAGCATTTTATTAATTGGTAAATTATATTTTGTGAAAATATCACATTAAACTATTTTCTTAAATGACACTGACACGACACATGTTCGTAATTAGAAAATCGTAATGATAGCTTTTTGCAACGAGGTTATCATTTCATAGGTCGATTAGATAAGACATTTTAGGTCTTAACTTGACATTCAACATTTCAACCTTAAAGCAAAGTTTCAAAGTTTCGACCTTATTGCATTATGATTGTTCTAACAACATTTAACGGAAATGGGTCCCAAATTAAAGCTCGTGACTGTACTTCTACTTCTTTTGTCTACTTTGATATCTAGAAAATTTGGTCTATTCAAGTATTTTGCGTTCTAACTAAAAGAATTTCTTAACTCTAGTTGATATTTTCATCGCTGATGGTGATTAATTTATAAAGTTTGAAGCATTTTCGAAACTTTTCTTATTAAAGACATAACATCATCATCAAACATAACATAACATCACGCCCGTAATTCCCCGAAGGTTTAGGCAGAGCTGTACCTTAGCATGTACACCTACATTTTGCCGGTTGTGTTTGTTGTGTTGTTTTTTTACCATAGAATTTCCACCATATAATTTTTTCGTCTTTGACATTTCTCGGGACCTTGGGGTCCCGGACCTTTGTTAAGGCATACGAGGGGCCGAAGTCAACTCGCAGAGGCCCGTTAGGCGTTTCGAATGAAATGAGGCACCAACCGACGATTATCTTTGTATACACTTTGCAAGTGCACTGAAGGACGACCCCCGGTTGGTGCAGGACTATTGCAGCACATGGAAACAAAACATATTGGGCTATGGGTTTCGGTGTCTGTGGTGGATTGGTTACCTTGAACTATGGAATGCCCCTGCCTGACCAAGGTCCTATTAAAATAGATGGACAAATTTTAACATAGCGTTCAGTACGTCTAAACAAAGATATCCAAGCAAATAAAACACTGATTAAAGTGATTTTATTATGACCTCAAATAATAAATGGCATTGGGTAACCAACATTTTTTGTGTATTTTCGTTAGCCGATTTATTTTTCTTGTAAGTATCTAATACGTTTTTCTTATTATTTTTTTAACATTGTCCTTATTTTGGTGGTCTGAATGATTTCTAAAAGTTTGTCCATCTATTTTAATGGGACCTTATATAATTAAGACGGACAAAATCCACCATATTATTATTATGGCCTAGTACAGGTCGGTAGAATGTAGAGGTTTTAAACTTTCCTAACCAACCTCCACAAAGATTTAATACGTTAATAGCTTATTACTTGTTAAACACTAGTTCATATTTAGAACAGTATTTAAAATAAAAAAAGTGGATCTAATATATATCTAACTAACAATATGTCGTAGTTTTAGTCTCGTATACCAACCCGATCCCTATAGAACCTACACCCAGTCTTGGGGACAAAAGCGGAAATAATGGGATATGTAGTCACAAAATAGTACAATAAGACAAGTATGAAGTCTCGGATAGATTAACTTTTGTCAGCTTATCTTTATTAGCGTCATTATGTCCCCGTGTATATATGCAAATTAACTAGATTATAAGATGAATGATAATAAATCTCAACAGTAATTATAGCTGTTTGCCAGCATTTTAATGAATACGAGGAAATACTTGTATCTTTACTAATAAGAGCACGACAAGACTCTTTATCAAGACCCTGGCATTGTACTTAGTTCGTAAACATACTCGTACTTTGAATGAGAAAGAGGTCCATAGTTGGCACATTCCTCTTTACAAGAACAGATTAAGTGGTTTCATAATAATATCGATGTAACGCTAAATTGATATTTTTTGTTCGTTTAATCGATATCTATTATTTCGATACATCGTTATATCGATATAAAATATCAAGTATCGAAAATATATCAAATCCTAACTAATAAATGCGAAAGAGAGTATCTATGTTTGTTTTCGCTTTCATGCTAAAACGGCTGAACGGATTTGAATGAAATTTGTTCTACATCATGACCTGGAAAAGGACATAGGATATTTGACCTTTTATCCCGATATTCCCACGGGATCGAGACTTATGCGGGTGAAGCCGCGAGGCGCAGCTAGTACGATATATTCCCATAGCAACACCGTTGTCGCAACTGACTAAACCGCTGGAATTCAGAGCGTAAATAGACTTATATTTATCAATGTTTTATTAATTTTTGATTGTAAATCAGAAATTATATTCCTTGTTTGGTATATGAATAAAACAAAAACACAATAGAATTTTATATGCCTATAATGAAAATGATGTAATATCTTTTTCATTTTACTTGTATGGCAAAGGAAACTTTGAGATTTTATAGACAGCTTTAAGTTTCGATTGCCATACAAGTAAAATGAAAAAGATATTACATCATTTTCATTATAGGCAAACTTAGGACGCCAGGCAAAGTTAGGGTATACTATTTACCTTATATATCGATGTTTATTTTTTCGATAATATCGAAATTAATACCAATTTTTTTTAAATACCCTTACGTTACGATATAACGTCGATACTTTTTGCTACTTCTTGCATCCCTATGTCATATCATATTCAATTTTATCGTCATTATTGTCTCAGTTTGCTAAGCATTCTGAGTAGGTACCTATGTATTTGACTATCAGAACCACGGAATCTAAGAAAGAAACTGGCATCTAGACTGCTAAAATACTATACATTACATCATAACATGACGTCTATGAATATAATGGTATATCTATGAATGAGTTCGAAAGAAAAAAACAAAACAATAACGGTAAATAAAACATGTTGACTGGTTACAGAACTACTTTTTAGTGCACCGTCGAACTATCATAGTGAGTAACGTGTTTTCGATAACATCATAACATCACGCCTTGGCTCCCCTAAGGGATGGGCAGAAGTGTACCTAATAGTACTCCTACATTTCGCCAGTTATGTTTAAGTCCCATGTAATAGGGGGCGAGCCTATTGCCATCAATCGGGCACAAATCCAGACTCCGGGCTGCGACTGAGACATTCCAGATGGAAAACCCAATTACACTTTGCCCGACCCGCGAATCGAACCCGGGTCCTCATTTTAAGCAGTAGCACTTGCGACCACTAGACCAACGAGGCAGTAATAATATAGGTACTAATAATAATATACTGCTACAATTATACCTACTTAACGATATCAAAAGATATTTTAGGCTACATCGTTCACAGACGGTTGGGTTTACGTGATCTCTAAAAGTAAGAATAAACTTCGAAGTGGAAAGCGTCAGCCTATTCAAAACTGGATCGCGGCTGCATTGTTCCACTTAACCCCAGAAACTTTCTCTCATTTTCCGAAAGCCTGTTCAATTTTATCTGGGGTGTTATTTTGGTCTCAATACATGACATGGCGTTTTACTGCTGAATTACTGATCAGAGACCTTCCGGTTTTCATATATCAGAGTATAATGTATTAGCGTTCATTGAAATGAGCTGACAGATTCACTACCTTCTTTTCATGTCAAATAAAGCACATTCTATCTATACAGGGTCAAATTAAATTAGCTAGTAAAACTCCGCAGAGATCACATCTGCGTATCGATATCTAAATACCTACGATACAACGAAAAAAACATTGCTTTTTTTTGGGGTCCAACGACCGTATGTATTGTAGTACTTGAAATATCAGTTAAAAAATATCTATTTGTGTATGACAGAGACATGATGAGTATCGATAAAACATACGTACATCAAGTAAACAACAATACCAGCGATGGTTGACAACCAAAAAAAAAAAATTTTTTTTGGTTGTTTTTAGACATCAAAAGCGTCTGTTGAGTTTCGCTAGTTAATTTGATTTCACCCTGTATATCTAACTTGATCTAACTTGTAACATTTTTTCTCAACAAGAGAAAAATAAGACAAGTGGGCCTACTAAACATTTTATCAGTCTTATACATTAACGACATCCAAAGTGTTTCCAGAACAGAGGACAACATCAAAAGGTAGGTCGAAATTACAAATTAAAGGATCAAAGTAAATCCAAGTACGAATTAACGGTATAAATTATTCCGTACGAGGGCGACGGTTTTTCCCGTTGCCATGCCATCGCCTGAAAATCGTAGTTTCGTTTATTTTAATGACGATGTCGCGTGTGGCGCTTACAGTTCTTAAGAGGAGTTAATAATTAAGTTAAATTCGTGTTAGAACCACAGTAATTACTGCCGTGAACACTTGTCAATGTTTGTGAAAGTTTAATCAGGGTGTTTTACTAAGACGGTTGGGCGACACGGCGTATCCGCTGCGAGAAAAAATACCAGCCGATCTGAGGCCCTAGTGTGAGTTTCTTTTACCACCGACTTTACGCGTTCGGCGCTCCAATTGGCAGCCAGCCGGCCTTCACCAGTGAACGGCCAATCGGAGCGCCAAACGCGGTTGATGCGTAAAATCGAGATGGTTAAAATAAACTCACACTAGGGCCTCGGTTCTTTAAAAATCTTACCGAGAAAACTTAGCGACCTTGAAGTGTGCTGTCGTTCCATTGATGCTAGGGATTCACACCATTGACAGATCATTCCAAGGTAACTTCGTTTAAGTTTTTACAGAATAGACCGTAAGGCCCCTCCTAAAAGGATGGTGTTGTCTATGGAAACGTGATATTGATGGTATGGTGAATGGTCAATTAACTTATAGCCCTTTACTCAAAGCAAAGCTTGTAAAGTCAATCTTTTAAGCAAATCGTATAAAGCCATCTGAGACGCAGAATGCTAAAATAAAATTGTTACAAGAAAAATCTAAAGTTTCTCACACAAGTTACGTTAGCGTTGCAAGAGTATGTTGTGGTTGTTTCACGTTAGTACCTTGTTGGGTTTCTCTCAATTTATAATTGAACGATCTCTGAACCAAAATATTCATTGTTTAACAGCTGGAACTGTGAATGATTCTCAAATCATATTGCCGTGAACAGCGCGCTTGATACCGTGGTTGGATGACAGGCTAGATAAAGGACACGCTATACTCTACTGAGATGTTAATACGTCGGGAAGCAGTTAACAGTATCATTTGCTTTTAAGTGTTCATTGTTCACAATGATTTGCGAACGAATAACATCACATTTTTTATAGATGTGAAATTGATCTTTCCGGTCTGTTTGGCTGGTTTAAACGGCAACATTCTTTACGGCTTAGGTTGTTATTTTGCAGACTGATACCATTGTAGTCAGAAATAATTAAACGACTTTCAATTTCAACATTTGTCACGTTCAGAACTGCGTGTCAAGGCTAGTATACAAACAAAAATTCCGCTCATAGTGCTAGGTATTGTATACAAACAACAATGTCGATACATTGATACTCCAATTCAAAAAGATCTATCCGATTTGCGCCCTTGAGATGGTTTCTTATAAATATACGTGTACAAGCCTTTTGAAATCAGATTTTTCGAGGAATTCCTTTGGGAAATGCCTCTGAGATTCAGTCCATATATCGTAGGATTTCTTATACGGGTGGCAATATATGGTTGATTAAAATGAGATTTGAAGAAATGATACGGTTTGAGTACCAAAGGAGACTGTGAAAGGATTTATCGTAACCAATAAGTAGATAGGTCTATAGAATAAAGGTTTTGGTTGTGAATAATGCTATGCATAGGCTTTAATGTTTTAATAAGTAGGTACTGTACAACTATTTTCTAAATGTCCCTCGGCAAACTGCAGGTGCAGACTGGACGCTCTCAATTGACTTCCATATCTATTGAGAGAGTCCGGTCTGCACCATGTGCAAAGGAAACTGATAAAAATCCGACGACTGACGAAACACGAAGTTTGCCGAGGGACATTAAGAAAATAGTTGCTCTGTACGTGGTAAAGGACTTTTTATAAATGGAGAAAAAACAAGCATTGATTCCACGCGATTGCATTTTGCCTTTAAACATTATAATCCACGTTTCGTTATAAAGTATGATAGAAAAAGACATGTTGCATCGGCCCTAAAAATAAATTGGGATATCAAAAACCAATCAAATCCATTTATTTGCCAGAATGTAGGCTTACAATGTATGATGATCTTAAAAATATAATGGCCTCTTTACATTCTACTATCACATATGGTGTGCTTTATCCTGCACAATACTATATTATTTTAAATAAAACCAAAGAAAAAAAAAGACAGCAACAACAAATAAGAACTCATGCATTAGGATTTTAATGGAACAAATTAATTAATGGATGTCAAAGTTATACGATAAGGGCAGGAGAATTATGATGATAGTGATCGTGTTTAGTTATACTATGACATTTTTCAGCACTTTCATTTAGTTTGGTAAACGCCGTATGCTTTAGAACCGAGTAAATACAGTCCTTTCACAATTATTTTACCTTTGGCAGCATTCCAACAGTAACCTTATAACAATGAGAATAAAGATCATTGGGATCCAAAATCAGAAGTAAAATAATGTGACAGGACTGAATGTAAAACTGTGTATTCAAATTAATTACGTGTGCACTCGACAAGAAAGCAGCATTTGATACACGAATGATATCACGCGATCATTAGTGAGAGCGCGGTCAATTTATTCATCCTATGGCTTCATTAGTGTACAGTTCCTGATGTAGCCAGATATCCGGGTTGCTTTGGTATCGTTGATGTCCATGTTTTTAGAAGTGAGAAAGTAGAAAGAGATGAACTTATACTTGTTATAGACTTATATTATTATTATTGTTTGATTGCTATTGTCAGGTCCAAAGCAATACAAAAACGTTCACTGCTGATCGAAATAATTCATACAAGTTACTTTCAAAGTCAAAGTCAAAGTCAAATAATTTATTCAATTAGGCACGTTTGAACGTCAAAATGTACAAAACTTTAATGAATTATCAAGAAGTCGATCATTGTTACTCTTGAATAACAGTGTATTTATTTTTATTTATGTCAATTATTATTTATGTTAAGAATCTCATTGTTGATCTTCTCAAATACTGGTTTACGCCTAACCTATTGTAGAAGGTATCATGAATTTGCATTAATTTGACCGAGCGGGCGAAGCGTCTCTGCTTCTAGTCTGGCAAAATTTGCTTTCGTGTGTCAGTTTGTTGGTACTCCTCTACAGGTCGTATTTTAAAACCGATCTGGACGAAACTTGGAATACAGGTTTTATGACTTTATAGTTTTTTTTTGTCGCCGGGAATTTTTGATTGGAGGGGCACTTCTCCAAAAAGGGGCAAAAAGGGGGCTACTGGATATCTCCGCCTTATGAGATCCGATTTCGATGGTTCTTTTTTATTTGAAAGGTTAGTAACTTTAAAGTGGTCTCATAAAAATTTGGTGAAGATCTGACGAGGATCTTGGGCGTGATGAGCAGAATAGACCCTCAAAATGCAGTAAATTGCTCACTTTTAGATTTCTACCAGTGGAATCAGCCCTTTAACGACTGGGTAGGGATTTATGGAGCACCTGGGCCCACCTTCTCATCCCAAAACTAGAGAATTCTGAAAATAATTTAAAAGATTTGTGGTATATTAACATAATACGCCTTGTTTTCCAAAAGGGTTGGGTAGAGGTGTACCTGTAGTACACTCAAATTTAGCCAGTTACGTTTTGAGTCCCATGTGCCTCTTGCCATTAACCGAGCACAATTCCAGACTCCTGGCTGATACTGAGAAAGTCCTGTTGGAAAAACCCAATAATACTTTGCCAGACCTGGGAATTGAACCCAGGACTTCATGCTTAGCAGTACCGCTTGCGACCACTAGACAAACGAGGCAGTCTATTAATTGTTGCAAAAAAAATTGGGCTCGCGAGGTCTACTGTTCATAGAACGAGTAGATATAAATAAGACTATAAATGTCAAAACATTTTGCATTGTAGAAGATTCATACTAATCAACACTTAACCATGTCTATTTAAAATAACTACATGCAGATTAACTGAGATAAATCCTTATTAAAGTACGACCTATCTTAGATCCAAGTGATAACATTAATGACTTAAGAACCGAGTTTCCGTTACTATATTAGTCGTTGACTCCTCTTGTGGGAGAGTTTGATAAACGGTAAGTTATTTCATTATTATGTGACACTGATATGACCAAAGTTTTCTGTGATTGATGAGGGTTCATTCATCGGAGTTACTACCGGGTCTACGATACGGTTTTGTATCTCACCGAACAACTTTTTTGTAACAACAACAACAACTTTTTTATGTTACCGAACAACTGTTTTTACCGAACGCTTTTGGCTACTTACTAATTATTTGTTTTTGTTTGAACCTACGTTTTAACCTCACAACCTTTTTAATAATTTTGCTTTACCTACATTTTTTTGTATTGCCTCGCTGATCTAGTGATCGCAAGATGCGCATGAGCATGGTCTCATGGTCAGGTCTGGTAAAGTGTTATTGGGTTTGTCCATCAGGAATTCAGAATCAGCTTGGAGTCTGGATTTGTGTCCGGTTGCTGTCAATAGGGTCGCCTAGTATTACATGGAACTTTAAAACATAACTGCCGATATGAAGGTGTACTAATAGGTACGCCTCTGCCTAACGGTTCACGTAATACAGTGATGTTATGTATTTTTGTTATGAATTACAAATTAAGCTTAAACCCATGGCCCCCCAACTATGTTGGGGTCGGCTTCCAGTCTAACCGAATGCAGCTGAATACCAGTATTTTACATGGAGTGACTGCCTATCTGACCTCACAGCCCAGTTACTGGGTAATACTGGTTGTCAGACTTTCGGGTGTCTGACGACCCGAAACGACTGTCAAAGATCCACGAATGACAACCGGGACCAACGACGGCTTAGTGTGCGTTCTGAGGTACGCATCTATGGGTACGTACAAGTTGTTTTTTTATTACATTTGCATGACGGTATGTCATCGTGTTTTAAGACCGCGTGTACGCAAAAGCCAAGGGTAACTAGGGACATTTTAATGTAGGACAAATGTTTCGTAATCAGTCAAATCACTTGCCTTCAAACCACTTTGTTATTGCTCAGTGAAATGTGCGTGTTAGTGTACAATGAAATAAAGTGGTCACGACATTGGGATGTAGTGGACTCGCTTGAGACTTAGAAGTTATTTTTCTCTGGTCAACACGAAGTAGGTAAATAAGTGCAAGCGTTCAAATGTGTCCATACTCTAAGAACTCGGCACCAAACAGTGTGTTCAGCACTAGTTCAGTCTCGAATACTGAAGTTGTTTGGTCATGTCTCGAAGCGGAATCATGATTCCGTAGAGCGTGTAGTCGTGCAGGGCACAGTAGATATATAGAGTAATATACCAGGCGAGAAGTTGGAAGCCTTGGTAATGAATGCGCCAGACTGTCATTCTAACAGAACCAGATGGAGGGAGATCGTGAGGTGAGCTACGACCACAGCTGTGATTGGACAAAAATCCTGACCACGACCGTTCTGTCAAGAGCGAAGCGAAGACGAACAATGGGGAAGGTTAATAATAGCTCATATATAGTGGTTACAATATTAGCCAGAAAGCCATTACCACCGTGGTTGCAGGGTGTATGACTATACTATGACTGACGCCCTAGGATCTAGGGAGCGCTTAGCGTTTTAGGTAGTGACTACAATGATCTTAACGACGCACAGTTACGTATCACGACACTTATAGCATTTAGACTCTCGCAGACAGGCGTGCCGCGACTATGATGGAACAATTGCTATGAAAACTTCATGTAAATTGTTCTAACAGCGATGCGTCGCGCTGTCGCTTCGCGCAGTCGGGTCACGACTGTCTACGGGAGCGTTTAAGTTTGACGTTATGTTTAGTCATGTCGTTCCAACCGAAATGCGTAACCACCAAACTTTCGTTTTTATTGCATGGACATAGCTTCTTCTGACCGGCTCGAGCTGATTCGAAGTCGATAACTGCGGTCACTCCCTAAAGCACCTATTGAAACTCGTAGAGGATTTTTTTGTGAACTCGTGTAGCTACGACTTTAAACGTTGTGGGTATTCGTATGACTAAGGTTGACAAACATCTAAGCGAAAGGTCAAGCCAAGATAATGGTCCAGATAAGACAAATAATTTACGATTACAATGGTTGGTTACTTTGACAGATTAAAACTTATCTTAAGTTTGTACCACTCTAGTGAATATATCAGCCTAGGGCCGTGTCTTATTTAAAAGCGATCAAAGTCAAAGTCAAAGTCAAATCTTTTATTTCAAATAGGCCCGTATAAGGCACTTTTGAACGTCAAAAATTTACATAAAAATTTAATTGATTCTAGTGGCCCCTTCCAAAAGGTAGTTTTCGCATGGAGAAGAATGGGCAAGAAACTCCACCGTTACTCTTTTAAAATGTTTTACAATATTTTGTATAAGTACATTAGTTATATAATTATATGTGAGGACGATGCACCTAGAATAAAATTATTATACCACAATAGGTAAAAAGAATTAAGAATTAAAAATGAAGCAACAACAGATAAACTAATTATGTGATAGATACATGGTGCTCACATCGTCGCGCGAATACGCGATAGATCGCGTGCATGTCACTTTTTGTTCGGAAAACCTAAAAGCGCCCTCTGTCGCTGTTGCAGTGGTGGCCCAGTGCAGTGGTGGCTCAGAGGTAACGGCCGCGACTTACAAGTTATAGGTCGTAGGATCAGGTATCAGGTACTTTGTGTAAATTATTTCATCACCACTGCTCTGAAAACGGTGAAGGAAAACATCGTGAGGAAACCGGCATGTCCTAGAACCAAAAATTCGAAGATATGTGACATTTACCAACCCGCACTGGGCCCGCGTGGCAGATTACAGCCCAGTCCTTCTCGAAGAGAGGAGGCCTCTGTCCCAGCAGTGGGAACATTATAGGCTGATTATGTCCTCTGTCGGCGCGACCACGCGTTCAGGTTCACCGAACAAAAAGCTCGAACGATCGTGTATTCACGCGACGATCGCTTCTAAATAGGACGCGGGGTAAATATGATAATTTATGTTTTGCTGTTATTATTAAAACTTAACACTCAATCTGCCTAGCCTTTACCCAATTATACTGGGGTCGAGTCTAACCTGATGCAGCTGAATGCCTATGCTATATACCTAGCTGAGTATATCTGAATATGAATAAGTAATATAATATGAATAAGTTTATGCTTTATGTATTTATTGTATATGTAAATGGTACACCACTGACTACCTGCAGTATTGTCTCTCCTGTTACCTTTAATCCATCCAAAGGTTGTCTGTAAAAGATCGCTTTAAGCAATAAGACCGCCCATTGTGTCACCCTATGTAAAATTTCTAAATTTATGTCTGTAATTTTTATGGTGTACAATAAAGAGTATTATATTCTATTCTATTCAAATACCAGTATTTTACATGGAGCGACCGCCTATCTGACTTCCACAACCCAGTAACTGGGTAATACGATACCCCTTGGTAAGACTGGTTGTCAAAATTTCGGGCGTCAAAGATAACACACGCGAATAACAGCCGGGACCAACGGCTTAACGTGTTTTCCGAGGCACGGAGGAGTCTTGATATATAAAGATGATCACCCATCCACAGACCAACCGCGGCAAGCGTAGCTTAACCTGATGGATCGACCCGTGCGGCATTACTTAGCCACGAGCTCCTCCTCACGAGCTATTATTGAAACTTAACACTCTTGAAGATTAATGTTAGATACAAACAGAAATCTTAAGTCATAAAAAAGACTGAAAAAGACAAGTAAGTTTCATCCTTATATGTTGTTTTTCACAGCATTTATATGTTTTATTTTTCAAGATGACCAAACAGAACAGAGGAAAGTTTACAAATAATAGACCATAAAACATAGACACGGCTACGGCGTTTAAATCAGGAAAAGTCGTGGGTGTTCCAAAACAATAATAAAAAACTTTTCTTATATCCAAGTTTTAGTGTTTTCGAACTAAATCCTTTGTCCCAGATATTTTCTTTATTTTTACTACTTTTGTAATGGATTTAATGTCGTATAAAGTTAATTTTAACTGGTGTCCCAGTATGGGTCAGAAGACTCAGGTTAGCTTCAAGTAGGTACTTGAAAATAAATTGTTATGAAACGATTTCTACTGCCAAAAAAGTTTTGCCATAAAACTATATTCCATTTGAAATAAGATTAGACATTTAAACAAACCCTTTTTTACAGTCTGTTCAACCGATTCTGACTTCTATACAGTAGGCACTAGGATGGCATTAAAAGCAAAAAAAGTGGTTACAAAACCAACTGTTTACTGCAGCTGCCATTTGTCATGCCAATAGAAGTCAAAATCGGTTGAACGGACTGTAAAAAAGGTTGAGTTAAATGTCTAATCTTATTTCAAATGGCTTATAGGTAGGTGGACCTACTGGTTTACATTCGAAAAAATTACATGATTTCAAAACATTTTTCACACTACAGAAAGTCTGTAAAGAAAGTTTTTCAGCTTCACTGCTTAAAAATCATCGTTTAGGTACTTATTCTAGCAAAATAAAACACTGAATATTTTTTGCACATGTCTATTTTCGATGTTTAGTAAGTATTAAATATGTATTAGCATAAGTTAATAAGTTGTTATGAATGTATGTAGCAGCTTAACTGCTTAACATAAAATATGTAAATAAATATCGAACGATCGCTTACAGTTGTACAAACATTTTAGTAATATACTTTAAACAATATCTTATTATTTTATTACCATTTTGACACGACGCGCGACATGTGTTCTGCGTTCACAATTCATTTGCCAAACATGTAAACAAACACGAGTTTTAAGAAAAAGAACTGTAATGCCTCCTTATAAGGTTCAGTTTGCGCTACCATTTCATATTTTTTATGACTTTTTCAACAGTAATAGTCAGTCTAAAATCAATTTTATTTACACTTGCATAAAGTTTATGTTTGTTTAAGTTGAAAACTAGTGTTTTTTACATGTTTGGCAAATACATTGCGAACGCAGATTAGTGTACGATTTATAACAGTAGGTAAAACAGTAGGTACTTCGCCGTGTCACCGATGAATTCCGTGTGAACGTTATTATATGGCCGATTCCTATAATTTACGAACCGTTTTGGTTAAAATTAAGACTTTTGTATCTACCAATAATGAAGCAAAGACCTCAAAGGTTTGCATAGTAGACCCTCCCTTATGGAAGTAGCTATCAATTATACGAATGCGCCATGATATTTGTTATGTAACCAGATGTCAAAACGTCATACATATAGTTTTCTGACAGCTGCGCGCACAGACTACTCTAAGCCGACGGCGCGCGAGTCGATTACCACAGACTACATAGTGATACTACGTATGTCGATTACCGACTTTAACGGAATATTGCCATTTTTAAATATTATACTTTTTTATTTATGTAGAATTAATTATTGTATTTTATTTTATTTTTTATATCTTAATTATATTTCATGGTATGCTGCACCGGTCGACGTCATAACGTCAACGCCGGCTGTCACTGAAAACCAGCGCTGGGGCTCTGTCTTGCATAGGGTCGCAGCATCATGCTGAGCGATGGCCGTTTTGCGTGAATGTGACGCATATTTTCCCTAAACTTGTTTCCATTTTTTAATTTTGTGTTCTTTTTTTTTGCGTCATATTTATCGCAAATAAACGTATTTTCTTTCTTTCTTTCTTCTATCACAGGTAAAATTAGCTTACGAATCTATTTTTATCTAGTTTGCCAATAAAAAATGCTACCATTGGTAAGCAAAATGATTCGTATACGTTTATAGGAACCGAGTATTAGTCAACAGACTGTTCTGACCTACCTTAAGATAATTAAGTTAAGTACTATGGGATCCTTTTGATCGTCATCATTGCCTTTTTCCAGTTCGATTTGTTACCTGGAGTGACTGTTTATCTGACCTTCATAACCCAGTAACTGGGTAACATGATCCTTTTGATATTGGTGTGGATATTATATAGCAATCGCTCCATGTTACATAGCGTTATTTAGCCATATCATGTTCTTATAGGCAATAGAAGTTGACCCAACTTAGTAGTTGTAACAGCCTAGTATTTTCAGCCTTGGCAAACTATATCGCGTCATCGATTTACCTTTTGTTGTGGTACTACAATACTTGTTTATCTTTCTATCAATGTAAGTAAATGTATTGAGAGATTGAGATCAACGGTTTACCTGAAAATACTGCAGAAAATCTTATTAAAACAGTCATTCAACTGAGTAAATCTGTATCCTGTGATATCAAGGAAGAAGATGTGCTGAGTGCTGTACGAGTAAGGAAGTTAGACCCCGAGAACCGCAATCCAAGAGCGGTCATTGTTAACTTGGGCAGTACGCGTCTGAGAGATGTCATTTTAACATCCGTAATGAATTTTAATAAAGCAAACCCCTCTGAAAAGCTAAACTCTAATCATCTGGGTTATGGAGGTCCTGCAAAGCCAATATATGTTTCCGAACACCTTTCGCCTCTCAACAAACAAATACATGCAGCAACAAGAAAGGCAGCGCGCGATAAAGGGTACAAATATGTATGGGTGCGAGATGGGAGAATACTTATCAGAAAAGCTGATGGAGAGCAAGCGAAACAGATAAGAAGCCTCGATGCTGTGACTTTGCTCTGAACAACACAAAAGGAGAAAACTGACAAAATTCCGTAAGTTAAAGTGAAGCATTCAACATTTATTACCAAAATTTTAGAGGTATGAAAACCAAACTGGACGATATAAGAACAAATATCCTACTATTCAACTACGATATCATTATTGGCACGGAGACCTGGTTAGATGATAGCGTTAACGACGGTGAAATACTCGACTCCAGATACCACCTCTATCGCAGGGACAGAATCTCAACTACTCTTGGCGCCAAGAGAGGTGGGGGTGTACTGGTGGCTGTCAGTAAAAATATAGACTCTGTACGCATGACAAAATGGGAAACGGAAACTGAAAACTTATGGGTCAAACTTAAAGTATCAAAAGGAATAATATCACGAAACATCAACATCTGCGCTGTATATATGCCACCACCTGTAAATCAAATCTCACTTGATTCGTTTCTGGATAAAGCATCTTCAGTCATTGATTCAACAGGAGACGACACGATAATAGCCGGTGATTTTAACCTTAGTAGTCTAAATTGGGTCTTAGACCAAACTGTAAGTAGTACCACATGCACAAATGCCAACAATGTTAAAACTAAGTTGGACTACTCACTGGTAGACTTTATCTCATATAATAATTTTTTCCAAATAAATACTGTTAAAAACTGTTATCATAAAACGTTGGATTTAATATTATGTAATTTCCCTGGGGGGCTTGTCACTGAATGTAAAAATCCAATATCTCTAGTGGACATCTATCATCCACCTTTAGAGGTCTTTGTAAAAAATACTGTACCGTCATCATTGCAAAACAAGAACATGGTTAGAAGGAACTTTAGAAAAGCTGACTACACGTTAATCAACAATAAACTGAAAGCCATAGACTGGCTGAATGAATTGTCTTGTCTTTCTGACGTTAACGCTATGGTCGAAATTCTCTACGGACACCTAAGCGATATTGTGGACGACTGTGTACCACAATTAAAAGTAAAAACCCATAAGTATCCTATTTGGTTCTCTAAACCACTCATTAGACTTTTAAATGAGAAAGAGAAACTGAGAATTCGGTTTAAAAAATATAAAAATCCCAGGGACAACTACGAGTTTAAAATGCTCAACGATAGAGCCAAACTAATGATAAAAGATTGCTATAAAAATTATGTGAATAACATTGAAAGCGGTATCAAATATAACCCTAAATTGTTTTGGTCTTTTGTTAAGGCAAGAAAATCCAAATCTGGCGAAATCCCCTCGGAAATGTCTCTGGGTACCGATACTGCAGCTGCAGGAGATGAGATTTGTGAACTCTTTGCCGCCCATTTTTCATCCACGTTCATACAATCGGTGGGGTCAAAAGAATATACCAAGCCTTTTACTTATGACCAACTTGCGCTTTGTAAAATTAAGTTTACTGAAAAAGATGTCTTAAGCGTACTAAAAAAATTGAATGTGTGCAAGGGACCAGGCCACGATGGTTTTCCGGCACTATTCGTAGCAAGATGTGCATCTGGCTTAGCCTTCCCACTTAAGTTAATTTTCAATTTCTCAATTAAATCAGCGCAATTCCCTGCTAAGTGGAAAATCGCAAATATTGTTCCAATATTCAAGAAAGGCGAATCCAAAGATGTTAAAAACTATCGACCTATATCACTCCTGTCAATATTTTCTAAAGTGTTTGAGTCGCTGGTATGCCCTATTCTGACATCGCATATCAAAACACAATTAGCTCCCCAACAGCACGGATTCTGCAGTGGCAAATCAACCACAACTAACTTAGTGCAATATGTTAATGATCTTAGCATGTCCCTTGACTCCCGTATGCAGGTGGATGCCATCTACACCGATTTCAGTAGTGCATTCGACAGGGTTGACCATTTGGTCCTAGTAAAAAAGCTCGAAGACTACGGCGTACATGGCCACTTGCTTCGGTGGTTTGAATCCTATCTAACAGGCAAAAAGCTAAAAGTTGTGGTGAAAGGATATGAGTCAAAACTGTTCACTGCGACATCGGGCGTACCACAAGGTTCGCATATGGGTCCTATTCTTTTTTTGATTTTCGTCAATGATATCGTAAATTCGATAAAATACTGCAAGTGCTCTATTTTTGCAGATGACTTAAAACTATATAAAAAGGTAAAATCACATCACGACGTTGCTCAAATTCAAGAGGACCTGAACTCTGTAGCCGATTGGTGCCTAAAGAACAGGATGTCACTTAACGCCAGCAAATGTTATCACATCTCATTCACGAGGAAAAAAACGGCGCTACTGTCAAGTTACACGCTCAATGGTGTGCCACTCGAGAAAGTAGAAACAATTCGAGACTTGGGAGTACAGCTTGATAGTAAACTCACTTTCAAAAATCATTACGACATAATAATCTCTAAATCTTCTAAAATGTCTGGTTTTATCAGAAGGACATGTAAGGATTTCCGGTCTACCTCAACCCTAAAACTTTTGTACAACGCACTAGTACGTAGTACGTTAGAATACGCGTCTCCCGTCTGGAACCCCCAGTACCGTGTCCATGTTAACCGCATAGAGCGTATACAAAAGAAATACTCTTGGCATCTACGATACAGATGTGCCAGCTGCCCGAGAAATGCTCAATATCACCAGCGACTGTCTCACTTCAACATGACTTCTCTTGAAGTACGCAGAGATTTGTCTGACCAAATTTTATTTTTCAAAATTATTCGCAACCTCGTAAACGTTCCCGAGTTATTAGCTGGAATTTCTTTATCTATACCTCGCCGTACACTTTATAGATCTACCCGTACTGTAGAGACCTTTCAAATATCCAAGTCAAGAACTAATCTTGGTTCGACTGCACCTTTAAATCGACTGGTGAAAAGTTATAATAAAATAAGCACGCGTTGTAATAATATCGACATATTTTGCAACACATTGCTACAATTTCGTCGAAACGTACAGGACTCTAAAGAAAATAATAATGAAGACCCTTAATGGGTTGGGTACACCTCAAGTGAATAAAGGGAAAGGAAAGCATTCACTGACAATCTCCACCCGTTCTTAGTCACTGATTAGTCACGAAATTTTGTTGTGTGATTTCTGTTCTGTATTCCCGTAAACCTATTATAAGATTGCGTATTATTTTAATGTAGGTAATTGTTAATTTAATTTAATTTCAATTGTTTCAATTTAATTTCATTTTAATTGTTTTAATTTAATTGTGTTAATTTAAAATTCTAATTGTTTTAATTTAATTTTGATTGTGTATATTAATTTTATTTGTTTTAATTTAATTTTAATAGTTTTAATTTAATTTTAATTGTCTTAATTTAAATTTAATTTTAATTATTTTAATTTAATTTAATTGTTACATATATATTCTCATTTGCTTATGCTTATTTGTTAATCTGATTTTTATTTTATTATTTGTTTGTATAATGTTTTTTTAGGCGGTTATTCTGCAAGTGCTGTGCACTCCTATAATTGACAAGTTCACTCTAATCAAAAAATTCTACTGTGTTTATTGTATGTGTGTTAGTGAATAAGTTGTTGGAGTGCCATAAATAAATAAATAAATAAATAAATATTTACAATTTCTTTAATCAAAATAAAAACAGTTTTCATAATATTATTTCGTTTACTTGGTTCATCATGCATCAGCTTTACAAGCGAGTTGCTCAGTGTTGAGTTCTCTATCGTGACGTCATCATAACTGAAGCGGGGGATTCCTCCGTCCTCATGTTTTATACTTCCGTTAATTTCCTACGATTCGATATCTGTGTACCTTTTGTAATAGCATCGTATGGCGATGACGCACCGACAGGGGACAACCCATGTTACACAGATGAACATTTTGGTTTGATCTCATTCGTCTGGAACCTACTTTGATGTGGTTTGAGGACGATGGTCGGTTATGATTATCGTATTGCTGTGAAACCACAGACTCTGTGGTGTTTGTATAGTGCAAAGTGCGTGTAGAGTGCCACGAAGATCTTTTGGCGCCTGAATGACGTTGGCAGTGGGGCGTTTAAAAGATGGCGGCGTTAGTTCCGATTTTGGCCACGTGCCAAAAGAACCTTGTAATGTACCTTTAACACTGTATGACACACTGACAGGGGCCAATCCCTGACATGCAGCTGGACGTTTTGGTTTCATCCTGCTTGATCCTATTCGTCTGGGACCTACTTTGATGCGGTTTGAGGACGACGGACAGTTATGATTATCGTATTGCTGTGAAACCACAGACCGTGCTGTTTGTATACTAACTTAGTGCAAAATGCGCGCAACTATCAGCTACCTATATCATGTACTAACAGTTATCTAAACAACGGGACGTCTTAAATTACATTGTTACCAATTTTCTATCAATGGGCAAAATGTTATGATTTAGGAAGACGGATAACTAATTAATAACAACTCATTGGTGCCGATTCTCTTGTCACAAATGCCTCTAAACTAGACTAAAAATCACCAAAATTTAGTTTATTCCTGTCAAACGATGATTGCCCATTCTGAAATAGACTAAAGTGACACAACTTAACTATATTTTAGTTTGACACCACTAAGATGGCACAGATTTTAATTTAGTGAAAATGACAACTTTGCTATTTTGAATTTGACATTTTTTCACCTAAAATTTTAATTTTCTACCTAAATCTGACCATTTTTAATCGCGGTTAAAAATGGTGTACTTATTTAAATGTGGAATACTATGTTGTCATGAACTAAAATTCACACGAACACCTCGACTTCGGGTGCAAAAACAGTACTGTATATATAATTTTTTTCTTTTCTTTTGCTTAAGTATATCTCTAAAATGGTGTGTCCTATCGCAAAAATAATGAAAATTTCGACGTCCTTTATGAAATCCTTATACCCCTAATAATCAACACGTAGGTAATATTTTTTCTTATTTTCCATGCAAAACGTGAAAAATTCCATATAAAACAATCGAGGCTGCCCCCCCTGCGCGCCTCCGGCTCTAAAAAAAGTCACGGGGTAGGGCAAACTAGTATGTACCACGTGGAGTCGCGATTGTCAAATTCGATTTAGTTGAGTCAAAATAATTTTTAAATTTAGAGACTTATTATTGCAGAATAGCGTTAAGATTCTCATAGTAAAAAGTAAGGAATTTTAGTGATAGTTTAGTTCGGTGTACAAGAGAATCGGCACCACTGTGTGTTTATTTAATTTTCTGGGTGGCTAGGATCCTATTTCATTTTCCGTGTCCCAGTTATAACTTCCGTAACTTTCGGCCGAGGTTAAACGAATATTACATTAACAGACATAATGGGAAGGTAGTAGTAGGGATGTGCCGATAATATTCAGCTTCATCCGGTTAGACTGGATGCTGACCACACCATAGTTGGGAAAGGGCTAGGCAGATTGATTCTAGTAGGGCCGTGCCGATATTGTTGACTTATTTGTAACTATAAGTAGGTTGACTTTTTTCTTTTTGACTTATGTAATTCTGACGTTCGAAAAGTGCTGATTCTCAGCCTAGTTTGAATAAATCACTTTTGAATTTTGAAAAACCTAAAAACAAAATCCTGTTGATGGATTTATATTCGACAAACAAATTCATTGTTGTCCAAAACTGTACTGCGAGTAAAAGCATGTTACACACATTCTAAACTGCTGTCATGCATACCAATGACAGTGACAAGTGTTGCAGCACAAACAAACTGTTACGTCGATTCTACTATTACGTCATGACATACCTTTACCATGTAAGTAGCAGGATGGTGAATAGACAATGTGATCTAATTTTTAAATTCATTGTTCTTCTTTCAAATCTGCACGAATAGCTAATAAATTAAATCAGCATAAAGTATTCCACCGCTGGGTATAGGCCTCTCTCAGGTTGCGTCACAACACCCAGTTCTCCGTCTTCCGCATCCAGTTTTTTTGAAGTGAAAATTTCTTCAGGCGCATTGAGCACTTTTTGGGTGAACAAAAATCATGGAACTCGCGTCATCGTCACCGAACGCTTTCCATGAGCTATATGTATACGGTCTATATAATTATGTGTACTTTTTGGGTGAACAAAAAGCGTGAAAATCGCGTTATCGTCACCGCACGTTTCCCATGAGCTATACCTATGTATATTGTTTTCACTTCTATCGGCAGTCCCCAAACACTGCCCCGCATTTATTTTTTGTGGATGGCGTCTTGCATGTCAATGTAGGAGGTTGCCGGCTGCTTAACCGGGCTAATTAATGGATTTCTCAATAAATTTAGACCTCCAGTCAGGGCATAAAAATTATAAACTAAGCGACTACTCACTAAGGGCATCCCCTGTGGGGGCTGTGGGGTACGGACCTCAACTTAGGGTGTCTCTGGGGGAGGGCAGCAAGGGACAGGCTGGATCGGATAAAATTCCGTCTCCAGTCTGTCTCAGTCACCTTCTTAAAGTCGTCGGTCCATCTAGCTGGAGGAGAACCACGCTACGCTTGCTGAATATCTCATGCATTGATAAAAATTAACAATAAGATAGTAGTTGTATTAACTGACCAGGGTGCAACGGACGTACATTTAAAGGGGATGCGCTGAGGTAGCCCGCGAAATTGAAATTTCCTTACGTTTTTTGCAATTTTCAGGTCCGCGTTAGGTTGTATATTGATTAAAATATGATTCACCTCCGTAACAAATATGGCTTTACTTAATTATAATAATTAGAATCAGCAATACAACTCCTTAAGTTAGAATTGGCTTCAAATGTCACAATTTCATGAAATAGTCGTTCAATAGGGTAATATGAACTTAGAGAGTTGTATTGATGATTTTTATGATTTTAATTCTATAAATATTTGTTACGGCCGCGAATCATATTTAGTTCAACATACAACTTGATATTGACCTGCAAATTTCAAAAAACGTACATACTTAAGAAAAATTGAATTTCGCAGGCTACCCTGAGGCTTTCGCCTCAAATGTGATATTTAAGGCGACTAGCATTCGTTGAGGCAAGTTTTAAAACTTATATTGTTATAGGCAAGACATATCAGTGTCTTGCGCTTACCCTAAGATAAAGAAATCTTTATTCTTTATCATTAAGGCGACTAGCATTCGTTGAGGCAAGTTTTAAAACTTATATTGTTATGGGCAAGACATCATCAGTATCTTGCGCTTACCCTAAGATAAAGATATCTTTATCTTTAAGGCGACTAGCATTCATTGAGGCAAGTTTTAAAACTTATATTGTTATGGGCAATACATCATGAGTATCTTGCGCTTACCCTAAGATAAAGATATCTTCATCTTTATCTTTCAGGTGACGAGCATTCGTTGAGGCAAGTTTTAAACTTATATTGTTATGGGCAAGACATCATCAGTATCTTGCTCTTACCCCAATTCATTTGGGATCTACTTGTCTATTAGTCGGCATCTAAGTAGTCATCCTCTTTCTAGACATATTATTTTTCACACAGCCCATCCATCGCTATGGGAAAAAACATGTGTTAATATAATCAATAATTTACTGGAATAATAATGAATCTAATGGTCAATGTAACTGGTTGTATTTATAGGACAAAGTCGTGGAAAAGGGCTTTTGCTTTGACGTGTTATAAATAGCTCATAATTATAAGTTATTTATTCATTTTCATATTAAGTGGACATTATAAGTTCAAGTAAGGTATGCCTTTGTGGCGTTGCCAGACATATTCTTACCTTTCTTAGTACGGGGGAATTTTTAATACGTCCTTTGCCTTTTGGAGAACTTTTGTATTTATGTCTGACGTACGTACAAAATCATATCAAACGTAAGTACAATGAATGACATGTGTCGTCAATAACATTTACATTTCATAACACACGCTTTTTTCTATGAGTGTAAGCATATATTACAGAACCCTATCTACTCCTTTTGCTTTACCCACGTCAAATTATTACCTACAAAAAATTACTAGTTCAAACCGCAAGATTAGCTACACGTATTACATAGATATACCGATAACCCACCAGAAAGACGTAGCCATTAAAATTCAAAACAAATTCCACTAGTCGGTCTGTATTAGACGGTATTAGGAAATCCCCTCCAAGCTAAACTCTGTACAATTCCTTTGTGCTCCAGTTAAGGCATTCCGACTGAATACCTTTAATAGTCAACAGGTTGATAGTACAGAACTGCACTAAATTACTCATTGAATACCACTCTACAATGGAATATCCACTCTATCCTTCAAACTTTAAAGTGGCTAATCTGTTGTTGTGATGGTAGATATTTCGCTGTTCGCATGCAGATTAAAAACGTCTGTTACTTAAGAGTTACGTGCGAAGGTTGACTTTTTCATTTGTTGTTACGTTCTACATTATAAACATGTTGTTTATAAAACAAGACATTGTTACATGTTTATTGTTCTGTCAGGCATGACAATTTAATTTAAAAAAGAACTGGTTCGTGCCAGCTGTTTGTCGTATACAGTCATTAAATTGTTGAAAAACAAAAGGTAGTTTTACTTGTTGATGCTAGTTGTTGAACTTGAATCAATTTTTTTAACTGCTAAAAATAATTATATTTTGCTACAGGCTACCATGATGCAGAGAGATATCTTAGCAATAATTGGCAATAAGTGGCCAAATCTTATTCAACTTCTCGATGCAGAGCCTGACGTCTTAGACTTCGATTTCAACTATAAATCCCAGTTAAGAAAATCTACAAGTTCGTGATAAGGCCTGTCGCACTGTATGGATTGGAATGCTGGGCCGTGAAGCAGACGGATGAAAAACGTTTGCACGTAGCGGAGTTGAGAATGTTGAGATGGATGTGTGGAGTGACGAAAATGGATAAAGTAAGAAATGAGTATTTAAGGGGAAGTTTAACTATTGCGGCGATAAATCCCCTCTTTGAGAAGTGGCTAGAGAGGCGCCACGGCGTCCTCACCTTCCGCCTGACGCAGGTCCTCACCGGACATGGTTGTTTCGGGAGGTTCCTGTTTCGTATCAGGTGGGAGGAAACGCCCGGGTGTCATCACTGCGTGGATCGCCCGGAGGACACGGTGGAGCATACGGTGGAGGTCTGCCCAGCTTGGGCAGAGCATCGCCGTGTCCTCATGGAGGCGATCAGTGGCGGGGATCTCTCACGTCCGGCCCTGGTCCAGGCCATGGTACGGAGCGAGAGGGCATGGGAGGCCGTCACCTCCTTCTGCGAAGCAGTTATGCTCGCGAAGGAGGAGACAGAACGCGTGAGGGATAGGCAAATTTCGCGCCCTCACTCTCCTAGCCGCCGCAGGAGACGCCCTGGGCGTCGGGAATCGCAGGCCGATTCCCGGCCACCGTAGGCGCGGGCTTGCGGACGGTGAGCAATGGGTAGCTCGCCGTCCGATAAGGACCAGGCCCGGGTCGACGGCACGTTGTGTTCCACGCGCGCCTCAAAGAGATGTCAGCAAGTGAAGGGGTCCGATAGGACAGATGCCTGCCGGGGTTGCGGGAAAGTCCGAAAGGGATACCATGGCCCTGGCAACGTACAGGCAACTGAAGGAACACGGGTGGGTTTTAGTCAAGAGTCTGACACACCCTCCCGCTCCACCCAGAGCAGGAGAAGTTATTTGATAATTAACATGGGACAGGGGCAGGAAGATGATGAAGTTCTTTTAATTGATAATCATCCAATAGGGACATCCGGGCCAATGTCCAGCAATGGACGTCTTTCGGTTGAATTGATCATCACCAGCTTTTTTCTCACTTTGTTGGAGTCAGCTTCCAGTCTTCTAACCGAATGCAGCTGAATACCAGTATTTTACATGGAGCGACTGTCTGTCTGATCTCTACAATAATCCAGCTACTGGTTAACACGATACCTCTTGATAAGACTGGTTGACAGACTTTCGGTCTCAAGGCACCGATAATCTGTAACCAGATTTTCGGTGCCTTGAGATCAAAAGTCTGGTTGTGGTAATCCGGATGCGAGAAGCACAAGACCGTTCAATGTAGCAACCCTCAGGAGAGGCCTTTTTCCAACAGTGGACGTCTTACAGTTGAACTGATGATAATGAAACATACTCTTATGAATATGTATGAAGCACGATATCTGGTATTATTTACTAAGCCGCAGGCGCACGTTCGAATGCTAAATGAATGGCGCTGTTAACAGCCGCGACCAATGACGTGTGTCAAATGAGTGTCCCGTCAATGAAGGCAGTTAAATGATGTGTTAAAGATAGTTGATACATTTTCTTCGTGTATAGTCGGAGATGTTCGGGAAATTAACATAAATATTAATGTTCGGTAATGTCTCAAAGATGTTTTATCTCGTTTGGCTTTCGGTTGAGCTCTATCTCACGACTTAGATAAATCTTTGGTTATTAACGGCTTAAATGACACGGAAAGAAAAATCACCACCAGATATAAAAAAATATCTGTTTTTTATTTAGGGAAAACTGTTTTGTAGTGACTTTTGTTGTAGTGTGCTGGTGTGTGGGTTGGTGTCGCGGAAAGCGATAAGGCCGCAAATTGTATATTTTGTAGTTTGTTTTTTTTTGTTATGTATGTTTGTAGTGTATTGTACAATAACTATATATAAATAAATAATAAATAAATAAACAATTTTTTGCTGTATTTGTAAATCAATTTGTTCTTATTATAAATTTGTCGTCCTCAGATTAAGAAATTTGTTAGTAATAATTACCATATTTTAGTATTTTTAGGGTTCTATGCCTCAAAAGGAAAAAACGAACTCTTATAGTTTTCTTTCCGTGCAAGAGCACGAGCATGGCTAAAACGCAACCAACAATATTTGCTATATTAGTCTTGACAGGGCTCAGGAATTGGCCTAAAGAAGTGGAAAGTATTATATTCTCAATAAAAAATAAACAAAGAAGTCTTTCCTCGACATCTTTCCATCGTCGCTTCACAGTCCATTACATTTTCATAACACTGGCAACGCAAATGACATAGATGGACGTAAAAACAAATGCAAGAAAACAACGTCGACACTCGAAAACATTGCTATTTCCTTTTAGCTCTGAGTTACTGCTAATAGATTCTATTTGTCAAGCTATGTTTACAAACAAATCATAAATCTGATGTTTTGACATATCGACATACGACAAGTTGTGAAGGCAAGGGTTGTCAAAATATTCGTGCTAGTTGTAAGTTTATTTATTTAACAAAAAACGGACGCGGATGATTTGAAGTCTAGATAATATTGTTTCTTTAAAACTATTCATCGAATATCAATGAATAAATTAAAGAAGACACGAGTAATGTAGTTACCATAAAAAATATGTGTGGCCATGACACGAGAACAAAAAAACTCCTTCAAAGAAAAATCCGTAACCCATTCACTAAAGAGCGATTAGAATCGCTTCAATTTAATTAATTGGTAACCATTAAAACAGCAACACGAGGTATATTGATTAATTTGTTCGTTAAAAACAACGTAGATGCCGAAATTTCAAGCATTGGATTCGAAAGTGAAATCCATTTTAATCAAGATTAAGAAGGATTCGGGTGAAATGTTCGACAAACGACACGACACTGGAATACCTCAGAGGTTTTGCAATCAGATAAAATTATACCAATTAAAGGCACCCAAACTAATTTTGTGCTTCACCGGCTACGCTGATGAGGGAACCTAATTACTGAATTTCTACTAAGTTGCGTGCCTCACAGATGGGTTCTGTCCTGTGTGAAGAGAGAATTGAATTTTCTCAAATTACGTCAAGTTACTCTTACCGAAGTATACAATGTGAATTAATGCTTATGACAGTAGTTTGCTCAGAATCGTTTACTGAATCGATTTCTGTCATCTAAACTAATAATAATATTATAAAGAGAACATATTTGTTTTTCGTATGTTTGTTTGTTTGCAATGAATAAACTCAAAAACTACTGGACTGATTTAAAAAATTCTTTCACCAGTAGTATGCTATATTATCACTGAGTAACATAGGCTATAATTTATAAAGATATCTCGCGGGCGAAGCCGCTGGCGGAACCTAGTTTTTAATATACGTAATTTTTTATAATAATTAAAATGTTTTTTTATTTTAGTTAAATAATTAAAATTACGTAAATTACAATCACACTACACAATGTGTTATACATAATAGAAGAAATTCAGTGTATGTATTACTTCCGGGACATGTTGTATACAGTCGACCACACGTCCGCGTCAGTAGTATACCAGTATAAGCTGGCCTCGTGCTACGACAGGCCAGCTCAAGGTTAAAGTATTACCACCAACCTGCAGTCGACTGTACCATTCGTCAAATTCGTCTAGTGTTGAAAGCAACTTCGATTATGATGATATGGATTGGGACTCTCGGTTTTGTCGAAATCGTTTATCGAAAATGTGGATGGTCTAGGATGGATTAGTCGAAGTCTTCTAGTCTAGTAAGACTTTCTCTGATGTGACCGAATAATACATTCGTGGAAAACTACTCAGTATTTTTTTTTGCCTCAGTTTCTATTTGTAATATTTCTTTCTATCAAATTCGTCGTTGGTCATATTTTTGGTATAAATACCAATTTTTTTGTTTATTCGAAAGTTTTGTCGAAATTATGATAAATGCAAGACATTTGTCATAAATTCGACAAGGGATCAAACAAGATATCAACGAATTATGTATGAGCCCGAAGTTATCCCAGAGGTCTCGGGTTCAATTTGGGACGTGAATAATACCCAGTGTTGATAATTCAATAAGATTCGGAGTTTCGGACGATCCCGGCCGGTCGGACCCGATTTACTGTGATAATGTAACTAAATAAACTCAGTATGGTTTCAATGGATATAGCTTCCTTTATTGACACACAGTGGGAGTGTGTTTTCGTGTTCCTGTTTCTTTTCTACAATGTTCTTATCCCGCGTTTACCCCAAAGTATAAAACTTATACATGTTGTGGTTCCAAGTTTTGTTTCTCGTTTTCACCTTAAACAATTTGTAAAAAATAGTGTTTATAAAACTTGTTGAGGTGAACGAAATAGTCAACAATAAATGTCTGAAACAACATCCATGTATTATATATACATAGATAATGATAATGATAATGGAATGGGATAGAGCGGGATAAAGAATGGGTGGTTCGCACGCTAATTTAGGTATTTCCTTCGTATTATTAAAACAAATACAAATTTTGAAAATGTAAAATGTATAAGTTATCGAAAATATGTAGTTTTGTTCAAGTAAAATTCTTCCGCAATCACTCACTAAATGGAATTAGTGATACATTAATCTATATTTAGAAGGTTTCAACTTCATATCTCATAACTTTTTCGAACAATTATTGTTTCAATAACAAAAAAAAAAAAAAATATCATTGAAAAATCATCGACGAAATTATTGAGGTTATAAAATTAACATCACTTATTAAATAAAAAAATATTTAAGGTTATTTAAAATTAGAATGTCATGTTAAGTATTCAATAATCAAATTTAAACATTCAATTTGCAGGGTCTGCGAGCAATTTGAAGAATAGGTATTTGAAAAAAATATTGCCGTCGTGTCACCTCAAGTCTGCCCCCGTAGAGTGCGATATATAGCTGCAGCTCAGACCGATTATATCACAAAAAATATTGACGAAATCATCGACTTTTCATATTCCCCTTTTTTCTCCTCGAAAACTGAGCCGAATCAATTACTTTTTACATTTAAATTTTAAGAAAGAGTATGTCTAGGTTTTTATCGCTGTTCCCTTTGGCGGCAGCGCGTGCGATTTGAGAAGTACCTACGAGTTACCTGTTACTATTGATTCTCACGTTTTTGAGTTGATGAATATTTTTGTTGATGAATTATTTTAAAACAAAAGCATCTTTATTTTTTTACTTTTACTCTATGCTTCGAAAGTATTTCTTATGGCAAGTTGTCCTGCCGCGGGAAAACAACCATTAAGATTTCACGGTGAAGGTTTATTATTTAGATAAAATGGTAGACTACTTGATTGGACACTATTCAATAACAATTTGGTATAATGGTCTCTTAAAGGGGGATGCGCTAAGGTAGCCCGCGAAATTCAAAATTTCATTATTTTTTTCCAATTTGCAGGTCTCTGTCAGGTTGTATGTTGATTAAAATATGATTTGTGACCGTAACAAATATGGCTTTACAGAATTATAATCATTAGAATCAGCAATATAATTCCCTAAGTTAGCATAATCCTCAATAGGATTATATAAGAGAGTTGTATTGATGATTTCTATGATTATTATTCTATAAATAAACATTTGATAAGGCCGCGAATCATATTTAGATCTACATACAACCTGATACTGACCTGAAAATTTTAAAAAACTTAAGAAAATTTGAATTTCGCGGGCTACGCTGACGCTTTCGCCTTAATGAAATACTCGAAATAGCTAGTTGACACTTCCCGTGACCTAAAGGCTGGCTTTACCTTGGCCAGAGGTTAAGCATTGCCATACTGCGTGGCAATGCCACCAGTCTCTTGGGTACAGTACCAGCCGACAGCAATGCGGATGAATTTTTCGACGCCATGTTTTTAGTTAGTGAATAGTTTTAGATAAGTTAGTACCTATATCATTTTGTATTTTTTATTACAATTTTGAACTTTGCAAGTTCTGAAAGCTAGGAACTCATTACAAGTAGATAATGTTAGAATGGGTTATTTTTTCTTACTGAAAGCGATATTTTAATAAAGACAAACTATATATATTTTTTTGAACTTTGAATGGACATAACATATTGTCGAAATATTGGACTATCTTCGTCTATCATCTATACTAATTATTCCACTGTTGATCCAAAGCTTCCCCTTACTTTTCTTTTCTCACTAATTAACGCAAAATCCTCGTTGTTATAACGAGAACATACATAGTTATAACTTTTTGTGTTAATTAGCCTATGAAGCAAATTCTAAGAGATAAAATTAACACCCGCTATTAAAAAGATAGGTAGATAGTCTCTCAAGGTGACCCTATTTCGCCGAAAATATTCTCAGCTGTATTGGAGATGATCTATATGAGACTGGGTTGGGATAATTTCGGACTTAACGTGAACGGAGAGAAATTAAGTCATTTCAGATTCGCTGACGATTTAATACTTTTCTCCGAATGCCCGAAAACCTTGAAAAAATGCTACAACAATAAATCAGACGACAATTATAACAAAACCAAAAATAATGAGTAACTCTTCACAAAAAGAGGCTATTAGAATCAATAACCAGCAATTAGAATACGTAAATGAGTACATTTATTTAGGGCAATTAATATCACCAACAGAGAACATGCATAAAGAAATCGAAAGAAGAATAGCTAACACTTGGGACAGATTCTGGTCGATAAGTGAAATAATGAAAAATGAAGAGATGCCAATGTCGGAGAAACGAAAAGTTTTCAATGCTTGTATCCTGCCATGTCTGACATACGCATGCCAAACTTGGGCCTTAACCGAACAACAACAATTTTGTTGTTGTTCGGTTAAGGCAAATCAATTTAATTATGTCAAAATGGAATAGACAGAAATGTATTAGGAGTAAGGAGAAGAGATTATTATTTATAAGAGATTATTGAAAAAGGTAAAAGGAAAGACTAAGTTCAAAACAGTTCAAACAGTATGCAGAAAATTGAAGTGACGCTGGAAATGAAAGATAAATGGATCCAAATAATGACTGAATGGTACCCTGAAGAAAGCGAAAGAAACAGAGGTAGACAGACAAAGCAATGGGAAGATGATTTCAAGAAAGTAGAAGGCCCAGAATGGATACGTACAGCAAAAGACAGAAACAAGTGGAAAGCCTTTGAGGAGCCTTTTATCGAAAGACAAGCTGTTAAGAGGGGAGACCAACCGAATGCCGAGGATAGGATTTAGTTTAAGTAAATTAGCTCTCTTACTATTTGAAACTTTTTAAATATTTTTGTCAATTATGTTAAAAAATAACAGTAGTAAAGGCTTATTTTATTTCATTTATTATTAAAAAGATATCATATGTATAAATAAACATCTTATTAATTACTTGATTCATTATTTATAGGTTTACTTGGTAGGTGGTGTTACGACGCGTTAAATGCCGTGAAGAAATAATATTGGACTATTAATAGTACGTAATAATATTCAAACTAAGTACTCATACACACGAGCGGCACCCATTAACGGCAGATGTTGTTTTTGCCGTTGACGCGGGTCCGTCGTATGTATGAGCACTAAGCCGCACAGGCAGTAGGTATCGAAGAAACCCACTGAGTGTGACCTCAAGGAAGACGGTGCACAGTGGTCACGTCCTGCTTTGTACACTATTAGGTTTCGGGGAAACCCCTTTACAGTCACCCTAGAAATGTGCCATAACCGGCGATGCACACAGGGGGTTTCCAGAGAGATCGGTCTTTTGAGAGATAACGGTGCTCCTTGCATGTGCAGAAGGTGACCACCCGGTTGGTTATAGGGAGGTAAAAATCCCCCACTCCCCGTTCTTATCCCCAAATACCGCGCGCCTTTTGAAGGTTTCCCCCCGAAAATACAGTAATAAAGTTCTTCCACAGGGATAGTTTTGCTAGTTCCATTTATGGAAGTATAATACTTGCTGGTTGGACAATTTAGACATTTTAAGGAGTGGCCACAAAATGTCCGGAATGATCAGAGTAAGGTAATAATGTACAAATTGGAGTACCTACCATGTCCTTTATTTTCATGCCATTAGTAAATGGTGCAATGTGTCCGTGCCCTGAACTTTTTTAAAGTAACGTCTCTTGTAACTAACACATCTTCATTCTCATCCCAATTTATTTGGGGTCGGCACAACATGTCCCTTTCTTCCATACTTCTTTATTAGTCGTCATCTTGGTAGTCACCCCCTTTCTAGCCATATCATCTTTCACACAGTCCATCCATCGTTTCTTTGGTCTTCCCCTACTCTTACATCAATAAATCATCCTCACGATATTTTCCTCATTCCTCTGCATCACATGCCCTTACCATGACAACCGATTTCCACACAACTTTTCAGTCACCGGTGTCACCTATCACATTTTATGTTAATGAATTATTTTGATTTGGAGGAGCCCATGGCAAACTAATAACAGCCGCACGGGTCAATTTATCCGGTCAAGATACGCTTGTTGGTCCGTGGATGGGAAACCATCTTTACAAACCGAGACCCCTCCGTGCCTCGAAAAGCACGTGAGGCCTTTGATCCCGGCTGTCATTCGTGGATCTTTGACAGTCGTTACGGGTCATCAGAAACCCTAAAGTCTGACAACCAGTCTTACCAAGAGTAACGTATTACCCAGTTACTGGGTTGTGGAGCTCAGATAGGCGGTCGCTCTATGTAAAATACTGGTATTTAGCTGTATCCGGTTAGACTGGAAGCCGACCCCAACATAGTTGGGAAAAGGCTAGGGAGATGAAATTATATTGATCGTTTTCTTTCTTGACCTAAGCATTTTCTGTTTATAGTTTCGTATAAAAAAAAACAAACACGTATTCAATTCAATGATCCTATCAAATACACAATAGAAATCACAACAGGAAAGTATCTTATTACTGTATTGTCGCTGCTAAAACACTCGACACTCTTGACAATTACCATGCCAGATTCTTCCCCACGAAAAATAGATTAAGCCGAGCGGACAAATTGCTTTATTTGTCGATGCGCGAAGAAAATTAAGGTACCATTCCGAATCTGACCGCAGGCAGCAACTGCACGCGACGTGTCGCGGCGTCATGTCGTGGTGACATGTCGCGGTGTCATGTTGCTGCAGTAATGATTCCGAACTCGACCGCAGGCGGCAGCAGCCCGTATTCCAGTTGGTAGATAGAAGATTGAATAACGAAAATTGATCTGCGGTGGGTTTACACGTAACGCCTGTCACTCATCCGTAGCTGCCAACGACATGTCGCTAGCTACGGGAGGTATTCCATAGAAATTCATAGAAACCAGTCGTGTCGCGCCGACACGTCGCCTGCAGTTGCCTCCTGCGGTCGGGTACGGAATGGTACCTTTACGAGTACAATAGTATGAATCTTCTTTTCTACGGAATTAATATTACTTTGTCAAAGCGACGGGAAACATAAAGCTGTGTTCACTGGGTGACAAGAATTTACTCTAGCGGTGTGTTAAAGACGTACATTTTCCTTATCGAGTAAATGGTGTTGAAGTTTCTTACCGATTTTAAGTACCTACCTTAGTCAAGATTATTTGTTTCTTTCTTAAAATACAAAACAACTTTAGACAGCGTTTCTTTTGAAATATTGTTTAGACTTAGTGTCAGATATTAGTCTACAGTGGCGTTCATAAATCCATAAGCAATCTCACAAAGCAATAGACTGACGCGTCGGTTTGACTTACGACCTTCTAACTTGCTTTGATGTGGGCTTGTGGCGAGCCGAGGGTTCGAATCTCACCTGCGGTTTGTTTGTAATTTTTTTAATAATTACTATTTATAGTTCTTGTTTATTTTTAATATTGACTAGTAGTAGTTCGATAATCATTCGTTTTGTTCACATAAAAAATAAAGTTTAGCACAAAAAACAAAAAACTAAGTAAATTATTTCGATTTCTGTGAGGTAGACAGATACCTACAGTTCGTTACGAGTTTTCACATAATAGAACGTTGTTGGTTCGTGGTTATTGTTGGTGACGAGTATTTAAATCTACATATTAGAAGTGTTGTGGTGATTATTTTCAAAATCCTGTCAAATATAAATATTGAAGCGAGATCAAATATTTTTGCGCTGCGTAAAACTCTATGTAATTTACACAAATATCTAATGAAACCGGACTAAGTGTGAGTGTTATCATTTAAATATTTAATATTTTACTAAACATGAATCTAAATCAAACGTATTGTTAATCCTTCTACTCAGAAGATGCCTTATAAAATAAAGTTTTAGTTTTAATTATATTTGTGAATGATACATCATTATTATGTGTATAATTATAATGTGTCCTCGTCTTTTCTACACCTTAAAACTTTATGAGCAGGCTCAAGTGCTAACTGTACGCCAGCTGTACATAATACTAACTGTACTTCTTCAATACTTGGACTTACCTGAAAGGAGAAAACGTATAACCCTCTCTAGAAGGAACTACGCAATATGTGCGTCACTTGCTGGCAATACGTCCTTTGCACAAAGTTTTTTCCATTCCGAGGAGGTGAATTATTCAATAAAATAATTAAAATTATCAATATAGCTAACTGTAGTAAAATAGAATGTAAAAGAAAAATAATCAAATGGTTACTAGATTGAAGCTACGCTAAAACGGAACAAGTCCTTGAGATAATAAAGTGACAAGGTATATTTGTTATAACTATTAATATTATTTATTAAATTATTTTATATCTAAGTATTATGTAATATTTATATTTAGCTTTCTATGCAGATGTACATAATTAATCATCAACTTTATAATCTACTTCGATAAGTATTCGTGCCAAGTTTCAAATTTATTAACTCAAGGAATAAGATTTTTCATACAAACAAAATCCTCCCCTTTCTTAGTGGATACCTACTCTTCACAAAGAACACACCCTCCAAATTTCATGTCACTAGTACCAGCGGTTCAGGTTGTGCGTTTATATATCAGTCAGGACTTAGAATTTTATTTATATAGATAGAATTATAGATTATAATTATGTACTGTGATGCTAAGTGTTAACATAGCATATACCTATGTATGCATTGTGTGTTATTATTCATGTTTCTTAGTGTTAGTTTGTTTTGTTCTGTTGTTGCCACTTGTCCCACATTCGACAGGAAATGAGGATAATATATTGTGTCTTCACGCTCTATTTGCAATAATCATTATTATTTACATGTTCCTTTAGTAGATATTTATAGGTATGTTACGATACATTAATTATGTATCGTTACATACCTGTAGACTAAACATTTTTGTAGCGTATCAATAATGATATCATAAAATAGCTACAGTATTTTTAATTTAAGAGATGTGAATATTTTTCTATTTATCGTTTGGAACTTGCTTTAAACCTCGAAGGCGTATTATCAGTACCAAATACCAGTTAAGTCACATTTTATACCTATAGGTATACCTACTTCTTAATGTAGTAAGTACCTAGGTATATTTTAAAATGTTTACGACCGACATGTATTTGAAATAGAGTTGAAAATTGTAAGTCAAACTACTCGATCCATTTTATCCTTCAAGTTAGTAAAATATTTAGACGTTCTATTCGAGTCAAAGTGTAGGTACTATTTCAAACTGAGAGCGATACTTTGAGAAAGGTTTTGTTTGTTATTCATCCGTTCTCCGTGCGCCTACGTCTACGTTACTTGCCGGCAGGCAGTGACGTATATAACATTCATACGAACCGGGTCTCTAGAGATCACCAGAGAGACTGTGACTGTGCGTGCATAATATGAGACAGCGGAGATGAGATGTTTAAATTTTTAAGTAACAATAGACATAGTTGAGACTAGAGTACCTAATAGGGTTTTTAGCGGTGATGAGCAGTCTTATTTTTTTAATAACAGTAGACCTATTTGAATAATAGGGTTTTATGAGAGTGTGGTTACGTCTGAATCTTATCGTCCTCTCAGAGTGGAGAGGTAATGATATCTTCTATACATTTACATATAGGTAACACATAATATGCATACAAATAAATCAAATTTAAGTGTCTGTTTGTAATGTCAAAATAACGAAAACGTCAAAAAATTGGCTAAGAAAGTATATACCGTACTTATAAAAAAAATAAAATTTTTGATATTTTTTTCTGTCTGTGTGTTTGCTCCAGCTAATCTCCAAAACGACTCGACCGATTTTGACGGGACTATCACTGGCAGATAGTTGATGTTATAAGAAGTAATTACTTTTGTTTTAGAAAAAGAATTAAGATCTAAGCTTTAAAATATGTAAGGAAGTAAGTAAGTACAACTTTCTTATCTTCCTGATGTGGTCATCAACAATGCGCTTAGGTTGGCAAAGGTCAGTATTGCAGTTAGTGCATCTTTTTATGGGAAAAAGAAGGATATTTTTTATTTATTTTTATTTTCCCATATCGAATTTAAGTAGGTAAACTATCTACAAGTACTACCTTGTAAAAAAGAATATACACCACAAAAATATTCCACAGTCACTAAAAATGCAGTGTAAAAGATTTAGTATAATCTAATTTAATAACTTTTTCGCGCGAGAAAGTAATTACCAGGAGAGCAGTCCTCACGAGAGTCGCGCTAATCGCATTAACTCCTTATTTTCTAGTGGGAACTGACCTAATTCATTTATGAATTCCAGAGGTGTTTGCGGGAACTTAAGCGGATTATATACTGCAAATTACTTTATCATATTTAATGCTAATAATATAATAACAGGCGCCTGTGGTCGTAGCTGGGTTAATGAAATTATCTTGGGGATTTATCGATTTTGGCGAGGTGAATTTGCGCTCGGTCAGGAGAGGAGACTCTTCTTTCACATGAAGACTACTTCGGTCATTCAAGTCCAACACTGAACGAAACATTGAAAGTAGTAATAACTACCGTCAGGCCTTGCCCGCACTGTTATAAAAAATCGCGCGAAATTTTCATCGCATTCTGAAACACATGACAATATGGTATTTTATGTCTTCGCGCGGTTTATATTCAGTGTGCGGCATTGTAACGAGCGCAAATTTTAAATTGCCAGTGCGTGTAGCTCCATAAAATACCATGTGTTACAGAATTGTGATGAAAATTTTCGCGCGATTTTTTATCGCAGTGCGGGTTAGGCTTTATTGATTTACAACACTAGGATATCTGCATAGCCCACTTTTGGTATGCAGAGGTCACAAGGTAGACTCCTCGAGGAATAACCTTAAATTAAGTTTTTTAAATACCATAACACACTTATCATCACGCCTGTAATCCTCCAAAGGTCAGACAGAGGTGTATCGATAGCAAACCCACATTTCGTCAGTTATGTTTCAGTTTCATGTAATAGGGGGCGAACCTATTGCCACCAACCGAGCATAAATCCAGATTCTAGGCTGATTATGAGAAATTTTGGATGGAAAATCCCAATAACACAGCGTGACCTAGAAATCGAACCCAGGAACATAACAATAATTATGAAAACTGTTGTGGAGTACCAAAAGGTGCTAAGACAGTTTTTCAATTTTCTTTCTTTGCGTCATGTTTACCGCAAACAAACGTATTTTCTTTCTTGATTTTTGTCTAACACTACTGATAAAGCTCGAATTTTCCGATCGACAAACACCGCACAGTTGTTGTCTTTGCAGTTGGACATCTTTGTCATAGATTGACAGACAGCTCGTCACTCATCACTCGTCGGATCGGTCATAAAGGCAGTGGTTTTTGTCCACGATTTGTGGTTATAGGTACCATCGAAGAAGTTCATATCTATACACCGTAAGGACTATTTCTGCTTGCAGCGCTCGGCCGCTATAGAACCGGGGGGGGGGGAACAAAATCCCGTGAACACGATGACAACATCTGTTACCGACAGATGTTGTCATCGTGTTCACGGGATTTTGTTTTCAAACTGCTTGGATATGAAATTCTACGAAAGTACACTCTCTTACCACGGTAAAGTAAAATATATATTTTTTTTAAACAAGTTACCTACATTAATTTAAACAACATTGTAATAGATATTGTTGCATTGTTTTGTTTCGGCAGTAGAAGTAAGATAGCCAGTTCCTCTGTGGTTGAGGATTCCGGGTTAAGCTCGCTTCCACCTTCAGCCTGATCATCAATTACCAATACCACAGGCTAAGAGCTTACCCTTTGTGGATTTAAAAAAATATGTAAAATTTAAATAACTTAAGCTATTACCAAAAAAAGATTGTAAAAAGAAAAGAAAAAATATTGTATACAATAATTTTGTGTCAATTTAGGTGATTTATATAAAACTCACAGTGTTAATCAACTTTCGTTGCTAACCATACAATTGACGTTCATCATACCTACTTATCACTGTTTTCATAAATGAAATGAAATTGTTTATTCTGTAAATAGGACATTGCAATCACTATTAAACGTCATTAAAAAAAATTGCTACGTGAGTTTGGCATTTCTTATCTGACTACTCTGAGAAGAAAGACCGAAACAAACTCAGAGGTCACAGTCTCTTTTAAAGTCCAGACATAATCTCGGTCAGGCCATATGTAGATTAGTGTCTGAAATGGTCTTTTGGTAACATACCTATCTTGTTTTCTTCAGGACATTTTCCAAGCCGTCATCTAGTTGTACTTACTGTTGGTACTGGCAAAGTCAAATTCAAATTCAAATTCAAAATTCAAATTCATTTATTTCGTGAACACAGGGTACATACAGTAGATGTTGTTTTCATAAATAATAGGATCCAAGCTGTGCTCCGCCAAAAGGCATACAAAATTTTAAAAGTTTTTACATGCATAAAACATAACTATTTCAAAGTAGGTGATATCACAAAAAATATAGATTAAGTATGTCAAATTTAGATTAAATTGTTAAAAATATGTCAGTTAAATAAAGTAAAAGGGCCAAACAATACAAAATGAAAAAATTATGTCACTAATAATTAAATTCAAATCAATAATCAAAATCATTCAGTATGTCACATATGATAAAACAGACTAATTAAAATTTGTCATTTAAATACTCGTCAACAGAATAATACACCTTATTATTTAACAGTTTGAAAAGATTCCCTTTAAATTCATTAATGTTCATACATGAGATAACTTGTCCTGGTAACTTATTATACAGTTTTTGAGTGACAAGTTATTTTTTTTTCCTCTGTCAAGCCGTCATCTAGTTGTACTTACTGTTGGTACTGGCAAAGTGGCTTGACAGAGGAAAAAAAAATAATTGTCCGTCAGTCAGATAATAAAAAAATATTAGACCGGAAGCGTCGCGCGCCGTGACAGATTTATGACCGCACTCATGTAAACAAAACACTCGAGTTTTTTATTACGTCTACCGTCTTATCGTTAATGGATTTCGGCACAGGATTAGACAAAGGATATTATAGAATGTTTACAATATTCGTGAGCAAACGTTTGACGTTACTCGTTTTAAACGTTGACGTACTAAAACTGTCAGTTTCAACTTTTTTTTCTAGTGTTGCGTATTGATATTTTTGTATTTAAATGGTTTTGTTGACGAGAATATCCGTCTGGCCATAGAGTAAAAATGCCCACAGACCAGATTAGCCTTTATTTCATTGTAGAAATAGAGTTTAATGCCGCGTGAGCTGCGAATCCCGAATAGGGGGTGATTAACCAAAATAAAGTTGAAAAGAAAGTGGGGGTTTTTTCGTCACAATTCAGTATAAAATCTACCGGAGTGTGACGTCATGTCACATTTTAACTCGTAGGAAAAGAAAACAGTACCTATGTGTCCAATATTTATAAATAGCCAAAAAAAAAAAGTCAACATCCCTATTTACCGTGTTAAAGCTATTTAATACAACTGCCAAAAAATTACAGTGTTGTAATTTGAATACTTAGTCAATTCTCTAAGTATTTACTTAATTTCCTTGACTCAACATTAACTGTGAAGGCAATATATTCACTACCCTAAGGCCGTTTATCCACCGCACCGCGAACGGGACGTCAACAAGAACGAGATGACGACGCCGAAGTAGCGACAGTACATTTACTATGTCCGCGTTATCTCGGTGCGGTGGACAAACAGTGTATCTCTTCGGGGTTGAAGAGCGTGTCAGTAACGTTGGGTCAAAGATAACAGTTTGGTAATTAAGTTCGTGCGAGCGCATAATGAACGCATTTTCCCCTTCAGTAGGTATCTATTGTTCATGGCTATAATCTATGGGGTTATAATCTGATGCATAATCAGCCTAGGCCCATGGACGGCTTTAAAACTCTGACACCAGGTTAGTCACTAACCAGCACTCCTCTCTGTGAGAGGGAGTGGGCTGTAATCCACCACGCGGGCCCAGTGTGGATTGATACACAAGTCTTCGAATTTTTGGTTCTAGGACATGCCGGTTTCCTCACGATTTCTTCCATCACTGTTTTGAGAGCAGTAGTGATGAAATAAATTACACAAAGTAAAGTGCTTGCCTGGGTTCGAACTTACGACCATTAGTCGGGGCCGTTACCACTGGGCCACCACTGCTTCATATGTTGAGGTTGTTTTAAAAAGCCATGACGTATTAAAATTTTGTGGCTTATTGTAGTGGTGTGTGAAAAACCTGACAATTTCTTTGTTTTTCCTGACTGGTGATTAAAATGGAAAATCCATTCAACATAATATAGCATTTATAAAACATGAAAAGTTTAAATACCTACATTGGCTAGGGGAGATCGTCTGATTTAAATTTGCACGCCACTGCTCATTGCAAACAAATTTTAGATGCCAATAAAATTTCTATACAAGCATTTGAAATTTAACCCCTTTTAGGCCATGGTAAGTTTTGAATTAGACGATCTCTACGCTTCAGCAGAGACGAAAAAAATAGAATAAAAGCGATTGATAAAACCTAGGAATTGAATATAGCTCGATGTTTTAAACAATACTATATACAAGATGGAAACAGTATATTATGGTAAAGGTACAAGCTGTTGTCCGCTACTACGTCTGCGTGTTTTTTGTTTTTCATTATTTTTTAAATACAAATATCCTTGATGAAAATAAGTACTCGGTAACTGGGTTGTGAGATTCATGTTATAGGCAGTCGGTTTATGTAAAGTGCTGTTATTCAGCTGCATTCAGTTTGACTGGAAGTGAACGCCAACATAGTTGGGATAAAGGTTTGGCAGATGACGATAATTACAGGTTAAAAACCTTTATGTCTTTCTCTAAATCCCATGTTTATAGCGATCGGTTGAGTACTAACAAAACATAACATCACGCCTGTCTTCCCCAGAGGGATAGGCAGAGGTGTATTTATTTATTTAGGGACAACAAACAGTAGATCTGTTTAATAATAAGTAAACATAGGTTAGAACTTAATAATAGAGGTAACAAATACACTACTCACAACGTTATCCACATATTATTAAACAGATCTACTAGTTGTTAGAAAGAACGGTATAAACATAAACAGAATAAAATTAAACATTACTTAACTATTAGGGTTTTGATCACTTAAGGTAGTAACAATTTCATTTTTAAATAAAGCTTTGCTGAGAAACATAATATCAGTTGAGCTAAACTGCCTATTGTAGGTGTCAACTAATCGATGCAGCGGTGAGCGTACGCCTGAGTTAGTTCTACAAAAAGTAGTTGCAAACAAGTGTCTCGAGCGAACCTCTCGACCATGTACGGTACGAGGGATCAGGTAGCACAAACTGTTCACAAGATCGTTACAGTCGACTTTATTACGACATATACTAAATAGGGTCATCATCTCAAGTAGGGTGCGTCTGGATTTTAAAGTAATAAGGTCATATTTTTGCAGTAACAATTGATAAGAGATTGTCTTTTTAAAGCATCTATAGTGCATTGCACGTAGGAATTTGCGTTGTACCAATTCAATATTGTCAATATACTTTTTATAATAAGGGTTCCAAATTGGTACTGCGTACTCCAATTGCGTGTATGTACCTATAGTACTCTCCCTTTTTGACCAGTTATGTTTAAGTCCCATACGTAATAGGTTGCGAGTATATTGCCATCAACCGGGCACAAATCCAGACTACGGACGGCTACTAAGAAAATCACTGGTTTAGACATTAAAAAGTAACAGATCGAGTTCCTATCGCATTTATAATATTAATATGGATGCAACGCTCGTCCAAAAACGCATGGTCCTAAGAATTCTAGTAGAGCGAATAAGAAATCGAATCAACTAGTTCCAAATGCAATAAGAACGACAAAATTAGATTTAATCAACTCAGGTCAATGGCAATGAATTGAGCACAAGGTTTTTGAAGAGAATTAAGACTGATTCCGCTCGTACTGGCTTTACTAAACAAAACAAGTTGGAGCCATTTCAATGAAGATGAGACCTTTTCGTAAATTAATGGAGCTATTCATGTTAATAAGGAGAAAGAGCTCGGTACCATTTTTTTCCTCGTTTGAAATATACAATTTTAGAAAAAGGACTCTATGATGAGCAGTTCTTGCAGGAAACTAAAAAAAAAAGTTAAGAAGAAGAAGATTTTCCAAATCTTTTCAGTCAACAAAATATGTTTTCGGACTACGACTTTTACTTTAATCACGCATAAAACACGAGTGACGTTATTTGACAGAATACCATAAGACGAATAAATATAGCTCAAAAGAAAAAACGCAAAATGGCTTAACTCGTAAAATCACGAAGATAATATTATATAAACACTGTTTCTGCGATGCGCCTTAGTAAGTACGCGTCCTAACCAAAAAGCGTTCATTATGTCACTTTTGTTCGGTGAACCGGAACGCGTGGTCACGCAAACAGAGCCGGTTTTCCTTAAGGCGAAGCATCAGGGTAGCTCGCGAAATACATTTTTATTTCACGTTTTTTTGCGATTTGCTTAAGAACGTGGCGATTACTTTTGGTTAGGACGCGGGGTACGTGTGTAAGAGCTGAGTAGTTCATAATCATTGATATTACTTAAAGAAAATGGATAGAGATTTGCAGCTCAATAACACAACGATCTATCATTAGATATTCGAGATAAGGGACACTTGTAACTTAGATTACTGAAGCATAGTGTTGAGATAATCGTATTGTCAGTACAGTTCTCAAGAAGATAGTATCAGTTAACTGTAGAACAATACAAGGATACAACATATTGATAACAAGTAACGTTGAAATCACAATAAGCCAATATTTTATAAAACTATGTATTAATGAAGACGAAAATTAGATCTTGAAAGAAAGTGTTTTTTGTTTCCATTATGGAGTCGCCTAATTTTGTGGTAAGTGGTATGGTATTGAGCCAAATTAGTTTAATTTAAATAAAATGATCTTTTGTCATTGCACCAGTGCAGCTACTATCACGTACGCACTGAAACGTTCCTTATAATTATTACATTTTTATTTATTTAATACTAGCGTCCGCGAGCCTATGACCTTCCTCAAGAAATAGGCTATCTAATGCAAAAAGAGTTTTTCAAATCCTACTGGTAGTTCCGGAGAAAACCCCCTACATACAAAAAAAAAAAAAATATAATTAATTAGTTTTATTAATTTATTAATTTAATTATATATTATAGTAATTAAAATTACTATAATATATAATTAAAATAATCATTTTAATTATATACCTCATTTGTAGTCTAAACAAATAAATAAATAATAATACTTACTCATTTCATTAAAAACGTCTAACGCCAGTGCGAGTTGGCTTCAGCCCCTCGTGATGATTGTATATCAATTATCGATTAGTATATTAGTATTAGTACTGGTAAATTTGTAATAATACTAATATACTATACTAATAGAATCTTAGTCTAAAACTGCTTTAGTGCCCATTTTAACTAACATTAGGCGACATTTAAGTGCATGATTGCCTAAATAAAAATACGCTGTTGGATTTTCAACTTTCGCGGCTAAGCTGAGCGTTGAAAATCCAACAGTTTGCTTTTAGTGTAGCTCAACAGTACGCAGAAAATTGAAAATCCCATAGTGCGCAATTACTGAAAATGGGCATAAATCCAAAATCTCTCCAAAATCGTACACGGTCTAGGTATAGTAAAGTAAATAGTTGACCAACTCCATTAAAACGCTATTTTCCTTTATTGCCGTCTCGACAATTTGGAAAGAAAATGACTATTACAATAGTTTCAACTGTCTACGAATGTTATGGTTCTATTCGCCTTTTTGCACTTGATACAGTACACTTGTGAAAATGCTTATTTTACGAGTATTTACCCGACTACGGCGAAGCAAAAAGGAGGGTTTATGATTTTGACCGGTATGTATGCATGTATGTTCATGTGTTCCCTCAACTTCTAAAATGCTCATCATAATTTGACAAATAAGGTATCGTTGGAAGCGTCTTGATTTGTTTGGTTATAGGCTATGTGACGTCACAATATGGCGCCCTCTAGAGGATAAAAAGTCATGAACCAAAAAAAGACCCGGCTCTGTTTCACACGGGTTTTACGACTTGACAAAAAAAGCAGATGTTTTTATTATTGTAAGTTAAATATTACTGTATTATACACATTTAAATTCACTAAATGATGGTGAAACCCGTATCAAGAGTCATCGTGAGCTTAGAAGAACAACGCGGTGACACAGGCAGACACGAAAAGCGACTTTAATGTATAATATTATGCTTTATAATTATATATTTAGATAAAAAGATGCAAAAAACGTCCTTGAATGTATTCAATACTTGAATAAGTATTTGAGCCAAGGTTTTCTGTTGCGGTTTTCATAATCGGAGCATTTGTGATCTTGGGTAACGTATTGGGTTTCTATTGAATACTATCTTATTTTTATTAGCATTGAATATACATTTTCGATCACTTCAGATAATCAGTAGAGTACCCGTTTTTAAGAAAAATACAACCGGTGGCTAGCTTCCTCAATTATTAAGATAGAGAAATGAGCATATGGTATCAAAAGATGCGTTACTGAAAGGGCTACAAAAAAGCAATAAAAAAAAATTGTAAAATGTTTACTTTAAAAAAAAAAAAAAACTCAATTTCTGACCGTCTCAAAAACGAAAACAGATAAGTATCGAAAAAAAATATATCATAATTAGAATTTAAAATGATATCATTCTGTAATCGATAGGATTATAATTAAGAGTAAATATTTATCCCTTTCTGACACGCCTTTTGTAACTCCTCTGATTTTTAAATGCCGTACCGGAATGGGTCCTGTGGATTTTTATTTACAAAATAAAATGTATGGAGTAACGAACGCCTACCGCAAGACGTAGCGATGGAGGGCCTCCTACAAGGTGGACCAATGACCTGGTGAAGACTGCAGGAATCCGTTGGATGCGAGAAGCAATTGTAACACAAATAACATAACAACTGATCGCAATGGTTTTCATGTTGACAGTTCAACAACGTTCATTGCGTTATTTACGTTACTGAGCAGACGATTTTTTCAAACCTATGAAGCAATGGATTGGCAATATCCTTCAAAACTCTCGGATTGTGATTGAAAATGTGACGCAATTATGGTGCTGGACGAAGTAGCGGTGATTGGGGGACGCCTATGTCCAGCAGTGGACGTGCTTCGGTTAAAATGATGATGATGATGATAAAAGTATCTGTGATTGAAAGATTTGTGTCCCTATAGGTTATAAAGTATCCGTAGGTAGTATAGTCCTGTGTATTTTTATTATTTTGGTTTATCTCTTATCGAATAAGAAAAAACAAATATTTAAGTAAAATACACAATGATGAATACATAGAATAATTATGTTTACAAAGTTGATTATGGTGACACATACAATCGGGGAATCACCTTCATGAATCATAGTCACAAGTATTTTAACCAACACGATAAATTCACAATAACTGTTTTGTAAAGTAAGCACAACGGTTATAATTATACTCCATTGGTTTAGGCAAAGGTAAACAAATCGTATAAAGGGGTTTTTCTTTTGATAGATGATGACACTTTCATGTTTAAAAATACGTTATAGCCAAAATATTTTTATTTTCGAGTTGTACGATAATTAACTCTTTTATTAAGACGCCGATATTATGCCAGTGGCCTTGAGTGGTTAGCTTGCGTGTTATGTGCTGAGCTCACGCAACGCGTCGCACGTCCAGCCAGTAATAGGACTCGCACATCAAGGAGCGCTGTCCCAACTTAGACGCATTATTAATTTATTATATATAAAACAAAGGGTATTTTAATAAAACACGTATACTAAAAGATAAATAATTAAATTATCTTTAACGTGGTGAAGGATGCAGAAAAATACGCTTGATAGTTTGTGCGTGATTCTCAGTTTTTTATCCGCGGGAGACATAAAAACTAATTACACTTTTTAATATAAACATATTCTAAAATATTCACAGATTAAGTTATTTAGATGCTTTAATTTAACATACCTATATATTTTTTTATTTCATTATCACTATTCGTTTAGACGTGATCTTCAGTATAAAATCATTAAAAGTCGGTTATCATGGCCTTGATTGTACTAGTTGCGCCCGTGGTTTCTCCTGCAGAAGTCTCGATCCCGTGGGAGTTTCAGGATAAAAAGTATCCTATGTCCTAATCCAGGTCATGGTCTATCCATGTGCCAAATTTCATCCAAATCTGTTTCATAATATTAGTTAGGATTACGATGTTAAACTTTATCATTTATTCTTAAACTACTATTTGTAGATGTAACCGCTTGAGCACAATTTTTTTGTTAGATTTATGATAGTAATATAATATTTTGTAATCTGTTTATTGTAAAGAGCTCAAAAAGACAGTTTCTCTAAACGTCAACTAATTATAACGTTGCTAAATTGAAGAGTACACTTGTGACGTAGCATGACAACTGAAGTGACCGGTATCACGTTTAGTCGGTTACTTGAGAGCTCTCTCGTAACATGTTTTTTTTTTGTTTACCTTTAGTTAACTACCTTTTCCAACGGAGTATAGGTACAGGACAAGAAAAGTGTCAATAGAACTCAGTAGAGTCGTGACAAAAACAACACGATTTTGCTAAACGTTCTACTATTGTCTTTGAGAACTATGTATCTCTGCGAACAATCGATCCCTACTTTATCCGACGACTACTTACTATATTTACATTGTCTTTGAGAATTATCTATGACAACAATCTTACCCTACTTTATCCGAGTAACGGCAACAACATTTATTTGCGTCGATTCTTATGCACAACGTAATTGATGTAATAGAAAGTGTACGTATTCGTGTTACGTTATATGAGCACATAAAATTATTAATTCCAGTCAGGGCGAACGAATCGCGATGAAAGTGGTCGAGCTGTGAGTGAAGAGGAAATGACAAGCCAATTAGATCCAACGGTATAGAAATTATAGAATGTTATTGAATGGTTTATTGGAAAATTGAGGCTTCGTCAAATTACGAACAGTAATTGGGAGTTAGAAATATGATGGAATTCGATTTTCTGACAGGAAAAGCGAAATCAGTATATACAGGGAATAATTCGACGCTCAAAATCGTTTGAATGAACTCAATCGCCGGGAGAATTCAATTCGGAATTTAAAGTTTCAATAAAAATACATGTTGAAGGACTTATGTCGAGTGGTTTTCTGAATGGTTTCGAATTTAGAAAATTGTTTTTAAAGAATGTTCGAAATTCGACTGACTGTCGATGCTCTGCGGGTCTAATAAAGTAATGTAGACGCAGCATGCCGCTGAGGCTACCACGTCATTTTTATGGAGGCATGCACCTCTGTGATCCTCTCAGGAGGCTAATTCCCGTAATTACCCTCAGCGCCAGACCTTAGTGGCCGTGCCTTCAATATTGACAATTTTTTTTTTCGTTTGGATGTGTTTATAATGACATATTAAATGTATTTTTCTTTGACACCCTTCTAATTTTCATTATTTTTACAGGATTTTCAGCTGTGTGACATTTAGATACATGTGGCCTGGGAAATAGTTTACGTACAATTGTCACAACTTTTTTGTTGATTTTCAAGTTTTTTTTATTGTGTCATTTGCAGTGCCATATATAAAAAGAGATAATTAAAAATACTTAAATTTATTAACGGGTTTATTGATTACTTGCCTAGGTAAACGAGAAATATCACCCAAAAATTCAAAAGTCTATAACTTTTTCGAAAAATAACCGATTCCTAGACCGCTTATACCGAAAAAATGCGACAGGATAGGGCTTAAACTTTTGCATAATAAATGTATAGAAAACGTGTCCCTAAAAGATACACAGCGCTTTTACCAAGTAGAAAGATGTGTATACTTTTGGATACACAATGTACCAGACGCTGTGTGACCAAAAGATACACATGGCGGCGAAAGTGTTAAAAACGTTCAAAATCTAGTCGCAGTCCCTTCTCAGGGACAATCAAAATCCCTATACATAATTTCGATCCATTGAGACTGAAATGAGAACGTAAACGTTCTTACAATACGGGAATTCCCTCTCCATTGTTTATTCCATTTTTTCTGCCTAAGTATAGGTGTGTCAACAAAACAAACGTCAATTTTCATCATTTCAAATTTATTAATTACTATCTGCCCGCCCCGGCTTCGCACGGGAGCACTAAGTACTTATCTATGGCGCACCTACCTATCTTAGGTAGATAGGTAGGTGCGGTGTAGGTAGTAAGTAGGGTAAGTAGGTACTTACCCTACCTACCTACCCTACTAACCTACCCACCCTACCTACTACCCTACCTACACTACTTACCAAACCTACCTACCTACCCTACCTACCTACTTACATTCCTACCTTACCTACCTACCTACCTACCTACTTACATACCTAGCTACCTACCCTACCTTCACCTACTTATCCTAAGAACCTTGTCCTGAGAATAACGAACACAACAAAAAAATAATTAGCGAAATCGGTCCAGCCGTTCACACGTGATGCCGTGACTAAGGGAAATAGGGATTCATTTTTAAATTAATTAATTTTTATTCATTTTTTTCCAAGCGCTTTCAAACTTTCTTCCTACTTACCTACTTTTCCAGTGGATTTTCCAAAAATTTGAATACTATCGTGAATTCATGCAAGCCTAGTACTTTTTGTTAGGATTTATGGCAACGACAGCTAGGAACAGTTTGTATTAGATAAAGAAAAGTGGTGTTTTTACGTTTTTCCGGCAATTTTTCCAAGTTTCTCTTCATAAGATACTTCCTCGAACTTCACGGAATATTTAAAATAAAATAAATGCATACCTACCTCCTACCTACCTACCTACTTACATACCTACCTACCTACCTACATACATACCTACCTACCTTCTAACGGGGGATATCATAAATGCAAAATGGATGAAAACATGATTTTTCTTCATATCTAGGCCGAGACGAATGAAAAAAAAACTTCGAAATCAGTCAATCCGTTCTCGAGATGTCATCAAAAAAGCCGTTCCATACAAAATGAATTAAGTAGTGTTTAATGATGAAATACTATCGTGTTCATGCAAGCCTAGTACTTTTTGTTAGGATTTATGGCATGTATACCGGGATATCATAAATGCAAAATTTATAAAAACATAATTTTTCTTCATATCTTTTTTTCTCGTGAATGTTTCCAATGTTTTAGTAGTTATTCTGCTATTCGGGGAGGAGACAAATCCAACGAATCAAAAACCATGAAAATTGGTCCAGCAGATCTCGAGTTATAAGTGTTGTAACAAACCCGTCTTTCTTTTATATATATAGATTAATCAGATTGTACAAGCGGCGACTGCCGTGATTTGCTCGGAATAAATTTGGCATTGTATACAGCTTGATTCATGGTTGATATAGAGTTATTAAAAGGACTCGAGGACTATAATCAGTCCCCGTACCTTTAGAGGTATGAGGAACAGGATGTAAAGTTCATTCAACCTCATTAGAAAAGGGAGGATCCTCCGACCAAACGGGTGTTGTGTCTGGCGGGCAACTGCCACTGCCCAATGATTGATGTTGGATAGTGTTATTTATGTCGTTCGCGCGGTAAACTCTAATTGCGCGATGCAGGACTTGTGTGACGTCAGGTCTTTTGATACGTAGTTCGCATGTGGCGATGTAGATGCCACCAAATACCTATAAGCATAAGTAAAATCAGCCTATAACTGTGCTATAACGTCCCTACTGCCGGGATACAGGCATACTATTTATGGGAGTGTATGGGCACAGATAAATACAGATGGTACACTCCGCAGTTTAGGTTGAAGGTAGAAGTACGCTTCGAGCTCGACTTGTTGGGCCAATTCAGTGAGTGTAACGTAGTCAGAAGATCTAAGAGTTACGCGATAGAAAGAGAAGCAACTTCTAGGTGAATATAACTGTAGGTAATTGACGTACAACCTGAATTGCACTTTTTGGTGCCGTAGCAAGAGTCGTTTTTTATTTAAATGATTTTGCGGAGTGTTTCATCTGTATAATATTAATTTGTGGTATGGGCCATAATCTAGCACGCTGGCCCAGTGCGGGTTGGTGGATGTAACAAATGAATGCCTTCGTAAAAACAAGATTTCAATTTATAAACTAATGCAAAACAATCTTAAAGGAAAGTAAAGCAGTATCTTTTTCAAAACTATTCGGGCCAATGCCACATCAAGAACTAGCGATAAGGTAATAAATATCAAATCTCGACGCCCGCTGATGCGAGAACGCAATACAGAATTTTAGGGAAGGAAAATAAATTGTGTTTTAAGATTATTGAACTCTATAGAGTATTGGAATTTTTATAGAGAACCGATAGGGATAGGGCTACACAATTTTTTTTTTAAGATGATGTCTTTGTTATTTTTTGGGATAGTTGAATATCATCACATAACATAACTTGTATTCCCAGAAGGGATAGGCAGAGATACAGTACAAAAAATAGGTAATTGATTGTTAAATATCGTAGTCTATAAAGACGAAAAAATAAAAACCCTACTACAATCTGTCAAATTTCTTTAATAGATTTTCAACTTTATCACTAAAGCATAAGGTTCAAAGTTGATTGGGAAAATTTTACAGTTTCGGGTAGGTTGACCTGCTGGCGTCTGTACCTACTGGTTATGATTGGACAAGTATTTCATCTATGACATGCTTGTGTTTTACAAAGTCATATATGGAGAGTGCACCTTCTTCATACCTAATAAGGTATGACTGCATTGCACAGGAAATAGAAAAGTGTGAAGACCACCGCTGGCAGGCAGCCTGTGGATGGTAGGTACTGTGGCGAAGCCATTCGTCATTTGGCTTCGACAATTACCTTCCTGTGTAGTTTGACTCAAGTTTATTGATTCTGAGAATAATTTGTGAAGGCTTTCATCAAGTTTTTGGCATCCTTTCTTGTATATGGACAGAATCATCACATTTAGCTGAAAGAAAGATTAATGTAATAGCGCTAACCAGCAGAAAATAAAAAATAGAAGATCGGATCTCAAAGAAGAGAGTTTCTCCAAAGGCTTAACTTTGTTTCTGGGATCGCTCCAACCTCTGATATCGCAGATGGCCAATATCCATAGATTTTACCAGGGGCCGTGGAAGTGGGGAGCAGAGGGGGCCAAATGCCCCCCTAAAATAAACCGGGCCCCGCCCCACTCCCAATTTTACTACTTGGTAATTTGCTGGTGGTTTGCTTTTTGTTTTGACGGAATTTAAAGTATTATGTACCGTCGAAGAAGTTCATATTTATACACCATAAGGACTATTTCTGCTTGCAGCACTCGGCCGCTATAGAACCGGATCGGTAACGGATGTGGTCATCGTGTTCACGGGATTTTGTTTTCAAACTGCTTAGATATGAAATACTTCAATAGTACATTAAATCGTTTTTGGAAAGGGGTGACAAAGAAGTTTGCCCCCCTCCTCCCGTCATGGAGTACTTTGTTTTTGGAAGGGGATGACCAAAGAAGTTTGACCCAAGGTCATGGAGTACTTCCGCGGACCACTGATAGACTGTAGAGCATCGCTGGTACAGACGTGCTTAATTTTTAGGAACAAAAGTCCTATCAAGGTGCATACTTTCTAAAATATAAGTAAATCTACCTGACTACAAAGTAAAAAATTAGTTGAAATAATTTGAAAGAAAGAAAGAATAATATTTATTTGGACACAGTTCATGAAACACATAATACAAAGATAAAAAGTGAAAATAATCATAAAGCAATAATAGTGTGTGCCTCATGGCTGCGCCAAAAAGGTTCATTTCAGCATGAATGCCAGACAAGTGCTGTCTGACGCTGGTTTTCTAATGAACCCTTATGGACAAGTGACGGGCAGTACCAACCGTTTCAACATACCTAATACTTAATTTTTATACCTCTAAATAAATAAATAAACTACATAACTTCTATTTAAATAATTGTTTCGAATCAATGTTATTTCCACTTAAACAAATATCAACTTTATGAAAGTGTAAATAAAATTGATTTAAGACTGACTAGTATTGTTGAAAATGTCATAAAAAATAATATAAGTTGTAGCGCAAACTGAACCCTATGAGTAGGTATTACAGTTGTTTTTCCTAAAACTCGTGTTTGCTTACATGTTTGGCAAACAAATTGCGAACGCAGATTAGTATACAAACGTGAATTAAAAACCAAAGAAAAAACAACAGGAACGGTCAATTTTATAACATCTATTTTTTATATATACTTATATTGATTAAAATATGATTTGCGACCGCAACAAAAATGTCTTTATAGAATTATAATCATTAGAATCAGTATTACAACTCCTTAAGTTAGCATAATTCTCAAATGTCATGATTTCATGAAATAGTCGTTCAATAGGATTACATGAACTTAGAGAGTTGTATTGGTGATTTTTATGATTATAATTCTATAAATAAACATTTGATACGATCGCGAATCATATTTAGATCAACACACAACCTGATTCTGAACTGCAAATTGCAAAAAACGTAAGAAAATTTGGATTTCGCGGGCTACCTTGACGCGGGCACTTGTACGACAAAAAATTAGTGTCTCATTCGTCAAGGCTTGATAGGTGAAATCTTTATATTCAGGTACATGTAACAAAAGAGTTATGTACCTATAAGTACAGGGCAGACGGTTTTCCTAACTGAACTTGATCCATGTTGTGCCTGTGCTGAGTGGTCTAATTATAAGTGGACCTCGTTTGTCTTTTGTTTAAAAATATACAGGATATTTTTAATTTATTTAGAACTAATTTTTCCAATGCTAAAAGGCCAATTCATTAATTCAAATCTAGTCGCAGATTTTGAACGTTTTTCATTACAGGAATTGCCTCATTTCAGTGTCATTCAATGTCAAAAACTTATGAAAATTAGAGGTATTTTTGACATATTGAGACTGAGCTTGAAGTGGAAAACTGATACTTATCCCCTTGAAGATGTTCTTATAGTTCAGCTAAACAAACGGCAGCATTATTTGCCATAACATGTACCTAATCATTAATATATCATCACGTTTGATTTGTTTGTGATAGAAACTAAACAGTGATCAATACAATGTACAAAATATGTATTTGAAGTGCAACGTCAATTTGTTATACACGTGTTAATTCTGTGTGTTATAATGATGTACTGTGTGAAGGCCAATTTATTCTGATACTTATAAACGTTCAAATCCAGTAGGAATCTCATCAGTGTCTCAAAAACTTGACAAAAATGGAGTTAGGTACTTAAATTAGAGGTTGTTTGTCAGATTGAGACTGAGTTTGGTATGCAAACATTCTTAAAAATACGGGAATTGCCCATCATATACCTATGGAATAAAATTGACGTCTGGCATTTTTTTTTAATGAAAATACTTACCAAAATTCTAAATTATTCCTCGTATAAAGATATCTGTCGTTGAAAAAATCGGCTCTTACTGAACTTCGGACGTGTAGGGTAAAAAAAACAAAAAATATCATCGACCCCGTAACCAGCTATTTAGCTAGGTACCTATTTAAAATGATGACTTTTGGAAATCGTACGTTTCGAAATTTTTCTTGTTATAATGGAGTTTTACCCATTAATTAAGATAGACCCTGGATTATGCCTGTCCGTGCTTCATTGAGAGTGGTGGCCCAGTGGTAACGGCTACGACTTACGAGTTGTAGGTCGAAGGTTCGAACCCAGGCAGGCGCTTTACCTGGTGTAAATTATCTCATCACCACTGCTCTCAAAACGGTGACGGAAAACATCTTGCGAAAACCGGCATGTCCTATAAGAACCGACGAACGTCATGTTCGTGAACGGGCGCCGTCAGTAGGGACTGGTCATCTCTTAGCTGCCACGGCGATTTTAATTTAATGTTTGAATTAGTTTTCATTTTTATTTCTAACGGACGCTTTTAATGTTTTGCATCGTTCTCACATGTATAACTTCAAATTGAATGATGTAACCAATTTTATGTAACCATATTTTGCTTTAAAAGAGTGTCCGTGGAGTTTCTTGCCCGTTCTTCTCCATAGGTACCTACTACGTTTTGGAATGGGCGACTAGCTTCATATTTCTGACTGACCGACCCCTTGACAATTCAAAAGTGCCTGTAATTACAGGCACTTTTGAATTGTCGCATTTATTTCAAATAAACCAATTGGTTTATTTGAAATAAATGCTTTGAGTTTGAGTTTGAACCAACAATTCGAAGACATGTGACATCTATCAACCCGCACTGGGCCCGCGTGGCGGACGCTCCCTCGGGTCACTCCCTCTCACCGAGAGGAGGGCTGTGTCCCAGTAGTGGGGACACGACAGGATGATTATGATGTGCTTTGTTATATTGCTGTCTAGTGCCAAGATATATATTTTCAACTGTATGTAGGTATTATATTAAACTCGTTTGTAGATTGTATTTAAAATTCTAAGCTAGCAACATTCGCATTACTTATCCATCCAGCTTGAACCGCCATCTAGGTGCCTGAATGCAATATAAACTTCACTTCCTTCACTATCACAAGGAAATGAGTTTAGTTTCTCTAAAGTTTGCAGACCAAAATACTGCAGAATGCATATAGTTTAAAATGTATTTGGATTCCTTGCTTAAGAGGGAACAGGGACTGTGAGGAATTTGAAAAATAGGTATTTGAAGAAACTATTGCCGTCGTCTTACCTCAAGTCGGCCTCCGTAGAGTGTGATAGGGACAGCTGCAGCTCAGATCTATAGTATATCACAAAAAAAATTGTCGAGATCGACGTTTCGTATTCCCCTTTTTTCTCCTCAAAAACTGAGCCGTTTCAATTATTTCTTACATTAATATTTTAAGAAAGAGTATGTCTAGGTTTCTATCATTTTTTTTTATGTTAAAAACTTTTCTAATTTGTGTGTTAGTCCTCTAATCACAGCTGTAAAAATGGGGTATTGTTGTAATTTTTGGAAGGTCATATTTTTTTTACCAATAAGTTGCTGAAATAACAGGGACGTGGCTACAGCAGACCATGATTTTATGAAAATAAATGTATTGCTCTAGCTAGAGGCATTATTCAGGAAGAAAAAAGGAGAATCGCAGGCCCTGTTCCCTGTTAAGGCCCGGTGCCGGTTTAATCCGCAAAATATAATAAAAAATCCTACTTTTTTGCAAATCACGGTGCTGTTTTGCGTTGTATGTTGATCAAAATTCTTTACGCGGCAATTATGATGACATATTTTTGAAGTGAAAACTTCTTCAGGCGCGTTGAGCATTTTTTGGGTGAACAAAAATCGTCGCGCGTACCATGATGACGTCGGCGTCATCGTCACCGAACGCATTCCATGAGCTATATGTATACTGTGTATATATGTGTACTTTTTGGGTGAACAAAAAGCGTGAAACTCGCGTCTTCGCCACCGTACGCTAGTTTTCACTTTTATTGGCAGTCCCCAAAGACTGCCCCGCATTTTTTTTTAAATAACCTACGAAACATTTTAACGCTTTCAGAATCAAGTACCTACTGAATCCGTGGTAACAGATAGAGCGTCGATGTCCCAGCCACCCTGTATTTGCTGCAAATCCTCATATTTTCATGAAATAGTCTTATTTGTAGCAAATATAAAGAGATATATTGAGTATGAGTCATTAATGTCATTATCATAGCCTAGCCTTTTCCCGACTATGTTCGGGTTGGCTTCCTGTCTAACCGGATGCAGCTGAATACGTGTTTTACATGGAACGACTGGTTATCTGACTTCCACAACCCAGTTACTGGGTAACACGATACCCCTTGGCAAGACTGGATGTCAGATTTTCGGGCTTTTGAATAACTACCCGTAACGACTGTGAGAATGACTATAAAAAAAAAATGAAACTACTTTGTATGAAACAATACCAATGACGTGATTCTGACTTAATTTTAATTACATTTTGTGTTCGCATCCAGTCCAAAGTTTATTCCGCCATAGAATGGAGAGGAAAATCCATGCTTTATAATTATTATGTTAATAACAAAATTCTATGAATTGCAAATGTAGTGAGGCCTTCAATATTTTCCTTTAACCGTTCAAATATTTCTGGTACTATTTAGTGTTATTATTGTAAATAGGTTTAAAGTAGGACTTTTACAAGTAATTGTTTTTTATTAAAAATGGATGAGATCGGTGATTCCTAACTCTAAGAAAAAAACTCCGAAAAAACCTCAGAGATCGAAGGTGTTCGTAATAATTTGTTGGAAAATAAATTAATTTACGGTGTGTTTATTTTGTTCACAGTTACTTCCCAATCAAGATGGCTCAAAACAACAGCAACTCCACTCTGGAGATGGGAACCAGTGACCAGGTGAGGATTAACAGATTATTATTATTACAAGGATTTAGAACACGGTTTTAAACAAGCTGCTGATTAAATCATCTGCATAAGTTAAGGTCCGATTGCACCACCAATCACTGTAGTCCGGCCGTCGAGAGAATGCGTTCTTGACACCTGTCAGTTGGACAATTTCTAGTAGTAATAAGGATCAAATTCGCAAAACACGTATTCGGTAGTATGAAACTGATACGTGTCAAGACGGCCGGTACATTTAACGCTAAACGAATTTAAAACACCGTTCTGTTTCTGTCAATCATTTGAAGATGACAGAGACGGAGTGATGTTTAAAATAAGTTTAGTGCTAAACGCACTAAGGGTTGATTTCACCAAAGAACTGAACGCGAACAGCATTTATAAGTGTTCAAGAGCTGTCAGTGTTAAAATTGTTATGGAATGTACACTGACAGCTCTTGAACGCGTTAAGATGTGCTGAACGCGTTCAATATCATTGGTGAAATCCGCTCCAAGTGATTTGTGGTGAAAGCGGATCTAACGGTGGGTTGCCATTGAGATGAGGGACGCGATATAGATTTCAACCAATGTGATTGGTCGAGTCTTGCACATTTCCTCTCTACTCTGACGTATCCGCCTCAATGGAAACGCACGCTTTATACACTTGATTCTATTCGTCATTTGTAGATGAACATCAGCAACGAAAAAAGGGCACTTTTAGGTACCTAAGAATTTTATCTAGCTTACCAAGATACAGATTTAATGATAAACCATCTCTAAAAAGTTAAGCGTGGTCATACCTAAATAAAAATAAGTATACGCGTCGACTTTAGAACCTCCTCCTTTTTGCTGAGCTGAGAACTTTTTTCTTATTTATATTATGTTACGAGCGTTTTAAATGACAATTTCTTGGGTCTCAGTCGCAAAATGACCACTTCTCAAAATGCCCGCTGGACGCAAAATGTCTATTTCTCAGAATGTCTCTTTTGCAAAATGACCAACCACTTCGCAAAATGTCCCTTTATTTCCAATGCACATTCAATGAAAATCCGACTCACACTTGGCCGATTTTGTACCGATATGAAGGATTGGAAAACAGTGTAATTTTTCAAAGTGGTAAATTTGCGAGAAGACATTCTGAGAAATAAAAATTTTTTTAAAGGGACATTTTGCGGAGTGGTCATTTTGCGAAAGAGTCATTGTGACAGATGGATATTTTGCGTCCGGGAGGCATTTTAAGAACTGGTCATTTTGCGACTGAGCCTTTCTTGGGAATATATATTTAACCTAACTAACCAATTTCTTCTCAAAATATTTTCACAATTTTTACGTACCTCTGGCAAAAATTAACACCATGGCGTTCTGTAACTTTTACCAATCTTGGTAAATTGCTTTCATGTAAACTATAGTTCTCAGATTGGCTAAATGATTAGAAAGTTATCTGTATTTTATTGTCGACATAATTTGGTAAAAAACACAGAATTAAAAATTCGTTAGTAGGTACATCATATACATAATTACTTGCCACACACACTAATGTCTGTAATTGCAATATAAAGACAATAACTCACTAAAGATAACGGAAATCCCTGCATTATACCACCATAAATTCTACATCTCGAAAGTATTTCACAGAGATAAATTGTAATTTACTAATAAATTCATAGTACAAGACTATTTATAAATTAACGAATAAGTCATTTCGAATAAGACTGTTTTTTATCCCGGTATTATATTTACGTGGGATATTTTTTTAGAAATGACGTTGTTTTGCGATGTCCACTCGGGCGGAGCCTCTGTTTGGCTTCAATATATTCGTCATGTTGAGCAGTCTTTCCAAATCAGCGTTCGAATCTGCTTTGGTTTCGGCATTTGAAAGAAATAAATCGAAAAATCACTAACACAGGTTTTAGACAAACAATAAAGCTTCGTGCAGACTAGCGCGACGCGACACCAGTTATTGTTATACCGTGAAGTTTTCTTAGAAATTGTATTGTTCGAGTCGCGTCGCGCCGCGCCGTTGCGTCGCGCTGGTCTGTACGAGCCTTAAAACATACCAATATCTTGTTATTTTAATATTTTCTCGAGTCAAAGTTTTATTAATTGGTTGTATTGTTTCCTACAAATTGAATTAAACTAACCACTAGACAAAACCACCTGCCACGTTGTAATTAAAGCATCAGTTGTAATTAAAACAAAATTAAATTATAGCACAATAATTTGGAAATTAATCATGCCTAACACATCGTACAAAAAAAATAAAAAAATAGCATATAGACTTATTTGAACAAACCTATCCAATTTCCGTCGATTGGTAAAAATAATGTATCGTAATTCCAATTATGGCATGCAATTAAAATTGGACTTGGTTTCGTTTCCGAATTGCAATCAGAAATAAAATGTGTTGCGCAATTAGGCTGCAAATAAATAAAAGGAAAAATAAAATAACTATTTCATTTTGAAACATAAGCATAATAGTAATAATCCTTTCTCCTCGGACCGCCGTAAGGTGGTTAGCACCGTGTGCTCAGAATCGTATCTATTTATAATTAAATTTTAAATATTTTTTTGGTAAATTAAAATCACCAATAAAAATAGGATTGCATAAGTATCGAAAAGGTGACAATTGCGAGCGCTTGCTAGCGCGTAGAATTTCCCACGCGTGTGCGCCTGGTACTTCGTCTAATTACCTGCTGCGCTGGCCCCGCCCTGCAGAGACGTTACGTAAGAGCTTCTATTATTCTAATACCTGTGCGTGCGCCAGCCCTTACGGGAGATGGGACTAGCGTTGCTACGTAACTGGCTGCGAGACACACTGACCACGCCGCAATTACGCACGCGCTAAGGTGAATCCTCACTAAGTAATTAGCGAAATTACACCCCCGTCGTTTGCGCAGCTCGCACCGTCATAAATACATAACAACAAATCGTTAGCTGGCCGCTTTTTATCCATACCCATTTACTGGACTACTCTCAATTAGGTATGGATAATACTATGGATAAGTCTTTGTCGGAAATGGACGTCAGCCTGGTGGGGAAAGTTCTCTTTACACCACCAAACTACGTATTTCAACGTGCAGGGAAGAGATGCAGAGAAGATATAGATGACTCAATCAGTAAACATCTGGATGATTTCAAAGAGGAAATGAGAAAAATGATGACCTTCTTCTCAGAAAAACATGGCAATGAGACACAGCATGTTAACTGAACTGAAAAAGAAATTCAACAGTCTAATATTAAAACAGAGAGCTTGATTGCATTCCTAACCACGCAAAACGATGATCTACTTAATTACCTTGATTTACTTTGTTTTTATTTTTTATGAGTGTGTGTTTAGTTTAATTAAGGTCTCCTGTCCTTGTCCCAATAAATACTTTCTCTTTGCTTATTTCTTATCTTACAAAGAAAATTAACAAGTTGGAAAACAAAGCTCTAGAAGACAAAAAGCTCATCACTATTTGGGGGACGGAAAACGAATTTTGTTGTGAAGAATTTACCAAGAAAAAGTCATGAAACCAAAGAGGACCTTTTTTTTTTTTTTTGGTTGGGAAATTATCAAATAACTTCTCCCGCTCTGGGTGGAGCGGGAGGGCGTGTCAGCCTCTTACTGACTAAAACCCACCCGTGTTCCTTCAGTTGCCTGTACGTTGCCAGGGGCCACGGTATCCCTTTCGGACTTTCCCGCAACCCCGGCAGGCATTGGTCCTATCGGACCCCTTCACTTGCTGACATCTCTTCGAGGCGCGCGTGGAACACAACGCGCCGTCGACCCGGGCCTGGTCCTTATCGGACGGCGAGCTACCCATTGCTCACCGTCCACAAGCCCGCGCCTACGGTGGCCGGGAATCGGCCTGCGATTCCCGACGCCCAGGGCGTCTCCTGCGGCGGCTAGGGGCGTGAGGGCGCGAAATTTGCCTCTCCCTCACGCGTTCTGCCTCCTTCGCGAGCATTACTGCTTCGCAGAAGGAGGTGACGGCCTCCCATGCCCTCTCGCTCCGTACCATGGCCTGGACTAGGGCCGGACGCGAGAGATTCCCGCCGCCGATCGCCTCCACGAGGACACGGCGATGCTCTGCCCAAGCCGGACAGACCTCCACCGTATGCTCAACCGTGTCCTCCGGGCGATCCACGCAGTGATGACACCCGGGCGTTTCCTCCCGCCTGATAACCAAAGAGGACCTCACAGCACTTATGCAGCAGCTAAACCAAAATGATGGGGTAGTTGTGTATGTAAAGCAATCCTTGAAACCAAAAGTTAAGGAAATTGAGCTATCACAAGCGTCTTGTCTTCAACTGGACATTCTTAATAACATAACATACACAACACAACATACATAACATTATTAACTTACCGCTCCCCGTCTAACACAAACAGCTTCATAGACTCCCTTAGTACTTACCTAGATAAACTAAACTCTCACAAAAGTATTATCCTAGCGGGTGACATAAATATAAATATTAAACCTAAGGAAATAGAATCGTCCCATGAGCATAAAAATAAGAACAGTTATCTTAATATGTTGTCATTGTATGGAATACTACCTGGACATACGCTACCCACTAGAGAAAGAAACTGTCTAGCTCTTTTCATGTTAAAAATTAATAAAAAGATGGTTCAGCATCAGCATTTATTGCCATACTTCATATCTCTATCACTGATAATTTGACTACATTTTTGTCCCTGTTAAACTAAAAAACACCCGCATTCCAAAAAAAAAACTGCTACTATTATCGACTTTGAAGAAGCTATGAAAGACTTACAGGAAAAGAATCTAGCCGAACTATTGTTTTGTGATCCAAATGTACTCATCAACCTTCTCTTAGATAAAATTACTAATGCTTTAAAAAGCAGTAGTACCACTCGCACCATATCAAACAGTAAACAGATTATTAAACCATGGACTTGAAACGGTAAACTACGTTGCACAAGAAACCGTAATAAATTACAAAAACGTTATAAATCTGATCCATACAATGATATTATAAAGATAACCTACAATATATACGGGAATTACTGTAACAATTTGATAAAAAAACTAAAACGTAAATATGAAAGGGATCTGCTAGCAAAATCTGTTACAAATAATAAGTTATCTGGAAAAATATTAAAGATATCACTTATTCCACCAAATTAAACAATCACAACTCTGAACTACTAAATATTAAGTCTTCTCCTCTTGAATCAGAAAATTTTAATAACGATTATTTCACCAACGTTGAGAAACAGTTGGCTCAGCAAATTCTGCCTAGTAATAATTACCCTATATATCAACATACCAACAACCTGTACAAGGTAATTCTTTTGTCCTCCTCAATACTGATCCCAATAAAGTTGATCGAATCTTGATGGGCCTTAAGTCTGATAGTGCCCCCGGTTGGGATAATGTCTCGACTAAATTTCTAAAGCACATATGAAAGGAAGTTGTTCCAGTAATAACTCACCTTGCAAACCTCTGCTTCCAAAGCGGCACCTTCCCTGACGTACTGAAACACTCCATTATTACTCCCGTTTATAAGGAGGGGGGGGACAGAGATGATGTCAACAACTACACGCCTATATCTGTTTAACTCACGCTTTCATCTATTTATAAAATTCTGGAAAAATAATTTATAATAGACTAATAAAATATTTTTCTAAATTTAATTTACTATCCCTTACCCAATTTGGCTTAAGATTAGGCTTGTCCACTGAGGATGCAGTTACAGCCAGTGTCAAGATATTCCGTTACTAGAGAACTCAGTCTCTAGTAACTGAATATCTTGACACTGGCAATAAACGCTGGACTATTTTCCTGGACCTTAGAAAAAGCTTTTGACATCGTCTCTGTCCCTGTCCTTGTGAGTAAACTGGAAAAAGCTGGAATAAGAGAAACCCCTCTGAAGTTGCTCAAAGACTATCTCTCGTCTAGGAAGCAAAGGGTTAAGGTGGGTGAACTAACCAGTAGTGACGCTGAGGTTACATACAGCGTTCCCCAGGGCAGCGTACTGGGCCCTATATTATTCCTGGTATATTTAAATGATCTCTACAACCTGCATATCAATAATGCAAAAGTTATTTCATACTCCGATGATACCGCTGTAGTTTTCTCTGGCATCTTCTGGCAAGATGTGAAACTCAAAGCTGAGATGGGTATGGCATAAGTAGCCAATTGGCTAAATAATAACCTGCTCACCTTAAATACATCAAAAACCAATTACATTATTTTGCTTTAGTATTAACAAAAGTAGTCAACCAAGTGAGGGTCTCAATCTAAGAGTACACACATGTACACTAATAACAAATACTGTAATTGTTCATGCATTAAACAAGTAACTCAGACTCGATCAGCGGTTATCCTGGTATCCACATCTTGAACAGGTCTCAAATAGGGCTAGGAGATTAAGCTGGATCTTTAAAACACTTCGACATATTGTTCCAAAAAATATTACCAGTAAACCTGACCCCCCAAGAAATGTTCTTAATGAGATCTACATACATGGCTTTGGTGCAGTTTGTCTTGTTATATTGCATCCCTATTTGGGGAGGTGCAGCGAAAACTAAAAAAAACAATCTGTGAAAATTTCAACTATTTACCTATTACCGTTTATGAGATACAGCCCGCTGACAGACAGACGGACAGCGGAGTCTTCGGAATAGGGTTCCATTTGGCACCTTTCGGGTACGGAACCCTAATAAAAGCGGGGTTTGATTAAAAACAAATTAAGATCAAAGCTAACGGTGATTAGGCATCTTGAGAGGAAGCTCTTCACAAACTGTGTCCAATAAAAAAAATTGTCATTATAAGCCCTATGTGGCAAAAAGTTTTCATATAATAACATAAAATCACGCCTGTATTTCCCGAAGGGTTAGGCAGAAGTGTACCTATAGTACAACCACATTTTGCTAGTTATGTTTGAGTCCCATGTAATAGGGGGCGAGCCTATTGGCATCAACGGGGCACAAATCCAGACTCGGGGCTGCTACTGAGAAATTCTGGATGGAAAAACCCAATAACACTTTGCCGAACCCAGGACCTCATGCTCCGCAGTAGCGTTTGCGACCACTAGACCAACGAGGCAGTCTAAACTTTAATAAAGAAAAGTTTAATATTGTATTTGAATAGGTAGATAACGACAGCATAATGAAACTAGAATAAGATACAGACACATGTGGCTGGTATCGCAAATACGATCTAAAGAGACCTTTCATAATACCTAATATCGACTACAACTTCTTAGATGATTGAGCAAACAGTTTTTTCCGCGTCCTGGTAAGGAAGAAAGATAATATAAAACGGACCATTAAAAAAAAAGCACTATTTTGTAATAAAATCTGCATAGAAGAAGCTGCAAGCTGTTTCGTGAGAATACATTATCTACCTGAATTCAGTTTTTGACATTAGCACGAGCTGCAGTTAGAGCCATCGAAAATTAACCACAGAATTAACGTGAAAATAAATTAATCGCCATTACCTACTACAATGAGGCGTATCTTATACGTAATTGATGCTAAATGTTGAACGAGCTGCAGATAACCTTCGATAACCCCGGTGGAGTACCTAACTTACATGTAAAAAACCTAATCAAGGTCCACATTCGCGGCCGAGTCCATTCCACTTTTGATCAGTGAGCAGAATGGCCGCTGTTTCGTGAATATAATTAATTGCAATATTGTTTGGCAAAATATTAAGTATTATGGGTTTTTGTGTCCTCAAGTGTATATTATAAATCTTCGGTGATTTTGGATTGCAGTGCAGTGTAGCCCGAAAGTAATGTGCGTATTTTTTGTTTATTTATATTTTTTTTTATGAATTTCCTTTTTTTTTAATGATTAATTTAACTTTTCTGCACCTAGGCAGGTTTCAATATTGTTCGCTCTTTTTCTATAAATCTCATTCAAATAAAATTATCATGAGCACGAGGTGTATTTCAAAATAATTGTAAAGTTACCAAAAGATAACGAACGTTTTCACTTTACCCGTTAGGAACCATATTTTTAAGGAAAACCCGGTTGCTAACTGTGTATCTCGACGTGTGCATTTCGATATTTGAATATATGACTATTAATTTATAATTAATAACTGTATTCAATATAACTTAGTGTTTATTCAGTGTGATACAACGCCAAAACATAAATCCTTTCAATGTACGATCAAGAAATCTGTGTGCCAAAAGGTAATTACTGTAAGCAATAATTTAGAGAACTTATACTTATCTAAAATCTCGATTGTCAAGTTTAATGATCAGTTGAGAATAATAATTGATGATAAAGTGATAATTTTTTGCAATATCCTGGAGCACTCTACGTCAGCATCTGATGTTTGTTAACCTTCAAACCGATCTGTCGTAGGCTTGTAAATTCTTATGTATCTCTGGCTTCCTAGTTACATTAACTTGACTCTCTATAATCGTCATTGCAATATATTTTGTACGGTAGCGGAGCAGTTCTTTTGTTTTGACATTGATGCTTATTTTACGGATTACGTACACCGTTTTGCACGGATTTCCTTAGTGCTGAAATAGGTAATAATAATTGTATTATTTGTATCAAGCGTATTAGAATATGTATCTCGTTATTAGTGCTAGCCTGTATCCATTTATAGTCAATTAACACCACTAGAATTTGTAGGGGATTTAAAAACAGTAATTCTCATGACTCTTTGCTTCCCAAAATTATAGTCTTTACTAAACTCAAGTTACATTTTCAGGTCCTGGTCGCAACCAAACGCAAGAAGACACTAGGATACCTAATCGGAACAGTTGCCATGTTGGTAGCACTTGGAGTGGTGGTCACTCTGATCGTCGTCCTGTCGGGAGGTGATAATGCCGTGGCACAGCCTATTGAGTCCCCGGAAAGGCCCAGGATTCCTATAGTCCCGGTAGACCCGACCACGGCACCTCCAACCACAGTTGCTCCATCGAAGACTACTGAACCACCGATAACGGAACCGCCACCTTCTCCGCTGGAATTGGAGGAGATTATTGACGGGATATATTCGCCGCCTTCCTTCAATGCCACTTGGTCTGCAGGTATGTTTATTGATACCTTCATTCGTTTCGGTGATTGGTCTTTTTGATAAATTGTTGTGAGGATTTAGGTAAGGGGTCGTCCCTTTTGTCCAAAATGATAGACTAGTGGTAAGGGTTTACCATTAGTCTATCATTTTGGACAAAAGTTGATGGCATATTGCGAACAGCTCAATTCAAATGTACAAGCGATGACACTTGGAACAAGAATACATAGATATGTAGATAATTGATACGATGTTTTGAGTGTCTCAATATAGTTTTGTACAACAAGGAAAACCAACACAATTAGGTATATCGCGTTCCATCTGTTTTGAGGCTACGGAATATGTGGTGAATAAACCCATTCCAATAGGTACTAACAGGTGAGAGAGGAAGCAAAAATACCTAAATTATGTTAAGTTGTAGATATTATATAACATATTCCAAAAAAAATCGGTACCTAAATGGGAACGATATAAAAAGAAATACTTACATAAGTTGGGGAACGTTTCGCTGAAAATTATCGTCGACAGAGTAGAATCAAACTTTATGATGCTCCAGGGCAGTATTCTAACATAACATTGACATACTCGTACTGTTGAAATATCAACAAAGACTTTTTCGACTAAAGGCGCGGCGCGACTCTGGTGGAACAATTTCTATGAAAACTTCACGGAAATTGTTCTACCGGTGTTGCGTTGCTCTTGTCTTTATGCTTATTTGCCTTTATGTTGTTTATTAGTGTTGGAGTAACTGCGTAAAAAGGCAATCGTTTGTTTGGCGTTTTAGAGGCATGAAACAAGCTGTCAGATGTCACTTAATACTCTCACTTTTACTGGTGATTATATATACACTGAAAAATATGTCATGATCATGAGTCTCAAAACCAAGTTTTAAAGGTAGAAAAAATATAACTTTCAAAACTAAAGATTTGTCAACTGTGTGTGTCAACAAGTTGTGTCACTTTGGGAACCTTCCGTTTGAAATTCATAAATCAAAGCGTAGTAAGGTAAATGACCATGAAATATCATATATTCAAAATATTTAATGACCCTGCCCAGTCCAGCTAAAGATATGTAGTTACATATCTTTAGCTGGGCTTGTGAAGATCCATCGATCCTCCTTCTTCTCGTCATGTATTCCACAGTGCCTAAAATTCTTTAATCAGTGCGTCCTGCCTGTTATGACTTACGGAGGACACTCACGGTACGGCTGGTTCATAAATTCAAGGTCGCTCAGCGAGCAATGGAACGAGCTATGCTTGGAATATCTCTGAGGGATAGAATCTGAAATGAGCAAATCCGACAGAGAACCAAAGTTGTCGACATAGCTCACAGAATAAGCAAGCTGAAGTGGCAATGGGCCGGCCATATTAGCCGTAGAACCGGTGACCGTTGGGGTAGACGTGTTTTTGAGTGGAGACCGAGAATTGGCAAACGTAAGGTAGGACGCCCTCGGGCTTGGTGGAGAGACGATCTTCACAGGGTGGCTGATAGTAGCTACATGAGAGTTGCCAAGAATCGAGCTGAATGGCGTGCAATTGGAGAGGCCTATGTCCAACAGTGGACTGCTGTAAGCTGATGATGATGAATATCTTTTCTCTCGCAATTCGAAGTTGCCCTTAAACGCGTCGGTTACAAAACTGGTTGGATTTCAATATTATAAAATTGTGCATAACGTCTTGACCGGTAAACATCGCGTGCAGTTATGAATTACATAAGCAACATGTCTGCCTTGTAGGGATAATGACGTAAATTACCCAAATGCTTGATTGCGTTACTTGCTTAATGGATTTAAGAATAAAATATCCATTGTTATGTAAATCCGAAGTTGAAACTAAAGATTTTTAAGGTCAGTTCGTCAATTATGTACTTACCTATGTATGTTGGAACAATCATCGTAATTCTTTCTTTTTCGTGTGGTTACCGACTAACCTGTACCCTAATTATGTAATACACGATCAATCGGAATTTGAATCGTTTTGAAACATTGCTAATCCATTGCTTCATAAGTTCGAAAAAAATCTGCTCAACAACGTAAATACCGCAATGAATGTTGTTGAACTGTCAAAATGAAACAAATTTGTCGTAATCGTTTACGAAAATGTGTTGCGTAATTAGATAGCTGGTGTCAGGCGTAATCAACAATTCAAACATAACAAATATGCGTTGCAGGTTAGGGGATTACCTAATGTGCTTTTAGTTTATATGAAATGCTATTTCATGGAAGAAGTTGGCTTGTCTCGCGGGAATGTACATTGTGTAGGTACATTCCCGCGAGCAGGTAAGCTTAGTTCAATAAGATAATTTAATACTGGTGTGACTAACTTTTGGAGTATTAATAGCTAAAGGAGTCACTCCATACAGTTTTCTCCTTTTCAGTAAAGGTGACGTGTAGGAAGCGTGTGGATAAGCCTTGCACTTTTTATAGCATTAGCGCCATTTATATACCACAAAAACACGAATAAAAAAACGAAGGTTTTCAGAAACATGAATATTTATATTTAAATTCATTAACGTTATTCTGTTTTTTTTATATGCCACTGAACTTCAGGCCCAAATTAAGAAACCAGCTAGTTTATGAATATTGTAAGTAAAATAGTTATTTATTATATGTATAGTGTATACTTTTCACTTGCTTCAAAAACGGTGAAGGAAAACATTTTGAGGAAACCGGCATGCCTTAGAGATATTTCTCGACGGCATGTGAAGCCAAGTCAGAGGCCCATGGACAGCATAAAAACTCTGATACCAGGTTAGTCACTAACCACATGAAAAAGAAGTTATTTATTCATACATACCTGAACTTTCAGAGGTAAATAACATAGAGGTAGGCGAAATGTTCAAATATGCCCGTGGGACAGAACTCAGAACTCATAAAGTATTTATGTAAGTCTAAGATGTAAGAAAAAGGTTGGTCAAGCACGAATAAGTAAAAATTACGGATCGGAGTTGGACAAAGTTTCCTTTGTTAAAAGTTAAACTGTTCGGGGACGCGAGAGTTTGTCGCCAGATAACTTGTAGGTTTTCCAAAGTTGGATATTGTAAGATTGCTTTTTTTTTTCTTCGCTAGTTATATTATCGTTTTAAAATGTTTACCTAGTCTTCTGTGGAAGATAATAATGTAAGTTTCACCTGTTTTATGATTTGGCACATTTTAAAATTGAATTGTATGATGCAACCAATGAGCTGTAGATCATTGGGCTAATAGAATTATCGTTAATCACGGATACCAGACCAGTGAATTAGTGCTCTTAGGCGCCGTCTCCACGGGCGAGAAAATTGCGGCGATAGTCTCGCCGTGCCATCAAATTAAATAGAAACTCTATGCATCAATCTCTACACGGCGATATCATCGCGGTGATAATTTGAAGGCACAGCGTGATTATCGTCGCGATTCTCTCGTTCGTGGAGATGGCGCCTTAGTGTGATTATATAGGTAAATTGGTAGCTAAGTAAAAACAGCTACACGGGTCGATCGATCAGGTTAAGCCACGCTTGCCGCTGATGCTTAAATACCGAGACCATCCGTGCCTCGGAAAGCACGTTAAGCAGTTAGTCCCGGCTGTCATTCGTCGTTACGGGACGTTAGAAGCCTAAAAGTCTGACAGTCAGTCTTACCCAGGGGTATCGTATTACCCAGTAACTGGGTTGTGGAGGTCAGATAGGCAGTCGCTCCATGTAAAACACTGATATTCAGCTGCATCTGGTTAGGCTGGAAGCCGCCCCCAACATAGTTGGGAAAAGGATAGGTAGATTGATTGATATAGTTCCAAGTCTTATATGGAGAATATAAGCTTCACCTGTTATATAATTTGTCTCATTTTTAAAATTGAAATGTGTGATGAAACCAACGACCTCTAGATAATAGGGCTAATGCAATTATCGCTAATCACCAATACAAGACAAGTGAATTAGTGCTCTTAGTGTGATTATATGGTAAACGCTTTTACCTATTCTTAACACAAATTAGTATAGCCTCTAACATGTAGGCCTAACATTCATATCTATCATTACATCACAGACTATCTGCAGTATTTATTTATTCCTATAGCACACCGACTACGAATTCACAAAAACATTAACACAGAACTTAGTCTTATTAAATAATTACTACAGCGAACTTGTTACTTAAAGTTGTCCACAGTACTTACATAGCTTGCCTAATTGATTTAACTGGGTAATTAAATTACAGTTATAAAGATAATCATAAAATGAAATAAGTCAACAATAATAAAATCTAATAAATTAAAAATAATAAACCCACATTAATCAATAATTATTATTGACTTTTTTAATCACTTTTAGTTAAATAAGTATACACATAAATCTTAATATACAATCTAACACTAAATTAAAAACTAATTAACTATACAAATAAGAAAATAAAATTACAATTCAATAATAATACAAACTCAAACTCAAAGCATTTATTTCAAATAAACCAATTACAGGCACTTTTGTCCGGCCCATCGTGCTGCTCGATGAGGTGGGCAAGCTCTTTGAAAGAGTCATTGCAGACCGCCTCGTCGGGCGGCTGGTGCGGGTAGGGCCGGATTTGGCGGAGAGTCAGTTTGGTTTCCGCAGGGGGCGCTCTACGGTGGACGCCATCATGCGCGTGCGAGCCCTCACGACGGGGGACGCCGTGGCCCGGGGTGGGGTCGTCTTGGCGGTGTCTCTAGACATCGCCAATGCCTTCAATACCCTGCCCTGGAGTTGCATCAGGGAGGCACTCCGGTATCACCGGATGCCGACCTACCTCTGTCGTGTGGTCGAGGCCTATTTGACGGACAGGGCCGTCATCTACCCCGGTCACCAGGGAGAATGGAACCGGCAAGAGATGTCGTGCGGTGTCCCACAGGGATCGGTTTTGGGGCCGCATCTGTGGGACATCGGATACGACTGGGTGCTGCGCGCCGACCTCCCTAGCGGCGTCAGCGTCGTGTGTTACGCTGACGACACGTTGGTCCTGGCGCAGGGGAGGTTGCACCAGGCGGCGGCCGAACTAGCAACACACGGGGTTGCGACAATCGTAGACAGGTTCCGGCAATTGGGACTCGAGGTGGCCCTGCACAAGTCCGAGGCCATGTGTTTTCATGGTCCTCGGAACGCGCCACCGTTGGGGTCCCAAATAACGGTAGGAGGAGTTCACATCGGCATCGAGTCGACGATGAAGTACCTTGGACTCGTCCTCGACAGCCGGTGGAACTTCGTGGAGCATTTCCGACGTTTGGCTCCCAGACTGGAGCGGGCCGGGGCTGCTTTGAAGCGGCTCCTGCCCAATCTAGGGGGTCCAAACGCCTCCTGCCGGAGGCTATACGCGGGGGTCGTGCGGTCCATGGCCCTTTACGGGGCACTGGTTTGGGCGCGTTCATTGAGGCGGCGGCCAGCCCGCCGGTTGAACGCGTCCCAGAGGGTCATGGCCACCCGGCTGGTCCGGGGATACCGCACGGTCTCCGGTGAGGCGGCGAGCCTCCTTGCCGGAATACCGCCATGGGATCTGGAGGCAAAAGTCCTCGCGCATATCTGGGAGTAGCGCGAGGAGTCGAAACGCCGGGGCGTAACTCCGTTTCCGCGAGAAATCGCGGCACAGCGGACAGAGCTCCGGCGGGATATCATGGCGTCATGGAGAGTGCGATTGTCGCAACCCAGTGCTGGGCACGCCACTATTGCGGCGATAAGTCCCCTCTTTGAGGAGTGGCTAGAGAGGCGCCACGGCGTCCTCACCTTCCGCCTGACGCAGGTCCTCACCGGACATGGTTGTTTCGGGAGGTTCCTGTTTCGCATCAGGCGGGAGGAAACGCCCGGGTGTCATCACTGCGTGGATCGCCCGGAGGACACGGTTGAGCATACGGTGGAGGTCTGTCCGGCTTGGGCAGAGCATCGCCGTGTCCTCGTGGAGGCGATCGGTGGCGGGGATCTCTCGCGTCCGGCCCTAGTCCAGGCCATGGTACGGAGCGAGAGGGCATGGGAGGCCGTCACCTCCTTCTGCGAAGCAGTAATGCTCGCGAAGGAGGAGGCAGAACGCGTGAGGGAGAGGCAAATTTCGCGCCCTCACGCCCCTAGCCGCCGCAGGAGACGCCCTGGGCGTCGGGAATCGCAGGCCGATTCCCGGCCACCGTAGGCGCGGGCTTGCGGACGGTGAGCAATGGGTAGCTCACCGTCCGATAAGGACCAGGCCCGGGTCGACGGCGCGTTGTGTTCCACGCGCGCCTCAAAGAGATGTCAGCACAACGGAAGGGGTCCGTTAGGACCGATGCCTGCCGGGGTTGCGGGAAAGTCCGAAAGGGATACCGTGGCCCCTGGCAACGGAAGGAACACGGGTGGGTTTTAGTCAGTAAGAGTCTGACACGCCCTCCCGCTCCACCCAGAGTGGGAGAAGTTATTTGATAATTTCCCACCCAAAAAAAAAAAAAAAAGGCACTTTTGAATTGTCAAGGGGTCGGTCAGTCAGAAATATGAAGCTAGTCGCCCATTCCAAAGCGTAGTAGGTACCTATGGAGAAGAACGAAGCAAGAAACTCCACGGAAACTCTTACAGTCCAAGATCAAATTAAATTAAATAATTACATGAAATTAAAAAGTATTGTCGCACTTGTGTCTTTAAAAGCGATCTTTTAGAGACAACCTTTAGATGGACCAAAGGTTGTCTTTTAGCGATAAGACCGCTCATTGTGTCACCCTATGTAAAATTTATATAGTTTATATCTGTTATTTATATGGTATACATAAAAAAGTCAAATAATCAAATAATTTTATCAATAAGGGACATAAAATACACTTTTGAATATCAAAATGTATGAATATAATTGATTTTAGCCCCTTTCAAAAGGCAGTTTCGTATGGAGAAGAATGGCCAAAAAACTCCATGGGAACCCTTTTAAAATGTTTTACAATATTTTGTACCTTTATCTACATTAATTTTATACTAAGACGATTTACCTGGAATAAAATTACTATAAGTACAAAGAATTAAATAGAAAGACAGGTAAATAAAGAGTATTCTATTCTATTCAACCCTTGACATGAAAATCCAGACTGAAGACACTGTTATCGTCTAGTCATCCACTTTTGTAAATTGTTACAGTTCCAATAGGTACAAGCATATATTGAACTAGATAACCACCTACATAAAGGTTCTAGTAAACTTTACAAAATTGTACGAAATTAAATTTTTGACACGATACTGTACATCTTTTTTTTAATTGTTAGTACCTCTACCTACTCAATGAGTTAGAAGAAGGTTATGAAAAACACTGCCTCGTTGTTCCAGTGGTCGCTACTGCTAAGCATGAGGTCCTGGGTTCGATTCCCGGGTCGAACAAAGTGTTATTGGGTTTTCTCATCAGGAATTTCTCAGTTACAGCCCGGAGTCTGGATCTATACATGATACATGGGACTTAAACATAACTGGCGAAATGTGGTTGTACTATTAGGTACACCTCTGCCCATCCCTTCGGGGAAACAAGGCGTGATGTTATGATGTTATTAAAAACACGTTACTCACTATGATAGTACGACGGTGCACTAAAAAGTAGTTCTGTAACCAGTCAACGTGCATTATTTGCCGTTAGTGTTTTGTTTTTTCTTTCGAACTCATTCATAGAAATAAACAATGCAGTGAAGTCAAAACTATGCATGAGTGGCTCAGGACTGGTTCTGTCATTGACCAAGATACACGCGTAGGAAACAAATGAATACACATACATAATTTAAAAACCAGTTGAAATGAGAACACGGAAAACATATTTTATAAGGAAGTGTGGCTTTTGGGAGTTCCGGTCGGTTTGAATGAGATGCCTCGTGAATGGGTTGGCCTATTTTTGTCTTTGAGAAAGGTAGCCTATAGGTATTCATGTTCGTTTCAGTTTTTAGATAGGTAGCTTTAAGAGGTTTTAGAACGAAGTGGCTGTGGTATATTTTTCGGAATTCCGTCTAGTAAAAAAAAAAAATGTTTCCTTATTTTTGAATCGAACGCGTCTTTTTTTTCTGGTTACTGAATTGACGTGAAGCAGGCAAACTTTTACTTAAACTTACGTTTAGTATGGTACACACGGCTACATATCAAGCTATACATTTCCAGTTTATGCTGATCTCGCACTGTATAGGATTTCCGAACAATGCGAGGTCAGCTTATACTGGGAATGTAAGGTACCTACCAACTTTCACTTTTATGCATTTGGCATTGCGATGCTCTACATCAACAAAATTCGCAAATATGAGCAGTTTAGCGAACATTATGTAATTAGTGTAATGTATTTAACCATTACATTACATCACAGATTCCTGACTGTCTATTAATATTTACAGCGTAATCTACATTATGTTCGTAATAAAAACTCTAAAATGTATAAATAGCCACCATTTACGTACTTTGATCGGTTTGATCCATTAATAAAATGCATGCAAAAAACTACAGAGAACGTACTTAACCCACGTAAATTCCGATTTCCGACATAAACCGGTTCATTGGCCAACGCCTAACGATACCAAACATACCGTGTGTTGCACCAATTTTATTGCAAATCGGAAAACATGCTAGTACAGGCAGCATAAAAAGTGACACATTGTTTCTTTTTAATTAACTTATTTGTCACATGCCTGAAAAAAGTTCACGTTTGTTATGTGTTGTATTGTAATGCAATTTTTTTTGCAGTGTAATTAACAGATGCATGTTTGACACTTTTAATTTTATTCCAACGTCTGTAGGTACATGATGTTTGCAATAAACTGATTGGATTTGATTTGACAGTGCCGAAAGTAAAAATGTTTTACTTTTATTTATTAAATATCTTACACTATAGTTTTCCATAAGTGTTATACTAGAAGGGAACAGGTAGTAGAGACATAAAAACGCAAGAAGATCGAGCGGTTCTTAAAATTTTTGATATTTTCACAAGTGATACTTAGGTACAACAATAATACTACAACCAAAGTCATTATAAGCCCACGCCATTTTTTGCGAAGAAAAGCGAAGGACCTTGGTCTAGTAGAGATAAAAAAACTACGAAATTACCACTCACTTTTGATGTTAACTGTACCCAGGAAAACATTGCTATCGTGTAAAATCTTATAATATCTTCATCATTAACGTTTAATTGCAGGAAGCGAGGTGATGTTCCAGAACAGCAATGGCGACCTGGTGCTCTATGATGTCGACACTGATAGCACCACACCACTCATTCATAACTCCTCACAGGTTGGTTGATTTAGTTTTTCTATAATATTTTTAATAGCCCAATGGTTCAGAGCTTTCACACGTTACACACTTTTTTTTGCCGTAAATAACTTATACGGTTTATTCTCCGTGTGTAGTCACGTTCGTCAGAATTGTATGAATCACTATGGAAGCTTGTTGACAGACACGTTTTTTCTACGGCGTGGTTATACGCCGTCCGCGTGTAGTCACGGTCGTCAGTGTTGTATGGAAGCTGGTAGACAGGCACGTTTTTTCTACGGCGTGGTTATACGCCGTCCGCGTGTAGTCACGGTCGTCAGTGTTGTATGGAAGGTGGTAGACAGGCACGTTTTTTCTACGGCGTGGTTATACGCCGTCCGCGTGTAGTCACGGTCGTCAGTGTTGTATGGAAGCTGGTAGACAGGCACGTTTTTTCTACGGCGTGGTTATACGCCGTCCGCGTGTAGTCACGGTCGTCAGTGTTGTATGGAAGCTGGTAGACAGGCACGTTTTTTCTACGGCGTGGTTATACGCCGTCCGCGTGTAGTCACGGTCGTCAGTGTTGTATGGAAGCTGGTAGACAGGCACGTTTTTTCTAAGGCGTGGTTATACGCCGTCCGTGTGTAGGCACGGTCGTCAGTGTTGTATGGTTCACTATGTAAGCTGGTAGACAGGCACGTTTTTTCTACGGCGTGGTTTATACGCACCGTAAAGAAACCGTGCCGTCTACAAAGTGCTCCTTATTGTCATTAGATCGAAAGGAGGGAAATGATAAGTAAAATTCGTCCGTGGCTCTTTTCTCTCTGCCCGTTACTTGTCAGTAAGGCTTTATCTATAAACGTTACTTAGCACGTGCTTTGACTTAGACATGTTCCCGTCTAAAAGAAAGAAAGAAAGAATAATATTTATTTGGACACAGTCCGTGAAACACATAATAACAAAATAAAAAATGAAAATAATCATAAAGTAATAATAGTGTGTGCCTCACGGCTGCGCCAAAAAGGTTCATTTCAGCATTAATGCCCGATAAATGTTGTCTGAGGCTGGTTTTCTAATGAACCCTTATGGACAAGTGACGGGGAGTACCAACAGTTTCAACATACGTAATACATAATTTTATACCTCTAAATAAATAAATAAACTACATAAGGTCTATTTACCTTATACTAATATACCAATTACCAATCAAACATATACCAATATTCCAATTATTGTTTGTCTCTATTTTATACTTGTAGTTTGCAAGTTGCGGAAAAGTGACAGTAATGACGATTGGTCAAAGTATTATATGCTATGTAACGTTTAAAGAATTCGGCCTTTTTTTTTTTTTTTTTTTTTGGGTGGGAAATTATCAAATAACTTCTCCCGCTCTGGGTGGAGCGGGAGGGCGTGTCAGACTCTTACTGACTAAAACCCACCCGTGTTCCTTCCGTTGCCTTTACGTTGCCAGGGGCCACGGTATCCCTTTCGGACTTTCCCGCAACCCCGGCAGGCATCGGTCCTAACGGACCCCTTCCGTTGTGCTGACATCTCTTTGAGGCGCGCGTGGAACACAACGCGCCGTCGACCCGGGCCTGGTCCTTATCGGACGGCGAGCTACCCATTGCTCACCGTCCGCAAGCCCGCGCCTACGGTGGCCGGGAATCGGCCTGCGATTCCCGACGCCCAGGGCGTCTCCTGCGGCGGCTAGGGGCGTGAGGGCGCGAAATTTGCCTCTCCCTCACGCGTTCTGCCTCCTCCTTCGCGAGCATTACTGCTTCGCAGAAGGAGGTGACGGCCTCCCATGCCCTCTCGCTCCGTACCATGGCCTGGACTAGGGCCGGACGCGAGAGATCCCCGCCGCCGATCGCCTCCACGAGGACACGGCGATGCTCTGCCCAAGCCGGACAGACCTCCACCGTATGCTCAACCGTGTCCTCCGGGCGATCCACGCAGTGATGACACCCGGGCGTTTCCTCCCGCCTGATGCGAAACAGGAACCTCCCGAAACAACCATGTCCGGTGAGGACCTGCGTCAGGCGGAAGGTGAGGACGCCGTGGCGCCTCTCTAGCCACTCCTCAAAGAGGGGACTTATCGCCGCAATAGTGGCGTGCCCAGCACTGGGTTGCGACAATCGCACTCTCCATGACGCCATGAGATCCCGCCGGAGCTCTGTCCGCTGTGCCGTGATTTCTCGCGGCAGCGGAGTTACGCCCCGGCGTTTCGCCTCCTCGCGCCACTCCCAAATATGCGCGAGGAATTTTGCCTCCAGATCCCATGGCGGTAATCCGGCAAGGAGGCTCGCCGCCTCACCGGAGATCGTGCGGTATCCCCGGACCAGCTTGGTGGCCATGACCCTCTGGGACGCGTTCAACCGGCGGGCTGGCCGCCGCCTCAATGAACGCGCCCAAACCGGTGCCCCGTAAAGGGCCATGGACCGCACGACCCCCGCATATAGCCTCCGGCAGGAGGCGTTTGGACCCCCTAGATTGGGCAGGAGCCGCTTCAAAGCAGCCCCGGCCCGCTCCAGTCTGGGAGCCAAACGTCGGAAGTGCTCCACGAAGTTCCACCGGCTGTCGAGGACGAGTCCTAGATACTTCATCGTCGACTCGACGCCGAAAGAATTCGGCCTTAGGTTCTTAAACGTAAGGCCTAAAATAAACTGTCAAGTATGTTACGTACAGTCTGATATTTTATTGGTTGATAATGATGATAAGGTAATAATACAACAATGACGTTAGAATTGACTTATTATTTACTAGTGACACGCCCTTGCTTCGCAAGTGTGCAGTCTAGTCTATATTACGACATGTTCAAACATCGAAATTTCTATGCTATATCTAAGTTTAATAATAATGTTTTTTACACATAAACATTCCTGAATAAATTTTCTAAAATATGGTGAAACCCGCATCGAAATCCGTTGCGTAGTTTAGAAGAACAACGCGGTCACACAATACAGTACAACACAACTTAGATGTAGAATGAATTTGAATTTGCATTAATTAATTTCAATTTTACGAATGAATTTGGTTATATGACCTTATAAGTTACTGCGTTTGCGTACTATTATTTTCACCTAAAGTAGTAATAAAGATTGGTAATTTTAAAGGCAAGGCGCACTCAGTTCGGATGGTGATCGGTTTTACGAATTTTGCCGATGCTACATCTAAGTTGTGTCGTACTGTATCCATGTGAGACACGAAAAGCGATTAATTTAGAATATGCATAGATATAGATAAAGTATATATAGTTTATCAGTATGTAAAATGGTCAACCATAAACGGTGAGATTTTCATTAATATTGAATACTTGGAAAGTTCGTACCGAAGGATGCTGCTGAAAATCCCCTTGACATAATCCCTAAGACGCTTTTTCCGGCACGACAAAAACAAAGGAAGTGCCTTCATTCTGTGGAGTGACATTTTCTTTGCTGAAATCAAAAGAAAACTTTTATGACGTTTCTCTTTAATCGTGAACAATATTGTTATCGGACGAAGCGACGCGCGCTTTACTTGTGGTTACCAAATGTAGAAACAAGCTGTGAATTTTTAAGTAAGCGCAGTGGCTCTCGGTACCGTCCGAGATAAAGGCGAAGTCGGAAGTGTGTGTGTGCGTATCTGTGATATGTGCTGACGCTATTCATCTTCACACATTCACAGCGTGTTTTTATGCTTGTTAACCACAAGTAAAGCGCGCGTCGCTTCGTGAGATAAAATAAAAATACCGTAGGTATAAAATCAAATTATTATTACGTATTGCTATAGAGAAACAAAAATAAAAATTAACTTTATTTTTTTTAATGTTTTGTCGTATACAAACTTTTTGTAACAAATTAGTTATTATCTAAATTATTCCTTACTTTAGAGTTCAGAATAAATTATTATCATCTGTATCCGGCTACTTTACAACAGATTATTATTAAAAAACCTGTTTTTTGAATCAGTATTAAATATAAGGTATGCACTGAATATCCTTGGCTAGGAAATTCCTGATCCCAAAGTGACGTATGTATTTGGCAAGTGAAGATAAAACTGAGGGGCAATTCCCGTATTTTTAAGAACGTTCATATTCGGCTTATTGGTTGTCAATTTTTAGAGTTGTCAATTTGCCTACAAATAAATTAAATTCGTGCGAATCCCCCTCATGAAAAAATTACATTATTTTTTGTTTTCTATTACAACATTATTTAAAAGTGTCGATTCGCCTACTGTATACTGTATTGATCATTGCTTAGTTTCAACAAATAAAATGTGATGATATCCAGTAATTTTTAAAATGATTAGGTACATGTTATTTTATAGCCTTTTGTTAATAGCTAAACGAGAAGAACATCTACAATGGGAAAAGATTTAGCTTAGGTTGGTATACACGGTGTTAAGAGACAGCGACACGCGAACTGTAACCATGAATTCAGCACATGATTCTAGGCGTCCGGTCCCCGCAGCGTAGAAATTTTTTGGCAGTCATAAAAAACAGCTGTTTCATACAAACGTCCTAAATCTACTCGGTTAAAATGTATGTAACAGCAGATTTTTTTTAATAACCGACGGAAACTTTAACTTTTGCGGGTTTCGAATCATGTAGGTTCAGTACTTCCATGATTTTAGACCCATCATGTACCATGAATTCAGTAGTACTGAATTAATTGATGTTACACCGTGTATGGATACTAAATCACCTTAGATTGAATTGTTTCTTCCCTCATATTACTTTTAGAGTCGGTACAAACAGAGGTTCGACGTTCACCCAATTTCCCCACATATACATCAATTTCCGAAGCAATTCATTCCCATAAATCAAATTTTAAAAGCACTTGTCTGAAGGCACTTACCTAAAGTTTGCGGAAAAAGTTCATGGCAATGCTTGCCTCAGTAAATAGATTTTTAGACATCGTTACTATGAAAAGGTTCAGCTATGTAGCCAATGATATTATAAGTAAAAAGACTTATGTAGGTTACCTACCCAACATTCGATCTTCAAAGACGGTACGATGTCCTACTATTGGGATGACATGTGGAAGATGGACGGCATATTGTAATTATCGGGAGCGAAAAAGAGACAAGACGATACGTAACTAGGATAATTAGCCAAGTTGAGACGTGCTACTTTTGGAGCGTTTATAACCTATATACCTCTTTTTATTACTTAAAACATCATTGATGTAAGCTTACTAAGTTACTACCTATTGGCATAGATGTATTACACGCCTTCAAAGTCAAAGTCAAAGTCAAAGTCAAATCATTTATTTCAAGTAGGCCCGTATAAGGCACTTTTGAACGTCAAAAATTTACAAAAAAAATTAATTGATTCTAGTTGCCCCTTCCAAAAGGTAGTTTTCGTATGGAGAAGAATGGGCAAGAAACTCCACCGTTACTCTTTTAAAATGTTTTACAATATTTTGTATAAGTACATTAGTTATATAATTATATGTGAGGTTATATGTGAGGTACTTCCGATGAGAGAATGCGTTTGTGACACTTGTATATATCATAGGATATATCCAGTCCTTTCAAAGTTATTTTACACTTGTCAGCAGTCATCTAGCAAAGACATTAAAAAGATCATTGTGATGCAAAATCTGAGGTAAAATAATTGTGATATGACTGCAAACAGTGAGTACCATAGAATACGTATAGTCGACCCTTTACGAGTCCTACTGCCAGATGTCAAAAACGCATTTTCTTGATGGCCGGAATATGTATTCAAAATGTAGGTACGTATAGTTGTAACTTAGCATTCATTTGAATGTCTAATTTTAACGAGGTGTCTACATTATCTACTCGAAAACCTTAACCTAGATTGATAGGCTTTACAAATTATGTTCTGGGTCTAGGTAAAGAGCGAACTCGGAGTTGTATAACTATTATACTTACTTTGGGCTGACCATTCATTAGGTATTTACATCTCGAGACGTTGGTCCCAGCTGTCATTTGACATTTGTAGATGTTTGACAGTCGTTACGATGGTTATAAACCCAAAAGTCTGACAATCAGTCATACCAAGGGGGTATGACTCGGTAACTGGGATGTAGAGGTCAGACTACCAGTCACTCCGTATAAAATACTGGTATGTTATTCAGATGCATTCAGTTAGACTGGAAGGAACATAGTTGGGAAAAGGCTTTTTTTTTTTTGGATTGGAAATTGTCAAATAACCTCTCCTGCTCTGGGCGGAGCGGGAGGGCGTGTCAGACTCTTACTGACTAAAACCCACCCGTGTTCCTTCAGTTACCTGTACGTTGCCAGGGGCCACGGTATGTAGCGAAAAGTCTAGGCTGACGATTTATGTAAGAGCGAAAGTGACTTTTGAGTAGCGTCGTGGACGATGGGCCTTTATTGTCACTCTTTGATTATTTATGTCTAGATAGAGTGTGGCGTTGCATAGGAACTAAAACAAACAGGCCAGCTTTGTTATACTGGTTCGCGTGACAGCTGCGTCTTACACTCACGTACGTCATTGTGCTGTCATTTGTGCTTTTATAGTGTGTCATTTTTCGACGAGTTCACAGCTTTTACTGTCTAAGAAATATTTATATCTTTGTCGTCACACTTTCGTCACGAATTTCCCTTTCGTCATGAATTCACGATGCTTCGTTGTGCATGATTTTCTAATATCTTCTATGTATTACAGATTTTGCAACAGTCATCAAGGGTGATGCAGTTATCACCCGATGGTTCTGAAGTCATCTTGGCATACAATGTAGCACCGGTAAGTTAACTTAACCGACTTTAAAAAAGGAGGAGGTTATGTATTCGACGAGTTTTATTTAACACTGAGCTTATGGTCGTAAACCCAGATTCTTCTTTATGAATTTTATGCAATAAAAAATAATAAAAAATGAGCAAATATAGTTCCTAGTGCACATTTTTCTTAACTTTATTTCATGCCAATTGCCTACTACGTATTTCTGGAGTTGTCGATTCGCCCACAAATAAGTAAGTTAAATTAGTGCGAATCGTACTAACTTAAATTACTTATTACAATTTCAGGTGAGTAAATTCGTGCGAATCGACCAATAAGCCTTCTTTATCGTTCAACGGTAACAAAACGATAACAATTATGTATAAGTATTATTACAAGGAGGATTTTCTTTAAATCAGATGGCAAGAAATAATATAATTACCAACTCTATTTGTTCGTATGTTCGTTCTATTAATTTATAATTTAAATTATGTTTTGTATTGCGTAATGTAAATTATTTTGCATACTGTTATATAGAATCATTTTTTTTTGTTCTTTTTGTTTTTATTATATTTGTTGGAATATTGGCGAGTGCTAGCTGACATATGGAAAATAATTTAATTTAATGTTCTGTCTCGTAATGATAATTACTTTGCATACCTACTATTGTATAGAATCAAGTTTTTCTAACTGAACAGACAGCTGTGCTGCTGGGGAGTTTGTTGCGCCACTTCTTCTTCCCAGCTAAAGCACTAGGAAGTGGTGAAGGGTGAGCGTTTTGGGACTGTCTTATGTAATTTTGACGTTCGAAAAGTGCTGATTCTCAGCCTAGTTTGAATAAATAACTTTTGAATTTTGAATTTCGTACCACATTATATTTGACTACCTAAATTATTGAAATGTAGACAAAGAAATAATTGTAATTTTAAAGTAAAATCAAGTAATAAAATAATTGTTATATTTTATACAAGGCTATTATCACAATTACGGTATTGTTTTTATAACATGAGCACATAGAATAACAATAAAATACTTGTAATATGTAAAACATTCTGATATTCTAGTCCCGCGTTGGAAAATTTTGAACACTTTTCACCGAATGATGTGGTGGTCGCATTTCGCAGCCCCCATTACACTTTGCAAATTGCCTGTCATATTGTGCAAACAGTCATATAAAAAGGTAAACATTAATAGCAATGTCGTCAGAAATACGTAATACTAAAATAATATTCTGTTGTTAGGGTTCTTTAGTAAACAATGAACCCATAGTTTCGCCGTGTCCGTCTGTCTGTCTGTCTGTCCGTCTGTCTGAGGCTTAGCTCAGAGACTCTTTGTACTAGAAAGCTGTAATTTAGCATGGGTATACATATTAATCACGCCGACAAAGTGCTAAAATAAAATTATTAAATAAATATTTTTTTAGGTTAGCCCCCTTCACGTAAAGTGGGGATGTTTTTGTTTTTCTCATTTTTCCCATGGTGTGGGGTGTCGTTGGAAAGGTCTTTCAAAAATATTGTAGGTTTGTGAAAACCATTTTAGAATTTAGGGATCGGTTAGCGAAATAATAAGCTTTAAAGTGCCATTTTTTGTTAGAGTCTAGTGTCTAATGGGCCTGCCAGCTAAATGGTGGGTTTTGGATACATGAAAAAATTCACGGCAGTAGTATATATAACGAAATTAAAAAGAAAACTATCACAGCTAAGTAGGCTTTACAATTAAACGAGTAATAATCGACCAACTTACATTTGCGGTTGCTAAAACATGTTCTCCCATACATTCCGTACGGGAGAACATGTTTTTCAACTATAAAGTTAAGTTGGTTCTTGCGATAAATTCAGCCCAACTACGGAACCCTTGATTGTGCGTGGTCCGACACGCACTTGGCCGGTTTTATACTAAAGCTCGTTCAGTAAATAAACCGGTGGCGCCACCTTTAACTTTTTGCGGCAGTTATTGGATATTAACAGATATAAATATATTTTTAATCTAAACCTTACCTATAGGCAGTTTATCTTTTGGTTGGATAGATTTTTGATATAGTTTTTTTATATGTTTTTAGAAGGTCTAATTTAAATAATTATCTGCAAACCCTCTAATGTATTTGAATATTACACTTATTAATGTATATAATATATACATACTTATCTCTCGATTTATATTATAAATCGAGAGATAAGTACAACATAAAACAAGACGTTTCTGTACAAATTGAATTTGGTTTTGCATTGTAACACTTAACTCCCGAGAGCGAAAACCGGCAGCTAAGTAGATCCCTTCATAAAGATAATTTACTTTGACTACTCCTAAATTATTAGAAACTAGCTTCTGTCCGCGACTTTGTCCGCGTGTAATTTTGGCCCCCGACCCACCGCGTTGCATCGCATCGCCCGCCCGCGCTACTTCGGTTTCGCTAAGCGTACTTTCTGACTTTTTTTCTTTTTACTCGACACCTAAGGGTCATATCGTGATGTTACATATCTTATTAACTTCCTCAAGAATTAGGCTATCCAATGCAGATAAGATTTTTTCAAATCTGACTGGTAGTCCCGGAGATTATCCCTTACATACAAACTTACAAACAAACAAATTTTATCTCGTTATACTAGTTTATGTAGAATATATATATACAGTATGTAAACAAACCTAAAAGTATTATTGGAAACAAAAAAGTTCTTGCTATTTAAAAATCTCATTTTTAGTAGGTACCAAAAAAATAACCCCAAAAAAAAAAAAATTTGCAAATTTTCAACAGGGGTCATAAGTTATGACTTGTAGACACCCACTAAACGACGCCCGCCCGCGCCCCATGTATACTCGCGTATACTCCCAATTGAAAAAAAAAAGTGCGATATTCTTTTTCTTTTTTCCTGAAAATTACCACATAAATAGACTCTCAGTACCATAACTAACAACACCCTCACGGATCGGACAGGGTTTTTTATATGTTGTAGAATATAGATAAAGAATATATAGATTTGAGCAAAAACAAAATAATAGAAGTACATTTTTTGTCGTCTTCAACTCTACACAATTACGTATTTCTCAACCATCTCTTAATTTAAATTACGAAACAGTACCTCATCCATAATCATCATTTTCCTGCCCTTACCCAATTTATTAGGGGGTGGCCCCACCAGTTGTGTTTTTTCCATACTTCTCTATCAGTCGCCATTTCGGTAGTCATCCCCCTTTCTCACAAAACAGCACCTATGAATAAACAAACTAAAATAACTTAGTTTAACTTGACTTCGTGCTTAAAAACTAGAACCCATAATTTCCCTAGTGCATTCAAGTCACCTCGGGAACAAGTGTGATACAAAGTAGATAACAAGTTCGTGCACTTCAAGTTACTGTTAAGTAAAGTACACAAGAGCTGAAGTTTTGCCATTCGTGTCTACACTGCATTGACTGACCTAGTTACTGTTCAGCAAATTGACCCAATTTGGCAATTGAATTTTTGTTATACTTTGGTAAACTTTGTTACATTGGAAGTGACTGTGAGCTTCGGAAATTTTCCGAACTAAATTTTTATCACGTGCCGTCCACCAGTGATTCTAGCCGTAAGGGATTTCAATGCGCCGTAGAACTTAGGTACTTACTTACAAACTACCTACCAACGTATTTTCATTAAAATATTGAACAAACCTATTATTTCGGAGAAATAATCATAAACGGACCTGTCAGATATAACTTGTGTTGAATACTGGTCGTAACTTTCCTAAATTATTAATGCGATATCGGTATATAGTAGACAGTTTAACAGTTTATGCATTATAGCTGCCATAAATTTCAATACGTATTGCTATTACTATTTGTCTTGATCTACGTCCTTATTGTATGCCATCCATGCTACTGGCTTCTTTCAGAAGCACTGTGTCCTGTGTATGACTTTTATGTTTATTGAGGAAAGGCTTAAATAACAATGATTGAAGCACAGTTGCTTCATGCCTTTACATATATAATTGAGTAAAGTCGGGGAAATTAATTATTTATCGAATAGACAACTAACTGAAATTGTTTTTAAACTAGCTTTAACCCGCGAAATTTCGCGGTTTATTCATGAACTATCCGAATATAAAAAAAATAATTGGCCTGGTTCTTAAGGGGGAGGCGTGAAAATTGATTCGCTGTTACCATGATAAAAAAGATTTAAGAGAGAGGTTTAAGATTAAATTTCACTCACAAATTATACATTTATTAAGTGTGACGATTTCGCCTTTTCGTATTAAGATCGAGGAAAAAACGCCGAAAAATCACGTTTCTTGTATGGGAATTGGGACCGTTTGGCACCCTTCAAATACGGAACCCTAAATACAGTTGGGAAAAACTTACAATTCATACAATTCCAAAATACATAGCCTTTTAAAAGTTAGAAGAGATTTTGCTTCTTGTATCACTTTAGGTAATTGATTATAGAGTTTTGCTCCCTCATATACGACAGCCCTTCTACCGTAGTTTGTTCTCAGTGTTCTCTTTCATTAACAGTTGTATGATATTCCTATTACACGGAAAGTTAGCGTAGTGTGTCACTTTGATTTACACTGACGGTTCGTAGTTTAAAAAAAAGGCACGATTCAATTTCAGCCTTCGTAAAAAGTTTTCAACATTTTTCACAGAGAAGAATTAAGCTTACATTTAATTCTCTTGTAGAATCTTTCTTAGCAACATTAAGAAAATATATTAGGCACTTGAAGTTTCAAACTGTTTAAAAAGTCGTTCGCCTTAAGTTAGAACCTTGCAAGTTGTAAGGTAAATGGTGCTTACTTTTACCCCTGACTGCATATCTCATAAAGTCTACGTCACTTAAATAGGACCATAAAACCTACTTTATGGCTTTTTTGACGTCTTATTTTTAGCTGTTTGTGTTCCAACTGGCTACGCTTAAAGTTTAAGCAATGGATTCATTTATATTGACATCATGTTTTTAGAACATCAAATAAGGTTTTGTTTAAAAAAAACGGGTGTTACGCATTTACATTCAATTAATTAAAAATAACTTCCACCGATCTCCCTCTTAACTGGCTACGTACTTCCATTAAAAAAATATATATATTAAAACACGCTTTTCATAAAACAAAACTGCATTTTGTCTCGCTTATTTAAATGCACGTAAAGTCCTATTGACGCATTTCATTCATTACGTTTCAGTAATTGACACCTTATTTAAAACGTTATTTTATGTTTTTTTATTTTCTTTCTTGTTTTACCTTTTCATTGACGCAAATCTGGTTTAGGTACAAGTTTTGGTATTTCATATTAATACCTTTATCTTTATTTTTAAATATGAATCACGTCATCCGTTTAGGCAAAGATGAATACAGATGGTTCATTCCGCATTTTAGGTATGAAGCTACAAGAACGCGTAAGAGTTACGCGATAGAGAGAGAGGCAACTTCTAGGTGAATATAATTGTAGGTAATTATCGCTGTGCGACCTGAATTGTACTTTATTGTACTTTGTGTCGTAGGAAAAGTCACTTCTTATTTAAATGATTTTGCGGAGTGAACCATCTATATATATCTGTGATTTAGGTGTTATAAAAAAGAGAAAGGTAAAAATACAAACAGCGCACTTTTTATTTAGGCATTCGTTCAGGGGTCGCCTTGTGTAAGTGAAAACGGGCATTAGTATCATTTAAGTTTTAATAGGATCCTTTATTTCCAGGTATACCGATACAGTTTCCTCGCCCGCTACGCAGCCATAAACATCGTAACTGGAAGCAGTGTTGACATCATTCCTTCGAGCATCGAGGCTGATGAAGCTTTTCTACAGAACTTTGTCTGGGGACCCTCGGGAACTGCTCTGGCCTTCGTCTACTTGAACAACATTTACTACCAAGACGGTCTGACCAGTACTCCTCGACAGATCACGACGACTGGGAAGTTAAATGTGATCTACCATGGTATCCCGGATTGGGTGTATGAAGGTTAGTGTGTAAAGGGGTCCGTCAAGGTAGCCCGCGAAATTCAAAATTTCTTTCGTTTTTTGCTAATGGCCACGCTGTTTTACATAATTATATGTTGATTTAGTTTATCATAGCATAATTAGCCACAAGGCTCCTCTCGGTGAAAGGGAGTGGATCATAATCCACTACGCGGGCCCTATGCGGGTTGGTAGATGTCACATGTCTTCGAATTTTTGTTTCTAGGACATGCGGGTTTGCTCACGACGTTTTCCTTCACCATTTTTGAGAGCAGTGGCGATGAAATTATTTACACAAAGTAAAGCGCCTGCCTGGGTTCGAACCCACCTACAACTCATAAGTCGGGGCCGTTGCCACTAGGCCACCACTGCTCTCCCATTAAGTAATCGTGTTTATTGTAAAACCATCCAAATTATTGTGATAGAGAACCGTGATTCCATTTAAATCACTTGATTATAAGTTACAGAACTTACTATTCATTGGTTTCCTCTGAGTTTCGACTACCTATAGCTAAACTCTCGTTCACTCTCAAGGGAAATTAAATGAAATGCATGCTTATCCATTACACAAAGAGGTTTTCGATAAAATTGAAGCCGTAGTAAAAATATGTCTTGTTGACAAAGGTATAAGTACTATCTTTATTGGTGTTTTGGTCTCTAGAGACAGGTTATATTCAAATTGAGATTAGCTTAATATTAAATATTACTTCCTAGCTTAGTGCAGTTACTTTATTAATAATTATTATAATTACAGGTTATTTATTATATTATTAAAAGCCTGTATAAAGGAGGCTTTTGTCCTGCAGTGGGACGACTCACTGCAGGGCAAAGGCCTTCTATCCATCTTTCCACTTTCTCCGGTCTACTACGATTGCAGGCCAATCTAGGTCGTTTATACAAAACGTAAAGAAAACCCTGTATTCTTAAGGCTGTTGTTAGGTATCGTACTGAATGAGAGTCTATTAGGTGGTAATTTCCCGAAAAAAAAAATCGCTACATTTTTTTCAATGGGAGATTTTGCCGCTTTTTAACATGAGGCGCGGGCGGCCGTCCGAATTTTCAACTCCTGTTGATAATTTGCTCATTTTTAATGGATTTGGGGTAATTTTGGTACTAAATATGTGAATTTTAAATAACTTTTTTATTTTCAATAATAATAAGATTTTTGATTACTTTTTGGTAATGTTATTGCAGTACCTATGTGCCCCTTTCGGAAAGGGCAGGGTTTTTTTTATATTGTACATTATCATTCAATAGTACTTATAAAACATTTCCTACAAGTAATATAAAAATTATCATCATACATAAAATAAAGAAATTGATAAAAGTTTTTGATCTTAAATAAATAATTTGCATTGAAAAACATAACTTGGGATGTAGTTTAGTTAGAAAAATACAAACACACATAACATCTATTATTTTGTTAGGTAATCGATAATTGAGCTCGTAATTGCTGTAACACTTTTGACAACAATCTAATACTATAAATGCGAAAGTGAGTTTGTTTCTTACGCTTTCACGGTAAAACAGCTGAACAGATTTGGATGAAATTTGGCACATGGGTAGACAATGACCTGGATTAGGACAACGGATACTTTTTATCTCGATATTCCCACGGGATCGATACTTATGCTGGTGACACCGCGGGGAGTAGCTAATTCTCAATAAATTGAAATTTCTTGTAAGGCGATCCCTCATCGTGAGCATTCGCCTGTATCCTTTACCCGCGACTGAACTTGTACCTATTTAATAATAATATGTATTAATTTATCCTGCTGGTTTCAATTATCTCTCTACACTACCTAGGAGTTGACGGCCAGCGCAGTCTACTTGCAAAGCCCTAGCCGATACAATGGAATCTTGCCATTCTTACCTCCCTTGTTTCAACCTTAAGTGCTCATACACACGAGCGGCACGCGTCGACGGCAGCCGTCAACAACGTGCCGCTCGTGTTGAGTACGGAGCTCAAATACACGAGTGGCCCGGCAGCCGCCGCCTGACGCGTCGACGCTCTGCTCTGCCGTTAACTCGTGCCGCTCGTGTGTATGAGCACTTAAGGTTGAAACTATCTAACTGTCATTTTAGACAAATAGACCTTGTCGTTTTATGAAGCGCCAGTGACATTCAACCTAAGGGTGTCAAAGCAATTTCGAGATCGACCGTACCGTTTTCATAGTATTATGTCATATGGAATTCTTCTCTGGGGAACTTGTTCGGAAATTAATACTATCTTTGTTCTACAGAAAAGGGCTGTTCGAGCCATTTACAACCTAGGTCCGAGAGATTCCCTTCGAGAGAAATTCAAAGAAATAAATATTCTGACTGTAGCGTCACAATATATTTTTGAAAACCTATTGTATGTACACAAAAATATATCTAATTTTAAAAAGATTTCCGATATTCATAGTTTAAATACGAGGAATAAACACAACCTCGCTGTACACCGCACTCGTCTCCACAGAGTAGGCAACTCGTTCATGGGTCAATGTATACGCTTTTACAACAAACTTCCCATCGACATTCGAAACTTACCCATTAAACTATTTAAAAGCTGTATTAAAACCAAACTTTGCAAAAAAGGGTACTATAAAATTTTAGATTATTTAGATGATAAAAAAGCTTGGGATTGAGCTGCTCGCTCTGCTAAGCCTTGTGCTAAAATCATAAAATCAATACCAGTATTATATAAAAATTACATACAAAATGACATTATTACTTTGTAAAGTATTTTTTTTTTTTTTTTTTAATTTTTGTGCATGTGAGGACTATGTGGATTTTTTAATTATTATTATTTTTTCTTTCTTATTTAGTTTTAATGATGGTCTGGCAGTTTGAGTAGTTTATGAGGCCTACCCAAATGTCCTTTCTTTGGTATTGTTCGTCGAGTTGAGCTCCTTAAGTTCTGGGTTGAGCTCCACGATTACTGACAAATGCTTGCACTGACAGGACAGGTCCACTCAAATCTGTGTGGTTCTTTTCTCAAAAGACCATTTCAGACACTAATCTACATGGTCCTCATATGGCCTGACCAAGATTATGTCTGGACTTTAAAAGAGACTATGACCTCTGAGTTTGTTTCGGCCTTTCTTCTCAGAGTAGTCAGATAGGAAACGCCGAACTCATCTAGCTAATTTTTAATTACTTATTTTTTTAAGATGACGTGTAAAAGTGATTCCAATATCCTATTTACAGAATAAACAATTTCATTTCATTTCATTTCATTTCACCGACCAATTTTTTTTTTTGTGAAACATAACAAATCGCTAAAAGTCCAACAATTTTTTTTACAGAGGAAGTGTTCGGCTCGAGCAACGCTATCTACTTTTCAAAAGACGGTAACAAGATGGCGTACGTGACGTTCGATGACACCGGCGTCAGGACTATGAAGGTGCCTCACTATGGTGTGCCCGGGTCTGCCAACTACCAGTACACGCAGCATCATGAGATCCGTTACCCCAAGGTAAGAGATACTTTTCAGAAAATATTATTCGTCAGTAAAAAATGAGACTGATTAAAAAAAAAACTCATTTTGCTGTTCTTGCTCTGGTCGAAAAAACTTTGAGACGTAGGAATAATAGTTAGGTAGGTATTGATAGTTTCATATTGCCTGAAAAGTGGTGATAAGTGCCAACGTCATCTCAAGTGCACAGACTTTGCAAGCATCTTCAGGGTACGCTCGTTACATCATAGACCTCATTCATCGCTTAACATTGAGCGCGACCGAGGTCAAGAGCAGGTTTATAAATCTGTATCGATTGACCTTGATTTTAATAACTACATAGAGCAATGATAATAAATATTACTTGTTTTGTTAATTAAGATGATCGAATCAGCCTAAGTCAACCCGCGCCGCTTAGAATTCACTGATAATGGGACAACGAATATTTATAAACAGAAACTAATAAACAAGCCGAATGGATTTTGTGATGATTATAATATTAGTCATGAATATGCCTTGTTAACATATTGAATTACTAAAGTAGGTAGTGAATTAGCAGCAGTGAAAGCCTAGAGGTATGACCGTCAGATGCCAAGTCATAGGTCTCGAGTTCGAACCCAAGGCACGCACCTCTTACTTTTCGGATTCATGTGCGTATTATATAATTATCACTTGTGGAAAAACGGTGAAGGAAAAAATCGTGAGAAAACCGGGACGCTTGAGAGATGTTTCCCGACGGCATGTGAAGCCAAGTCAGATTACCTTATGGCCGGCATAAAAAAATCTGACGCCGGGTAAGTCACTAACTACTCGAAAAAGAAAGAAGAAGATTACTGAAGTTGTGTAGTATAATCATAATAATTAGGTATCGTAGTAAATACCTAGTAATCAGATTAACCTAGATCGATTACACTTGACAGAAAGATAAGTGATAATTTCTGTTTAATTGTACTACAAACAGTAGACACTTCGTTGATTAAGAAATTGTTATTAGGTGTAGCAATTACACGAAATAGACGTTTTCTGTATACAATTACGATCATCTACGAGTAGTTTGCAAAAATAGGCAGATTAGGCACAGTAGGTGAATGAAATCCATTATGAGAAGCGATTTTGTTGGATATTTTTAATTATAAATTTGGAGATAGGTGAGACACTTAATAAAATTAGCAAAAAAAAAGAGCGGACTAGGCTCTTTTTTTATGGGTGGGAAATTATCAAATAACTTCGAGGGCGTCTCAGACTCTTACTGACTAAAACCCACCCGTGTTCCTTCAGTTGTCTGTACGTTGCCAGGGGCCACGGTATCCCTTTCGGACTTTCCCGAACCCCGGACTTTCGGACCCCGTCAGTTGTGCTGAAATCTCTTTGAGGCGCACGTGAAACACAACACGCGGTCGACCCGGGCCTGGTCCTTTTCGGACAGCGAGCCATTGCTCACCGTCCGCAAGCCCGCGTCTACGGTGGCCGGGAATCGACCTGCGATTCCCGCCGCCCAGGGCGTCTTCTGCGGTGGCTAGGGGCGTGAGGGCGCGAAATTTGCCTCTCCCTCACGCGTTCCGCCTCTTCTTTCGCGAGCATTACTGCTTCGCAGAAGGAAGTGACGGTCTTCCATGCCTTCTCGCTCCGTACCATGACCTGGACCATGGCCAGAAGCGGGAGATCCCCGCCACCGATCGCCTCCCCGAGGACGCGGCGATGCTCTGCCCAAGCCGGGCAGACCTCCACCGTATGCTCCACCGTGTCCTACGGGCGATCCACGCAATGATGACACCCGGGCGTTTCCTCCCGCCTTATCCGGAAAATGTAATGCGCCCTCCTAGACGAGAATGAGTAATTTGTTAAACCACCAAATCATATTAATTCTAAAACATCCACTGGTATGTAAATATTGGGAGTCCAAGTTGTACAAAATATCTACACAGTAAACAATGTTTTGAATGGTTCTTAAAATTTAGGAGCAAGATGCTAAACGTTTATTTTTCAAGTCGAAGTCAAATCATTTATTTCAAATATACACTTAAAAGGCACTTTTGAACGTCAAAATGAACAAGAAAATAGAATTTCGTATGTTGTCAACCAAACCATTAATATTTATGGTGATAAAGAAATCCAAGGGTAATTTCCGTCTGGCGAAGACGAAGAGCTAAAACACTACATTTATTACCCTCAGACGTGAGAACCCTAGCACATCCAATCTCCCAACTAAGTTATCCTCACGTAAACTATATAACCTAGTGTTCCCACTTTAACTTCCAAGGCAAACACAAGATTTATTCACGCCCGAAGCCAAGTTCGGGAAACTGCATCACCTTAATCATTGGAAACTCTAACAAGCGTCGCAAGTTATAATGAACTGTTAAAGCCATAAATTCAACTGCACACAGTCTCGGTAAACTCAATTCCTTTGTTTAATTACGTCACCTGCTCTTGTGTAACGGGGAATTGAGTTCTATTTTAATATTTGATTTAGAGTATTTGAAATGGTTTTGAATGGCGGATGGAAGTGACAGACAGAGGCAGCAGTACCTTTAAAGTAATGCGAAAGCACCGTAGAACAATGTATGGCCATACACGTAATAATTATGTAGATACATAGAAGAAACTGGCTCTGCTAAATAGCTCGCTTCACCCACGTGACTGTGTGTTATTTTGGTATATCAATCAATCTGCAGATATAAAGTCATGTGTGGACATACTATGCATTACAGAACATTTTATTATGGAGGGCTATGAACAGTATCTAAATATACCTAATTATCAGCTTGCAGCATGCTACACAAGAAAGGAAAGTAAAAGAGGTGGAGCATGCATACTTGTAAGAAACGGACTTCAATATAAGGAATTGAAACAAATTACAAAAATGTCAGATACCGGTGTTTTTGAATGTTGTGCCGTAGAATTGATTGACTATAAAATTGTAATAGCTTGTATTTATAGAGTTCCAAACGCCAATAATTTCAATGTGTTCATGGAAAAACTACATATGTTTTTACGAGCACTCACTAATAAATCGTTTCGAAATATTGTGATAGCAGGGGATTTCAATGTAAATATCTTGAAAAAATCTTACCAAACTTTAGATTTTGAATGTCTCTTACTGAATTATAATTTAAGATTATCTGTTAATCAGCCCACTAGAATGAAGAGTCAAACATGTATAGATAATATTGTACATAACTTTAAAAGAGCCTGTAAAGTAGAAGTACTTGAATTCGCGCTATCCGACCACACAGCGCAAATAATACAAATACCCGTCAAAAACTGTTGCACTCTGAGATACTGGCGTATGAATAGGCGTGATTATAAATCAGAAAATATTTCAAAATTTCAAAATTGCTTGCGTAGGTTGTCATTCTCTGAGATATACGAAATAGGTGATCCTAACATAGCCTACAATACATTTATAGAAACATTTTCGCTTTTCTACCATTTATGCTTTCCTGAAGTATCTGTAACCGTACATACGGCAAATAAATCTAAGTGGGTATCACTTGGTATCAAAATGTGCAGCAAAAAGAAGCGACAACTTTTATGGCAATACAGACGTGACCCAAATGGAACTAATAAATATAGCTTGACTAAGTACTCTAAATTATTTTTATTTAAAGATTTCGTGGTATGTTAACCACGAAATCTTATCACAAAAATAAAAGTAAACAGTGACACTATAACAGATCCCCAGAAAATAGCCAACGAATTTAACAACTACTTTATTGAAAAAGTAGTCCCGCTTGTTGATTCAGGAAATCAAGTCACTTCAAAAATACCAAATAGAGAAAAATCATTTTTTATCCTTGTATACCACAGGACGTGGTTAGAATAATCAAACTATTGAAAAACACGACCAGCGTGGGTCATGACGGAATATCAACAAAAATAGTTAAGTTTGTGGCTCCAGAAATTTGTACGCATCTAAGCCATTTGATTAATTTAAGTATAAGTACTGGCATATTCCCTGATGCTTTAAAAAAATCAATTGTAAAACCTATATTTAAAAAAGAAAATAAAGAATCCATTGAGTTTTACAGGCCTATTTCGATTATTAGTGTATTCTCCAAAATTTTTGAAAAGTATGTATATAAAGAATTAAGTGCTTATTTAGAAAAACATAATATACTAGTTAATGAACAAAAAGGATTCAGAGAAAGCCGAACTATAAATATGGCTGTTTACGATTTCCTATATAAGGTTATGGTAAATGTCGATAGAACTAATCCCGTCTGCACCATATTCTGTGATATGACGCAGGCATTTGATTACGTCAGGCATGATATTTTAATAAATAAGTTGGAAGCATACGGTATAAGAGGAAATGTTCTAAAATTAATAAAAACATATCTTGATAACAGAAAACAGGTTACGGAGATATCTAGGATAAACGTTAAAACTAAATGTGAAGAAATATTTCATTCTCACGAACAAGTAGTCAAGTATGGAGTCCCCCAGGGTAGTGTGATGGGTCCCTTACTATTCATTGTATATATAAATGACTTACCTAAACATGTAGACCAACCAGTTACACTCTTTGCTGATGATAGCACTATCACAATTCAATGTAATACTATAGATAGATACAATAATGACATTAATAATTCTCTGACATCAATAATAAATTAGATGAATAATAATAATTTAAAAATTAATCTTAATAAAACTAACGTAATGCACTTCAGTCAACGTTTATCAACTCTGACTGATCTTAACGTTCAATACAATAATAGAATTATTACAGAAGTTGACAACACTAAATTCCTTGGAGTGACGATTGACAAAAAGCTAAACTGGAAAGCACACATAGAAGAACTCAGTAAAAAAATTAGTAATTCTTGTTACGCGCTGTTCAAATTAGTCCCAGTGCTTAACACTGAATCATTGCTCATGGCTTATCACGGTTTGGTTTCTTCACATTTAAGATATGGGATCATTTTCTGGGGCAACTCAACTGACAAGGACATACCCTTTAAAGCCCAAAAAAGGTGCATCAGGACTATGTTTAAATTACAGTCAACCGAAAGCTGTAAGCGCTACTTTAAAAAATATAAAATATTAACTCTGCCTTGCCTTTACATTTTAGACATAGTCATGTTCGTAAAACAAATGGACACTTATTTCCACGTCAATCAGAAGTGGTCGATCGCAACCATAGTAGACGCGATGACAGTATTCTCTGTCTACATAGATCGAAAACAGCATTAATGCACAAGAGTGTTTTCTGTATGGCCCCTAAAATTTTCAATAAACTCCCAAATAGTTGGAAGAAGCTTAATGTCTATCAATTAAAAACAAATTAAAGATACTGCTAGAAGGGAAAGCATACTACAGTATTCTAGAATTCCTTAGTGACAAAATCTAATACCGTGTAATAACCAATATTATCAATACATCTTTGACATAATCCACATAAAGCAACATATTATTGCTATGATGATAATTTTAATTGACATGTAATAATTGTGACGTAACTATATATATTTAATTTATTTGTTTTTGAAATTGACATTTATTATTTTGTTCTTACTTAATCTAATACTTTATCGAATAACTTTTATTACTGAAATTTTAATATTTGTACGCCACTAAGGCCAAACATGACTGATCTAAACTATAATGTGATTTAATAACTTGCATGCTCTGTATGTGTACTCATGTTTCCACAAATAAATAATCTTGAATCTTGAATCTTGAATCTTGAATCTGCCTAGCCTTTTCCCAACTATGTTGGGGTCGGCTTCCAGTCTAAGCGGATGCAGCTGAATACCAGAATTTTACATGGAGCGACTGCCTATCTGACCTCCACAACCCAGTAACTGGGTAACACGATACCCCTTGGTAAGCCTGGTTGTCAGACTTTCGGTTCGGGATTTTGACGACCCGTAACGACTGTCAAGAACCACGAATGACAGCCGGGACCAACAGCTTAACATGCTTTCAGTGGCACGGAGGGTTCTCGGTTTGTAAAGATGGTCATTCATCCACGGACCAACCCCGGCAAGCGTAACTTAACCTGTTGGATATAACTCAGCCACGAGCTGATCTATTTATAGACAATAAAATTATCCATTGACAGTTATATTCTCGTTATTAGCTAAAACTTGTTAGCACATCTTTAGTTTCAATACCGAAATTAATTAACAAGAGTTTCAAGCACTGTGACCGTGTCGGTAGACAAGAAAGCAGGACAAACAAACAACCTTACTTTCACATTTCTCACGTTAGTAAGGATACTATGATTAACCAGCAGTCACTAGCTTCATATATCCAACAGAATTTAGCGCATTTTTTTACTTGGAGCAGTGGTAGCCCGAATTACGCTCTCAAAACAGTAAAGAAAAACATCGTGAGGAAACCGGCATTTCCTAGAACCAACATTTCAAAGACATGTGACATCTACCAACCCGCACTGGGCCCTCGTGGTGGCTGCCCACGTCCTCTCACAGAGAGGAGCTTGTGACCCAGCAGAGGGTATGTTATAGGCTTATGCTTATCCTATTTTTGGTATTTTGAGTTCAGTTATGTAGTTTTAACCTCACACGTTACTATTGCACATTCACTAAATATAGTAAAATATGTACTAAATACCACCTAATTCACAATTTCTAATTCACATAACTTGTATGTGTAGTGCAAACTGCAAATATAAATTGGCTATTAATAAATAAAAATAAAAACATTTAGGTAAGTTTGACGTCGTCTGAGTGAAAGGGAACACGACTGGTTTGGCTAAGTGCCCACTGCAGGGCGAACTATACAGATCGTGGTCTCACATTACAGATTAAACAACGTTATAATGTGAATAGGTATTTAGCTGTTCTAGTAGTCTCTCTACAGCTTACACAATAATATGTCTGAATCAAGTGGACGCATTAAAAAAAAATCCCAAAAAAAATAATACAGATCTAGCTCAAATTCAAAATCAGAGTGGACCTACTTCTTCAACTAACAACTTATTAAAATATAATTATCAATTTTCTTATTTTCGTTTCTTCCTGGTCATCATCTCCCTAGCCTTTTCAAAACTATGTTGAGGTCAGCTTCCAGTCTAACCGGATGCAGCTGAATTCCAGTATTTTACATGGAGCGACTGCCTATCTGCCCTCCACACGATACCCCTCGGTAAGACTGGTTGTCAGACTTTCGGGCTTCAGACGACCCGTAACGACTCCTGTCAAAGATCCAAGTACCCCACCTATTACACATAGAAATATAATAAGAAATAATATATAATACTACAGAATTTCGGTATTTCCCTTGTTTACCTGATGCCGATACAGATTGGTACAACTCAACATGAAATGTCGATGTACAGACACCAGCAGGTCAACCTACCCAAAACTGACAAATTTTCCCAATCAATTTTGAACCTTACGCTTCAGTGATAAAGTTGAAAATCTATTAAAGAAATTTGACAGATTGTAGTAGGTTGATGTGCTGGCGTCTGTACCAATGAGCCGTTCAAATGTATGCAATTCAATGTAACACAACAACTAGGCGAATTTGTTTCAACGTGTGTTTCATTTCTTGTTACGTGTATCCGGAATAATAAAGGTTTGCCAGTTTATCGGTAATAAATAACAACGTCCCTTGAAAACATCTATTCATAAAAATTTGAATGAAATGATGTTCGTTAGTAAGCACATTACTTCAGAACAGTTGGACGGATTTAAATAATTTTAAAATGTTCGCAATATACCGAATCAGGTTCCTACATAGAGAAAAATAAATAAAAATGGCAAAACTCGGGAAAAGTGAAAGTACATTTTCTATTGGAATTTTGTATGAATTATTGTTTGGCCAAGACAACGTCTGTCGGGTTTATTTTAAGATAAATACGCGACACAAGTGAAAGTATATATCGGACTCGTTTGGCGTTACTCCCGGTGGGACGACCGGAGATCGAGGCCTCGCAATGCCGATATTCGAGAGATCCAAGTTAGATATGACACGTTCGTCATAATGCTGAGATTTTAAAATTGGAGCAAACGTCGAGTTCGAATCTTGAATGTAGACAATGTTTGAAAATAAGAAGTTTCTTTTTTTAGTTGTTGTTGTTTTGGAATGGTGTTAGCAAACATTCGTTTTGCGATATTTTTTTATATTCATTCGCGAAACGAACAGTTTGGTGAGTGTAGGTATATGAATCCAAACACAAAACACAAATTGTCTACACTTCTACAAGGATGTTTTGGCGCTCGATTGACAGGATAGCGCTGTTGGTAACCGTTTAGTGCAATGGTGTTGTGAAATATAAAGAAAAAGCAAGATGGCGGTGTTAGTCCCAATTTTGGCAACACGCCAAAAGATCCTTGTAGTGCTATAGAAGCTGTTTGCGATCGACTGTTTGTTTCTCGAATGAATGTTCGTTGCATAAAAAAAACTCGCGCAACGAATATTTACAAAAAAATATTATAGGCATTCCCTCACCGGCAGTCATGCACTGCACATTTGTCCACACAAAATTCCATCCTGATGGCACTACTGAAAGTTTCAGTTACCTTCAGTAGCTCCATCAGTCGAAATTTGTTGGGGTCAATGAGTTTCAAATCATCCATGTAGAGGAGGTGAGATATGATCTGACCACATATCTTCAAACGATACCCTAGACCTCCAGCAGTGTGCTTAGAGGATTCAGGACTAAGCAGAACCAAAGTGGACTCAAACTGTCGCCCTGAAATATTCCCCGTTTAATTCATACACGCTCATCATTCCCCTGGATCTGTCGACATCCAGGATAGCGAAGGACCGTCTTCCATTGCCCCATCCACGACTTAAGGAAACAGCGTAGAGTTGCATCTATCTTGTACAATTCCAGTATTATTTGATGATTTTATTTGAAGTTCTTATTCAGACATCTCCGAGTTTTCAATAGAATTGAACTTGATTCTGAATGATTGAAAATTAATTATATCATTTTCGAGTTTAGCTCGAGACTACTTAAACCTCACGCAGGACTGTTTAACCTATTGACGGCTTGGTTTTATATCAATTGCCGTGCCCCCAGCGCCCATATTTTATTATCCGTGCAATGAAATGAAAAACAAAAAACGAACATAGCTGGCATGGGCACGAAAACATTTGTCGTATTAATCCGACTGGGGCGGTCAATAGGTTAATTTATTGTAGAATGCAAAAAAAGTAATGATTTAATCGATGAGAAAATGGTGCGTTAACAACGTACAGACGCCAGCACATCAACCTACTGTCAAATTTCTTTAATCGATTTTCAACTTTATCACTAAAGTATAAGGTTCACAGTTGATTGGGAAAATTTGACAGTTTCGGGTAGGTTACCTGCAGGCGACGATAAGATTAAATACTATCCAAACAATTTCTATGGCAACATTTTCACTCTTTCCCGGAATTTTCATAAATCATTTTTATTTTCTCAAAGTCGTTGTCTCTCGTCATCTCAATAACACGGTACATATTTAACGACACGAGCCCTCGACACAAGACTATTGTTCAGAACGTGACGATTGATAGCTGAGCGGAATTAGTTATTGATTCTGTTCCCTTATAATGGAAAGCACTTTTACCACTGAAAATACTCTTACAGAAGGTTAACTGTTTGAAAAAGCGGCAAACGTCCTACAGACTGGTGAGATAAAGATAAGAAAGATAAAGATAGGTGTAATTATTAATTGCATAACTGTGTACATCAATTAGTTCTTATTTTAAACGTAAATTAGTCTCGACAGTCTAGACCCATGTCGGCCCATATGCAATAGTATTTATTACAAGGCAAATAAATTACATAATATGAACATTATTTTTTCTCAAAAAACTTTTTATTTTAACCATATTTCCATATAATTGCTTAAGAGGGAACAGGGCTTGCGATTCTCCATACAAATGTATTCCCTTTTTTTCTTCCTAAATAATGCGTCTAGAGTAATCATTTTTTTTTTCATAAAATCTAGGTATGCTGTACACACGTCCCTGTTATTTCCTTTTTTCAGCAATATATCGGTAAAGAATTTATGACTCTCCAAAAATTACAAAAATGCCCCATTTTTACCGCCGTTATTAGAGGACTACCAGACAAAATCGAAAAGTTTTTACATAAAAGAAAATAATAGGAACATAGACATACTCTTTCTTAAAATTTTGATATAAAAATAATTGAATCGGTTCAGTTTTCGAGGAGAAAAAAGGGGAATACGAAACGTCGATCTCGTCAATTTTTTTTGTGATATAATTGGTCTGAGCTGTAGCTCTCCCTATCGCACTCTACGGGGGAAGACTTGAGGTTGAGGACGATGGCGAGTTGTTTCAAATACCTATTTTTCAAATTCCTCGCAGGTCCTATTCCCTCTTAATAGCTGGCGGTAACTAGTTGTATACACGAATAGCAGTACTGAATGTTCTGTCCTCATTTGTTCTGTGCCTAAGCGACGTTGTGGACATATGGAAATCAATTGATTCGTTTTCTTTATTTTATTATGATTTCATTTTGTTGGTTGTGGTTAGAGATTAGGTATATAGTCTCTACGATCGTTCGTTAAGATTGTGATTAGCTGAACATTATATTATGTACAGACGCCAGCACATCAACCTACTACAATCTGTCAAATTTCTTTAATAGATTTTCAGCTTTATCACTAAAGCATAAGGTTCAAAGTTGATTGGGAAAATTTTACAGTATCGGGTAGGTTGACCTGCTGGCGTCTGTACCTAATGATCCAACTAATAGGATGTGTTTATCACATAATTTTTTGAGACCTTTATTAAGCCCTCATACGCACTAACGGTTAATCGCGGAGGCGGCTAAACGCGCGGCTAGCCACTTATTCATTTTTTAATATGCAACTGTTATTTTTTTGTATGCAACCGCTATTTCTTAATATGCAACCGCTTATGGTTGTACGCACTTAACCACCATCAACCGCGGCGGTTAACCACTAGTGCGTATAGGGGCTTAGTAGAAGCTGTATAAGATTAAGATGTCTTTACTCCAGTGAAACTAAATCTTAAAGATAACTTAATCTATAATGTGTTATTTAATCTTTCATCATTATTTTCACCATTACTAGTAACGAGCATCTCATAGCGCATCATCATTCATTTGGTCTATTTTCACAAATATGTCCAATGGATGAGATCTGCAGAAGAACCAAGATAACTGACATAGCTCGAAGAATTGCCAAACTTAAGTGGCAGTGAACGATGGGGCCGAAAGGTTTTGGAGTGGCTACCGCGTACCAGAGGGCGTAACGTTGGAAGACCTCCCACAAGGAGGACCGATGATCTTGTGAAAACCATCGGAATCCGCTAGATGCGAGAAGCACAGAACCTGTCGAAGTGGCGGTGCTTGGCGGAGACCAATGTGCAGCTGTGGATATCTTTCGGCTGGAATGATGATGTCCAATGATTCTGATAATTCTTCAGCTTACCTTGTTACCTCTAATATCGTCTTTTAACTAGTCCCTTCACAATTTTTTGCCAAAACGGCTTACCAATACATAATTATTTAATAATCTTACCTTATTTCCTTTCAGTCGGGTACTCCCAATCCAACCGTGTCAGTGACTCTAGTGGACGTATCAGACACCACCGGCACCATTCTGCCGAACATCTACACCGCTCCTGCTGACCTCGACCAGTAAGTGTTCGTGTGTTAAACCTTTCATTGTCACCTCTATTCACATAAAAGTATTTTAGAGTACCGCATACATATCGCGAAAAAAACGCCTCGCGTATTGGCGGCACTGCATGATGACATTATGTTAGTACCTTAAAAATATATACAGGGTTCTAACCATTTTCGAGTCATTTGACATTGTATATTTTAAAATGTATAAATGACTCGAAAATTGTTGACATTTGCATAGGAGTCAAAAGGGGTCATTTGGTTGTAAATGACCTCTCCTAAATTCCCTTAATGGATTGCCGACATGTATTGTATACCCGGGACATATCAATTTATAAAGTTTACAAAAACACGTGGGGCGTGTCTGCGGCACTGAGAGTGTTAAATCATCACCTGTATCTTTCTTTATTTTTTTCTTGAGAAGAAGGTAATGAGAAGAAGCTATAAAAGGCTCATCATTATAGCCCCTTTTCTATTTCGGACAAATCTTTGACTGTTTTTGGAAGGCTGTATATACTTATTTCTCTTGATGATTTTAAATTTTGGCAGCAATATTACTTTCTATTTGTATATTCTCAAGACATCAAGTTAATGAAACTCTTCTTCATTTGTTAAAAGTTATTTTATTTATGTTTTTTTGAAAGCTATGAGTGATAAGTCTGTGTAACTATCATTATACTGATCTAACTAAAATATTTATAAACTTTTGTTGGACTAAAGTCATTCAATTTATTGTTTTCAGGCCCATTATAAAGACGGTGAAATTTGTGACAAACCTGTCTATTGCTCTGGTGTGGACGAACAGAGTACAAACTCAGATGAGAGTACAGCTGTGCACTGCTGGACAAGAAACTTGCTCTCTAGTAAGTACCATGAGAAAGGTTTTTTTTAAAACTAACTTTGTACCTACTTACAAGCTACAATCTAAATAATCTGTCAAAATACAATATGAACTAAAAGTTTATATACTACTAATAGTCAACTAATAGTCAAAATACAATATGAACTACAAGTTTAGTCTTGTATATTAAATTTGTTTGTTTAAATACATTTTTTATAATCCAGATCTTCTCTTACGATGAACCCAATGGCTGGATCGACAATATTCCGTTCTTCTTCAACGATACAGGCACTGCTTTCATCACCATTTTACCTTCGGTAAGTACGCGAAACATTTTGATCGATTTATATAAATTTATACCCTACATTACCAACATACATATATTACCAACTCGCACTGGGCTCGCGTGGTAGATTACAGCCCACTCCCTCTCGAAGAGAGAAGGCCTCTGTTCCAGCAGTGGGAACCTTATAGGCTGATTATGCTATACCCTACATTTATAGCTTCTCGAGGAATTAAAATTAAAGATCAAACAACGCCATCTCGCTTCGATTCCGGAAACTACACTTTCAGCTTGGTGTCCATTCTTGCATTTACCAACAGATGTCGTGAAATCTAAAATACTGTTTAGTATTCCAAATAAATTCTCATCTGGCAAGTTTATATTAAAATATTTTTTATTTATAAAAAACCTGCGAATCAAAATAACAGGAGCTTTATCTTCGACACTCAGCTTATATTTTTTTACCAACTTAGGTACCTCTCTAACTTGCCTCCATTCAAACTATGCTAGGCTGTCTAATAATATTATTGTTAAATACCATTTCAGCTTGTTGAGGGAGTGCTGTACAAGCAAATAGTTCAAGCGTCGCAGCCTACTACCGGTGCTGCCGTGTGGAACCATGTGAACCGCGTCGACACAGCACACACTGTGCTTGAGATCTTAGCCTGGAACTCCGATAACGTCATGTTAGTATGATTATTATGTATAATTCATAAATTATACCGTATTTATACGATTTAATAAAAATCAATTTTTAATGTTACTGATGGTAGAATAATAGTAGCAATCCATGCCTCGTTATGTCATCAAGTAAATACTGGAAAATATTGCTTGACGTCTACTACAAACAATTTGTTTATGAAATCTTAAACATCCACTTGTTTAATAATGGGTGAATATAAAAACTTCAAAGCACCCAATTTGTAAAAACGTCTGACTTGTTCAGATTTTTTATTTTATTTATAAATAAATTATATTTTTAAATATTTGAATAAAAAATATAAAAACAAAAAAAAAATATAATAAGTCGTAGCCCACTGGCATCGAGAACGTTTTCTTTTTTATACTTTCCTCGGTACCCTGCGGTCCCGGACCTTTAGAAGGCGTACGAGGGGCCAAGCCAACTCGCAGAGGACCGTTAGACGTTTTTAATGAAATGAGGCACCAACCGACGATTATCCCTGTATGTACTATGCGCGTGCGCCCAAGGACAACCCCTGGTTGGTGTAGGACTATTGCAGGATATGGAAACACAGATATTGGACTGTAGGTTTAGGTGGCTTAAGTTGACTGGTGAAGTGGAACTATGGAAGGACTATGGCCCCTGCCTAATCAATGTTTTATATGTACACGGATAAAATGGCAGAGGGTGACTTGCACGCTCAACAATGGACCGCGAAAAACTGTCGCTAGCACATAGTGTCGTAGTGACTAGGGATAGCATGTCCTGAGGTGCTTGAAGAGTGGAGAGGTATTCCACGGCTTTCAGAAAAATCCTAAAGCCCGGAAGATGGTCAAGATCCTTACGAGCACTTCCTTCCTCCGAGCACGTTTGCTCTTGCGAATCTCCACTCAAGCCGGCCAATTAAGGCAAGAATGAGGTGGGAGCTCTATTCCTCGTCAGTGTTCACTCTAGCCGGCCAATAAAGGCAAGCCTGATATGAGAAACAAGATTTCTCCCGGGAGCTGCCCTGCGAGTTTCTACATCTCTCTTGGTCTGGCTCCATATCCTAGGCCTGTTCCCGCAAAGTAAACTCTACCGGAATAGACCTAGAGTTTGGAGCGGGCAAGCCCCACCATGACATCAACGTAGAGATACGGCGGTGGGGTTATTATTATTAGTCAAAGATTATAACGTGTAGTTGAAGAAGACCCAGGCTCAAAGCAAACTTATTTAACAATTCTCATGAATAATTTCTCTTTTCCAGCTGGTACAAGGCTACAAGTGAAGAAGACTCAGCAGAACAACACATCTACACGGTGAACCCTTCTGGTGAGGTTACATGCTTCACTTGCAGCATCCGGAGGGAGGACGGAGGCAAGTGCCTCTACAATGAAGCTACCCTCAGCAACGCTGGTGATAGAATCACCATCAACTGTGCTGGTCCTGATGTGCCACAAATCTTCATTTACGCTACCGTGAGTGTTAATTCTGCTATTAATGTAAACTGTTGGTTAAAGGCGGATCCTTTTAGGATCCTTACGGAATCTCAAGTAAGAGATAATGGTTGTGGATGATTCTTACTATCCACATTCGGTTACGCTAGCCGGCTAGCACCATCTATCGGGAGAATGGTGGTAAGTGTCTGTGCTGACAGAATCACCATGAATTATGCTGGGTGGGTTGTGCGACGGTGAAATGTCACGCGCGTCACGTGAGGCGTGTCCACATTCATTGACCAAGTGTCTTGCCTCGTAAGGCATTAGCGAGTCTGCTTGGTCGGTCTGGATCCGGTTTCACTTTGTGTCTGTTTTGAAACGGCTTTTAAATCGAAAGACTATCACACGGCCAAGAACAAGAGCTTTATTGAAAGCTCACAAGCATTGCAGCAATTCACAAGAATTAGCTTGTGAATTTTCTGGTATCTCAATAATGTATATTCCAGAACGGTTCCCTGGTTCGCGTATGGGACGACAGCGCGGAGCTGACCGCCATCACCAGCAACCGCGAGTTGCCCGCCACCATCCGCGTCGCCGTGCCTGTCAGCGTGGGGCTGCCGGCCGCTGACGTACACATTCAGGCTCCGGCAGACTATGCCAATAGGACTAATGTGCCACTGCTGGTCTATGTGTGAGTATCTGCGGCAGTTCTTTATTGATGTATGGCAGTATGCCTCCACTCCTTTGCCTGTTGTGAACCGGTCTTTTTCTGCGATCATAACAAGCCAAAAGGCACTATGTATTGTTTTGTTGAGTTATTATCAACTTTTTCTACATAGGAACCTACTACTCTTTGGAATGGGCCGCTAGATTCATTTTTCTGAGTGACCAACTCCTTGACATTCCTTAACTGCCTGTAAATGGTTTAGCGTTTTTGTTGAGTGAGTTTGAGTTTACACACATTCTTTATTTTCCAGGTATGGTGGACCAGACACTGCTCTAGTGACAAAGCAATGGTCGCTCGACTGGGGCAGTTCCCTTGTCAGTCGCTGGGGTATTGCCATCGCTCACATCGACGGACGAGGCTCTGGACTTCGAGGAGTCACCAACATGTTCGCATTGAACAGGAAGCTAGGAACAGTTGAGATTGAAGACCAGATCACTGTTACTAAGTAAGTTTGAATTTCTCGTTCTACATTCAAACGCCAGTAATCTTGTTGTGACCAAGTTATTTAAATCACAGGCACTTAGAAACACTTTAGAAAACAATAATCTACAAGATTACGTTTTTCTAAAGGTAAGTAAAATGGTGAATGCTAAAGGTTAGCTTATAGATGGTAGCAAAATAATGTTATTAATTATTTTATTAATGAACTTCTTCTCAAGTTCACTGCTTTTTTACTTTTGAAAATGCAGAGCGCATTTACTTACTACTACTACCTACTACCTACTACTTATTCCAGATATTTACAAGACAACCTATCCTGGATAGACGGAAACAGGACATGCATCTGGGGCTGGTCGTACGGCGGGTACGCGGCCAGTAAGGCGCTCGCTGAGGGTGGCAACGTCTTCAGGTGCGCGGCCGCTGTCGCTCCAGTTGTGGACTGGAGGTTCTATGGTTAGTATCCACGGAATGACCAATTCTTAATTTTTACTCCTGTTTGCATTTTTTTCCAACTAATGTCGTGGTGAAACGATTTGCCAATCAGTAATTGGAAGATGGAGTAACTGTCCAGGGTGGTCTGGATGGTTGGTCCTTCAATGCACCTCATTGGAACTATAAACTGAGATTTATAATTTTCTTCTTTATACCTTTCAGTAATTGTGTACTAGAACCAACCTAAAGTTCTACTATGCTAGCTAGTCCATAGTCCATAGCTAGTCCATGCTAGTCCATAGTCCAACATGCTCAGTGTTAACCTATATTTTCATTGTCAATGTCCCACTGAAGAATAAGAAGAGAAGCCATATTTACTTTATTTTATACTGGACGTATTTTTTTGGTTACAGACACAATATACACTGAACGTTATATGGGACTGCCGTCATTAAACGCCGAAGGTTATGCGATGTCGTCACTTCTTACTGAACAAGTGGTACGTATGCTAGAGCACGACAATGAGGGTAAATATTAATGAGTAACATAAACTGACATGCATTTTTAATAATCCTGTTATTCCTTAGGCGGAAAACCTTCGTAACAAGAGCTACTTTTTGATCCACGGCACCGCAGACGACAACGTTCACTACCAGCACGCTATGTTACTGTCACGGCTGCTGCAGAGACGAGATGTCTACTTTACACAGATGGTGAGCTCATTATTATACGGGGTGGATTTTTGAGATGGGACACCAAGGGAAACCTTTGCCGTTGTAGCTACTGGAAAACGGTCTTGGTAGACTGTCCTTAACTTTTTGAGTATTGCTAACTGCATTCATAGATGTATTACAATAATCTTTTATATAAGAAGGATTGGCATTAATACTATCATTGAGGCTATGTTTGAGATGGATAAGCCTTAGCTCTTCCATTTTAGAAGGATAAGCCTTACTTGTTCCATTAAGGCCATATTTTGGTACTGCAGCTTTGAGCATACCTTAGACCACACTTAGACTAAGCCCGGAGGTAAAAAGCTTGCTTAAGAGTTCATAATACTTCACCTCAAATTCACTCCTTATCTTGCTCGCACAATACTGCTCGCAGACTCAGTGAAAGCGAGACTGAGTGGCGGGCAGAAGGCTTCAAGGCGCCAATAACTTAGGTAATTTCTTTTAACGGTGAAAATAAAGGTACTAAAAATAATAAAAAACAAAGTGTAAGAGTTGCAGTTTCATGATCTAATTTCTAATACCAGCGGTTTATTGTTCGGTTTGGAGGTAACTTTGGATTTTTTTTCTGTAGAGAAAATATTGTGGAATCGTGTTTTCGTCACTTAACATTAATTCTCAACTTTACCATATATCTATTTCAAAATTAATCCCGCGGTATTTTCGATGTAACGGAGGATCATGATAAGCAATGTGAGGTATTATAGACTTTTAAAGTGAAAGCCAGATGGTCGAAGATGATAAAGGAATGGTAACTGAGACTGGGGTAGAAGATTTTCTCCCGGACCAGATGAAAAAACACGTGCAATAAACGTAAAATGTTTTTCTTATTTTCAGAGCTACACAGACGAAGACCACGGCTTAGTCGGCGTACGGCCGCATCTCTACCACGCGCTAGAGAAGTTCCTACAAGACCACATGTTGTAATAACCTACTTAATTGAAATAATTATATTTATCAACGTTTTGCTCAGTGGTACATCTACCATGTAAATTATTATATTTTGATAAAAAAATGCAAAGAACAATAGAGTAGCAATTTGCCGTTTAGAGGTATTTGTGTATTTTTTTATGAATTAGAAGGTATTCAGAAATTTTGGCATCATTGCAGAATGTCGATGAATCAATGGATATTGAGTCTAGTTAATCTTTTTTGACAATATCGAGGATTTGGTGGTTAGGTTGAATGTTCTGAGTTCCACCAATTGCTATGTTTCTCATATTATATGTATATTTGTATATTCCTCGAATTTTCAAGATTGCCTTTCCTAATAAGATAATAATAATGTATTATTGTAAACGTGAAGGCTATGAACAAAAGGTTAAAAATCTAGAAATATTATATTTTTCAAATTGTTTTAAGAATTTCCCAAATACTATTCGCTCTAAAATCTCAATGATAAATTATAATTTTATATAAGAAGAGAGAAGTGGGGGATAAAAAATACGATACATATGTAATTACTGAGTTACCTATGTTCTAGCGCAATAATTTAAATAAAATTAAATATTTTGAGTCATGTAAATATTTTTTATTGAAGTATTTTGAGTATTGTGAAGTTACTTAAAGTTGCCAATGTTAATAGTATGAAACAGGGTTTTCAGTGCATATTATGTAGATATTGATAATCAAGTACCTACCTATTTATGTGAAACAGTAAAATCTGACATAATAATATAAATAAATAGTTCGCTGTATGTATAGTTTCAATGAATCATGGATAATTATTATATTGATTTCGTTTGTAAATATTTTAAGTACTTTTAGTACAAAATATCTAATAGGTATAATAAATGTGTTTTCTACAATACGGTATTTTATTTATGATGTTTATATAATTTTCATTATTATTTAATCGATGATCAAGATGATCAAGTTTTCGAGGACCTAACACACAACCGAAACTTTTTAGGCGTCCCAAATAACGCCCATATGATATTGTAAGACTGTGAACGGCTTACCGACATACATTTTGTTCGGGTAATCCTTTACTTACGACGGCTTGATAGTCATCCGAATTCGGTTTTAAACTGTGATGCTATAAATTCAAATTTAAAAAAAATCCTGTCAAACCGTGGAGTTTCTTGCACTCCTTGCAAGAAACTCCACGGTTACTCTATTAACAATAATTGGTTTTCAAATTACTCTGTTAATACGTATGGGAGGACAGTTTAGACTGGTGTAGGCCTGTCATCAAGTACTGAATATACAAAAATAGAAAATTGTCAACAAATCGAATCATCTATGAATCTAGAAGACCTACAACGTTCTCACATTCACAACATAAAAAATAATCTTTATAAAAGGAAAGAAAAAAAAACTATTTATACCAAGTGATATGATTTTCTTTACAACTGTAACCACAAAACACTAACACCCTTGACTGTAATAAACCTGAATGGATATCATGTCCACAAAAGCCACTAATGAAGAGTTGAAATTACAATTGTATATAATATGTCAAATAATTTATTTCAAATATGCTCTTAAAAGGCACTTTTGAACGTCAAAATTTACAATAAAATAGGATTGATTCTAGTCGCTCCTTCCAAAAGGTAGTTTTCGTATGGAGAAGAATGGGCAAGAAACTCCGCCGTTACTCTTTTAATCATTGTAAGAAGCCCTCTTTCATATGAAAATTTAATCTACGTCAGCTGCCACACAGTTAAATTCCGTAAGACATAATACTGTGGAAATAAGCAAACTATACAGACCTAGCTGTTGCTATATAAGTATACTGTCTTATTATTCTCAAACTCAAACTAAAAGCATTTATTTCAAATAAACCTATTATAGGCATTTTTGAATGGTCAAGGAGTCGGTCCGTCAGAAAGATGAAGCTAGTTCTCCATTCCAAATCGTAGGAACTGTTCTTACTGCATATGTATATGCAGCTAAACTTAATCTACCTGAAAGAGTTCTAATGTGGGCGCCCCAATGCAATTTTGAATCAATGGAAATACCTAGAAATACACAACATAACATCACGCCTGTAATCCTCAAAGGGTTAGACAGAGGTGTACATATAGTACGCCCACATTTCACCAGTTCTGTTTAAGTCCCATGTAATAGGGGGCGAGCCTATTGTCATCAACCGGGCACAAATCCAGACTTCGGGCCGCTACTGAGAAATTCCTGATGGAAAAACCCAATAAACATTTTGCCCGACCTGGGAGTCGAACCCAGGACCTTATGCTCAGCTGTAGCGCTTGCGACCACTAGACCAACGAGGCAGTTAAAGTAAGTAAAAGTAAGAAAGGAAGTAAGTTGGCCTAGAAATACGGTTTACGTAATAACATCTACTGTTTTGCGATCAAGTTTTTGGTACATTTGGTAGTGAAAACATAAGACATTTAATTATGTTCGCACGAAGTAAAAAAATATTAGCTGCGAACCATTTCGAAAGAACAGTCGGACATCTTCGTCAGTATCTTGAGAACATGTAAGACATCCGTATCGTTTCTTATCTATTAAAAAACGAGAAGTGTCATCAGCGAATAGAATTATATCCGATAACCTTATCGGAGCCATCACGTACGGAAGGAATTTAGACTAGAAATAGGAAAGGGCCGAGAATTGAACCTTAAGGCACGCCCATCTTAACTAGAGACCCCGAGGACGTCGCCCCGTTAACGTTTACTTTTTGCTGCCTGTTTGAAATATAGGAAAGAACAAGATCAGCCGCTTGTCCACGAATTCCGTAGTTGTTGTTACAGTTAAGGTACTTTCAGTTCGGACTTGCGTAAAGCCGTTTGATAAAAAAAAAAACGTCGGAATCTTTTGTTTTTACTTCGTCAGTTTTTTTGTTCCAATGCAGGGTCTAAGCCTCCCTCTGCCCTTTCCTCGCACTTCTGTTTTCTGCTAATTGGGGCTGTCTTTAAGAGTCAATTACCCACGTCTCGCTATCTTTAGCCATGTTTTAGTCTAGCATTCTACTGGTGAGACACATTCTGTGATTATTTAACTTTATAGCTCACCTGATACGCGAAAACATCATTGATTTGGCTGGCAGTATGAACCCTTAGCTAGGACACTGCGCTCAACGGCCCTCTGGCAAACTTTGAGCGACCTCTGATGTAGTGTAAAATACCAGCAGGGCAATTGCTTTACACACGTAAAATGGCAATACCTTTAATTTAAAAAGTTCATTTCGTTATTTACGTTGTTGAGCTAACAATTTTTTCAAACAAATGAAGCAATAGTTTAGGTTATCCTGCTAAATCTTGAATCTCGATTGTAAGTGTGTGACGCAATTGGGGTGCAAGTTTGACCATCGTATGTGTACGTGTTCCTAGATACGGGAGAATGCACATGTCTTTAAATCTCCGTTTGAGACAAATTGACACTCATTAAGACATACTCGTCAACCTTCATCTATCAATCAAAACTTGGTGTGTCGAGCAATTTCGTTCGCGCCTGTCAGTAGATTGTTTGGCCCACATAGTTTTATAATCGTGGATATTCCAAATTCCTTACTATCAATGTAAAGTCTTCTTTAGTAGATTGTGTTTTTAAATATTATAACTATTGTTATCTGCATTTAAATATATATCTATATCTCATTTATCATCAGATTAATGCTAAGATTATATTTATCGATTGGTTGATTATGATAATAGTTTTTTAACCACGTTAAAATGTTCAGTGTGGCAGGGATTCGGCAAACGCCGCCGGTCCAAAATTAATTTTAATTTTTATCATCTGGAACGTGGTGAGTAGATTGGAATTATCTTTACTTAAAAGGATACTGAGTTGTTTTGACGATGTATTCAACGTATTATTATATTGTTATATTAAAAGCACGTAAGTAGATCTGTAATCCGAACGGTTATCAAAAATTTTACGACCTTTTGCTCTTTAACTACTTGACGATCTCGTTAAACCAAGTTCCTGTGGATCACTTCCTCGAATATATAAGTATTAGATACTGACAATATTTTTTGAAGCTTCCATTGTAAAGTGCCCTTTATACATTACTACATGAGACTAAGGCCTTATAGGAAACAAAAATTTTAAACAAAATTTCTTAAAAATTCAGTTATCGCGTGATAGCATACTTTTAATACTTCTACATCCAAAGGTAACTCGCAAGGCGAAATTTTCGAAAGAGGATTGGCCTTTGCGGATAAGACTCGGTAGTATATGATTCTTACCTTACTAAAACCACCCAGTGTTCAACAGAAGCACATCGTGGCTTCAAATCTTCTTAAAAAATATACGATACCATCCCTGGAGAGATTGAAAAGGGGGCTTCGTGAGTTTTGCTTATCGTGTATACATTCCAGTTAGCAGATAATGATTAGATAGCTATTTAATAGTAGGTAAAACATTTTACGTTTGTCATTCGCGACTGTTCTTCGTCGCTTATTTCATGATTCATGAGTGCAGTTATTTGCGTGAAAATTTGCAATCCTGAATAAAGATTTAAAATTGATCACTCTCTACTCTCATCTAATCACCATATTCAGCAGACAATAGGATTATTTACTAAGCCGTCAAAATAATGTAATAATTTTTTTTCATATCGGTATCACAACGATTACAAAAGATTAAGATAGCTCAAGTCCGACATAATTAATATTGAATATAATGATAAACACATAATAAACATTTATACCTAAGTTACGTAGGTACTTTTGTGCCTGCCTAAATATTTGTCTAAACGATGCTGAACAGCTTAGCTATTCATAAATATTCGACAGGCTTACTTGAGTTGCCCTATTCCCGATAACAAATAGCTGTTGGAAGAATAGTGGTCGTCAATTAATTAAACTGACTAAACTTTAATGTTTTCGATTTTTGTGAACAGTGTTTACAGGACTCCTTCGATAACATTGATTGATGTTTGATTCGGCACAGAAGCGTATTGCATGGTAGTGAATAGCTATAAAAATAAAAAGTACGAGTATCTATTAGTAACTATTCTAAAGCGTGAAAAATACTCATTGAATGCAGGCCGTCTAAACAATGACGTGGCAATTCCAAAATCTTTCCGGTACCTTTGATAAAAGAGTTAAGTATCCACGTAATAAGTAATCAGTCAATTCCACCCCCTTTTTGCTTTTGACCCATGAACCAACATTTTTGCCATCGTACAGCTAAAGTTTTCGTAAGTGTAGTAAGTCAGTTAGAGTAGCCATAAAACACCAAAAGAACGGTAAAGCTACAAGAGATGCAATCCCCATTGAGACTATAAAAGCCTTAGGAGAGCAAGGAGTTAATATCTTCTTCAACATCTGTAACAAGGTAACAAGGTATGGAGAACTGGAATCTGGCCTACTGATTGGACCCATACAGTTTTTACTCCGTTGCATAAAAGTGATGTTCGTGGACCGCGCTAAGAAAAACTCGCTTTAAGTCTCTGAAATTGAACTCGAACTGCGTCGTGGTCCAGTTCTACATTTATCTTGGAGCGTTCATCTCAAATGGTGGATGCATAGTTGAAATTGAAAGACGTATGGCGATAACTAAAGCATCAATGGACAAACTGAAAAAAGTCTGGATGAAGGAACAAAGATATTACAAAAGCTACTAAGATCAAACACAGGTTTTTCCTATACGCTGCTGAGACATGGACGCTGCGTGACATCGACCAGAAGAAGATAGACGTTCTTGAAATGTGGTGCTGGAGAAGAATGCTTGGGGTATCGTGTATCGAGTTTCGTACCAACACTTCTATACGCCAAGAACTCGGCATCAAAAAGCGTCTATCTGTTCTGGTCCAAACGCACAATACTTCGGACAAGTGTCGAGGAGTGAGGATGACTCTATAGAGCGCCTTATCATGCATGGTAGAGTAGAGGGCACTAGACCACGCGGATGCTCAACCATAAGATGGAATGACCAAATTAAATCCGCAGTGGCTGAACCCGTGTATGAGCGTACTAAAAACACCAAAAATCGGAGTAGATGGCGAGAAATCGTGAAACGAATCACATCACCCCTGGACAAGACACTGCATGTAGATCACGACCGCTCTGACAAGAGTGCTATGAAGAAAAAGAAGTAAGTCATGGTGGCCTAGTGAATTAACCCTCGCCTCTCATGCACGAGGTTGTGAGTTCGAATCCGGGCAAGTACCAATGTGACTTTTTCAATTCATATGTACTTTCTGAGTGTATCTTGGACATTGCTGACATCGGTGAAGGAAAAACATCGTGAGGAAACCTGGACTTATTGCTAATATAAGTCTAAAAACTTCAACCCGTCTTGAGCAAGCGTGATGATCTATGCTCGTACCTTCTCTGTATGAAGAGGCCATAGCCTTGCAGTGGGACAGTAATAGGCTGGCATTATTTCATCTAAAGTTTATTGGAGGACAGGGGGACATATAAGGATCTTAATTTGCATAAAGCCTCAAACTAGACATGCGTTTGCTAAACGATTTTATGTGGTTTAGGACCTTTTTTGTATAATATGGCTCAATAAGTTACTAAGCTTCTATTGTGTAAGTTATAAAAAAAATGTAAAATTTTATCAGAAAGTTTAGCGAAACTCAATTAAACAGACACCGAAAAACTTCTAGAAATTTTGTTATGATAATTTATTCCCTCGTAAGTATTTACTTTTGTGTATTTACATAGGTTTAGTTTAAGATATTAATGAACCAATATGCTTTTTTCATAGTTGTTAATAGATTATTTTATATCAATTTAACTTTCAATTTTAATATTCCAATTTAATTGAAATGTAAAGTTATGACCTAAAACACAGGTTTAAATTAACCTACATCGGGCGGGTCGCTACCTAACATTGTAATTCCGAACCATGATTACTTGCACCTGTTCTAAACATATTTTAGTTTTAGTTTATTTTTAGGCACTATAGGTAATTATTATTTGGGAAATCTTACTGTTGACTAAGTGTACACTTTTTGTAAACGTTTTATTCAATAAATATTATTATTATATTATTATTATTTGTTTAAAAAAAGATATCTCACAATGAGACAATTTTGTTCACAGTTACACCCTAAAAAAGATGGCTCAGGATAGCAACACCACTTTGGAGTTAGGATCCAATGATAACCAGGTGAGAATCACCCCTAGAATAACATCGATCACCTTAGATGCCGTCTGCGGTCGGTTTTTTAGGTTATTTTGAAATTACAAAAAGTAAATATTGTAATTATATTTTCGAGCCGTTTGGGGTAGAATCCCTCGGGCCGTGGGGTCCGAGTGCGGCCTCACGGCCTCTTCAATGAAATATCAAAACGGCTAATTGACACTTCCCGTGATCCAAGGGCTGGTCTTTATCTTTGGCAGAGGCTAAGCATTGCCATACAACGTGGCAATGCGGCTAGTCTCTTGGGTACAGTACCAGTCGACAGCGATACGGTCGGTGAATTTTTCGGTCCTATATTTTAGTTTTTCAATAATTTTAGTTAAGTTGGTATATAATTTTGCTATTTTTATTAATTAATTAGATAAAAGTAAATATTATAAAAAGTGGTACAATTAGAAGAAATATTTTATGATATAAATCCTGGATGTTCGATTTTACTGACTCTCGAATGTATACATATTTTCAGGCTCTGATCACAACCACACGTAAGAAGACAATATGGTACATAATTGGAACCGTCGCCATGTTGGCAGTACTTGGAGGGGTTGTTGCTCTGATCGTTGTCCTGTCAGGCGGCGATGCTGAGCCTGTTGTAACCACGACCACTACGGCTGCTCCAACGACTACTAGTGAATCCCCTGGAGAGCCTACAACTCCAGAAGATTCAACTACGGCAGATGAAACTACTGCTAGTGATTCTACTGAAGAGCCTACAACTCCGGAAGATCCAACTACGGCAGATCAAACGACTGTCAGTGATTCTACTGAAGAGCCTACAACTACGGAACCTCCACCGTCTGCTCCCCTAGATTTAGATGACTTTATCGAAGGGGCCTTTTCACCGTCTCCCTTCAACGCAACGTGGTCAGCAGGTATGTTTAATAAGTCGTAACGTATTTTTATCGGGTCTTCTGTATCTTGCTAGGTAAGGCACCGTTCCAACTATGTCATGAAGATATTTTATCGTTGACGGTTGCATTTTTGGTGGTTTACTTAGCGGTTGGTGGGCTTGGGGCTGGGCTTATTTATTTTTATATCTTCATTTACAACGTTTACTTGCAGGAGGCGAGATGTTGTTCCGGAACAGTGATGGCGACCTGGTGCTCTATGATGTTGATACTAATAGTATCATACCACTCATTTTAAATAGCACCTCGCAGGTTGGTTGAATATATTCGGTAAAGTTTGTGTTCGGACAAGTTGATTTTCCAATGGCGGACTCAGACAGAGATGGTAGGGTAAGCTTCATTCCAATAAAACCACGGCACTATAGACAGTGGAGCAATCCGGCAAACCACTTGTTGTTTCAAAATAAAGTAAATAAATTCAGTCCCATACATCTAAAAGTCTGATGGCACTCGGCTGGCCTTCGCGAAAAAATTTCGATGATTTTATCAATATATTTTCTTAAGCTGCGTTTTCACTTAGTGTTCTGAACAGTTCTGAGCGAGCAAGCGTTTGTTCGCGCGGTAAATGAAAACACTTGAGCGATCGAACGTGTTTGTTTATTGATGATCGGTTGGATTCAGTGAACGATTCGCTCGGTTGCTCATTAATTCAGTGAAAACGATGTCACCGGCGAGAGAATGGTTGTGCATTCGCTCGACGTTGGTCGTGCTCGGTTGGTGTCCGATCTTTTTATTAATTGAATCAAGATTTTTTTGCAATAATTGCAAATCTTCGGAATGAGCACTCATCTCCGTTAATATATTGGCATTTCTTCTATCTCTCTGTATAAAAAAATTTGATACCCAATACCGCCTTTTTTGTTTCTGTTTTTATAGTGAAGTTCCAATTATTACAAACGCTGCGCTAGCCAAAAGCAAATCAACGTCATGGTCTAAATCACGCCTTGTTTACCGAGTGAGAACAAAAACGCACGTGCGCCAGCGAACTGTTCAGTACGAGCTTTTGTTTATAACTAGTGTTCGTTTTTTCGTTGTAGTGAAAACAGATGTTTTCTGTTTTGAGCGAACATCGGCTGAAAAGTAAGCATTTGCTCAAAACAAAATGTTCGTTTTGAGAAAAAACGCGCTTAAATCAACGCCGCAGGCGGCTGTGCTGCCACGGCATTGCTGCGCGTCATTGCTGCCTGCCGCGTGATTCCAAGCATCGCGGCGCGGCACTACTGTTCGTGGTTAACTACTCAACAGTTGCCAACATTCACGTGCTATCGCTGTGATGAACGCCCGCACTACTGGTCTGCCGTGGCGGCGGGCGAGACTACCTTGCAGCAGTGCCGTCGCAGCAATGATGCGCAGCATGCAGCTGCCGTGCTCGGAATGTAATCTCATTTAAACCAATAGAAAATGTATGCGGACCAGTAATGACGCGGCAGCACTGCCGCGGCAGTACTGTCGCGTACGGGATTTTTTGGAAACATACCTATAGATGTGTTTAACCCTGCCAATAGGTACTATGATAGTTTCTACACACCTTCGTAAAATGTGTGATTGTATCTTGCATCTTATTACAGGTTCTGCAACAGTCATCGAGGGTGGTTCAGTTGTCTGCTGATGGTGATGAAGTCATCTTGGCATACAATGTCGAACCAGTAAGTTTAAATTTTATCATGGAATTAAAATCTTTTTTCTCCTTCTAAAATAAAATTACTTTATAATTCTCTGATATTTTTATTACTTTCAATGCCTATTTTCATTAAATTTCTGAATCGCTTCACGCATTAGATGTTTTTTTTTTTTTTTTGAGATACCAGACTTCATGACCTATAACACCTTTAACTCTATTCCCCTACTTCCAGGGATACAGACACAGTTTCCTCGCTCGCTACGCAGCCGTGAACATCTACACTGGTGAAACGGTTAACATCACGGTCAATCCTTCCGTATTCAATGCAGACACACCTTACCTCCAGAACTTCGTGTGGGGCCCCTCAGGAACTGCCCTGGCCTTCGTCTATTCGAACAACATTTACTACCAGAGCGATCTGAACAGTTCTCCTCGTCAAATCACGACGACTGGGCAGTTGGACGTGATCTACAACGGTATCCCGGATTGGGTATATGAAGGTTTGTGTTCTTTTCATCACAAGTTTATCAGTTGAAATTAATATATATATATATATTAATATATATACGCACGGTCTTAACGACATGACAAAACATCGAGATTTCTTAATTATAATAATATGTGCCTAAGTTAAATATGAATGTGTTACACATAAACCTATCGGAATAAATTTTCTAAATGATAGTGATGGGTTTCAACCCCAAACAGATGGAAAAAAATTACCGAATGGTTTATTATATTTTCACCGCTTGAGGTAAACGATTCTGGACAAACTACTTTCATAATCTATATTATATATAATATTTTATTATTTTATTTTTTGTGTTGTGTAAATTGAAGATTAGAGAGATTTAAATAATTTTATGTTTAGTCAATATTTTGAACTTTAGGCTTACTAAAGACTTTTTGCTTATTTAAATAAGCCTTACTTGCCAAAATATGGCGAAATGTGTCATCGCACAAGAATACTTATATAGGAAGACCTTTTACCGCATTTAAAGCTAAAAAATGTTTTTGACTTACTTTTATTAATTCAGTTACACATTTTAAAGATTATTTTTTAACCACTGTTTAGGTATCGTGTATGTTAAAAAAACTGATGTACTTAAATATAATTTTATATTTCCCATCTAACTGGATCCCTCCATACACTTAATAAAATGTATTGTAATAAAACATTTACAGAAGAAGTCTTCAGCTCAAACAATGCCATCTGGTTCTCAAATGACGGCGCTAAGATGGCGTACGCGTCGTTCGATGACACCGAAGTGAGAAAGATGAACGTTCCTCACTACGGTGTTCCTGGGTCTGTTAGCTATCAGTACACTCATCACCATGAGATCCGATACCCTAAGGTAAGAGATAAATACTTCCTTTTCTTATAGAGGATGTAAAAGGAGGGCATTTTTATCGCCAATCATATATCTCCATACTTGTTTCAAAGTTCGCTTTCAAGGGCAAGTAACTGCTCAGTTCTGGGAAATATTAGACTCATTAATTCTCTTCATGGCTAAAACTTAAGTTGGCTTCTATCTCTTTTCAGTCCGGTACAGCTAACCCTACGGTGTCAGTGACCTTGCTCGACGTTAATACCAACATTCTCAATGTCTATGCAGCTCCTGCTGACCTGTAAGTATTGTTTGAGATCTACAAAAAGGCAGAGCCAAAGAGAAGTTGCTCTTTTTTTTTTTTTTCTTTCTTTTTGACTTTATTTCTTTAGTATTATAATATTTTTTTCTTATTTATTTTAATGGTCTCTGGCTAGAAGCAGATGTCAATTTGTATTGATCATGATTGGGACTTTCATTAAGAGCGTTTATTCTAAAAGTTGGCAACGTCGCAAATAGCTGTCAAATATTTACCTGTTAATTTGGCAATATTACTGTATGGAAATATGAATTGTCGCTAACTAGTGAACTACAAAGAATATTAATGATGAATTGTTGGTTGGTTGTAACACCGAATTTGATTTTGTTACCGTTTTAGGCGTAAAAAAGGCAATTGAAATGTTTCCAAATACTTTTTTTACATCTAAAACTAAATATTCAGTGTAACGATATTTATGATTGCATTTCATAATAAATATTTTATTTCACTAGTTAGCCATATTTCATATTTCCATACAGTGATATTGCCAAATTAATCAAAACAGCGGAATATTAGACATCCATTTGCGAAGTTGCCTACTTTCAGAATACAAACTTTTAACCTTTATAACTTGATGGCAACAATGGCACATTGGCTCAGCAATTGGTTGTTGTTTCGATACTCGCACAAAAAAATATTTGACAGATATTAGACAGAGATGAGACAGATATGAGACAGATTGAGACAGACAAAATATTAGACATACACCAAGAACCGGAACATGAGTTCCGGTTCTTGGTGTATGTCTAAATTAATTTTAAATTGTTTTTATCGGCTTTAAAAAATGAGTAGGTTTTTGGGACTTTTTTTTTCATGACACCGGTTTATCCATAATCACTGGGCCGATTTACGTGATTCATTCATTTGGTAGAGAAAGCCCGCGTGGTGATCCCATATAAATTTTAATAAGTTTCCTTATGTAGTTTATGACTTAGCTTCAATATAATATCTTTAATCCACATCATCTATGTTAATGATGTTATATACTATTCACATTATTTACATAGGAAGTTAGTAGTGGTCAATAACTAACTAAAATGTGTTTTTTTTTTCCAAAAATAGAATCGAATTACCCACGAAGTTTCAACAGCCAGTGTCTTTTTGTTTAGAACTTTTCTTTTATTATTTGCCACCGATATTTTTATGCTTAAATAGCCCTTTACCTTTGTACTCATAATTATGATTATGTCTTATCTGTATCTATTTTTCTGTGTGTATATAAATAATAAAATAAATAATTAAATAGCACCCAATTTGTTATTCAATTTTATTCTCCTTCATATTTGTTACATTGACTAATTTCAGCCCCATACTGAAGACTGTGAAATTCGTGACGAACTTGTCAGTTGCTGTGGTTTGGACGAACAGGGTACAAACTCAGATGAGTGTACAGTTGTGCACCGCTGGACAAACAACTTGCTCAGTGGTAAGTCCTGAGCTATTAAGTCATTGTAGTAAAGACTTGGATTTTTTGGCGGCTCTATTTCGAGCTGCTGATTGAATATTATCTTACTTATCACTTGAGATACAATCAAATTAAATACTAAGTACGTGCTAACACGCTTGAAATTCCGAAAAGTACATACATTCAGCTGTTAATTCAAGGGTTATTTCTTTGAGTATCAATAAAAACACCAATATAATATAAAAAAACTAAAGTCATATCATGTCATTATTTCCAGATCTTCTCTTACTCTGAACCCAACGGCTGGATCGACAAAGTTCCCTTATTCTTTAATGAGGCAGGCACTGCTTTCATCACTATCTTACCACAGGTTAGTATTTGAATCAAACACTTAGTTTTGTTTTTATGAAAAACGTAGTTACTCGAGGAAAGAAAATTAACGGTGGGTTATCCGAATTTGCCAGTTTTAGAATCAATTTTGTCAAATTAGTATATTTAGGTCCAGAAAAAAAAATATAGATACATCCTTGTTTGAAGGAAATTAAAGGTTCAAAACACTATAAATTGTAATTTGCCCGATCACAAAAAAATCCGAAGCAGGGTCGATTTCAAAACCATTTTTCGTCTCATTTCCTTATCACAGTACAAAATAATATGAAAATTGCATGTACGATGAGGTAATCATATTTTGGAGGGAATTTAAGGGTTGGATTTTTGGGTTCAATAGTTTTTTTTTTAATAAACTCAAAAATATTAAATCAGGTAAATCGGCTCGCGCTCGGAGTCCCGCGGTACGTCATTGAGGGTAGACCTGTGTCAACATTTTTCAAAAGTTCGCTCTCTCTGCCGTTGTTAAAAAAAACGAATAAAAGAAGAAAACATTAGATATAAAATTGCAACAGCTCAGAAAAAAAATCTCGTAATTATATTATAGTTGTATATTATATAATTCATAATATTGTTTTCGAAAGTGTGATTTTTTCTAAGCGATATGATGACGTTTAATTAATTGTCATCTTAATAGTGTTACACACATTACAGATTATTATCGATAAAATTATACTCTAGTGCGAGTCGTATATCATTATTTATCGTCGTTTATGAAGAAGTTTTAATAAAACATATTTTTTTCTACGATTTTTTAATCAGATTCATCCGTGTTACTATATTCACTCTCCAGCGAACTGTCTTTGCTACTATTATATCTTACATAAATAAACACATAATATACAATTTGTCAGGTTGTCGGTTGTATTTAATATTTAAAACAACTTTCACTCTGGCTATAACAATGAAAACTAGAAAAAAATTGCTGTTTTAAACACAAGTGCTATACTAACACGACCAAACGTAAAGAACACGATAAAAATCGTAATTATATTTTTCGAATAGTGGAGCTAATTAGCAACGATTTTTTTCTTGAATCCTTGATTTTATCTTGTTTTGGCTCTGTGTGAACAATTTTTAGTTTTATATAGGTACAAAAAGTCACTGTCACTAGCGACATTTTAAAACGACATTTTATTGTAGACAGTAGTGTATACAATAAAATGTCGATGTCCTAAAATAATAGATTCGATAAACTATAGCTATATATTTACGGATCCTCATGAGCGGTAGGAAACACCCAAAACAAAAGAATATGGTCACAGTATAATCCATTTTAATTTAAATAGCCGCCAGTTGCTAATCCATTTTAATTTAAATAGCCTCCTCCATAATGAACAATATGGCTTTACAAAGGGTCGTTCGACCACAGATGCGGGTGTTGCTCTGCTGAAACACATATTTAACGCATGGGAGAACTCGCAAAATGCTATTGGGGTTTTCTGTGATCTCTCCAAAGCCTTTGATTGCGTGCACCATGACACGCTTTTGCGTAAACTGCGTCATTATGGTGTGCAAAATGAAGCTCTCAACCTTATAAATTCTTATTTACATAATAGGTCCCAATGTGTAGATGTTAATGGTGTGAAATCTTCCGGGCTGCCAGTTCAGTTAGGTGTGCCTCAAGGCTCAATACTGGGTCCATTCTTGTTCTTAGTTTATATCAATGACTTACCATTCTATTTAAAGGGTATCTGTGAAGTTGTACTGTTTGCAGATGATACGTCACTTATTTTTAAAGTAGACAGGAATAGACAAGACTTTGACGATGTAAACAGTGCACTCTCAATGGTTACGGATTGGTTTTCGTCAAATAACCTAGTTCTCAATAGCAAGAAAACCAAATGTGTAAAGTTCGCCCTTCCAAATGTTAGAAATCTAGGACCCAACATCGTCTTAGATAAAGAGTCACTTGAAACTGTAAACACAGCAGTTTTTCTGGGCATAACAGTAGATGCCAAACTTCAGTGGGGCCAACATATATCGAGCCTAGCGGGAAGGCTCAGTTCGGCCGCCTACGCCGTCAGGAAAGTAAGACAATACACTGACGTTGATACAGCTCGGTTAGTCTATTTTAGTTATTTTCATAGCGTTATGTCCTACGGTATTCTGCTGTGGGGCAAAGCTGCTGATATTCAAAATATATTTGTCCTTCAAAAACGAGCTGTTCGAGCAATTTACCAGCTCGGTGCCAGAGTTTCTCTGAGAGATTTTTTCAAAGATATCGGTATCCTCACCGTGGCATCACAATTCATTTTCGCCAACATATTATATATTAGGCAAAATATACACTTATATACTAAAAACAGTGATATTCACAATGTTAACACTAGAAATAAGGACAAACTACGTACTCCCTTTCACCGGCTTCATAAGGTTCATAACTCATTTGTTGGGCTTGGTATAACTTTTTATAACAAGCTACCTTCTTCTTTGCTAGATTTGCCTTTTAATGCGTTCAAAACTAAAGTAAAATCCAACCTCTCTTCAAAGGCATACTATTCTATCAACGACTACTTAAATGATAAGAATAGTTGGTCGCTGTGATTAACTCAAGACAATGTTTAAATGTTCTTTCTCCAGAATTAGCTTACTTACTGACAGGTTATATGAGTTTATATAATTGTTTATAATTTTACTTTATTTATTGTTGACATAATCTACTCATTACAATGTTTTTTTTTTTATGAGTTGTATTGCAATATGTGGTTAGCTAGCGACCTCGATAATTTTTTACTTTACCTCGATGGTCCTAGTTTATCAATTATAACTTCTAGTTACAGCTATATGTAAGCGGGCACGCCCTTTATGTCTGGAGGCTTTTTATTTAGATATTGTTTTCGTTAAGTTATTTTTATTTCTGCTTGAGTATAGTTCTCGATGTTTTTGGTTGGTATATTGGCGTGTGCTAGCTGTCATATGGCTATTAATTTTATAATTTAAATTATGTTTTGTGTTGCGTAATGTAAATATCAGTTTGCATACTATTATATAGAATCTTTTTTACTGAACAGACAGCTGTGCTGCTGGGGAGTTTGTTGCGCCACTTCTTCTTCCCAGCTAAAGCACTAGGAAGTGGTGAAGGGTGGGCGTTTTGGGGGACTGTCTTATGTAATTTTGACGTTCGAAAAGTGCTGATTCTCAGCCTAGTTTGAATAAATGACTTTTGAATTTTGAATTTGAATAAGCGAAACAATAAGACGATTTTCATCCCATTCTACTAAATAAAAATCTTAAATTTTAGATTTTTGAAAATTCTGCCACTAACCCTTTAGTGGCAGAATTTTCAAAAATGAAAGTTTATATCGCCAATTCGCCATTTTTGTCTTAAATTCACTTACTTGATAAACTTCTTAAATTCACTGACAGACAACGCACAACCTAAAGCGCTGCCGCGCTGGGTCTAGAAGTATGCAATTTTGCACAAGAGTTCCTTTTATAATCAACGAAATTGCGATTTTGGTATTTTCTATCACATTTACATTTTGCGTGACTTTTGAGATACCTAGTACAACCATTGCTATTTTAAACTGATTGGTGGCTTGATACACTAACTGATTCTTACAAAATAAGATAAAATCCCGTGTACGGTTTGTACATTGGATTTATCAGTAACAGTCACCTAACCATAGATATTTATTTTTATTAAAACCATAGTTGACAGAAGAGCCTTAAACTTCATGTTTTTCTGTGTACGTTCTACGAAATATCCCATAATTGTTTCTATAATTAATAAAATGATTGGATTGTTACAACACAGCATATTAGCCGATAACGACACCGACCCGACATCGACACGATATCGGCGGTCAAATGATCGGATACGTTTAGTGCCTATCAAATGGTTTTACATTATGTTGTTATTGTCACCTATATTGTCGCAGACAGCGACCGACGCCGATATCGGCACGATATCTACCGGCAAAGACACAGTGCGGTGAGAGTAGCGGCATTCTTTCACTTGAACACACTTTGTCGCACTGCCGACTTCAAGACGTCGATACGGACTAGGTAGGTACGGTGGTTGTTTGGTGCGTCGCGATGGTCATCGATATTCACCAATATCATCGCGCCGATAACAATTATATCGGTATCGAATCGATGTCGGTATAGCTGCCGACATATCGGTATCTGGTTGGTGTCGTTATCTGTTATTAATGTGAAAACGCCCATTAGGTGCACAGGGCATTTAAGTAATCATTTTAGTTCACTACACCGTAGGTCCCATAAAAATAAAGCTAATGGAAAAAATCTAACCTAAGAATAACTAGTTCAGTTGATCAACTGCAAATATTGTATGCTGTGGCATGGATTTTCCGCGTAATGGTCGGCGGTGCATCGTAAATAAATACGTCGCTCTGTATTTGGGGCAGGTGGAGGTAGCGTTTCAAAGGCCTACAGGCCCGGAAAACCTCGCCTTAAAGTACATACTACTCACGCCATCTTTCTACGATTCTATAGCATTATTACATTCATTTTGCGCTCAGTGAATCTTCGCGCATCGAACAATAGATGTCGTGATGTTCCATTTTCAACTCCGTTTAGGGACAGGGACAGGTGGGTGTTTTAAATATAACAGGCAATTGCTACACAAAAATAAAAACAAAACAAAATGCAATTCACACCACCAATAAAATTAAACATTTCATCCAAGACAAAAAATAGAGCCCTTATACTACGACGGCATCTAAGAAGTTAAATACCTCTCTCCGTCTGCTTTTGTACTTTTTTAACAGTCTTTCATTAACCTATAAACGTAGATATTATAAAATGGATGTTGGAATATGAGATTGATAAACTCCAACATATTTTGGCCGATCATCGTGAAATTTGGGACATATATGTATTTTTTAATGGAGAAGGGTTTTTGAACCTCCGCCCGGGTGGAGCCGCTGGCAAAAGCTAGCATATGATATATCAAAACACATATTTTCAGCTTGTTGATGGAGTGCTGTACAAGCAAATAGTTCAAGCGTCACAACCTACTACTGGCACCGTGTGGACCCTACAAAACCGCGTCAACACAGCATACACAGTGCTTGAGATCTTAGCTTGGAACTCCGACGTCATGTTAGTATACTATTCAATATACATAACAATGTTAATAATTATGTAATTGTTATAATTCACACAAAAGACCTCAATAATCTGGTACACGGTAATCATTACAATCAATTTGTACTAAGACAATGTAAATGGCATTTAAAGCAGGAATATACTTTCACATTTTTCAACAAAACATTAGAATTTGTTTATCGGGATGAACCATCCCACCCGTACATTAGTGTTTGTCAAGGGTTTAATTTTAACATTTTCAACATTATTCCTAAAGACTTTTAATTTTTCAATTACATATTTGAAGAAAGCCATAACATAATTTCTCTCTTCCAGCTGGTACAAAGCGACAAGCGTAGCAGACGCAGCGGAACAACACATCTACACAGTGAACAGCGCTGGTACGGCCGCATGCTTCACTTGCGGCATCCAGCGGGAGGATGGAGGCGAATGCCTCTTCAATGAAGCCACCCTCAACAACGCTGGTGACAGAATTACCATCAACTGTGCTGGTCCTGGTGTGCCGCAAGTCTTTATTTTCACCACCGTGAGTATTAACATTATTGTCACAGTTAGCTGTTGAAAGAGTCCTTTCCGAAATTGACTGAAACAAAATATCCTGTGGTAAACGGCCTGCCTTTGAAGCAAAAAAATCGAAAACACGTGATGTTCACCAACCTGCACGCACACGCAACCTGCGTGATGGATCGTACTTTTTATCACCAAGAGGAGGGACAAGTCATAGCATAAAGAACTAGACCAATAAACACCCTAAGTAAGGAGGTTCATCCGATTAAGAAATAATATTTTTATTTTGTTCCAGAACGGCGCTCTGGTCCGTGTGTGGAACGACAACGCGGAGTTGTCTTCTATCACCACCAACCGCGTGTTGCCCGCCATAATCCGCCTCGCTGTGACCGTCAACGAGGAACTGCCACCCGCTGATGTACTCATACAGGCGCCAGCAGACTATGCTACTAGGACCAATTTACCTCTGCTCGTTCGTGTGTGAGTATTTTTCGTCTTTAAATTAGTACGTTCATACAATAATTCCAAAGAGCAACGAAGATGGTTTGCCAGCTTTTTTGTAAGATTGGTGGGTATGTACTTTTGTGGGTCAACGGATGATTGTTGGCGCTGATTTATAATTTTGGCGTACACACCAATCATAACTTCCGAGTCTAGATAATTATTTTAGTGACACCAAATATGCTATACACATACAACTACACACCAAATATCGCGAAATTTAAATCGTCAATTTTTAATCATCTTCAATTTCGTGCATATTTTTCACGTTCATTCCCAATTTCCAGGTACGGTGGACCCGACACGGCATTAGTGACAAAGAAATGGTCGCTTGACTGGGGCAGTTCCCTCGTTAGTCGCTGGGATATAGCTGTCGCTCACATCGATGGACGAGGCTCTGGACTTAAAGGAGTTGCCAGCATGTTCGCTTTGAACGGGAAGCTCGGAACTGTTGAGGTTGAAGACCAGATCACTATTACGAAGTAAGTTGATATGTAGTTTTTACAGACGCAAGTTCCAAAGAAGTGAAACCTCGTCTGGTTTTGCATCAAACTGATTAAATAACAAAATCATTAAGTCTTCATAAAAGAGGAAACTTAATAACGGGTTGTAGAAGTCTTTAAGCCATTTCCATGATTCCACTAACATCCATAGATTTGCTTACCTCTCAGAAAAGGTTGAATGAAAGCTTCATCCCTATGTTTTAATTTTCCGGCACCCATACCCTTCAAACTGTAACACAGAAATATACAATTTGAGTGGGTGAAATACTGGAGCAAACTTTATGCCCCTGAGTTCTACTACTAGTTCCATGCAAATATCTCAAATCCTCCCACTTCTTTTCCCAGGTTCTTGCAAGACAATCTATCCTGGATAGACGGCTCACGCACATGCATCTGGGGCTGGTCGTACGGCGGGTACGTGGCCACTAAGGCGCTCGCTGAGGGCGGCGACGTCTTCAAGTGCGCGGCCGCCGTCGCTCCGGTTGTCGACTGGAGGTTCTACGGTAAGGTCTTTTGAATCAGTCACAAAGTTTTCCTGTCTTGTCAGATAAGCAGCATCTTTTAAAGTGACTTCATGAGAAAAAATCTATAATTAGTGGAAAGATTTGCCAGCCAGTAGTTGATAGAGGCGACCAGAATGTGTCAAACGATTTGAGTATCTTTTTGTGCTTCTCGAACTAACTCCTTCTTTTTTGTGTGGTTAGTGACTAACCTGGTGTCAGAGTTAAACTAACTCAAACCTCCCAAACCCCGAGTACCTCATCGAACTAATTTAAGACTGATTAATTGTTATTCTCAATGATATACTCATTCTTTAGAGTACCTAGAGTAAAAAAAAAATGTTTTTTTTTAGACACTATATATACTGAACGTTACATGGGCTTGCCGACGGAAAACGCGGCAGATTACGCAGCATCATCACTTCTCACTGAACAAGTGGTAAGTTTTATAAATTTCATAATGTATATGTAAATTTCATACGTGCCATCGTTTTAGGTACGGTTTTTTGTAGAGACTCTATTCTATGTTGATTCCACTATTCTGGTAAGGTGTCTTAAGATAGTTATTTGATTCAGGCATGACCTTGCGGAAATCCATTATAAAATAAAATAGACGTAGATATATTTAGTAACATATTGCGCTTAAATATTCCTAAAGAGTCATAAAAACCCTAAAAAAGCTATACCTTATAGCTCACTCTGCGTCCGGCGCTCGGCCTGGCAACACGCCGTGTTCGGGTTCGCGACAAGTCAATCGTTATCCTGAGGTTGCTTCGTTGAGAGGTGAAACACGTGTCGATTTCTTACAGGTTTTTTTATGACTGTTTAGGAATAGTTAAGCTAGTTAAGTTACAAAATATATCTACGTCTATTGCATTTTTTAAGGTATTAGAATAATAATAATAAGCCTTTATTATCAAACCACAATAAATCCATACAGTAGTGTTAGTAAAGAAAACTAAGTAAGTGTTCTTATGACATCATAATTGTGAATTTAACTAAACCCCATACCAACTTACACCAGTCTATTCAAATGCCGGATAAGTGCTCAGGGACACGACATCGTCACCACGCCGCCACCGCACCGCCGCCGCCGCGCCTCTAAGCTGTGTATATGCCTTGTTGCCGGCCCGCTGACGCACTGCCGCGCAGCCGTCGCGGATTGTAGAGTGATATGCCAAAATCAAGCGGCGACGGCGCGGCGGCGGCTCAGTCTACATGGTAATGTGAAGCGGTGTCGGTGCAGCTGCGGTGCCGCGAGCCCTTAGGAAAAAATATTAAAAGTGGTCCTTTAATGATTTGGTTATTTGTTTTCAGACGGAGTCCCTTCGTGACAAGAGCTACTTCTTGATCCACGGCACCGAAGACGATAACGTGCACTACCAGCACGCTATGTCACTATCACGGATGCTGCAGAGGCAAAATGTTCAATTCACTCAGATGGTGAGTTCTAGATTTTATTCAATTGAGGCTCAAATTGTAGTTCAAGGATCCTTTGGTCTTTTCTAAGACTGAATCCAGATTGAAAGATATTGGAAGAAAAAGCTTGGCTTGACCGATTATACTGAGCAAAGTATTGCGGGCAGACGAACCAGCCCATCGGTTTATAATGACGACATTATTAGACAGCATGAAAAGTCGTGAAGATACGGACTCTACAAGACCGTTCACCCTGCACCGAGCTGCGTGGTGAATTATAATAATAATAACCCCACCGCCGTATTTCTACGTTGACGTCGTGGTGAGGCTTGCGTGCTCCTGAACTCTGGGTCTGTGCCGGTAGAGCTTACTTTGCCGAAACAGGTCTAGGGTGAGGAGTCAGACCAAGAGAGATACATAAACCCGCAGGGCAGCATGTGGCGAGCTGTTGGGCAGTATCGAACCCACGGACCCTATCTCCCGGGAGAAATCTTGTTCCTCACCTCTGGCTTGCCTTTATTGGCCGGCTGGAGTGAACACTGACGAGGAACATAGCTCCCACCTCTTTCTTGCCTTTGGAGACTCGCAAGAGCAAACGTGCTCGGAGGAAGCGAGTATTCTAGTAAGATGCTGGTAGGGATATTGACCGTACTTCCGGGATTGTCCTGAAAGCCGTGGAATACCTTTCCACTCCGCATTAAGCACCTCAGGACATGTTGCCCCCTTGTGCTAGCAACATTTTTCGGGGGCCCATTATTGAGTGTGCAAGTCACTCCCTGCCATTTTATATAAAATATTGGTCAGGCCGGCTATAGTCTTTCCATAGTTCTAGATAACCAGTTCACTTAGCCATCCAAACCCATAACCCATCAATATCTTTGTTTCCATATCCTGCAATAGTTGGTGCCTCATTTAATTAAAAACGTCTAATGGGCCTTTGCGAGTTGGATTCGGCCCCTTGTGGGGTACAAGGGGCCGAATCCAACTCGGCCTAAGGTTCGGGTGATGCAATGATGCAATGATTAAATAGCTTAAAACTATGTTAGTAGGGGAGCTATATGTGTATAAAAGAGCCAAGCTTTGAAAGAGCCGATGCGATTATCTCCCACTTAACAAAATCCTACCATAATTCAATTTCACTCTTTATAATCAACATTGGACAGCTGTCACCCACAGACATTTGACAGTTTTATAAAATCAAATAGCGTCGTAGGACTGCATTGAACATTTTGAAGCCAAAATGTAAATATTTTTGGTTTTACAATATTTATTTTTGCCAAGAATGTGTGTAATGCATACTCGTAGTTTGACAAAATGATTATGTTGTATTATACGCAAATTTTATTGTTATGATGTTAAGGTAAATTAGCTATAGTTTGAAGTAATATTTTTTAATTAATACAAAATGTTTTGAAAGAGCCAAGAAGAATGGTACATATGCAAAATATGTGAAGGACGGACACATGAATGAGTCTTGTGATAACAAAGGAGTGATTCATTTCTTCTGCCAAATATATATTTAATTGTTATATCCCAGTTTAAAAATTATTTGAGACAGATTTTAATAAAAGTTATGAATGATTAATATTTTGGTAAGATGATTATTTGACACTGATCTAAAGCTGTCATTTTCACTTATGCTTAATTTTGAGTCTATTAAGAGATTTTAATTCATGAATAGCTAGTTTGTTTCTACGAAATGGAATCTGGCTCTTTCATAGCACACGGTAGCTGTTTCATTATCAGGTTGTTTTGAAAGAGCCGATTTCCCTTTTTTTTAAGTAGCTATATTTCAGATTTCTTACATAAAAAAAAAAAAAAAAACTTTTTTAAACTGGCTCTTTCATACACACTTTCCCCTGGCACTTCACTTCACTAGCTTGTGCTTTTACTGTACTGTGGTACTTGCCCGCGGAAGTGATGGAACACCACGTCCTGCGGCCAAAAGATTTTTTCCATGACGACGACGTACAGCTAACAATTCGGTACTCGCACCACAAACGCCTTGAAGTTGATGTTGCGGTGCGGCTCCAGTAACTGCACCTTCGGCGTGTACTTCATTTTTTGGTGCACGTATCTACTCCACGATGTCTTCCGCCTTAGTGGTGTAGTGTAGGCGGTATATATACACCGGAATATTCGGCTTTGCGGCACGCAACCTTACTTCGGACTCTGTAGGAACTTTGCCACAGCGGTTCTTGTTCGTTTTCGATCGGTGCTTCCTCCTTTGCACTGTCACGAAACCCTTAATATCAGCCCTGTTCGGCGCCTTTTCTGGCATAGGTTGCATACTTGGAGCGCCTAGGGGAATCGCGGTGACGCCAGCGAAATCCTTTTGTAAATACTGGCAGCGGGACGGGGTGAGGAGCTCGGGCCCATGTGCTGCATATTATAGCCCACCCCCTCATAGAGGAGGCTTGGGTCCCAGCAGTGGGAACGTTTTAGGCTGATTACGCTATGCTAAGGCCGTTAGGAGAAATGGCATAAAAATATGATATTTATATGATGTTTACCAAAAAGCACTTAAAACAAAAAACAGCAGTTCAGACGCCGCGCGCCGTTCTTAACAAACCACGAGTGTATACTAGTCGACGTAATACGATACGAAACCTGGCACATAATAAATCGCCTACCCATTTACCCCCTGAGTTATAATATTAGAAGAACGCACAAACCCAAATGAATTCTGAAGGTAGCTGTAGGCCACTCAACATGGAGAAGTAATGTTCGAGGAAATATCCGATCGTTTATATAAATAATGGGCTCTAGAACATTCGCTGGCTCAGCAGAGCGCCCTTGGGATCGACGCTTTAACTTGATGTACTGCAGGTATTGGGTAGCCCTTAGGTGTGGCTGAAGTTTTGTTTCTCTAATTGGAGTAAATTTTGGTGTCAGAATTTAAAAAATCGATGGTATCTGTGAACATTGTAAAAATAAAATCAATGTTTCAGAGCTTTTCGCAAGTCTGAAGATACAAATCACTGACCTTTTTAGGGTTCCGTACTAAACAAGGAACCCTTATAGTTTCGCCATGTCCGTCTGTCTGTCTGTCCGCGGCTTAGCTCAGAGACTGTTAGTTCTAGAAAGCTGTAATTTGGCATGGGTATACATATTAATCACGCCGACAAAGTGGTAAAATAAAATCAAGTTTTTTTTTTCTTATGGTCTGGTAAAAAGACATCCCCACTTCACGTGTAGGGGAGGCCCTACACGTAAAGTGGGGATGATTATTTTTCTCGTCTATCCCATAGTGTGGGGTGTTGTTAGCAAGGTCGTTAAAAATATTGTGGGTGTGTGAAAACCATTTTTCAATTCAGGAATCCATTTGCGAACTATTAAGCTTTAAAGTGCAAATTTTTGTTAGATTCATGTCACCCCCCCTGCCAGCTAAATAGTTGTACTTGAATTGGTGAAAAAAATCACAACAGTAGTATATATAACGAAGTTAAAAGGAAAACCATCACAGCTAAGCAGACTTTACAGGTTAACGAGTAATAATCGACCAACTTAATTTGATTCAAGCAGATATTTCAGCTTTATCATAGCTAGTATTAGCATAGTTAATATTATTTAATTTTACTTGTCTATTTCAATTAAATATTTAGCTCCATAATAATTAAGATAATTATGAAAACTGAACCTTATCGACATGACTCTATTGACTGGACTGGAGATGTTTCTATTGGATTTGACAATTTATTAATATTTAATCTTTGTTTCCAGAGCTACACAGATGAAGACCACGGCTTAGTCGGCGTGCGACCGCATCTCTACCACGCGCTGGAGAAGTTCCTACATGAGCAATTCATGTTGTAAAATCGTAAATATTCTGCGTGACAATTGAGTAACACACAATGCAATACCATACGATTTGTCAGTTCAACGACATTCATTACGTTATTTTCCTTGACTAGCAGACGAAATTTTCCAATATAATATGAACCAATGATTGAAGAATTTCCTTCACATCTTGATAGAAAGTGTGTTACGCTACTTGAAAGCTGGGTTAAGCTCGCTTTAAATGTAAATACTTTGTAACTTTATATTTGTAATTTTATGTGTACAATAAATAAGAATATTTATTTGAAATTCAGGATATTTTTGATTGAAAGGCGAAACTTCACACACTTGTTGTATAAACCTATAGGCATCTAATAGCAACGAAACCAAACCTTGATTTTATAAATATCCTATAATTAGATCATTTACACCAAATCGATTCGACTCCTGTACAGAAAATAATTATGATAACTTAACGCACAGGAATTTACCTAGTTTGAGAATCAGAGGCAATTCAAACCTGCTAACAAAATTTGCAACGCAAATTCGTACATATCTAATGGTAACAAGATATACATAGATTCCAAAGCTCAGAGACTGACCACGGAGCATCAAAGGGGATTTCTCTCTGCGCTATTGAAGATCGCGCTGAGATGGGATACGGTGGCGGGTTACGAAGGCATGCGACGGTACGCGCCGGAGTCCGCTAGCATACGATCGCGGGGGAGATCAGCAGTGCAAGTGAAGGTGCACTCCGCAATTCCCCCGTGGCATACCACGGGATGCCGCGAGATGCTCCTTGGCAAATCCTCCTCGATGCCATCCTTTGCCGTCCGCCAGTGTGCAGTGGCCTTCATTTGACCGATTTTTTTGTACCCTTTTATGTTTTTTCTGCATTAAAGTCATACAATACCCATCTTATCTAATAAGACTCTATATTCAGGATAAGTACCAGATGAATCTACGAGATAAAAGTACATACTTAAATTGCAGAAAGCCTCAGCTTTTAAATAATTCACAAATACACGAGAAAACCGTTCAATTAACTGTCTGTCAGTCACATTTCACGTGCTCACGAGTTAAAAGCCTATTCCCTTATGTCAGACGCCATTACAGACTGAAATAAAAAACACTTAGCCGCCATTTTCTTTTTACGATACAGGGATGTGATTTTAAACGCTTTTATCCCATCAAAGGGAGTTTTTATGTGGCCAGATAAAGGGTGTTTTGTGCAGGTTTACGTGTAAACAAACTAGATATAAAAGATTTATTAAGGTAGTATTTACTTTTTCTTAATGATCTTAACATAACAACACGCCTGTAATCTCGGAAGAGCGAAAGGTTAGGCCTTACCACCACCTAACCCAGTAGTATGGTAGTATTTACCTACATGAAAAATACTTTTCATTCTTTCACAGATACTTTTCGATAGACCACAGTTTTCCATAGGTGAGTTTTAAGTATTCTAAAATAGTACCGTTTGTTTTTTGATTGTAGGATATTTTCCTTTGTGTAAGGTAATGTAATAATTAAACCTTATAGATTTTGGGTTGCATGAAAGAAGCCTCCCCGAGCGGCTTTTACATAAATCGTACTGCGACTCTTAACGCCCGGCGTACCCTGGGTAGGTAGAATTCTGATAAAGCTAAGTCTAGCCGACCAATCGTTTCATCACGTTGGTAAACCCAAACGAATCTCTTCATAACCATGACCAACGACCCTTCTTAGGGCCAAATAACATAAACGACCTCTCTAAAGGTCCCTCAATGAATATTGAAAGGTTTTCAGAAAATACATAAGCACAAGTCCAAGTCATAGATCTACCAGATAATTGTGCCATGTTATTTATGCCAAGAAGTTTAAGTACATTAAAGATTCGTTAGGGGAGGAATAAATCGTTTAGAACATTTCGACTCTTGGCAACGAGCCATTTTTTTATATTCCAAAGACGTCGCAAATAAATTGAGCTGTGATAGTTTCCTACACTCCAACTTGGTACAGATTTTCAACAAACCTACTTACGTTACAGAAAATGACTGTAGTAACGTATGAACTTATTTACATATATATATTACGTTGGTCTAGTGGTCGCAAGCGCTACTGCTAGCATGAAGTCCTGGGTTCGATTCCCGGGTCGACCAAAATGTTATATGGGATTTTCCATCTGGATTATTCTGTAGCAGCCTGGAGTCTGGATTTGTGCCCGATTAGTGGCAATAGGCTCACCCCCTGTTATATGGAACTTTAGCATATCTAACTGGCGAAATGTGGGTGTACTATAGGTACCTACCTCTGCCTGGACCCTTTGGGGATTACAGGTGTGATATTATGTGTGTGATGCTAATGATTACGAAGACATAATACAATCGCAATCGCAATGTGAATTTCATACATTTGATTTGACGACGGTGGACCGATGACCTTGTGAAGGCCGCAGGAATGCGCTGGATGCGGGAAGCACAGAACCGGTCGAAGTGGCGGTGCTTGGGGGAGGCCTATGTCCAGCAGTGGACGTCTTTCGGCCGAAATGATGATGATGATTTTACGATAAGCAAACCGATTAGAAACATCTGACTTATATTTCCTTTATTGATTTATATTTACAGCTTTCCTCGTCCAAAACAAGACATGCATAGCATTAATTATTCAAACTAATTACTATTCAGTTTCTGATTGGCTGCTCATGCATTATTTATTCATAACAAATTAAAATCTGGTTCGGTTTACACTGCATTTCTATGCAAGGTTGGTACACTTCGATTTTCCATCCGTTGCATAAACTTTGCTGAACTTTTTACTTAATATTGAAATTTTATTATAAAAAAAACTTCATCTTATTATTGGATTTTATTGTTTTAACTTTTTTTTTTATTGAAAAAAATCTTTGTGTATGCTTTCTCAATAATCCAAGCTTTTTAAATACTTAAGCATAAAATTCATCGTCTGGGTACTACGAGATGGATCTGCTATCTTATTACGCGACACATTTTCGTAAACGATTACGACAAATTTGTTTCATTTTGACAGTTCAACAACATTCATTGCGTTAAGTTGCCGAGCAGATTTTTTTTTCGAACTTATGGAGCAATGGATTAGCAATTTGTTTCAAAACGATTTAAATTCCGATTGATAGTGTATTACGTAATTAGTGTACAGATGATGTATGAATTTTCGAATTCTATGAGTTTTAAAGTATAGATGTTATGAAGGCATCATACCTAGAGCTATTTCTGTCGCCAGGTAGTTGTGTGTTTCAGTTTGAAAGGTAAGGGTGCCGGTGAAAGGGAGACCGCCGCAGGAGACGCCCTGGGCGTCGGGAATTGCAGGCCGATTCCCAGCCACCGCAGGCGCGGGCTTGCGGACGGTGAGCAATGGGTAGCTCGTGGTCCGATAAGGACCAGGTCCGAGTCGACGGCGCGTTGTGTTCCACGTGCGCCTCAAAGAGATGTCAGCAACTGAAGGGGTCCGATAGGACCGATGCCTTCCGGGGTTGCGGGAAAGTCCGAAAGGGATACCATGGCCCCTGGCAACGTACAGGCAACTGAAGGAAGACGGGTAGGTTTTAATCAGTAAGAGTCTGAAACGCCCTCAGAGCGGGAGAAGTTATTTGATAAATTAACATTAAAAAAAAAAGTTTGCTCTTGAAGGTACCCAACCCCTCACAGGCATTATGACTCTATCAGACCAGTTCCGTACTACCCTACAATATTTAGTAAAAAACACCGAGAAAAACACGTTTCTTGTATCGGAACTCCCTCCAAATGTTAACTGTATTTTAACTTTATTTGTCATTAAGGCTCGTACAGACCAGCGCGACGCGACGGCGCGACGCGACTCGAACAATACAATTTTTAAGAAAACTTCACGGTATAACAATAACCGGTGTCGCGTCGCGCTGTCGCGTCGCGCTAGTCGGCACGAAGCTTTATAGCGGCAATAGAAATACATAATCTGTGTTTAATACAAATTTCAATTGTCTAACTATTATGGTTCATGAGATACAGCCCGCTGACAGACAGACAGACAGCAGAAACTTCCTTTAACTTTCTTCCTTTTAGCACCCTCCGAGTACGGAAGGAACCCTAACAATTGATTGAAATCGTTCACTGTCCAAAGAAGTTTTTTCAGAATTCTGTTTCGAAATATCGATTCGGAATTTCGAAGGAAGCAAATCCATACAAAATTAAGGATCTATCACAAACGTAGTTCTCTGTTCGCAATTTTCTCCGATTCAAAATTCCGAAACGGAATTCTGTCTACATGTGGCCGGCCTTTTGTATGGATTTGCTGCCTTCCAAATTCTGAATGGATATTTAAAAACGTTCCGTATTATATTACGTGGCCTTATCCCGTCGGGACCGGACTGGGTCAGACAAAATATTATTTTTATCCCATAGGAGTTAACTTGTCCAGTCCAGTAAAAATTGCCCACATTCTATTTGTAAATTAACTTTTTTGAGACATGGTTTTTGAGGATTACGCTTCGATTAATAAAAAAACAAGGAGAGCAGTCAAGTGGTGGCTAAAAAACAAGGAGAGCAGTCAAGTGGTGACTAAAAAACAAGGAGAGCAGTCAAGTGGTGACTAAAAAACAAGGAGAGCAGTGGTGGCCGAGTGGTAACGGCCGCGGCTTACGAGTTGTAGTTCGTAGATTCCAACCCTGATAGGCGCTTTACTTTGTGTAAATTATTTCACCACCACTGCTCTCAAAACAGTGAAGGAAAACATCGTGAGGAAACCGGCATGTCCTAGAACCAAAAATTCGAAGACATGTGATATCTACCAACCCGCACTAGGATCGCGTGGTGGATTACGGCCTACCCCATAGAGGCCTGTGTCCCAGCAGTGGGGACACTATTGACTGATTAATGCTAATGCTGACAAATAATAATTTAATGAGATGAAATCAAATGATAATTTTGTATTCAAAACGGCTAATTATTTTCCAGGCGACTAACTATTTGCTACTAAAAAAACAACTTGGCAGCGATTAAATATTTTAGCAATAATAATATTAGATGAGCTTCAAATGCAAGGAATTATAAAAACTAAATAATGGCTGCTACTTTAAGGTAGCGAACATATTAAATAGGGCCAATTGAAATCATAGGCGAGGTACTATAAATAATGACATAGCGACTAATATTAATAGTGGGATAACAAACATTGTATTATAGGCAACTACAGGCTTCCATATAAAAAACACTTTTGCAAGCGTTTATTTTTGAGGAGAGGCTAATGTTAATTTCTTTCTATCTTTAGCTGGCTAAACTTAAGTGTAGCCGTAACCCCTTGGCTAAAAATTAAGAAGTAAATGAAAATTACTGAAAGGTAGGTTAGGTTTGGTTAGAACTGTGACCACACAAAGCCAGTGCTAAGTGTTCGCTTAACAATAAAAACAGTTGCCAAAAAAAAAAACAACTCGATGCCATTTTAAATTAAAACAAAGCATTTAAACAGATTATTTAAGCTGCTACTTTCTACTTAAAGTTATCCCTTGCTGTAGCTGCCAACCTACTATTTTTGCTACTGGCTTTAATTATTTTTCAGATTACTTTGTCACCGCGTTAAATACATGCCATAAAAAACTACAGTCCGGCCGCCGAGAGAATGCGTTTCTGACACTTGTCAGTTGGACAATTTCTAGTAACTTTAAGGATCAAATTCGCAAAACATACCTATTCGTTAGTACGAAAATAACAGGTGTCAAGAATGCATTCTCTCGACGGTCGGACTCTAATCGAAAGGATAACGGTTCGTTAACGTTCACCGCAAGAAAATGTTAACAGCATAACGTTTAGAAATATGTTTTAACTTAGTTTGGTTACTTTTAATTTCTTTTAATTGGTTTTCTATTATCATAGAAATATAACCTTTATCTAAGGATGAATAACCTGTCGCGGGAAAGTCCGAAAGGGATACCGTGGCCCCTGGCAACGTACAGGCAACTGAAGGAACAGGGTGGGTTTTAGTCAGTAAGAGTCTGACACGCCCTCCCGCTCCGCCCAAAGTGTGAGAAGTTATTTGATAATTTTGTTGTAGGTACAAGAGTGATAAACAATGACATTCAGTCGTGGTAAAAGTAAGAAGCTTTTGGTAATTGTCTAGGTATGCGCAGAATACCGAGACATAAGACCACTAACAATTTACTAAAAATTTGCCAAGTGCGAGTCGGACTTTCACACGAAGGGTTCCGTACCACCGTACAATATTCAAAAACATACGTTTCTTATTATAGTAAGAAAAAACATGTTTCTTGTATGGTATATGAAATAAAGTTAAAAATTAAAGGAAGACCTTTTTTTTTTTTTTTTTGGGTGGGAAATTATCAAATAACTTCTCCCGCTCTGGGTGGAGCGGGAGGGCGTGTCAGACTCTTACTGACTAAAACCCACCCGTGTTCCTTCCGCGTTGCCTGTACATTGCCAGGGGCCACGGTATCCCTTTCGGACTTTCCCGCAACCCCGGCAGGCATTGGTCCTATCGGACCCCTTCACTTGCTGACATCTCTTTGAGGCGCGCGTGGAACACAACGCGCCGTCGACCCGGGCCTGGTCCTTATCGGACGGCGAGCTACCCATTGCTCCCCGTCCGCAAGCCCGCGCCTACGGTGGCTGGGAATCGGCCTGCGATTCCCGACGCCCAGGGCGTCTCCTGCGGCGGCTAGGGGCGTGAGGGCGCGAAATTTGCCTCTCCCTCACGCGTTCTGCCTCCTCCTTCGCGAGCATTACTGCTTCGCAGAAGGTGACGGCCTCCCATGCCCTCTCGCTCCGTACCATGGCCTGGACTAGGGCCGGACGCGAGAGATCCCCGCCGCCGATCGCCTCCACGAGGACACGGCGATGCTCTGCCCAAGCCGGACAGACCTCCACCGTATGCTCAACCGTGTCCTCCGGGCGATCCACGCAGTGATGACACCCGGGCGTTTCCTCCCGCCTGATACGAAACAGGAACCTCCCGAAACAACCATGTCCGGTGAGGACCTGCGTCAGGCGGAAGGCGAGGACGCCGTGGCGCCTCTCTAGCCACTCCTCAAAGAGGGGACTTATCGCCGCAATAGTGGCGTGCCCAGCACTGGGTTGCGACAATCGCACTCTCCATGACGCCATGAGATCTCGCCGGAGCTCTGTCCGCTGTGCCGCGATTTCTCGCGGCAGCGGAGTTATGCCCCGGCGTTTCGCCTCCTCGCGCCACTCCCAAATATGCGCGAGGACTTTTGCCTCCAGATCCCATGGCGGTAATCCGGCAAGGAGGCTCGCCGCCTCACCGGAGATCGTGCGGTATCCCCGGACCAGCCGGGTGGCCATGACCCTCTGGGACGCGTTCAACCGGCGGGCTGGCCGCCGCCTCAATGAACGCGCCCAAACCGGTGCCCCGTAAAGGGCCATGGACCGCACGACCCCCGCGTATAGCCTCCGGCAGGAGGCGTTTGGACCCCCTAGATTGGGCAGGAGCCGGTCAATACACTATACAACCCGCTGACAGACAGACGTACGGACGGACAGCGGAGGCATATTAATAGGGTTCCGTTTGGTACCTTCCGGGTACGAAACCCCAAAACACCCATGTTCTGGCCTCAAACGGGAACAAAACGATATTGTTAAAATAAAGCCTTCTTTAGAATTAAGGACCACGACACAAACAAATTAACTAAAGTGGGACAAAATAAGAGATTCCGTTTACAATATTTCTTACAAAATATTTAGGTAACAAACATTAGCATAATTTGTACTTAAATATTTATTCTTATTACTCGCCCCTTTCCTTTTTTTGGGGATTTGCCTTACACGTGTCTTAAATTATACGAAGTTGGCAAAATAAAAGTGAGCATGATTCTTTTGGTTTCTGTAAGTCAGATTCAGAAATGTTTATATTATGATACCTACCCATCTACAGGCATACCCAGTAGCGGATTTAAGGAGGAGCCTAAGGGGCTCAAGCCCTCCCCAACAAACTGTCTTCCGTGACAAATCTTTTATTGTAATTAAACTTTTTAGCAAGTATTACACTTAGTGTACAATAGGGATGATGACTATAAGTAATTTATTTTTGTCCGTCTTGCAGTTTATAAAAAAATTACGTACACGTATTTTTTCTTTTTTTACATTATCAAAAGATTACGGCGATACTGAGTTAAAATGTTCCATGACGTCACCAGTATGTAGATTTTATACTTATTTGTGACGTATCAACCCCCACTCCCCAACTTTAATGCGTTTTTATCTAAGTCATTTTTTATTAATATGATAAAGCAAAAAATATGGGTCTAATATTTTTTTTATTATCTAACTGGCGGACTAAATAGAATTTCTTTTTTTTGTCTTCAATTGTCCTTAACTTAATCATACATAAGTAGGTAGTAGGTACCTATTATGTTTGCAAGTTTTTTTCTATTTGATGTTTTGTTTACGTGACGAATATTACCCTCATGCTGCCCGGTTTAGCCGCTATGTATATTCACCGACATATCTCTGGTAGTCTACAACCTAACGAAGTCATTGAGGAATTTGCGAAAAGTAATCCGAAGAGGCTTGTAAAATGTTGTGTGCTTTAAGTGTTTACTTTGCTAAAACCTACCTTCAGCGGTGTCAAGCCCCACCCAAACGACATTCCTGGATCCACCACTGGGTATACCATAGTATAGGCAAATAAAGCACTTTTATCAAGGAATGTAGAAATAAACTACGTGTTTTTTTCCAGAGATTCAACACAATATTAAAGCTCCCGCAGTCAGGTGCGATGCGAGTCTAGTTGAACAATTTTCATGAAGTTTTCATAGAAATTGTTCTACTAGAGTCGTATCGCACTGTAGCGTCGCGCCTGCCTACGGGAGCCTTTACGCTTTTATATGTCCTTCCAATGTTTTGTGTATGACCTTAAAACTTAATCAAGCTCTGAATTTCGGCTGGAAGAAATGGTTCAACATTCGTGTCAGGATGAGTTACCTACTTTGGTCAATAGTTACTTTTAAATAATATTATACATACTTAGGTTGGTCAAAAACCTTATAGGTACAGTATGTTCTTAGGTACCTAAGTAACTTTCAAAAAGCAAACGTCGTAGTAGATTTTTTAACCATGAAATCGGCGATTTACTTTCTTACCAAACTATCTAAAAAAATCCGGCCTAGTACGTGTCGGACCACTCACAATGAAGGGTTTTGTAGTCTGGATACATTTATCCCAAAAACAAACTTAACGATCAATTTTCCAACTGCAAATGTAAGTTCGTTATCTAGGTACAAATGAACGATTTTCGGACTTTTCCTTTACTCGTGATTTCATGATTCTAGGTCAACGGGAACCTTATAGGTTTTGATTTATTTGCGAGGATCAAAATATAACAATAAGTAATAAAAATAAAACAAAGTTAAAAATTAAATGGGGGTATCCCCCATACAAGAAACATGTTTTTAGCGGCGTTTTTTTCTAAATATTGTACGGTGGTACGGAACTCTCCGTGTGGAACTCCAATTCGCACGTGGCCAGTTTTTTTTCCTTTTGAGGTAGGTACGGAACCCTAAAAACGTTAAATTCACCTGCGACTTTATCCTTCTGACCGTATCTTAGATAAGGCGACAACTTGACAAATTGGTTGGCAGCGGCCCCCGACCCTTTTTTAGCCGAACATGATTAGTGAGTCGACAGCTGAAGCTTTTACTGCCTTTTTGTGGAAACTCGACACTGTTTGCTGTTCCAGATTATTCTTGGGTCGTATTTTTAGTTGGATTCTCTTTGTTTGAAGTAAATAGTAGGACTTTTGCTAAGGGTTATAGAAGTCAAATTTCAATTCAAAGGTTTCAGTCAATCTTATTTGCTGTCTACGTTGATACAATATTGTATTTGTCGTGCTTTTTTACTGAGATACCATTAAGATTTTATAGCGCATTTATGTAATACTTAGTAGGTAATTAGGCATTTAATTATTGGCAGAGTAAGAAACTGGTATGTACACACGGCTACACATCAAGCTATACATTTCCAGTTTATGCTGATCTCGCATTGTATAGGATTTCTGTACAATGCGAGGTCAGCTTATACTGGAAATGTATACCTTGGTGTATAGCCGTGTGTACCTATGTAACGTGCGTGGCATACGTAGTAGGTAAGTAAGTACCTCCTTTTTTTTTTGGATCGGACATTATCAAATAACTTCTCCCGCTTTGGGCGGAGCGGGAGGGCGTGTCAGACTCTTACTGACTAAAACCCACCCGTCTTCCTTCAGTTGCTTGTACGTTGCCAGGGGCCACGGTATCCCTTTCGGACTTTCCCGCAACCCCGGCAGGCATCGGTCCTGCCCAACCCTTTCGGGAAACAGGGGGTGATGTTATGTATATTTCTCAAAATTGGTCAGATTTTGATGCACCTGGGCGTTTCTTGTGGAACAAGAAACGCCTTTCAAAAAAATCGGTATCTATCTATCGCTATTGGTCCATATACCACTTCTACCCAGTCTCTCTTATTTTGCGAGCGATCAAAGTCATTTTAACTTTAAATTGCGCAGTTTCGTAGCTCCTTGATAATAAAAAATGTAACAAAACGCTTAAGTGGGCGATAATTCATAAAGTTATCGAGTTAAAGACACCTGACGCCGAAATTCTTAAAACAAAATATGATGAACACGCTCGGTAATCGAGTCCATTGAAATAAGGGTAATTTAGACATGACGATTTTCTCGACTGTCGACACTCGAGAGGCGAGAAGACTGTGAAGCACGTCACTTGCACATGCTTACACTCAGAACAAGCGAGCAACAAAAATAAACCGGCCAAGACCGACTCGGGATCGCACAATTATGGTTCCGTACCAAATTACGCTGAGCAATTTATGTATGTACAGTTTTGACCGAAATTAATAAACTGTACATCAAATGTATTACATTTATATATTTCATTTTATTATGTCGCAAATTTTCTTATAAAATATGGCTCAATAATATAATAAAAAAAGAAGAAAATGTAAAAGTTTAAAGTTTATAAAGTTCGCGACCACTTTCGTAAGAAGCTGGCAGGTATCATAACAACGTTAATGTTTTCCCATTGTTTGTCTTATTTGTTTTTGTATATTCGTGTATTTATTTGTTCTTATATTTAGGTATAGAATATTAGATAAATAGTTTTATATGTATATCCTTTTATTTAAATAAATATTTATTTAAAAATTTTCGATATTGCACCTACCACTGTTTGTCTCTGCATCACCCAAAGGTTGACTGGTTTAAAATGCTTATGGCATTAAGTCCGCCTCTGTACATTTGTGTGAGTAAAGTGTTAAATAAATAATAACCCTATCAAAACAAAAACTTTGCTTCAGAAACCTAGAAGATAGGTAAGAGGTTAACGGTCATTTTTTGGAAAATATTGAGCTACTAGCTGCGCCCCGCGGATTCACCCACATAATTCTCGATTCCGTGGGAATATCGGGATGAAAAGTCTCCAGGTCGTGGTTTACCCATGTACCAAATTTCATCCAAATCTGTTCAGTCGTTTTAGTGTGAAAGCGTAACAAACAAACATTTATATAGTTAAGATATCTTCAAGACTCAAATACTATATACCTATGCTAAAATTTAAGTTCCTACGTATATGGTACGAAGGAATTTTAATTTTGGCTTTGGTAAATCTCGAGAAAAACCTTTGTGACAGACGGACATGATCTTATCAAGGTTCCGTTTTCCTTTAAAGATCCGAATCGTAAAAATCGATTACGATTAAAGAGATACCTACTCGTATTATAGAGAGGCTATCATAAGAAAGTCATTGAAAAACAGTGACCACATGTCTCTCTAACGCCACGGTGGACATCTATATAATAAGATAAATAAGAAGTTAACAGTTTACCCTCTTACAAGAGCTAATTGTAAGAGGGTTATTACTGCCTGGCTCAAGTCCCTCAACTACGATGACACTGAAAATTTGCTTATTGTACCATCCTAACCACCACCACTCCTTCACCCCGCACACACTCACTCTCTCCCGCATACACCCACACAGACACATACACGCTCCCACACACTCGCACTCACACTCGCGCACAAATCCTCTCGCACACATACTCAATTACTCACTCATGCAATTTAGTTCCTCTCACCCACTTTGTACCCCCATAACAGCAACATTCTCACTGCACCACTCTGTACCCCCATAACTTCAACAATCTCACTGCACATAGCTTATTCCCTCTTAATTATTACTTCTCACTGATGTTGTATACAGCTGTCACCTATTGTCCGGTGTCTGGAGAGGCTGGTAATCTGTCATACAGGTCTCCTAGTACAGAAACCAGTCTCTCGCATAGATCACAACAATATTATCGCTAATGTTTTGTTTGTTTGTTTTTTATATTGTTTGTAAAATTCTATGTGAGAGAAGAACAATAAACTTTATAAACTTTATTTATTTAGAATAGAATCCTGGAAGACTACCACCTACTATCTGCCAACCATTTTGTTTCCCAACAGAAGTCACACACAAAATAGAATGCTAGTTCTAATACTAGCCTCCCTAGTGGTTTTTGAAACAGTTCGCGCCGCTTCGGCGCCTCACAGCGACAAATGGCCGAACATTTTTACACCGGCCATCCCTGCTGCATATTTTACAACGGGTCAGAAGGTCTATAGTAATTTTTCGGTAGATAAAATAAAAACCAACGTACCTATCTATTGTAAAAACTATATTGTATAACAGAATATAGTCGGACTAATGGAACGGATCCGTTGTTTAATCAAAGGGGTTTAAGCTTTTTCAATTAAGTAAGCAACTTACTAGGACAGGTTCGGTTTAGTGACGAGAAAATGAGATCGATGCTGGATTTTTGATTAAATTGATGGTTGGCTTCACTGTTTTGTGGGCGTTTTAAATGTTAGATATTAATGGAGATTTAGGGCAATTGAATTCGATATAAAATTATCGAATTTATTTATTTAGGCAAACCAACTAAATACATAGTTGTTTAGGCAAACCAACTAAACACACACAAGGACATTCAAAGTACATATCATTAACAAATACAATAGAATTGCATGCATCTAAATTATAGGTAAGCACAGCATTTTAATTAGATCTCACTATACAATAATAATTAATATAAAGATGGATAACAATGTAATTAGAACCAGAATATCATTAATCTTTTATAAGTACTTAAAATTAACTTGAGTTTTTTTAAATTGAATTGAATTAAATTGAATGAAATTAAATTGAATTGAATTTAAATAAATTAAATAAGATTGAATTAAGATTTATTGATTTAATTAAATACAAGGTTCGTAAAATAAAAAGAAGTTCTCCAGTCCTCCTTGAATAAATCCATAGATACTAGCGTGGTTTTATGAATACAATTAGGCAGACCTAGAATTCTACAGACAAACAAACCATCTAGTGACACCAAGGTTGGTTCGAAAAGGATCTATCGAATCAAGAAAACGTGGGGTTTTCTTGATTTGATAGATCCTTTTACAAAATATCCCTTATTCGTTTTTTACAAAATACTGAACTCGAAAGCATTCTTTGATTTTTCTATCTTATATTCCTTGATCTAAATTTTTGCGCCAAGATAGATGTTCTACGTGCTGCAAGACGACGTTTAACAAACGAAGTTGATTTTCTGGAATAAGTGCCCCGATTCGGGACAATGTTTCGTGAAATTGTGATAAACCTCCTCTGGCTTGAGAAAGCGGGTCATTCTTTTGGCTCGGGCCATACCGGGCCGTCGGCGTTGCGTCGGTCCACAATGCGATCGCCGAGTGGCTACTTTGATTGCATTGCGGTCGCTATCGAGCCCTGAATTTTCATTTAAATTTTTCTGAATCCGGCCTGGTTTATTTTTGCGGATTCTCTACTGGCCGTGATTGATTTTATTTTATTGGTATTTTACTTATCTAAGTTCAGTTCGTTCTGTCTGTTTAAAACATGAGGCTATTTTAGCGCCCAGCTGACGATTTGTGAAACTACCATTGCTCAATATTTAGAAGAACAATTAAATGCCGTTTACTTAAAATAGGTACTTCTTTATTATTTTATACCTTTTTTGTAACTTAAAATCAAAATAAAATAATATTGTAGAAATTTTATTTTGTTTTACTCTCCATAATCCCATTGCATATAAATACTATCTCCAATACCATGCACATCTGAATCTGATAGTGTATTGACTTACAGTAATGGTATTCAGTACAAACACAGCCTGCTTGTCCTATACCTACCTACATACATAATACACTGTCTTCAATCACTGTAGGTAGTTAATTACGTGCTCTGATTGTCTGTCTGCGCTGATATACTGGGATGTTGTTTTAGTACCTATTCAACCTCTGAACATAGGTAGGTACATAGAATTTGACAGGTATCATTATGTTTCGGTGTAAAGTTTGATGGGAAACGATAAATGTAATTGTAATTGATGACATAGTGTAATGAGAAATTGTGTATACATATAGGTACTAATATAATACTTAATTGTCGGAAGTGATATATAGATAAATAAAAAAAAAGTAATTTACTCTGATTTATATCATTATTTCTCCAATTGAATTCAATATAACAAACAAAAAGTCCTTCCTTAAAACAGTTGAATTCTTCGATTCGTGATATTATTAAACGTACGAAGGACTTCATTCAGATCAACTGACTTGGTTCTTTTCTTGACAAAGGGCAAATACTATGCCTGGCTTTCTTTCGTGACCCATTGATAGCCGAGGCGATTGCAATTAAATTTGAAAATGTAGATTCGCATAAAGTATTTTTTTCTAATTTTACCCGTCATAACTTAGCTTCACAGTACCTACTTTGCATAAGCAATTATGTATATTAGTTGATGGTATGATGGTAAGGTAGGGCATTGATATTTTAAGGTAGGGCATTCCCCCACAATGCCCTCCCTTCGCCACGGCCCTGAAGACGTAGTAAAAGTAAAAACCGACGGATAGCTGATGAAATGCTCACTATGTCGAGTTTTATTTCATGATTTTTGCGTGTGTGTTTCTGACTCTGCACCCTCAGAATAACATAACTAAGTAATATGCTCTTGCAAAAAATGAATACACACAACATAAAAGAACCAGACTTACCACGTACGTTCAGGGTATTTTGACGGAATTTGACTTTACACATAAAGACGCTACTAGAGCAAATAAAATACTTGAAAAATATCCTTTGAAAAGGTAAAAGAATAACCCATCGTATAAATAATTGACACATTTTGGTGTGAGAGGCGTAGATGTAATCCGTACCGAAGTTTCGAAGGATAGCGGTAATAAGCATTGCTTATTACTTGACGACTATACGAACGATAGCGATGTATCGCTACTTTTCATTTTGATGGCCTCTCCGGCCCCTATTCATGAGAAAATAATGTTTGATTTTTCATTATTACGGTGCATTTTCATCATGGGTTTTTCGATAAGTTACTTTTATTCATGATTGTAAGATATTGTGAAGTTGTAAGCTGCAACATAGCTCTCTTGGTATTTTAAGCACCAGACTTTTGTACCAATAAGTTTTTACTGCTTATAAGCTGCCGAAAGTAATGTTGTTTAAAATGAAAGTTTATCTTTTCTCTGAAATCTTTTCATGAAAGTAAAACAGACAGTAAGTAAAACTAATAAGGGAACTTCTGACAAGGATAACCAAATGATGATTTATCTAAAATCCTAAATATCTTAACATTATAAATGCGAAAGTGAGTTTTTTTGTTTGTTACGCTTTCACATTAAAACGGCTGAACGAATTTGGATGAAATTTGGCACTTGGGTAGACCATGACCTGAAAAAGTACATAAAATATCTTTTATCCCGATATTCCCACGGAATCGAGACTTTTTCGGGTGAAACCGCGGGGCGCAGCTAGTCTTTTCATAGAAGTGAAACAGACAGTAAGGCGCATCAAACTCCCCAGCAGCACAGCTGTCTGTTCAGTTGGAAAAAAAAAATCTATATAATAGTATGCAAAATAATTTACAATACGCAACACAAAACATAAATTAATAGCCATTTGACAGCTAGCACACGCCAATATACCAACCAAAAACATCGAAAACTATAGAAATAAAAATAAAGACTAAACGTAAACAATATCTAAATAAAAGCCTCCAGCCATAAAGGGCGTGCCCGCTTACTTATAGCTATATATAGCTGTAACTGGAAGTTATAATTGTTAAACTAGGACCATCGAGATAAAATAAATAAACAATTAATTACTAATAACAATAACAAAACCATGATCAGTAGACAACCAGTCACTACAGGCAGCACCCGTTGACGAGCATAGCGCAAAGATCAGCCAGATTGCCATATTTGAGGGAAGGAGGCAACCCGACCCCCGACGCTACCGCAAGAAGTGACACCTAAGCGAGCATCAACTCAAGCGAAAATAAAAACCAAAAAGTAAACAGAAATTAATACCCGAATGAAAGCCTCCAGGCATAAAGGGCGAGCCAGTTTATATATAGCAATAGGCGCGCTCCCTATTCCATGGGACTTAAACATTACTGGCGAAATGTAGGTGTACTATGTGAGTCTCTGATCTTCAAACTCAATCTTCTCCCTCTTTTGAGCTGATACATTCATTTGATAATCCTAAATCATCGCTTAATCATGTCAACAACTTTTTTGCTAACGTAGGAAGTAGGTTGGCGTCGAAATTTAAATAACCCTCAATAGTGTCTAATTTTGTGTCGAATTCGTGTAGCTCAATAGCCCTCTTCGAGGTAACCGAAGACGATGTTTGCTCCGTTATTTTGAGTCTTAGATCTGTTTGTGCTACTGGGTTAGACTGTATATCCTCTAAAATAATAAAGGCCTCGAGATGCGTATTAGTTCCGGTTATTACACATATCTGTAATTTGTCTATAATGGCAGGTGTCTTTCCAACGGCGTTTAAAAAAGCAGTAGTTCACCCCATTCACAAATCTGGGCGCAGAGATGACATCAATCCGTCCAATCTCGATTCTAACAGCGATGTCAAAGATCCTTGAACGAATACTGAATAAGAACCTAACCAGTTTTCTCGACGCAAACAACATCTTAGCGAATAACCAATATGATTTCAGAAATGGAGTTAGCACCGAAGACGCAGTCATGGATTTATCTACTCACGTGGCTAGAACGCTTGATAGAAAACACAAGTGAATGGGAATTTTCCTCCATCTGTCAAAGGCATTCGACACCGTTTTTGCCCAAGCCTTATTGAGTAAAATGGAAAGCATCGGTATACGTGGACACCCTTTGAAAAGATTATCTTCGCAGATTATCTCAGCAATCGTACCCAAATAGTAAAGATCAGCCCACAAGAAAGTGATGAGCTTCCAATCACATACGGCGTTCCACAAGGCAGCATTCTGGGGCCTACTCTCTTTCTCATTTATAATAAAGAACTCTGCAAACTGCCTCTCGAAAATTGTAACTTTGTGATGACACTACCCTTGTTGTAGATGGTGATGACTGGCCCCAGACATACCAAATCGCCGAAACTGCACTATCCACCGTAATGAAATGTTTGGCCGACAACTTGCTCACCTTAAATGTTGATATATCGGTATATGTTCCATTTTCCATTCAGTCCAATCTGTGTCCTTTAGGGACACAGATTGAACTGAAGACTCCTTTACCATAAAAGCGCATGCTTGCGGATCCTTAACACAGTGTAGCCACCTCTTCCTCGCCAAATCCACTTGTGTAAGGTATCTAGGAGTACTCATCGGTTAGCATCTCAACTGGCACCCCCATATAGCCAAAGCCACGTTCCGCATACATAGGCTAATATATGTTTTCAAGAAGTTACGAAATTCTGCTGATAATGATACCCTAAAATGAGTATATTTTGCCCTAACGTACTGCTTGCCCGTCTGGGGTGATGCCACCCAAAATGTATTTATCTGCCTTGAGAGAGCCCAGAGAGCTGCCTTTAAGGTAATGCTCTCTCTTCCTCGTAGGTATCCCACTGTGCAGCTCTATTCCGACGGCAAGATACTCACAGTCAGACCACTTTATGTGCTCCTGTCGACCCTACGCAAACACTCTGCCCGCCCTCCAATGGAACCGAATGGCAGCTTAAGTCTTCTGCTGGGTAATTTACAATGATAAGGTACTATACATATAAATATGAGTCTAAACCTAACCATAAACGGATGTGTACCGTTTACACCCCTTTCTTTCTCACTACACACACCCTACACCTCCACAATATATACGCACTCGCACACATCCTACACTTACTCACTACACAAACACACGCACTCTGAACCTACATTTATTCACTTCTCTACACAGTTAAACGTTTTTCATTTTGTGTTTCTTTACATAGATTATATCTTGTTTTCTTTTACACCATTTGCTTCTTGTCGTAACGTCCTGTTTTATTATGCTGTGGCTTTGTCTTGGTTGTTACGGAGAATCACTGACTCATAAGACACAGGCACATACACTTAGTTTAGGAGTCAGGGAATTAAAATTATTGTGACCTAGTTACAAACCTTATAGGCTCTTAGTTTTTGGTTCTTATACTGTGATGGCTTTTGGTGAAATAAATTATTTATTTATTTATTTACTATAGGTACCTACACCTCTGCCTAACTCTTTGGGGAAATTTCTTTTCCCCAAAGAGTTAGGCAGAGGCCTAACTCTTTGGGGAAAACAGGCGTGATGTTATGTTATGTTAATATTTTTATTGTTTTGGGAATTCCTTTTCTGCAAATCGCACAGGTCTGTAAGGTCAAATGTGCTTGTGTTATCAATGCCGCTTAGATAAAATTTGTATAACTATTATGTTGTTATTGTTTATTTTTGGTTTCGGAAATACCCAAAAGATATATTGTTTCGGGAATAACACTAGAATTCCGACACATTTCGTCACTATCGGGTATATAAGCGGCCACACTGCGTACGGTTTTCATTCCTTGCTTGGCTTCGGGAGTAGCGGTACAAAGAAAAACAGAAGTGAGTAGACTTATTATTTGTGTTTTTTGTGATTTGTGACTTAAAATAACTGTGAAAGGGCTGTAAACAACTTCACAAATGTTTACTGTCCTGTTACAGTCAACAACCCATAATACCTACCTATTCAGTCAGCCTTCATTTCAATGTAAATCAAGTGTAAATTCAGAAAAAGATCCTTTTAGCGTTGACACTTAGCGCTTTTAGCTCTTGGAACACTGTCAATTATAATTGTTTTTCTTTTTTCAGCAACCAAAGACGAGAAATGTTCCGGTTCATGATTCTATCAATTTTTATGGCAGGAGTGCTGATGGTCACTGCTGGCCCAATCACAAAAACTTGCACTGAAACGGCTCCAGACCAAGTAAGTAAATTATTATTACTACAAGCCGTGCGCTCAATGGGATATCCCATCGGCAAAACTATGAACTTCCATTCTGATTGGTGTCGTCGAGAAGTCATATTTACTCACAATTGGCAAGAATTGAGCAATTTATTGCCCGTCCAAGTGCATCTTATAAGAGTTTACATTGCATCGGCTATTTCCAAGTTTTGGTGCAATATAATTTTCTTCACATCATTTTGGGTTCGCGGTTAGTAGGTATTAGACTAGTTTAACATACTGATGTTTTATTTTCTATTGGCAGAACGGAGACGTAACAAAGACGTGCCGGGATGCTGGAATAGTTATAACGTGGAAAAATGGAACAGTAACGGTACTACCCGAATCGACCGATATATCCGCCTTACATGGTATTGTATACCTTAGATCTGGTAATACATACATTTCTCACTACAACGTCAATACTAATCGCCAATAAATGTAAAAATAATCATTAGTTGATAGCGACAACGTGAATCAAATAAAATTATATGTATTGTATGAGTTTGTTTTATTCCATAAAAGTTGTATAATTTTCATAGGAACCAGGAATAGATATTCAAATATCGATACAACTTACATGTTTTAGTACATTGTCCAAAATTAATTGCAAAAAGTAGTATTTATTTATTTTTATTTTTAATAAACGTACGTGTTTGTAAACGCACCCACACTAGGAATTCTTCCTGTATTGTGGGTGCGTTTACAAATATTTAAACTCACATACACAAACAACCAGACCCGAAACAACTACTTGTAGGTTATACAAATATTTGTTCCGTGCGGGAATCGAACCCGCGACACGCAGCGCAGCAGTCAATCGCTTAACCACTGCGCCAACCGTGCCGGCAGTATAATTTAACAAAAACGTGCATGGGGTCACCAGAGTTTTGAGTGTTTACTGCAGACTTAATCAGTGCTTGTCTTAATAAATCCAATCGATAGGCAATTTTACTATTTTATATATTTGAAAAGGATGTTAAAATTTGAAATTATTTAAAGGTGTTCTGTCAAAAACACGTCAAAACTGTTTTTCGAAGAATCGCCCAACAACGTACGATATCTATCTGCTATTTCTATATTCTTTCCTAATAACTTTCCTGGTACATGAAAACTCAAAATCATCTTTCCATTATAACTATTAACGTAATATTCTCAGCGTTTCCATCGTGTCCTACCTTCAGTTTTCTCTTGCAAGACAGACTTTTTTGTGCTTGTAAGCATTCAATTGAAAATGATGGTCATGAATTAGTTCCGACAGTGTAGCTACCCTACCCTATTCTCTATCTACCTACCTACCTACTAACCGGACTATGTTTAAATTAAAATAAGCTTGACTAGATCACCTACACAACTACCTTCGCCGCGGTCTAAGTCGACGGCGATGTCCTCCCTCAGGCGTCAAGTGAGTGACGATCTTCGTCAATCTTCCGGGTGCATTTATGGGACATGGCCGGCCCACTCCCACTTCAAACTGGCTATAGACAATGAAAATAAATAATCCCTCTAAACTTTAATAGCTGTTGTAGCATTTATATTCACCTGCTATTGTTTTTGCAAAGATAAAAGGCAAAAAATAACAAACGAAATACGCTCATTAAATCTACATTAATAAAAAATCCAGGACTGGCTGACAAAGATTTTTTTTTTTTAAAACGTTGCCCCATACTAGGAATTTCTCCTGTGTCTTGGGTGCGTTTACAAACATTTAAACTCACATACACAAACAGCCAGACCCGGAACAACTAATTGTAGGTCATACAAATATTTGTTCCGTGCGGGAATCGAACCCGCGACACGCAGCGCAGCAGTCAATCGCTTAACCACTGCGCCAACCGTGCCGTAATAAACACTTGGTCTAATAGTGTTAGTAGTGTTTGACTTGAATGTGCCCTGGCGGCTGAGAGTATGTCATGCTCACTCAAATGTTTCGCTGGTGATGGCGTGTGTGTTGGATTGTTAAGTTCCCTTCAAAATGGTTGAGCTAAACGGTGCTGATCCATGCGTCATGTTCGTGAACGGGCGCCGTCAGTAGGGACTGGTCATCTCTTATCTGCCATGGCTTATTTTAATTTTTGAATTGTTTTTATCTTTTTATTACGGACGTTTTTTACGTGCACGACTTTCTATATTGTTCTTACATGTATAATTTCAATATGAATGATGTAACCAATATTTTGTTACAATATTATGATTAAAAAGAGTGTCCGTGGAGTTTCTTGCCCGTTCTTCTCCATTGGAACCTACGCTTTGGAATGGGCAACTAGCTTCATATTTCTGACTGACTGACCCCTTGACAATTCAAAAGTGCCTGTAAATGGTTTAATTGAAATAAATGCTTGAAGTTTTGAGTTTTGAGTAAATAAGCAAGACTTCCCAAGGTAGTATTTTTTTAAATTCCTATTTAAAAGTTTCTTTTAATTTAAACATAGTCCGGTTAGTAGGTAGGTAGGTAGATAGAGAATAGGGTAGGGTAGCTACACTGTCGGAACTAATTCATGACCATCATTTTCAATTGAATGCTTACAAGCACCAAAAAGTCTGTCTTGCAAGAGAAAACTGAAGGTAGGACACGATGGAAACGCTGAGAATATTACGTTAATAGTTATAATGGAAAGATGATTTTGAGTTTTCATGTACCAGGAAAGTTATTAGGAAAGAATATAGAAATAGCAGATAGATATCGTACGTTGTTGGGCGATTCTTCGAAAAACAGTTTTGACGTGTTTTTGACAGAACACCTTTAAATAATTTCAAATGTTAACATCCTTTTCAAATATATAAAATAGTAAAATTGCCTATCGATTGGATTTATTAAAACAAGCACTGATTAGGTAAGACTGCAGAAAACACTCAAAACTCTGGTGACCCCATGCACGTTTTTGTTAAATTATACTACTTTTTGCAATTAATTTTGGACAATGTACTAAAACATGTAAGTTGTATCGATATTTGAATATCTGTTCTTGGTTCCTGTGAAAATAATACAACTTTTATGGAATAAAACAAACACATACAATACATATAATTTTATTTGATTCATGTTTTCGTTATCAACTAATGATTATTTTTACATTTATTGACGATTAGTATTGACGTTGTATTGAGAAATGTATGTATTACCAGATCTAAGGTATACAATACCATGTAAGTCGGATATATCGGTCGATTCGGGTAGTACCGTTACTGTTCCATTTTCCCACGTTATAACTATTCCAGCATCCCGGCACGTCTTTGTTACGTCTCCGTTCTGCCAATAGAAAATAAAACATCAGTATGTTAAACTAGTCTAATACCTACTAACCGCGAACCCAAAATGATGTGAAGAAAATTATATTGCACCAAAACTTGGAAATAGCCGATGCAATGTAAACTCTTATAAGATGCACTTGGACGGGCAATAAATTGCTCAATTCTTGCCAATTGTGAGTAAATATGACTTCTCGACGACACCAAGCAGAATGGAAGTTCATAGTTTTGCCGATGGGATATCCCATTGAGCGCACGGCTTGTAGTAATAATAATTTACTTACTTGGTCTGGAGCCGTTTCAGTGCAAGTTTTTGTGATTGGGCCAGCAGTGACCATCAGCACTCCTGCCATAAAAATTGCTAGAATCATGAACCGGAACATTTCTCGTCTTTGGTTGCTGAAAAAAGAAAAACAATTATTATTGACAGTGTTCCAAGAGCTAAAGGCGCTAAGTGTCAGCGCTAAAAGGATCTTTTTCTGAATTTACACTTGATTTACATTGAAATGAGGGCTGACTATGGGTTGTTGACTGTAACAGGACAGTAAACATTTGTGAAGTCGTTTCCAGCCCTTTCACAGTTGTTTTACGTCTGATTTTGCATCACTGTCAAAATTGCAGTTTAAATCTTTACTGTCGTTAAAATAAGGTTGCTGTTGGATTTCTGACACTGACTATTCTGTCAAAATCACAGTGATCTTTATTGTCGTTGCAATAAAGTTGCTGTTGGGTTGCACCTGTCAGAGGTAAAATTACTGCGAAAGAACTGTAGCGAATTTGTATCGAGAAAAAACAAAATGGTGGCGTCGAATAGGGAGTAACGCCGTTAGCACCAAAAGATGCTTGTAGCACTCTACAACTTTAATAATTGTTTAATTTCGAGTGTCGCTTCGAATGCGGCAATAATCTCCCAAAGACAAATCACAAAAAACACAAATAATAAGTCTACTCACTTCTGTTTTTCTTTGTACCGCTACTCCCGAAGCCAAGCAAGGAATGAAAACCGTACGCAGTGTGGCCGCTTATATAGGTACCCGATAGTGACGAAATGTGTCGGAATTCTAGTGTTATTCCCGAAACAATATATCTTTTGGGTATTCCCGAAACCAAAAAATAAACAATAACAACATAATAGTACGTAATACTTTAAGTTTATCTAAGCGGCATTGATAACACAAGCACATTTGACCTTACAGACCTGTGCAATTTGCAGAAAAGGAATTCCCAAAACAATTAAAATATTAACATAACATAACATCACGCCTGTATTCCCCAAAGGGTTAGGCAGAGGTGTACCTATAGTACACCCACATTTCGCCAGTTATGTTTGAGTCCCATGGAATAGGGGCCTATTGCCATCAACCAGGCACAAATCCGGGAATCGAACCCAGGACCTTATGCTCGGCAGTAGCGAGGCAGGCAATTATAATAATTATTGGTTATGTATTATACTAATTAAGCTACTCCAATGTACCCCCTCCAAGCAACAAACAAGAGTTTTAGAATCAACTACTACATGACACTATATGAGTTCATATAATTGTTTAGTTTATTTGACTGTACTCGTATAAGTCAATTTATTTTTATTTATTGTTGATATAATCTACTCATTACAATGTTGTTTTATGAGTTGTATTGCAATACGTGGTAAGCTAGCAACCGGCAGCAAGTTCGTCATGCTCCCTTAGATGTCACTGCTTGCGATAGCGTCTGGGGTCGGGTTGCCTCCTTCCCTCTAATATGGCGAGGGGGTTAATGGCTGATCTTTGCGTTATGCTCGTGAACGGGTGTTGCTTGTGGTGACTGGTGGTCTCGCTGGCCATGGTTTTGTTATTGTTATTAGTAAGTAACTAGTATTATAACTACTAGTAAAATAGTCCTAGTTTATCATTTGTGACTTCGAGTTACGGCTTTAATAGCTATATATAAACTGGCACGCCTCTTATGCCTGGAGGCTTTCATTCGGATATTAATTTCTGTTTACTTTTTAACTTTTATTTTCGCTTGAGTATAGATTTCGCTATTTTTTGTTGGTATATTGGCGTGTGCCAGCCGACATATAGCAAATACTTTTTTTTTTTTGCGTAATGTAAATTATTTTTCGTAAGTACTATTGTATAGAATCAAGTTTTTCTAACTGAACAGACAGCTGTGCTGCCTTGTGTAATTTTGACTAGTTTGAATAAATGACTTTTGAATTTGGCATTGCTTATTATTTGAAGGAGACTCGCATCGGAACGATCGCGCTGTATCGCTACTTTTCACTTTGGTGGCCTTCTCTCGCATTTTTTAGAAACGAATATTTCATTTCTCATTCTTATAGTGCATTTTCATCACGGATTTTTCGATACATTACTTTTATTTATGATTGTAAGATATTGTGAAGTTGTAAGCTGCAACATAGCTGTCTTGGTATTTTAAGCACCAGACTTTTGTACCAATAAGTTTTTACTGCTTATAAGCTGCCGAAAGTAATGTTGTTTAAAATGAAAGTGTATCTTTTCTCTGAAATCTTTTCATAAAAGTAAAACAGACAGTAAGTATAACTTTACTATTAAGAGAAACTTCTGACAAGGATAACCAAATGATGAACATTTTAAAAGAAAATTACTATCATTTTAATCAACCTAAAACGTGTAAACCAAGCCCATATAAGATACTAGCAAGTCTCAGTTTTCAAACAAAAAAGGGCTCGGAAAGTCGGCACTTTGCCTAAACCAATGAAAAAATAGACAAGTCAGACTCGGTGGTTTTGGCTCCGAAGCAGATGCCTGTCGAAAGAGAAACTTAAAATTGATTGTGGTTTAAAAAACCCGTTATCATGAACTTTTAGTATAGATTTAATGAGCGTACTTGGTTCATTATTATTTTTTGTCTTTTATCTGCCCGCTTTGCAAAAACAATAGCAGATAAATATAAATGCTACAACAGCTATTAAAGTTTAGTGGGATTATTTATTTTTATTGTCTATAGCCAGTTTGTAGTGGGAGTGGGCCGGCCATGTCCCATAAATGCACCCGGAAGATTGACGACGATCGTCGGATCGCGACAGTCTGCTATAGTACGCAAATTATCGCGAATATCCGCGCGGTCCGCAATACTTCGTCTCTCTCTGTGTTGTACAGGACACCGTCGGGTCCCTGTACAGGCACAGAGAGGGTCGCCCCGTGCTGCCCGGTGCAACACCAGCATCGTCGTGGACGCGGAGGGCGTAGTAAAGTTTTAAAATGCCGAAACCCGGCACGCGCGGCTCTCTGGGCTGCGATGCCGGGTCCTCGGGAGCCCGTCCGGCGATGAATCGGGCGCTGTCGCTGCCAAATATTGGCGACGCGGCGCTCGGTGCACCGCCGGCCGGCCTCCAGAAGAAGAAGAAGAAGAAGAAGCGACCAGAAGAAGAGGGGGGGGGAAGGGAGCCGCTGTGCCCCCCGGCCCACCGACGACATCGGCGCCTGCGCGCGTTGCGCCCACGCCGTCGTCGGGCCGCCAGCACGCGGTACCCGTCCGTCCCGCCGCGTTCCGCCCGGTGCCCATCCAGGCCCCGGGGCCTATCGCGACCCCAAGCCGCGCACCGCAAGCGCGCGCGCCCGCACCTCTTGCTCGAGCGCCCGCGCCCACATCGCATGCCGCGACCACAACGCGCTCCGCTGCGCCCCCCGCACGCTCCGCGGCACCGCCGCCGCGGTTCGTGTCACCACCGGCGCCATCTACAGGCGCAATACCGAAGACCGTCCGAGCTGTGCCAGCTTCACGCACCGCCGCCGCCGTCCCCCGCCTCTCGCTGGCGGGACCGGCGATGGCTGAGCAGGAGCGGCCAGTGAGTGCTGGCCCATATTTTAGGCCGGCCACCGCAACGACGCAGGCGCCCGCTTCGCCGGCGCCTCCCCGACTCTCCGCCTGCGACTCACCCGCGATGATGTCGGCATGCTCTTCCCGCGTAGGGTCGAACATGTCACTGACGTCAGTGGGCTCGGCCGCGTCCGGTCGTGGAGACATGTCCCCGGACATGACCTCACGATCCGGGCCCCGCCCTGTCGCGGGCGGATCTCCAGCCGCCGGACTGATGTCGCCGGCGTCTCCCACACCGTCGCTGGGGTTCAACTTCGAGTTTGAGCTCGAGGCAAGGCCCCAGCGACGAAGAAGAAGCTCCGGCGAGGCCGCGTCGGAGGAAGCGAAACGGTACTGCCTAGACCCGCCGCGGCCACAGCGCGAAAGCGCGCCGCGGGGTCGGGGCACACCGATGTCGCCCACTTTTGCCGACGCGGCCCGCCGCACACCTCCGCGTTCGCCGAGCCCGGAAATAAGTACGGTAACCACAGGGGCGAGAAATACAAACTCGCCCCCGGCCCCCAATACGATAACCACTCCCCCCCCTGGCGCATCGACTGGCGCCTCAACTACGGCGCCAACAACGAAGCAACAGAAGGGGAAGAAGAAACTGCGCTTCCCTCCGCTGGTGGTAGAGACGCTACCGAACTGGGCCATGCACTTCAGGGCCATTCACGCCAAGCTGGGCCGGCCCCCAAATGCTCGCCCCTACGGGACCGGGGTGAGATTCACCCCGGAGACCGAGGATGAGTATCGGCTGGTCCAGCGCTACCTGACTGGCCTTGAGAAGAGTGCGGGCGTGTCCTGGTTCGCGTACTCACTGCCAGCGGAGAGAAATCTGAAGATCGCCATTCGGGGCCTGCCGGCGGACACGGACCCGAAGGAGATTGAAGAGGAGCTCCGGGCGTTGGGACACCAGCCGGAGTACGTGCGCCACATTAAGGGCGCACAAGGACGACCCGGCTGCGTGTTCCACGCAATCATTAAGAAGACCCCGGACGCAAGAGAGATCTATGGCACCACGACATTCATGTACATGCGTGGTGTCAAGATCGAGGCTTGGCGTGGAAAGCGTGGGCCCGCTCAGTGTCACCGGTGCCAGCGGTTTCGTCACAGCTCGCACCAGTGCCACCGCCCGCTCGCTTGTGTGCGATGCGGCGGCGAGCACGCGGCACGCGACTGCCCCCGCCCGCGGGAGGAGCCGGCCACCTGCGCTAACTGCGGGGGCCCGCACCCCGCGAGCTTCATAAAGTGCCCCGTGTTCGTCAAGGAGACAAGGAACAAGCGAGCGGGCACCGTCGCCATTACGGCTACAAACTCAAGAACAGCGGCCGGGCCACAAACCGTGGCCACAGTAGAGGCTTACGGCCCGACGCTAATGGCGGCGGCGAATGAGCCCACACCAAGAGGAACCCAAGCCTCCTCCTCTTCTCGGCGGAGGAAGAAGAAGCGCGTACTAGTGGCGCCAACTCGGCGCAGCGGCGGAGCGACGAAGCTAGTAGGTTCGCCCAAAAGCCGCATGGCGCCGCCACCAACGCGGCCAAGACCAAGATGGTGTCGCAGCCAATCACCGCCCGGCAAAACTTCCCGGCGGTGACGCATGGCGGCGCCTCTACCACGCTTAACAACGCAAATACCAAAAATGAATTTACAACCTGCGCGATAAAGCTACTGATGGATTTAATCAGAGCAATAAGGCAGGGCCGAGACATCGAGGCGGTCATCCTCGACGGTTTGGCCACACTGTTGTCGCTTTGTGATGGCTAGACCGTTGAGGATTCTACACTGGAATGCCCGCGGCCTTAGGGATAAGGTCGCCCCCCTCCGCCATCTCCTTCGGGAACAAAACATCGACGTGGCGCTAATTAGCGAGACACACCTGGGACCCGAAGATAGGGTTAGGTTCCCGGGTTACCATGTCTACCGCAAGGATGAAAGGTCGGCTCAACACAACCGGTACCGTGGTCTGGCGGTACTAGTGAAGCGTAGAGTCGTCCATCAGGAGCTCCCCGTGCCGTCGACTACCAGTTTCTACGCCCTGGGTGTGCAGTTGCACGTCGCCGGCGAGGAAGTAAATATTTATGCGTGCTACAAGCCGCCCGCGACTCGCCTTATCTTGGCTGAGCTGCGGGCGCTAATTAGCACGCATACAAGTGCAGTCATCCTTGCCGGCGACCTTAACTGTAAGCACCCGGCGTGGAACTCGATGAACACAAACAGCGACGGCCGACGACTCTACGCGGACGCGGAAGCCTTCGGGTTTACGGTGTCCGGCCCGGAGACGCCGACACATTATCCGGACGCGGCTACCTACATGCCGGACGTGCTGGACATCGTAGTCCACAGAGGGCTACGCCACCAGATCACGCAGCAAGTTATAGACGACGAGTTACAGTCGGACCACCAACCTGTACTCGTCGTCTTAGCGGAACAGCCGACCCGACTGAAGCCCTTAGCGCCACGTCGATTAATGGACTGGACTAAGTTTACAGAAAGGTTGGAGACCACCACGCCAACTCGACCTATAGTTTCCTCCGCGGACGTAGAGCGAGTGGCGGACGATGTCACTGCTTGCATCCAGAGCGCCTTGGAAGCGGCGACGACGATACAGCCGGAGGGGAGAGTGCTTTTGCCGCCTCTACCGGCTCATATCCAAGCGATGGTAGCCGTGAAAAGGCGCCTTCGCAAGCAGTGGCAAGTAACAAGATGTCCCACAATGAAAAGAGAGCTAAATCGTCTCGCGGAGAGAGTAAAGGCCGAGTTGTCGGCACACGCCGCCGCGGGCTGGGAAGATAGAATAGACGCCGCTGTCGACAGTTGGCCGTCTGTACACCGTCTTTGCCACCAGCTGTCGAACACCCCAGCTCCGGTGCGCCCTCTGCTTAACAGCGACGGGGCGCTTAAGTATGCAGCAGAGGACCGGGCGGAGGTCTTCGCCGAGCACCTGGAGCGTCAGTTCCGCCCAAACCCGACCGCCGACGTCGAGCATGTCGCAGCGGTAGAGCAACACCTCGGAGACTACTTCGCATCGCCGATAGCTCCCGAGGAGGCGCCAATCTTTTTCTCGCCGGGCGCAGTCAGACGCGCCATCCTAAAAACGAAGCCTAGAAAGGCCCCCGGTGCTGACGGTATCACCAACACAGCGCTGCGCCACTTGCCGTTCCGCACAGTAGCGGCACTGGCGCGCCTGTTTACGGGGATACTGCGCACGGGGGTCTTTCCCACATCTTGGAAGGAGAGGCGCGTCATCATGCTGCCCAAGGCGGGAAAGAGCCCGGTGAAGCCGGAGAGCTATCGGCCCATCACTCTGCTGCCGACAGTCTCCAAGGTGTTCGAAGTACTCCTGCTGCGACACCTCGAGCAACACATCGCCCCACGCCCGGAACAGTTCGGGTTTAGGGCGGACCACAGTACGACGCTCCAGTTGTCGAGGGTACTGCACCTTCTGGCAACAGCGCTCAACAAGAAGGAATGCTCGGTGGCAGTATTCCTCGACATGGAGAAGGCCTTCGACCGTGTGTGGCACGACGGTTTGGTTTACAAACTGGCCACCTCCGACGCGCCCCGTCGCGTTGTTAGAGTGGTCTCATCCTTTCTGTCAAACAGGACCTTCAGGGTGGTGGTCGACGGGGCGCTATCCGGCGCCCGCCCGGTTCTGGCAGGTGTGCCGCAGGGCAGCTGTATGTCGCCGGCGTGTTACTCACGTTATACCGACGACATCCCCACCACTACAGAGGCGACGCTCGCGCTGTACGCTGACGACGCCGCGTACATTACAACTTCGCTCAATGCGAAGCACGCGGCGGTCAAGATGCAGCGCGCCCTCGACCTACTCCCCGACTGGCTGTCGAAGTGGCGGCTGTCGGTAAACGTGAGTAAAACGCAGGCGATGATCACCGGATCCGCGCCTGTCCCACCACCCTTGAAACTACAAGGGACCGCCGTCGATTGGTCGCCCCGGGTCAAATACCTGGGTGTGACCATCGACCGCCGCCTCACGATGGGGCCCCACGTCCGCAAGGTCGCCGCACAGGGTAGGGTCGCCCGCAACCTACTCAGACCTGTGCTCTCATCCCGCATCCCGGCGCGCGTCAAGTTGGGCGTGTACAAAACGTACATTCGCCCAATCTTGACGTACGCCGCCCCCGCGTGGTTCGCCCTCACAAAAGAGTCGAGCCGCAAGACGCTCCGCGCGCAACAAAATCTTGCGCTGCGGCCCATTGTCGATGCTCCTCCTTTTGTGAGGAACGACGTACTCCACCGGGATCTCGGGATTGAGAGCCTGGACGAGTTTGTAGGGCGACTCGCGAAGGCGATGTTCGCGCGTGCCGACGCCTCTGCCTGGCCCCATGTCAGGCAGATAGCGCCATTGCACGCGCGCCCGCCCGACGCGAGACCCCTGCCCCGCGACCTGGTAGCGGACGATTGACCCCATCGCACCGATTTGACGCCTCGAGTGAGCAGCATCCAGGTTACACGCAGCTCACTCGAAATAATAAGACTCTACAGATGTACACATACATCTGTTGCGTGGCGTGTTCTAAGTTAATATAGGCATTTCACGTAACTATATACAGACAACCACTACTAAACATATCCTACACAACACGTGCAGGCGCGACGTGGGCCGCGACGCACGTTGACACTGAGCGGTGATACACTACAGTACTAGCCGCTCATACATACATGACTGTTTATCCCTCAATCCGTAAACGGCTAGATCTGTGAGCGGGGCGAGGGTAAACTACATATCTACCTGTAGGAGCGTCGAGTCGGCATCTCTGTCGCTGGTCGTCTTCGTCGGGCCTCCCCCAGGTAACTGGGGGTCTCACCTGGCGGGGACTGACCGCCGAGATGTCGTGAAGAAAGCGACGCTATTGGTTTTAGCGTCGTGGCGCGCCTACAGAAACACTCACAGCAACCAATCACACAGATGCAGCTTGCTGCATCACAGGCCGCAGGCCGTTTTAGGCCGACCGCAGTGAGGGGCCCGTAGTCGCGGGTCACGGTTTGCCTCCGCGGGCGAGGGGCGACGCCCCGACCCCGTCCGCCACGCCCCCTTGCGGGGGCGTCGCGACGTCTCGAATCCGAAGATCGTCACTCACTTGACGCCTGAGGGAGGACATCGCCGTCGACTTAGACTGCGGCGAAGGTAGTTGTGTAGGTGATCTAGGTACGTACAAGTTTTACATGGTTTTACGACAGATATTCCACCACATCTAGGTTCCCTGAAAGTGCTAGGGGTGTAAATTCAAACGTACGTCTGTCGTGAAATTTCTACGTCCCGTGGGTTGTCGATATCGTGAAACAAGTTCACATTTTACGGCTGCTATCTTGACTATAGTCTGTTGTTATAAAAAACTCTTAACTTCAGGACTGGCTGGTAAAGATAAACACTTGGTCTAATAGTGTCAGTAAATAAGCAAGACTTGCCAAGGTAGTACTTTTTAAAATTCCTACTTAAAAGTTTATTTTAATTTAAACATAGTCCGGCTAGTAGGTAAGTAGATAGATAGAGAATAGGGTAGGGTAGCTACACTGTCGGAACTAATAATTCATGACCATAATTTTCAATTGAATGCTTACAAGCACCAAAAAGTCTGTCTTGCAAGAGAAAACTGAAGGTAAGACACGATGGAAACGCTGAGAATATTACGTTAATAGTTATAATGGAAAGATAATTTTGAGTTTTCATGTACCAGGAAAGTTATTAGGAAAGAATATAGAAATAGCAGATAGATATCGTACGTTGTTGGGCGATTCTTCGAAAAACAGTTTTGACAGAACACCTTTAAATAATTTCAAATGTTAACATCCTTTTCAAATATATAAAATAGTAAAATTGCCTATCGATTGATTTATTAAAACAAGCACTGATTAAGACTGCAGAAAACACTCAAAACTCTGGTGACCCCATGCACGTTTTTGTTAAATTATACTACTTTTTGCAATTAATTTTGGACAATGTACTAAAACATGTAAGTTGTATCGATATTTGAATATCTGTTCTTGGTTCCTGTGAAAATAATACAACTTTTATGGAATAAAACAAACACATACAATACATATAATTTTATTTGATTCATGTTTTCGTTATCAACTAATGATTATTTTTACATTTATTGACGATTAGTATTGACGTTGTGGTGAGAAATGTATGTATTACCAGATCTAAGGTATACAATACCATGTAAGTCGGATATATCGGTCGATTCGGGTAGTACCGTTACTGTTCCATTTGACCACGTTATAACTATTCCAGCATCCCGGCACGTCTTTGTTACGTCTCCGTTCTGCCAATAGAAAATAAAACATCAGTATGTTAAACTAGTCTAATACCTACTAACCGCGAACCCAAAATGATGTGAAGAAAATTATATTGCACCAAAACTTGGAAATAGCCGATGCAATGTAAACTCTTATAAGATGCACTTGGACGGGCAATAAATTGCTCAATTCTTGCCAATTGTGAGTAAATATGACTTCTCGACGACACCAAGCAGAATGGAAGTTCATAGTTTTGCCGATGGGATATCCCATTGAGCGCACGGCTTGTAGTAATAATAATTTACTTACTTGGTCTGGAGCCGTTTCAGTGCAAGTTTTTGTGATTGGGCCAGCAGTGACCATCAGCACTCCTGCCATAAAAATTGCTAGAATCATGAACCGGAACATTTCTCGTCTTTGGTTGCTGAAAAAAGAAAAACAATTATTATTGACAGTGTTCCAAGAGCTAAAGGCGCTAAGTGTCAGCGCTAAAAGGATCTTTTTCTGAATTTACACTTGATTTACATTGAAATGAGGGCTGACTATGGGTTGTTGACTGTAACAGGACAGTAAACATTTGTGAAGTCGTTTCCAGCCCTTTCACAGTTGTTTTACGTCTGATTTTGCATCACTGTCAAAATCGCAGTTTAAATCTTTACTGTCGTTAAAATAAGGTTGCTGTTGGATTTCTGACACTGACTAGTCTGTCAAAATCACAGTGATCTTTATTGTCGTTGCAATAAAGTTGCTGTTGGGTTGCACCTGTCAGAGGTAAAATTACTGCGAAAGAACTGTAGCGAATTTGTATCGAGAAAAAACAAAATGGTGGCGTCGAATAGGGAGTAACGCCGTTAGCACCAAAAGATGCTTGTAGCACTCTACAACTTTAATAATGGTTTAATTTCGAGTGTCGCTTCGAATGCGGCAATAATCTCCCAAAGACAAATCACAAAAAACACAAATAATAAGTCTACTCACTTCTGTTTTTCTTTGTACCGCTACTCCCGAAGCCAAGCAAGGAATGAAAACCGTACGCAGTGTGGCCGCTTATATAGGTACCCGATAGTGACGAAATGTGTCGGAATTCTAGTGTTATTCCCGAAACAATATATCTTTTGGGTAATCCCGACACCAAAAAATAAACAATAACAACATAATAGTACGTAATACTTTAAGTTTATCTAAGCGGCATTGATAACACAAGCACATTTGACCTTACAGACCTGTGCAGATTGCAGAAAAGGAATTCCCAAAACAATTAAAATATTAACATAACATAACATCACGCCTGTATTCCCCAAAGGGTTAGGCAGAGGTGTACCTATAGTACACCCACATTTCGCCAGTTATGTTTGAGTCCCATGGAATAGGGAGCGCGCCTATTGCCATCAACCAGGCACAAATCCGGGAATCGAACCCAGGACCTTATGCTCGGCAGTAGCGAGGCAGGCAATTATAATAATTATTGGTTATGTATTATACTAATTAAGCTACTCCAATGTACCCCCTCCAAGCAACAAACAAGAGTTTTAGAATCAACTACTACATGACACTATATGAGTTCATATAATTGTTTAGTTTATTTGACTGTACTCGTATAAGTCAATTTATTTTTATTTATTGTTGATATAATCTACTCATTACAATGTTGTTTTATGAGTTGTATTGCAATACGTGGTAAGCTAGCAACCGGCAGCAAGTTCGTCATGCTCCCTTAGATGTCACTGCTTGCGATAGCGTCTGGGGTCGGGTTGCCTCCTTCCCTCTAATATGGCGAGGGGGTTAATGGCTGATCTTTGCGTTATGCTCGTGAACGGGTGTTGCTTGTGGTGACTGGTGGTCTCGCTGGCCATGGTTTTGTTATTATTATTAGTAAGTAACTAGTATTATAACTACTAGTAAAATAGTCCTAGTTTATCATTTGTGACTTCGAGTTACGGCTTTAATAGCTATATATAAACTGGCACGCCTCTTATGCCTGGAGGCTTTCATTCGGGTATTAATAATAATAATAATAAATTTTATTTCAGAATTACTTCCATATTTGTTAGTAACAATGTTCTTAACCTAGTATTAGTAAATCATAATAAATTAATAATAAAATTAACAATAAATTAGGCGCTTGCTCTCGCGTTTAGGCCTATCAAGTGCGCTGTTAGTGCGGAGTCCCATCTGTCAGCGCACGCGGTCAGGATGGCGCTGGGGCCGCAACGTACCCGCGCCATTAAAGACGCACTTCGCTTTCTTATGACAGCGTGAAAGCCGTCCACGCGCGCCTCCGCGAACATACCACTCGCGCTGCAGTACCGCGGCAACCCCATCAGCACCCTAAACGCGTTATTATACTGTACACGCAGGGCGTCGTATGTCCTCCGCGTGTATTTGGCCCACAAACTGCACGTGTAAAAGGTCTGGCAGAAAGCTCTAAATAATGTGACCTTCACTTGTTCCGTACACCGTGCGAATCTGCGAGCCAATATATTACAGCGATCAGACAACGCCCTGCGTTCCCTATCCACATCCATATCATCTTTTAGGTCATCGGTGACCCAGTGGCCCAGATACTTGAAATGAGTGACTTGGTTTAATGGTGTACCATAGAGTGAGACGGGAGGTACCACTGTGACCTCTTTTCTAGGTGCTTTAAAAACCATAACCTCACTCTTTTTTACATTGTATCTGAGCCCATGAGCCTCCGCGTACTCTTCACAAATACGGAGTAACTTGCGCAACGCACCGATTGAAGGGCTGAGCAGCACCATGTCATCCGCGTAACTGATGTTATTTACACAAACACCGTCTATATGACACCCGATGCCAGCGCTGCTCAGCCTTCCAATCAGGCGATCCATATATAAATTAAATAACTTCGGTGAGGTCAACCCCCCCTGCCGCACCCCACACTCCAACTTGTACTCATCCGACTTACTAGCCGCCCACCTAACAGTATTTTTCTGATTTTTGTACCAGTACTTAAATATAGATATGATTTCAGGGGGTAGACTAGTGTCTTGACACAGTTTTGTCCATAGCAGGTCATACGAGACCAAGTCGAATGCCCTGGACAGGTCCAGGAAACACGCGTATACTGGTGTTTTACGCGCGGTATAGTATTGCACAGTCTGCTTGAGGCACAAAATCGCACTTTCAGTTGATAGACCAGTTCGAAAGCCGAACTGACCATCGTGCAGTTTTATGTGTTTTGTTAAATGGCCGTCAAGCAAACTGTCCATTACCTTCGCTATAACCGTGGCTAAGGAAATAGGCCTGTAGTTAGACCTGTCCGAGACATTTCCGGTCTTGTTTTTTACAATGGGGACAACAATGGTATACATGAGATCATCAGGCAGGTAGGAGTGGCTCATGCACAAATTAAATAGTAAAGCCAGCACTCTTGGCAAGTGTATCCCAGCAAACCGCAGGTGCTCAATGCTGAGACCATCATGACCTGGAGACTTTCCTCTTTTCATAGATTTGATAACTACATCAACATCCTTTGCAGTGAACCTTACATTGATATCTCCAGGTATGGCCCCAGCATCAGACATCAACATCATCTCAGACTGTGCAGAAGTTACAAGCGGCTCAACTCTGAAATGCTGTCGAAATAATCTTGCGATGCCATCTGGCTCGTGCTCACCCTCGACGCTCACGGGACGGCTAGGCTTTAGATTCAATTTGTTCGTTGATTTCCAAAATTTGGAAAAGTTATTATTGGAATGGTGTCGTGCAATTATATCCATTTTAATTTGTTGTTGGTTATTTTGACACCATTTCAATTTCACTTTAAATAAGCGTCTAGACTCAGTCATTTCATTATATAGTCGGCCGGAGTTAGGCCTCCGATGCAACAGCCAGTTCTGATAACATTGCCGAGCCCTACCGTGAGCCTCCCTCACATGTTTATTCCAGCCTATAATGTGCTTGCCCCTACCGGGATTTGAAGCCGCACTACAAGAAGATTCCGCGCCTTGTGCCAGTATACAGACTATATTCCTGTACATATCTTTAATTAAGGATTTATGTATAACACAGTTACATTTTTTACCAGCACAAGTAGCAAATTCCGGTGGGAAATCAATAAGCCGCAAATTTGCGTGACAATAGTTATGATATATTTCAACTTGACTGGCCTGCCTTTCACCCCATATTACATTATTTCTAAATACATTAGATGTCACAATTTTAGGTTTTATTAAATTTAAATTGCATGTTAATAGCAACGGGTAGTGATCAGACCAGTAGGTGTCATATAATATGGTCACATCATCGATGGTTGCACGCGCAGCGGTAGTGACCACACAGTGATCGAGCCACCGTCGGCATCCGTGCGCCTCGCTAACAAAAGTGTGTGAATCGTTAGGTAATAAATCAAGATCAACACATGTCCATGATTGTTCCGCGCAAAAGTCTAGGAGTTGCATTGCAAATGACTCACCCGGGTGCGCGTTAAAGTCCCCCAACACAAACACAGATTCAACATCACTAACTTCAATTATGGAGTTTATTTCGCCTAGACACTCCGTAAACTCGATCAAATTGTCTTTTGAGTCCGTAGGCATATACACAGATATGATTAACATAGAACGCTCAATTATCTCAATCCTAACAGCTGCTATACGATCACTGTTACACTCTAACACTGACACTGAGGGAAACACCGACTTCCTCCACAGCACTGCTACACCTCCGTATGGGCGGCCACGGAGAACACCGGCCGAGGTGTCCACGGCAGACTTGCCCGTGTACGCAAACTTGTCACTGATGCTGTCCAGGAATGGGATATCATGCGGCAACAGCCACGTCTCCTGAAGTGCCACAATGTCAGCTGTTTCACATATTTTCCTTACACATTCAACAGATCTTATGATATTTTTGCAGTTAAATGTTACGAGTTTAGTATTACTACTCATACGGCTGGTTAGACTACACACAGATCAATTATTCAGCACTCTTAATACCTTTATTACTTCTTGCTCTGAAGTTAACAAAGCGACGGTATGCGACGCCTTCTGGCCAAAAATCATCATTCAGGAAAGTTTCCAGTTTATGTTTTGGTACCAGTATTTTGTACGCATCATATGATTTAGGTAACTTCATATTCATTTTTTCCAGGTGTACAGTAACATCAGTTTTAGTTGCAATATAACTGATTATGTCACACACAGGTACGTCCTTCGCAACATTGTAAATATAGATAGGAATTTTGATGTCTGCAGCTTTGAAGTTCGTATTCGTGCTTGAAACTGCCTTTCCCCTACTAGCAATAAAGCGATTCCTTAGACGTTTTCTCTGTACCAAGGTCCATTCTTTATCTTCCTTTGGTATTTTCCAGTCACCATTGCATACAATATCAGCTAAAGATTTCTTGTTGCCGAGGCCGTCATAGTGTACGTTCGGAGCGGCCGTGTGTCCCGACTCGCTAGATACGTCGATAGTAGCTAATTGCGGATGACTCACCAACTCGGGCTCATCGCCGGCCACAGTAAGACGAATTCTGTTATCATTAGCGCAACCACTATTTTGTTGAGTACCCTCATGTTCGGAACATGGTTGAGCCATATCCCGATAGCTCATATCTACACGTACATCGCTAGTATTTTTGCATGGTGTGTCATGTTGTGTTTCCAAGTATTCGAGTCCCTTTGGGCCGCTGCAGTAATCGTCGAGACTATCCAATAAAAAGCCTCCTCTTTTGATGTTGACATTACTGGCGGTACTTCTAAAATTATTCACTATAGATGCCTTTTTTAGGTTTTCAAGATCAGATTTCACAGTTTTCAGGGTTTCCTTAGTGGCATACAGTTCTTTCATCTGATTCATGTCCTGCTGCATACGCATCAAGTCCTTTAAAATCCGAGTGACGTCAACGTGATCAAAAAGCACTGGCGGCAGTTTCTGTAGGTCACGGGCCACAAAAACCGGTAATACCTCAGGATTGGACTCCTTGAGCATGCAGATGATGTCATCTATTTCACGGAGCTTCTTTCCATCCCTCCTCCTTATCTTCTTGCGCTTCTCCGTGGGTAAAGATTCGCAAAGAAGATTTTTAGCACTGTGAATCTCCTCGTCAGAAAAAGCGCTCACACAAATATGACTAATACTCTCCTCGTTCATCACATCGATTTTATTGCATACAAAAACTAGAACCTCGTTGATAACTATATTACAACTCGAATTTTAACAACTTAAGAGGCCATGGCTGGTCTCACGCGTCCGTATGACAGCGCGAGCGCGTCCCGACTGTATTAATTTCTGTTTACTTTTTAACTTTTATTTTCGCTTGAGTATAGATTTCGATATTTTTTGTTGGTATATTGCCGTGTGCCAGCCGACATATAGCAAATACTTTTTTTTTTTTTTTGCGTAATGTAAATTATTTTTCGTAAGTACTATTGTATAGAATCAAGTTTTTCTAACTGAACAGACAGCTGTGCTGCCTTGTGTAATTTTGACGTTCGAAAAGTGCTGATTCTCAGCCTAGTTTGAATAAATGACTTTTGAATTTGGCATTGCTTATTATTTGACGAGACTCGCATCGGAACGATCGCGCTGTATCGCTACTTTTCACTTTGGTGGCCTTCTCTCGCATTTTTTAGAAACGAATATTTCATTTCTCATTCTTATAGTGCATTTTCATCACGGATTTTTCGATACGTTACTTTTATTTATGATTGTAAGATATTGTGAAGTTGTAAGCTGCAACATAGCTCTCTTGGTATTTTAAGCACCAGACTTTTGTACCAATAAGTTTTTACTGCTTATAAGCTACCGAAAGTAAAGTTGTTTAAAATGAAAGTGTATCTTTTCTCTGAAATCTTTTCATAAAAGTAAAACAGACAGTAAGTATAACTTTACTATTAAGAGAAACTTCTGACAAGGATAACCAAATGATGAACATTTTAAAAGAAAATTACTATCATTTTAATCATCCTAAAACGTGTAAACCAATCCCACATAAGATACTAGCAAGTCTCAGTTTTCAAACAAAAAAGGGCTCGGAAAGTCGGCACTTTGCCTAAACCAATGAAAAAATAGACAAGTCAGACTCGGTAGTTTTGGCTCCGAAGCAGATGCCTGTCGAAAGAGAAACTCAAAATTGATTGTGGTTTAAAAAACCCGTTATCATGAACTTTTAGTATAGATTTAATGAGCGTACTTGGTTCATTATTATTTTTTGTCTTTTATCTGCCCGCTTTGCAAAAACAATAGCAGATAAATATAAATGCTACAACAGCTATTAAAGTTTAGTGGGATTATTTATTTTTATTGTCTATAGCCAGTTTGAAGTGGGAGTGGGCCGGCCATGTCCCATAAATGCACCCGGAAGATTGACGAAGATCGTCACTCACTTGACGCCTGAGGGAGGACATCGCCGTCGACTTAGACCGCGGCGAAGGCAGTTGTGTAGGTGATCTAGGTACGTACAAGTTTTACATGGTTTTACGACAGATATTCCACCACATCTAGGTTCCCTGAAAGTGCTAGGGGTGTAAATTCAAACGCACGTCTGTCTTGAAATTTCTACGTCCCGTGGTTTGTCGATATCGTAAAACAAGTTTACATTTTTACGGCTGCTATTTTGACTATAGTTGTTATAAAAAACTCTTAACTTCAGGACTGGCTGGTAAAGATAAACACTTGGTCTAATAGTGTCAGTATATAAGCAAGACTTGCCAAGGTAGTACTTTTTAAAATTCCTACTTAAAAGTTTATTTTAATTTAAACATAGTCCGGCTAGTAGGTAAGTAGATAGATAGAGAATAGGGTAGGGTAGCTACACTGTCGGAACTAATTCATGACCATCATTTTCAATTGAATGCTTACAAGCACAAAAAAGTCTGTCTTGCAAGAGAAAACTGAAGGTAGGACACGATGGAAACGCTGAGAATATTACGTTAATAGTTATAATGGAAAGATGATTTTGTATTTTCATGTACCAGGAAAGTTATTAGGAAAGAATATAGAAATAGCAGATAGATATCGTACGTTGTTGGGCGATTCTTCGAAAAACAGTTTTGACGTGTTTTTGACAGAACACCTTTAAATAATTTCAAATGTTAACATGCTTTTCAAATATATAAAATAGTAAAATTGCCTATCGATTGGATTTATTAAAACAAGCACTGATTAAGACTGCAGAAAACACTCAAAACTCTGGTGACCCCATGCACGTTTTTGTTAAATTATACTACTTTTTGCAATTAATTTTGGACAATGTACTAAAACATGTAAGTTGTATCGATATTTGAATATCTGTTCTTGGTTCCTGTGAAAATAATACAACTTTTATGGAATAAAACAAACACATACAATACATATAATTTTATTTGATTCATGTTTTCCTTATCAACTAATGATTATTTTTACATTTATTGACGATTAGTATTGACGTTGTAGTGAGAAATGTATGTATTACCAGATCTAAGGTATACAATACCATGTAAGTCGGATATATCGGTCGATTCGGGTAGTACCGTTACTGTTCCATTTTCCCACGTTATAACTATTCCAGCATCCCGGCACGTCTTTGTTACGTCTCCGTTCTGCCAATAGAAAATAAAACATCAGTATGTTAAACTAGTCTAATACCTACTAACCGCGAACCCAAAATGATGTGAAGAAAATTATATTGCACCAAAACTTGGAAATAGCCGATGCAATGTAAACTCTTATAAGATGCACTTGGACGGGCAATAAATTGCTCAATTCTTGCCAATTGTGAGTAAATATGACTTCTCGACGACACCAAGCAGAATGGAAGTTCATAGATATCCCATTGAGCGCACGGCTTGTAGTAATAATAATTTACTTACTTGGTCTGGAGCCGTTTCAGTGCAAGTTTTTGTGATTGGGCCAGCAGTGACCATCAGCACTCCTGCCATAAAAATTGCTAGAATCATGAACCGGAACATTTCTCGTCTTTGGTTGCTGAAAAAAGAAAAACAATTATTATTGACAGTGTTCCAAGAGCTAAAGGCGCTAAGTGTCAGCGCTAAAAGGATCTTTTTCTGAATTTACACTTGATTTACTTTGAAATGAGGGCTGACTATGGGTTGTTGACTGTAACAGGACAGTAAACATTTGTGAAGTCGTTTCCAGCCCTTTCACAGTTGTTTTACGTCTGATTTTGCTTCACTGTCAAAATTGCAGTTTAAATCTTTACTGTCGTTAAAATAAGGTTGCTGTTGGATTTCTGACACTGACTAGTCTGGCAAAATCACAGTGATCTTTATTGTCGTTGCAATAAAGTTGCTGTTGGGTTGCACCTGTCAGAGGTAAAATTACTGCGAAAGAACTGTAGCGAATTTGTATCGAGAAAAAACAAAATGGTGGCGTCGAATAGGGAGTAACGCCGTTAGCACCAAAAGATGCTTGTAGCACTCTACAACTTTAATAATTGTTTAATTTCGAGTGTCGCTTCGAATGCGGCAATAATCTCCCAAAGACAAATCACAAAAAACACAAATAATAAGTCTACTCACTTCTGTTTTTCTTTGTACCGCTACTCCCGAAGCCAAGCAAGGAATGAAAACCGTACGCAGTGTGGCCGCTTATATAGGTACCCGATAGTGACGAAATGTGTCGGAATTCTAGTGTTATTCCCGAAACAATATATCTTTTGGGTATTCCCGACACCAAAAAATAATAAACAATAACAACATAATAGTACGTAATACTTTAAGTTTATCTAAGCGGCATTGATAACACAAGCACATTTGACCTTACAGACCTGTGCAGATTGCAGAAAAGGAATTCCCAAAACAATTAAAATATTAACATAACATAACATCACGCCTGTATTCCCCAAAGGGTTAGGCAGAGGTGTACCTATAGTACACCCACATTTCGCCAGTTATGTTTGAGTCCCATGGAATAGGGAGCGCGCCTATTGCTATCAACCAGGCACAAATCCGGGAATCGAACCCAGGACCTTATGCTCGGCAGTAGCGAGGCAGGCAATTATAATAATTATTGGTTATGTATTATACTAATTAAGCTACTCCAATGTACCCCCTCCAAGCAACAAACAAGAGTTTTAGAATCAACTACTACATGACACTATATGAGTTCATATAATTGTTTAGTTTATTTGACTGTACTCGTATAAGTCAATTTATTTTTATTTATTGTTGATATAATCTACTCATTACAATGTTGTTTTATGAGTTGTATTGCAATACGTGGTAAGCTAGCAACCGCCAGCAAGTTCGTCATGCTCCCTTAGATGTCACTGCTTGCGATAGCGTCTGGGGTCGGGTTGCCTCCTTCCCTCTAATATGGCGAGGGGGTTAATGGCTGATCTTTGCGTTATGCTCGTGAACGGGTGTTGCTTGTGGTGACTGGTGGTCTCGCTGGCCATGGTTTTGTTATTGTTATTAGTAAGTAACTAGTATTATAACTACTAGTAAAATAGTCCTAGTTTATCATTTGTGACTTCGAGTTACGGCTTTAATAGCTATATATAAACTGGCACGCCTCTTATGCCTGGAGGCTTTCATTCGGGTATTAATAATAATAATAATAAATTTTATTTCAGAATTACTTCCATATTTGTTAGTAACAATGTTCTTAACCTAGTATTAGTAAATCATAATAAATTAATAATAAAATTAACAATAAATTAGGCGCTTGCTCTCGCGTGTAGGCCTATCAAGTGCGCTGTTAGTGCGGAGTCCCATCTGTCAGCGCACGCGGTCAGGATGGCGCTGGGGCCGCAACGTACCCGCTCCATTAAAGACGCACTTCGCTTTCTTATGACAGCGTGAAAGCCGTCCACGCGCGCCTCCGCGAACATACCACTCGCGCTGCAGTACCGCGGCAACCCCATCAGCACCCTAAACGCGTTATTATACTGTACACGCAGGGCGTCGTATGTCCTCCGCGTGTATTTGGCCCACAAACTGCACGTGTAAAAGGTCTGGCAGAAAGCTCTAAATAATGTGACCTTCACTTGTTCCGTACACCGTGCGAATCTGCGAGCCAATATATTACAGCGATCAGACAACGCCCTGCGTTCCCTATCCACATCCATATCATCTTTTAGGTCATCGGTGACCCAGTGGCCCAGATACTTGAAATGAGTGACTTGGTTTAATGGTGTACCATAGAGTGAGACGGGAGGTACCACTGTGACCTCTTTTCTAGGTGCTTTAAAAACCATAACCTCACTCTTTTTTACATTGTATCTGAGCCCATGAGCCTCCGCGTACTCTTCACAAATACGGAGTAACTTGCGCAACGCACCGATTGAAGGGCTGAGCAGCACCATGTCATCCGCGTAACTGATGTTATTTACACAAACACCGTCTATATGACACCCGATGCCAGCGCTGCTCAGCCTTCCAATCAGGCGATCCATATATAAATTAAATAACTTCGGTGAGGTCAACCCCCCCTGCCGCACCCCACACTCCAACTTGTACTCATCCGACTTACTAGCCGCCCACCTAACAGTATTTTTCTGATTTTTGTACCAGTACTTAAATATAGATATGATTTCAGGGGGTAGACTAGTGTCTTGACACAGTTTTGTCCATAGCAGGTCATACGAGACCAAGTCGAATGCCCTGGACAGGTCCAGGAAACACGCGTATACTGGTGTTTTACGCGCGGTATAGTATTGCACAGTCTGCTTGAGGCACAAAATCGCACTTTCAGTTGATAGACCAGTTCGAAAGCCGAACTGACCATCGTGCAGTTTTATGTGTTTTGTTAAATGGCCGTCAAGCAAACTGTCCATTACCTTCGCTATAACCGTGGCTAAGGAAATAGGCCTGTAGTTAGACCTGTCCGAGACATTTCCGGTCTTGTTTTTTACAATGGGGACAACAATGGTATACATGAGATCATCAGGCAGGTAGGAGTGGCTCATGCACAAATTAAATAGTAAAGCCAGCACTCTTGGCAAGTGTATCCCAGCAAACCGCAGGTGCTCAATGCTGAGACCATCATGACCTGGAGGCTTTCCTCTTTTCATAGATTTGATAACTACATCAACATCCTTTGCAGTGAACCTTACATTGATATCTCCAGGTATGGCCCCAGCATCAGACATCAACATCATCTCAGACTGTGCAGAAGTTACAAGCGGCTCAACTCTGAAATGCTGTCGAAATAATCTTGCGATGCCATCTGGCTCGTGCTCACCCTCGACGCTCACGGGACGGCTAGGCTTTAGATTCAATTTGTTCGTTGATTTCCAAAATTTGGAAAAGTTATTATTGGAATGGTGTCGTGCAATTATATCCATTTTAATTTGTTGTTGGTTATTTTGACACCATTTCAATTTCACTTTAAATAAGCGTCTAGACTCAGTCATTTCATTATATAGTCGGCCGGAGTTAGGCCTCCGATGCAACAGCCAGTTCTGATAACATTGCCGAGCCCTACCGTGAGCCTCCCTCACATGTTTATTCCAGCCTATAATGTGCTTGCCCCTACCGGGATTTGAAGCCGCACTACAAGAAGATTCCGCGCCTTGTGCCAGTATACAGACTATATTCCTGTACATATCTTTAATTAAGGATTTATGTATAACACAGTTACATTTTTTACCAGCACAAGTAGCAAATTCCGGTGGGAAATCAATAAGCCGCAAATTTGCGTGACAATAGTTATGATATATTTCAACTTGACTGGCCTGCCTTTCACCCCATATTACATTATTTCTAAATACATTAGATGTCACAATTTTAGGTTTTATTAAATTTAAATTGCATGTTAATAGCAACGGGTAGTGATCAGACCAGTAGGTGTCATATAATATGGTCACATCATCGATGGTTGCACGCGCAGCGGTAGTGACCACACAGTGATCGAGCCACCGTCGGCATCCGTGCGCCTCGCTAACAAAAGTGTGTGAATCGTTAGGTAATAAATCAAGATCAACACATGTCCATGATTGTTCCGCGCAAAAGTCTAGGAGTTGCATTGCAAATGACTCACCCGGGTGCGCGTTAAAGTCCCCCAACACAAACACAGATTCAACATCACTAACTTCAATTATGGAGTTTATTTCGCCTAGACACTCCGTAAACTCGATCAAATTGTCTTTTGAGTCCGTAGGCATATACACAGATATGATTAACATAGAACGCTCAATTATCTCAATCCTAACAGCTGCTATACGATCACTGTTACACTCTAACACTGACACTGAGGGAAACACCGACTTCCTCCACAGCACTGCTACACCTCCGTATGGGCGGCCACGGAGAACACCGGCCGAGGTGTCCACGGCAGACTTGCCCGTGTACGCAAACTTGTCACTGATGCTGTCCAGGAATGGGATATCATGCGGCAACAGCCACGTCTCCTGAAGTGCCACAATGTCAGCTGTTTCACATATTTTCCTTACACATTCAACAGATCTTATGATATTTTTGCAGTTAAATGTTACGAGTTTAGTATTACTACTCATACGGCTGGTTAGACTACACACAGATCAATTATTCAGCACTCTTAATACCTTTATTACTTCTTGCTCTGAAGTTAACAAAGCGACGGTATGCGACGCCTTCTGGCCAAAAATCATCATTCAGGAAAGTTTCCAGTTTATGTTTTGGTACCAGTATTTTGTACGCATCATATGATTTAGGTAACTTCATATTCATTTTTTCCAGGTGTACAGTAACATCAGTTTTAGTTGCAATATAACTGATTATGTCACACACAGGTACGTCCTTCGCAACATTGTAAATATAGATAGGAATTTTGATGTCTGCAGCTTTGAAGTTCGTATTCGTGCTTGAAACTGCCTTTCCCCTACTAGCAATAAAGCGATTCCTTAGACGTTTTCTCTGTACCAAGGTCCATTCTTTATCTTCCTTTGGTATTTTCCAGTCACCATTGCATACAATATCAGCTAAAGATTTCTTGTTGCCGAGGCCGTCATAGTGTACGTTCGGAGCGGCCGTGTGTCCCGACTCGCTAGATACGTCGATAGTAGCTAATTGCGGATGACTCACCAACTCGGGCTCATCGCCGGCCACAGTAAGACGAATTCTGTTATCATTAGCGCAACCACTATTTTGTTGAGTACCCTCATGTTCGGAACATGGTTGAGCCATATCCCGATAGCTCATATCTACACGTACATCGCTAGTATTTTTGCATGGTGTGTCATGTTGTGTTTCCAAGTATTCGAGTCCCTTTGGGCCGCTGCAGTAATCGTCGAGACTATCCAATAAAAAGCCTCCTCTTTTGATGTTGACATTACTGGCGGTACTTCTAAAATTATTCACTATAGATGCCTTTTTTAGGTTTTCAAGATCAGATTTCACAGTTTTCAGGGTTTCCTTAGTGGCATACAGTTCTTTCATCTGATTCATGTCCTGCTGCATACGCATCAAGTCCTTTAAAATCCGAGTGACGTCAACGTGATCAAAAAGCACTGGCGGCAGTTTCTGTAGGTCACGGGCCACAAAAACCGGTAATACCTCAGGATTGGACTCCTTGAGCATGCAGATGATGTCATCTATTTCACGGAGCTTCTTTCCATCCCTCCTCCTTATCTTCTTGCGCTTCTCCGTGGGTAAAGATTCGCAAAGAAGATTTTTAGCACTGTGAATCTCCTCGTCAGAAAAAGCGCTCACACAAATATGACTAATACTCTCCTCGTTCATCACATCGATTTTATTGCATACAAAAACTAGAACCTCGTTGATAACTATATTACAACTCGAATTTTAACAACTTAAGAGGCCATGGCTGGTCTCACGCGTCCGTATGACAGCGCGAGCGCGTCCCGACTGTATTAATTTCTGTTTACTTTTTAACTTTTATTTTCGCTTGAGTATAGATTTCGATATTTTTTGTTGGTATATTGCCGTGTGCCAGCCGACATATAGCAAATACTTTTTTTTTTTTTTTGCGTAATGTAAATTATTTTTCGTAAGTACTATTGTATAGTGTTATAAATTATGCCTATAATTGTATATGTTTGTTGACTATTTATAATAATATCTATGAACTCGTAAGATTAAATGTAGTTGTATTGACTTCATGTGATTGGTCGAGACTTTGACAGTTCTCGACCAATCATAAGCAAGTAAAATGGTGGGAAGTGTGCAGACATTTTGAGTGGTATACTCGGCACTCTTGGGCATTCGTATCGGGACATCTGTGCTAGTCACTTGCATTGTACACTAGATAGTAACTTTAGTAATAAAGGTGATTTTCAATCTCTAAAGAGTGTTTTTATATTCCAAGTCCTTACTTCTGAGTATTGAACCAGTACGGTTCACATCTCAGAAGTGGGATAAACAGCCTAGTGCCCACAAAAGGATTGAAGACACGCTTAAGTATTTGGCGTACCGAGAAAACGTAAGTGTATTTTATTTTAATTGTGCTGCCTACCCTCATTAGTCATATTATTGCAATTTACAATATCAATGTGAAAAAAAAAAATAGACTACAGGTTTATCACTATTACGTATTTTTTCTTGTCTTATTTTAATTACTTCAGAATGAACTGTATTTACCGTAACGGAGACATTCCGGAGGTTTATATGGTTGGTCATGCATGTTAATCTTGCCAGGGTACTCCCTGGAGATGAACATGTTTGATATTTCTGTTTGTAATTTAAGAATGAACTGTATTTACCGTAACGGAGACATTCCGGAGGTTTATATGGTTGGTCATGCATGTTAATCTTGCCAGGGTACTCCCTGGAGATGAACATGTTTGATATTTCTGTTTGTAATTCGAAAGACTGAGCTGTATTTACCGTAACGGAGACATTCCGGAGGTTTATATGGTTAGTCATGCATGTTTATCGTGCCAGGGTACTCCCTGGGGATGAACATGTTTGATGGTCTATAATAAAGTATGTAGAAATAAATAAACATCTTGTTTACAAGTTTAGTATATTTAGGGTTTATTAACTCGGTGTTTTTTTTAATTATTTATTACATGTTGAGGCCGAGAGAGAGAGCATGGATGAACATGGGTCTAGTTCTCGAAGAGAACGTGATGGACCTAGACGAATCCCTCGCAAGTCATTGACGCCGCCACTTCGATGTCGTGATGCAACTCGAAGCCGCAGCCAGCGTCGAGGGCATACGCGTTCACCTGAAGAAAATTGTGGCAGCCGAAACCATCGGTCGCGGTCCAGGCGATCGAAAGGAAGACAATCGCTACCGACGATTAGGCTGTCTTCTTCCCGACCACACTGTTCAAGAAAGGCAAGTCGTCGTGCTAAGCGCTCCAGGACCCCGTCGCGCACTCCAGGGCGGCACGAGACCTGCCACGCAGAACTCGGGCATTCACCTAGGAGCAGAACTTCTCGCCTTCGTACACCATCCCGTGAAGAAACACATCGTGAGCGTGAGTTGAATAATAATCTGTTTATTGAGAACTTTATTACTGCACTTAAGGGTATGAATAATACAAGCGATCGCGATAGGTATCCTGTTTTAAATAATGTAATTCCTGATTTTGACCCTTTATGTAAGGAACAAACGGTTGATACGTGGCTTCATAAGGTTGATGAATGTGCACAGATCTATGGTTGGAACGATAAACAAGTAGTCCACTACGCCCTACCGAAATTAACAGGGGTAGCTAAATCCTGGTATCAGGGTCTACCCTCACTACTATTTTCTTGGCCGGAGTGGAAGTTAAAGCTGAAGGAATCTTTTCCAACTAGGGATAATTATGCAGACTTACTAACTGAAATGCTGAATAAAAAGGTTCGTTATGGGGAGTCGTTAGAAATATATTATTATACTAAAATGAATCTTCTAAATCGTTGCGAAATATCAGGAAAACGTGCAGTTGATTGTATCATAGCAGGTATAGAAGATCGTGGTGTTAGGTTGGGAGCACAAGGAGCTGAATTTACGGAACCGGAAATGCTTCTTAAATTTTTAAAGACAATAAAAATAAGTCAAGATAGGTCCACAAACGAGCAGCAGAAGGTTAAGGATAGAGATAGGCGATCACAAAATAACATATTTACCGGTAATAAAGTAGAACACGGTTCCCGGAAGTCAACCGGATCTAGTATGGTCTGCTACAATTGTAAAGAACCCGGTCACCCATTCTTTCGTTGCCCAAAACCGAGGATTCAATGTTCTAAATGTAATTTACTAGGACATAAAGACACTGAGTGCCCTGGGACCAAGCAAAGTACCAACGATAAACCAAAAGCAATATTGAAAGTAGAAAACACAGGCGATTCAAGTGCCAAGTATAGAATACCTATTAAAATGAATGGGTTGTTTTCAGAATGTCTCGTAGATTTGGGAAGCGAGGGTACTTTGGTTCGTCTCAGCGAAGCTCAGCGTTTAGGACTAGACTGGAAGGTAGGAGAAGTGCCACTATTAAGAGGAATAGGTAACGTGCCATATAAACCCCTTGGCAAGGCTAACGTCATGATCGAAGTACAGGGTGTAATAGAAAATCACGTGGAGATATTGGTAGTAGATGATTGTTTAATAAATTTCCCTATACTACTAGGCCACACTTTCACCGAAAGACCCTCGGTCAAAATAGTAAAGACAGAATCTGACGTCATTTTCCAGCGGGTTAGTGAGCAGTCCGTCTTGATTTCTCCACTTTTATGTATGAAGGAGACGCGCATAGGGCGCGGCGAATTAAAGGCGATCCCAGTTAGTTCGTGTAATTCTTTCTCGGGAAAAATTTACGTGAATGGAACCGTGCGCAATATTGAAGGTTACGAACATTACTTGTTGCCCGGCGAGTATCAATTAACACACGGCGCGGGTAGGATTCTCGTTCGGAATATCGGTGACAACCATCTAGTTATAGAAAAGGGTAATCTTATAACTAGGAGCCACACGTTAACCGAGAGCCTAAACGTTCAAAAATTAGATTTTAGTGATCAGTCATCCATAGATGAAGCACCAATCAGCTGCGGAGGAAATTTAACAAAGTTTCAAAAAGAGTCATTAAAGGTCTTGTTAGATAAATATAAATATTGCTTTTCCAATAGTTTAAAAGGCCTTGGATTTACAAAGGCAACTGAAATGGTGATTCAATTAGATGATCCCGATCCTGTCGTTTACCGCCCATACCGGTTGTCCTTTACCGAACGCCAGCTAGTTCAAGATATGATCAAGGAAATGTTGGAAAGCGGCATTATAAGGGAGTCTAACAGTTCGTACGCAAGTCCTATAGTACTAGTTAACAAAAAGTCTGGGGAGAAGAGGTTATGTGTGGACTACCGTGCACTAAATAGTAAGACAAAGAAAGAACACTACCCTCTCCCTCGTATCGAGGATCAGTTAGACTTATTATCAGGTAGTTCACTATTTGTTACCCTCGACTTAGCGTCCGGGTACTATCAGATTCCAATAGCCGAAGGTTCTCGAGATAAGACAGCTTTTGTAACCCCTCAGGGTCAATACGAGTACAACAGAATGCCTTTTGGGCTAGTAAACGCACCATCGGTATTCCAGCGTACAATGAATAAGATCATCCACAATTCACCTGCTTCGTCGTACGCATTGGTCTACATGGATGATATTCTGATCCCTGCCAAGTCATTTGATGAGGGGATGGTACGTTTGGAGGAGGTGTTGCGTTTACTGGCACAAAATGGCCTTACTCTCAAAATGAATAAATGTAATTTCTTTTATGACAAAATAGAGTACCTGGGGTACGAAGTTAGTTCAGAGGGTGTTAGACCAGGGCCGCTTAAAACAGACGCTATATCCAAATTCCCTACGCCGACAAATGTTCACGAGGTTAGAAGGTTCTTAGGCCTTGCTAGCTTCTTCAGGAGGTTTGTCGCGGGATTCGCTTTAATAGCACGTCCTCTGACTAGTCTGTTGAAGAAGGACTCTTCTTGGAGTTGGGGTAGTAAAGAACTGGAATCGTTTGAAAAACTAAAGGAGATTTTAGTACAAAGACCAGTCCTGGGACTTTATGACCCAAGTGCACTAACTCAACTCCACACTGACGCTAGCAAGTACGGGGTAGCCGGCATTTTAATGCAACAGGACAGATCTGGGGTGTTCAAACCTATTGCTTATTATAGCAGGCAAACTAGTCCGGATGAACAAAAACTACACTCCTTCGAGTTAGAGACCCTCGCTATTATTGCCTCATTAAATAGGTTCAGGCATTACTTACTTGGTATTAGATTCACCATAGTTACGGACTGCAACGCTTTGCGTACTACTCTGAGTAAACGCGACTTAATCCCACGAATTGCTCGCTGGTGGCTGCAGTTTTTAGAATACGACTGTTCAATAGAATACCGCCCTGGCGACAAAATGGCACACGTAGATGCCCTTAGCAGGGGTGCTATAGGCGGTATTCCAGACGTTGATCACGTGTTAGACATACTTTCGATAGGTACTGACGATTGGCTAGCAACGGTGCAACAGACTGACGAAGATATTAAGAATATCGCGAATGTTTTAGGCGATTCCAAATGTAAAGATGCCATTGACATATTCAAAAATTACAAGCTTGTAAATGGACGGGTATATCGTATAATTGACGAAAATACTATTCGTTGGGTTGTTCCGAGTGGCACCAGATGGCAATTAATGAAAGCCAATCATGATGATGTGGGACACTTTGGGTTTGACAAAACTTTGGCACGCTTGCAAGCTACTTATTGGTTTCCAAAGATGAGAAGGTTTGTAAAAAAGTACGTCTCTGCTTGCCTTCAGTGCGCACATCACAAGTTGCCAGGTGGTTCCAGGCCCGGTGAACTACACCCCATTCCTAAAGCTATTATACCATTCCATACCATACATGCGGATCATCTCGGTCCTTTTATCCGCACCAAGCGTGGCAATACATTCATCCTAGTTATCATAGACGCGTTTACTAAATTTGTTGACGTCACCGCTGTGCGAAATACCAAATCGTCCACAAGCATTAGGGTATTGAGAGAGCATTTTAGTTACTTCGGCGTGCCAACCCGTTTGATTACGGATCAAGGGACAAGTTTCACTAGTAGACAGTTTAAAACGTTTATTCAATCATGTGGTATAAAACACGTACTTAATGCCGTTGCCACACCCCGAGCGAATGGCCAAGTGGAACGGTACAACCGCACCATTTTGGCAGCGCTCGGGGCAATGAACCACGATAAACCAAATGGTTTATGGGACGAACATTTACCTAACATACAGTTGGGTATCAATACCACTGTACATGCCACCACCAAAAAGACTCCAGCGGAGCTTCTTTTCGGGCGAAATCTAACCAATCCATCTGAAGGTCTGTTAAACGACGTAATAAACGAAGTTACGTCCGAGGTCGGGGAGAGTCTGGACGATGTTAGGGCTACAGCCGGTGAGCTTATTAGGATACAACAGGACAAGGACAAAGAGCGGTATGATAGGTACAGAAAAATGGGAATGCGTTTCAAAGAAGGTGATTTGGTTAGAGTAGTAAGAGCTGTGACGGGAATAGAGGGGCAATCTAAGAAGCTCGAACCTAAGTGTAAAGGCCCTTACAGAATTAAGAAGGTGCTCCCCAACGATAGGTTTGTGGTCGAGGACACACCCCTCACAAGGACTAGTAAGAGGTACGAGGCTGTGGTAGCCATTGATAAAATATTCCCATGGATCTGTTTTAACGAACCCGTATCAACCGATTGTGAATCCAAGCCTAAAGATTGTGAATCTGAATGTGAAGGGTTGTAATTAGATGTATGGTCAATTCATTGGTGTTAATAAAGATGAATATTGTACATAGAACTAAATAAGCAGGTAGATAAGAACACCGAATTAGATCTTTTGCTATCAATTACATTGTGTATTTCTATCATGAACATTTAAAGAACTGTGAGATGTCGATGTCACAATAAAAGTAATGCTAATGTGCTTTTAAGTTTCGGTGATTAATGTCATGTATCATCTAAATTATTCCATGTACTAATGGCTGAAATATTTTCTGGTCAACGTAATGGACTAGTAAATACCGATTCATTGGTTAGAGTCACGTACTAATGAGTTGGTGAGGGGTATCAGGTAAAGGATGCCTCCCATTTTAGCAATTGGTGCATTAGTAGGTATATCTACTGGTCAAGGTCATGGACCAATACATACACCTACTGCAGATATAGATTACGTTAGGCGTGTCAGGTAACCGACACCCTTAAAGGTTATAAGCGTTTTATTAATCAAGGTCATGGATTAATAAATAAAGTTATTGTTTTGACTAAAATTAATTTAGGAGTAAATCTATTGTAAAACAATTGAACTTAAGATATGATTAATTAAAGACGAATGAGATAATTTATGTTCTGATAGCTATAGATTACGTTAGGCGTGTCAGGTAACCGACACCCTTAAAGGTTATAAGCGTTTTATTAATCAAGGTCATGGATTAATAAATGAAGTTATTGTTTTGACTAAAATTAATTCAGGAGTAAATCTATTGTAAAACAATTGAACTTAAGATATGATTAATTAAAGACGAATGAGATAATTTATGTTCTATGTTACATTTATAATTTAAATATGATGTATGTAATGTTACAACGAGGGACTCGTTGGAAGTCTGATGGCCGAGCTGTTATAAATTATGCCTATAATTGTATATGTTTGTTGACTATTTATAATAATATCTATGAACTCGTAAGATTAAATGTAGTTGTATTGACTTCATGTGATTGGTCGAGACTTTGACAGTTCTCGACCAATCATAAGCAAGTAAAATGGTGGGAAGTGTGCAGACATTTTGAGTGGTATACTCGGCACTCTTGGGCATTCGTATCGGGACATCTGTGCTAGTCACTTGCATTGTACACTAGATATCAACTTTAGTAATAAAGGTGATTTTCAATCTCTAAAGAGTGTTTTTATATTCCAAGTCCTTACTTCTGAGTATTGAACCAGTACGGTTCACAATAGAATCAAGTTTTTCTAACTGAACAGACAGCTGTGCTGCCTTGTGTAATTTTGACGTTTGAAAAGTGCTGATTCTCAGCCTAGTTTGAATAAATGACTTTTGAATTTGGCATTGCTTATTATTTGACGAGACTCGCATCGGAACGATCGCGCTGTATCGCTACTTTTCACTTTGGTGGCCTTCTCTCGCATTTTTTAGAAACGAATATTTCATTTCTCATTCTTATAGTGCATTTTCATCACGGATTTTTCGATACGTTACTTTTATTTATGATTGTAAGATATTGTGAAGTTGTAAGCTGCAACATAGCTCTCTTGGTATTTTAAGCACCAGACTTTTGTACCAATAAGTTTTTACTGCTTATAAGCTGCCGAAAGTAATGTTGTTTAAAATGAAAGTGTATCTTTTCTCTGAAATCTTTTCATAAAAGTAAAACAGACAGTAAGTATAACTTTACTATTAAGAGAAACTTCTGACAAGGATAACCAAATGATGAACATTTTAAAAGAAAATCACTATCATTTTAATCATCCTAAAACGTGTAAACCAATCCCACATAAGATACTAGCAAGTCTCAGTTTTCAAACAAAAAAGGGCTCGGAAAGTCGGCACTTTGCCTAAACCAATGAAAAAATAGACAAGTCAGACTCGGTAGTTTTGGCTCCGAAGCAGATGCCTGTCGAAAGAGAAACTCAAAATTGATTGTGGTTTAAAAAACCCGTTATCATGAACTTTTAGTATAGATTTAATGAGCGTACTTGGTTCATTATTATTTTTTGTCTTTTATCTGCCCGCTTTGCAAAAACAATAGCAGATAAATATAAATGCTACAACAGCTATTAAAGTTTAGTGGGATTATTTATTTTTATTGTCTATAGCCAGTTTGAAGTGGGAGTGGGCCGGCCATGTCCCATAAATGCACCCGGAAGATTGACGAAGATCGTCACTCACTTGACGCCTGAGGGAGGACATCGCCGTCGACTTAGACCGCGGCGAAGGCAGTTGTGTAGGTGATCTAGGTACGTACAAGTTTTACATGGTTTTACGACAGATATTCCACCACATCTAGGTTCCCTGAAAGTGCTAGGGGTGTAAATTCAAACGCACGTCTGTCTTGAAATTTCTACGTCCCGTGGTTTGTCGATATCGTAAAACAAGTTTACATTTTTACGGCTGCTATCTTGACTATAGTTGTTATAAAAAACTCTTAACTTCAGGACTGGCTGGTAAAGATAAACACTTGGTCTAATAGTGTCAGTATATAAGCAAGACTTGCCAAGGTAGTACTTTTTAAAATTCCTACTTAAAAGTTTATTTTAATTTAAACATAGTCCGGCTAGTAGGTAAGTAGATAGATAGAGAATAGGGTAGGGTAGCTACACTGTCGGAACTAATTCATGACCATCATTTTCAATTGAATGCTTACAAGCACAAAAAAGTCTGTCTTGCAAGAGAAAACTGAAGGTAGGACACGATGGAAACGCTGAGAATATTACGTTAATAGTTATAATGGAAAGATGATTTTGTATTTTCATGTACCAGGAAAGTTATTAGGAAAGAATATAGAAATAGCAGATAGATATCGTACGTTGTTGGGCGATTCTTCGAAAAACAGTTTTGACGTGTTTTTGACAGAACACCTTTAAATAATTTCAAATGTTAACATCCTTTTCAAATATATAAAATAGTAAAATTGCCTATCGATTGGATTTATTAAAACAAGCACTGATTAAGACTGCAGAAAACACTCAAAACTCTGGTGACCCCATGCACGTTTTTGTTAAATTATACTACTTTTTGCAATTAATTTTGGACAATGTACTAAAACATGTAAGTTGTATCGATATTTGAATATCTGTTCTTGGTTCCTGTGAAAATAATACAACTTTTATGGAATAAAACAAACACATACAATACATATAATTTTATTTGATTCATGTTTTCCTTATCAACTAATGATTATTTTTACATTTATTGACGATTAGTATTGACGTTGTAGTGCGAAATGTATGTATTACCAGATCTAAGGTATACAATACCATGTAAGTCGGATATATCGGTCGCTTCGGGTAGTACCGTTACTGTTCCATTTTCCCACGTTATAACTATTCCAGCATCCCGGCACGTCTTTGTTACGTCTCCGTTCTGCCAATAGAAAATAAAACATCAGTATGTTAAACTAGTCTAATACCTACTAACCGCGAACCCAAAATGATGTGAAGAAAATTATATTGCACCAAAACTTGGAAATAGCCGATGCAATGTAAACTCTTATAAGATGCACTTGGACGGGCAATAAATTGCTCAATTCTTGCCAATTGTGAGTAAATATGACTTCTCGACGACACCAAGCAGAATGGAAGTTCATAGTTTTGCCGATGGGATATCCCATTGAGCGCACGGCTTGTAGTAATAATAATTTACTTACTTGGTCTGGAGCCGTTTCAGTGCAAGTTTTTGTGATTGGGCCAGCAGTGACCATCAGCACTCCTGCCATAAAAATTGCTAGAATCATGAACCGGAACATTTCTCGTCTTTGGTTGCTGAAAAAAGAAAAACAATTATTATTGACAGTGTTCCAAGAGCTAAAGGCGCTAAGTGTCAGCGCTAAAAGGATCTTTTTCTGAATTTACACTTGATTTACATTGAAATGAGGGCTGACTATGGGTTGTTGACTGTAACAGGACAGTAAACATTTGTGAAGTCGTTTCCAGCCCTTTCACAGTTGTTTTACGTCTGATTTTGCATCACTGTCAAAATCGCAGTTTAAATCTTTACTGTCGTTAAAATAAGGTTGCTGTTGGATTTCTGACACTGACTAGTCTGTCAAAATCACAGTGATCTTTATTGTCGTTGCAATAAAGTTGCTGTTGGGTTGCACCTGTCAGAGGTAAAATTACTGCGAAAGAACTGTAGCGAATTTGTATCGAGAAAAAACAAAATGGTGGCGTCGAATAGGGAGTAACGCCGTTAGCACCAAAAGATGCTTGTAGCACTCTACAACTTTAATAATTGTTTAATTTCGAGTGTCGCTTCGAATGCGGCAATAATCTCCCAAAGACAAATCACAAAAAACACAAATAATAAGTCTACTCACTTCTGTTTTTCTTTGTACCGCTACTCCCGAAGCCAAGCAAGGAATGAAAACCGTACGCAGTGTGGCCGCTTATATAGGTACCCGATAGTGACGAAATGTGTCGGAATTCTAGTGTTATTCCCGAAACAATATATCTTTTGGGTATTCCCGAAACCAAAAAATAAACAATAACAACATAATAGTACGTAATACTTTAAGTTTATCTAAGCGGCATTGATAACACAAGCACATTTGACCTTACAGACCTGTGCAAATTGCAGAAAAGGAATTCCCAAAACAATTAAAATATTAACATAACATAACATCACGCCTGTATTCCCCAAAGGGTTAGGCAGAGGTGTACCTATAGTACACCCACATTTCGCCAGTTATGTTTGAGTCCCATGGAATAGGGAGCGCGCCTATTGCCATCAACCAGGCACAAATCCGGGAATCGAACCCAGGACCTTATGCTCGGCAGTAGCGAGGCAGGCAATTATAATAATTATTGGTTATGTATTATACTAATTAAGCTACTCCAATGTACCCCCTCCAAGCAACAAACAAGAGTTTTAGAATCAACTACTACATGACACTATATGAGTTCATATAATTGTTTAGTTTATTTGACTGTACTCGTATAAGTCAATTTATTTTTATTTATTGTTGATATAATCTACTCATTACAATGTTGTTTTATGAGTTGTATTGCAATACGTGGTAAGCTAGCAACCGGCAGCAAGTTCGTCATGCTCCCTTAGATGTCACTGCTTGCGATAGCGTCTGGGGTCGGGTTGCCTCCTTCCCTCTAATATGGCGAGGGGGTTAATGGCTGATCTTTGCGTTATGCTCGTGAACGGGTGTTGCTTGTGGTGACTGGTGGTCTCGCTGGCCATGGTTTTGTTATTGTTATTAGTAAGTAACTAGTATTATAACTACTAGTAAAATAGTCCTAGTTTATCATTTGTGACTTCGAGTTACGGCTTTAATAGCTATATATAAACTGGCACGCCTCTTATGCCTGGAGGCTTTCATTCGGGTATTAATTTCTGTTTACTTTTTAACTTTTATTTTCGCTTGAGTATAGATTTCGATATTTTTTGTTGGTATATTGGCGTGTGCCAGCCGACATATAGCAAATACTTTTTTTTTTTTTGCGTAATGTAAATTATTTTTCGTAAGTACTATTGTATAGAATCAAGTTTTTCTAACTGAACAGACAGCTGTGCTGCCTTGTGTAATTTTGACTAGTTTGAATAAATGACTTTTGAATTTGGCATTGCTTATTATTTGAAGGAGACTCGCATCGGAACGATCGCGCTGTATCGCTACTTTTCACTTTGGTGGCCTTCTCTCGCATTTTTTAGAAACGAATATGTCATTTCTCATTCTTATAGTGCATTTTCATCACGGATTTTTCGATACATTACTTTTATTTATGATTGTAAGATATTGTGAAGTTGTAAGCTACAACATAGCTCTCTTGGTAATTTAAGCACCAGACTTTTGTACCAATAAGTTTTTACTGCTTATAAGCTGCCGAAAGTAATGTTGTTTAAAATGAAAGTGTATCTTTTCATAAAAGTAAAACAGACAGTAAGTATAACTTTACTATTAAGAGAAACTTCTGACAAGGATAACCAAATGATGAACATTTTAAAAGAAAATTACTATCATTTTAATCATCCTAAAACGTGTAAACCAATCCCACATAAGATACTAGCAAGTCTCAGTTTTCAAACAAAAAAGGGCTCGGAAAGTCGGCACTTTGCCTAAACCAATGAAAAAATAGACAAGTCAGACTCGGTAGTTTTGGCTCCGAAGCAGATGCCTGTCGAAAGAGAAACTCAAAATTGATTGTGGTTTAAAAAATCCGTTATCATGAACTTTTAGTATAGATTTAATGAGCGTACTTGGTTCATTATTATTTTTTGTCTTTTATCTGCCCGCTTTGCAAAAACAATAGCAGATAAATATAAATGCTACAACAGCTATTAAAGTTTAGTGGGATTATTTATTTTTATTGTCTATAGCCAGTTTGAAGTGGGAGTGGGCCGGCCATGTCCCATAAATGCACCCGGAAGATTGACGAAGATCGTCACTCACTTGACGCCTGAGGGAGGACATCGCCGTCGACTTAGACCGCGGCGAAGGTAGTTGTGTAGGTGATCTAGGTACGTACAAGTTTTACACGGTTTTACGACAGATATTCCACCACATCTAGGTTCCCTGAAAGTGCTAGGGGTGTAAATTCAAACGCACGTCTGTCGTGAAATTTCTACGTCCCGTGGGTTGTCGATATCGTAAAACAAGTTCACATTTTACGGCTGCTATCTTGACTATAGTTGTTATAAAAAACTCTTAACTTCAGTAGTGCTATTCTGTAACCATCTCACCGTGAAAACTTAGGTGAAGTGAGCTCGGAGTGAGCTGTCAGTCCCTAGCAGCAGGTGGAATGACAGCTCACTCCACGCTCACTTCACCCAAGTTTTCACCGTGAGATTTTTACAGAATAGATCGGCAGGACTGGCTGGTAAAGATAAACACTTGGTCTAATAGTGTCAGTATATAAGCAAGACTTGCCAAGGTAGTACTTTTTAAAATTCCTACTTAAAAGTTTATTTTAATTTAAACATAGTCCGGCTAGTAGGTAAGTAGATAGATAGAGAATAGGGTAGGGTAGCTACACTTGTTGGACCCTGTAGAGTCAACAGTTTTTCTTGGAATCACTATTGACGGTAAATTACAATGGGGCCCACACATAGAAAAATTGTCAGGAAAGCATAGTTCGGCCGCTTATGCTGTTAAAAAAATTAGACAGATAACTGACGTAGATACAGCCAGAATTGTTTATTTTAGTTATTTTCATAGTCTTATGTCTTATGGGATTCTTCTCTGGGGAACCTGTGCGGACATTCATACTATCTTTGTTCTACAGAAAAGGGCTGTTCGAGCCATTTACAACCTAGGTCCAAGGGATTCCCTTCGAGAAAAATTCAGAGAAATAAACATCCTGACTGTACCCTCACAATATATTTTTGAACACAAAAATATGTACACAAAAATATATCAAATTTTAAGAAAATGACCGATATTCATAGTTTAAATACCAGGAATAAACACAACCTTGCTGTACATCGCACACGTCTCCACAGAGTAGGCAACTCGTTCATGGGTCAATGTATACGCTTTTACAACAAACTTCCCATTGATATTCGAAACTTACCCATTAAACGATTTAAAAGCTGTATAAAAACCAAACTTTGTAAAAAAGGGTACTATAAAATTTCAGATTATTTAGAAGATAAAAAAGCGTGGGATTGAGCTGCTCGCTCTGCTAAGCTTTGTGATAAAACTATAAAATTTGACATTTTAATTATTATGTAAATCATTAAAAATACCTACCAGTTTTTTATATACATATTGACATTGTTGAAATTTATATACAAAATAACATGATTACTTTGTAAAGTATTATATTGTTTTAATTATTGTGAATGTGAGGACTATGTGGATATTTTATTTTTATTGTTTTTCCTTTCTTTAATTTTTTCTTTCTCAGTTAGTTTAAATGATGGTCTGGCAGTTTGAGTACTTTATGCGACCTACCCAAATGTCCTTTCTTTGGTATTGTTCGTCGAGTTGAGCTCCTTAAGTTCTGAGTTGAGCTCTACGATTACTGACAAATGCTTGCACTGACTGGACAGGTCCACTCAAATCTGTGTGGTTCTTTCCTCAAAAGACCATTTCAGACACTAATCTACATGGTCCTCATATGGCCTGACCAAGATTATGTCTGGACTTTAAAAGAGACTGTGACCTCTGAGTTTGTTTCGGTCTTTCTTCTCAGAGTAGTCAGATAGGAAACGCCGAACTCATCTAGCATTTTCTTCTTATTATTTTTTTAATATGACGTGTAAAAGTGATTGCAATATCCTATTTACAGAATAAACAATTTCATTTCATTTCATTTCACTGTCGGAACTAATTCATGACCATCATTTTCAATTGAATGCTTACAAGCACAAAAAAGTCTGTCTTGCAAGAGAAAACTGAAGGTAGGACACGATGGAAACGCTGAGAATATTACGTTAATAGTTATAATGAAAAGATGATTTTGTATTTTCATGTACCAGGAAAGTTATTAGGAAAGAATATAGAAATAGCAGATAGATATCGTACGTTGTTGGGCGATTCTTCGAAAAACAGTTTTGACAGAACACCTTTAAATAATTTCAAATGTTAACATCCTTTTCAAATATATAAAATAGTAAAATTGCCTATCGATTGGATTTATTAAAACAAGCACTGATTAAGACTGCAGAAAACACTCAAAACTCTGGTGACCCCATGCACGTTTTTGTTAAATTATACTACTTTTTGCAATTAATTTTGGACAATGTACTAAAACATGTAAGTTGTATCGATATTTGAATATCTGTTCTTGGTTCCTGTGAAAATAATACAACTTTTATGGAATAAAACAAACACATACAATACATATAATTTTATTTGATTTATTTATTTATTTATTTAATACTTCAAGCACACAAATGTACAGAGGCGGACTTAATGCCATAGGCATTTTCTACCAGTCAACCTTCGGGTGATGCAGAGACAAACAGTGGTAGGTGCAATAGCGAGAAAAGAAGATTTTTTACATTTAAATATAAAGATATACATATATACCTATTTAAAACTATAAATATAATAAATACACCTAATTATATATAAATATAAGCACAAATAAAACAAACAATGGGAAAACATTACCGTTGTGATGATACTGCCAGCTTCTTGCGAATATGCTCGCGAACTTTCATTCTAAAAGATAATCGGTTGGTCGCCATCCTGATTTCCTGAGGGAGCGCATTCCACAGAGAGATAGACTGAATGAAAAAGGAAGAGTGAATGAAGTCTGTGCGGTGAGTGGGACATTGAAGAAGACGATTGTGAGATGAACGTAGATTTCTATTGTGGTTGGCGCAAATGTACTGAAAGTGGGGGGCCAGATAACTAGGGGAAGAGGGAGAGTTAAGAAATGAAAACAAGGTGGTCAGCGCCCTTTGCTCTCTGCGCTGGCGTATGGGCAACCACCTTAGAAGCGACCGATGCGCAGAAACATGATCATATTTACGCAGATTGAAAACGAATCGAATGCAGTTATTGAGAAGACGGTCAAGTTTGTTGAGGAGATCTGCATTCAGGTCATAGTAGCACACATCACCATAATCGATGATAGGGAAGATTAAGGACTGCACAAGCATTGTCTTCGTACTTGATGGCAATAAATTTTTCAATCGGTATAGAGCCCGCAGCGTTCCAGTAACCTTCTGGCTTACCCTAGCGACTTGAGTACGCCAGTTTAGGGTATTATCAATGTGCAAGCCTAAGTCCTTCACGTCAGTGCTAAAAGGAACGATCGTACCATTGAAGAGAACTGGTGGCAAGGTTGTACCATCCACCTTGCTAATACCGCGAGGACTGCCAATGATGATCGCTTGACACTTCGTAGGGTTTACGGCTACACCAAATCTATCAGCCCAGGTTTTTATGGCTATCAAGTCCCTGTTTAATTTGTCGATAGCGTCAGGTAATTCATCAATCCTTCCCTGACAGTACAACTGCAAGTCATCTGCATACAGATGATACGCACACTGAAGTTCGGAAGTTATAAGATTAATAAAAATAGAAAACAGAAGAGGAGAAAGTATACCGCCTTGAGGAACGCCAGTATCCAAATCACACCAGCATGAAGAAGAATCCCCAACCTGAATAGACTGCTGACGTTCCTGAAGATAAGAGGAGAACCATTCCAGTACTTCGGGAGAGACCATAAGATATGACAAAACGGCTAACAGGATGTCGTGACTGACGGTATTAAAAGCATTCGAGAAATCCACCAAAACTGATTCATGTTTTCCTTATCAACTAATGATTATTTTTACATTTATTGACGATTAGTATTGACGTTGTAGTGAGAAATGTATGTATTACCAGATCTAAGGTATACAATACCATGTAAGTCGGATATATCGGTCGATTCGGGTAGTACCGTTACTGTTCCATTTTCCCACGTTATAACTATTCCAGCATCCCGGCACGTCTTTGTTACGTCTCCGTTCTGCCAATAGAAAATAAAACATCAGTATGTTAAACTAGTCTAATACCTACTAACCGCAAACCCAAAATGATGTGAAGAAAATTATATTGCACCAAAACTTGGAAATAGCCGATGCAATGTAAACTCTTATAAGATGCACTTGGACGGGCAATAAATTGCTCAATTCTTGCCAATTGCGAGTAAATATGACTTCTCGACGACACCAAGCAGAATGGAAGTTCATAGTTTTGCCGATGGGATATCCCATTGAGCACACGGCTTGTAGTAATAATAATTTACTTACTTGGTCTGGAGCCGTTTCAGTGCAAGTTTTTGTGATTGGGCCAGCAGTGACCATCAGCACTCCTGCCATAAAAATTGCTAGAATCATGAACCGGAACATTTCTCGTCTTTGGTTGCTGAAAAAAGAAAAACAATTATTATTGACAGTGTTCCAAGAGCTAAAGGCGCTAAGTGTCAGCGCTAAAAGGATCTTTTTCTGAATTTACACTTGATTTACATTGAAATGAGGGCTGACTATGGGTTGTTGACTGTAACAGGACAGTAAACATTTGTGAAGTCGTTTCCAGCCCTTTCACAGTTGTTTTACGTCTGATTTTGCATCGCTGTCAAAATTGCAGTTTAAATCTTTACTGTCGTTAAAATAAGGTTGCTGTTGGATTTCTGACACTGACTAGTCTGGCAAAATCACAGTGATCTTTATTGTCGTTGCAATAAAGTTGCTGTTGGGTTGCACCTGTCAGAGGTAAAATTACTGCGAAAGAACTGTAGCGAATTTGTATCGAGAAAAAACAAAATGGTGGCGTCGAATAGGGAGTAACGCCGTTAGCACCAAAAGATGCTTGTAGCACTCTACAACTTTAATAATTGTTTAATTTCGAGTGTCGCTTCGAATGCGGCAATAATCTCCCAAAGACAAATCACAAAAAACACAAATAATAAGTCTACTCACTTCTGTTTTTCTTTGTACCGCTACTCCCGAAGCCAAGCAAGGAATGAAAACCGTACGCAGTGTGGCCGCTTATATAGGTACCCGATAGTGACGAAATGTGTCGGAATTCTAGTGTTATTCCCGAAACAATATATCTTTTGGGTATTCCCGAAACCAAAAAATAAACAATAACAACATAATAGTACGTAATACTTTAAGTTTATCTAAGCGGCATTGATAACACAAGCACATTTGACCTTACAGACCTGTGCAATTTGCAGAAAAGGAATTCCCAAAACAATTAAAATATTAACATAACATAACATCACGCCTGTATTCCCCAAAGGGTTAGGCAGAGGTGTACCTATAGTACACCCACATTTCGCCAGTTATGTTTGAGTCCCATGGAATAGGGAGCGCGCCTATTGCCATCAACCAGGCACAAATCCGGGAATCGAACCCAGGACCTTATGCTCGGCAGTAGCGAGGCAGGCAATTGTAACGAGGCAGGCAATTATAATAATTATTGGTTATGTATTATACTAATTAAGCTACTCCAATGTACCCCCTCCAAGCAACAAACAAGAGTTTTAGAATCAACTACTACATGACACTATATGAGTTCATATAATTGTTTAGTTTATTTGACTGTACTCGTATAAGTCAATTTATTTTTATTTATTGTTGATATAATCTACTCATTACAATGTTGTTTTATGAGTTGTATTGCAATACGTGGTAAGCTAGCAACCGGCAGCAAGTTCGTCATGCTCCCTTAGATGTCACTGCTTGCGATAGCGTCTGGGGTCGGGTTGCCTCCTTCCCTCTAATATGGCGAGGGGGTTAATGGCTGATCTTTGCGTTATGCTCGTGAACGGGTGTTGCTTGTGGTGACTGGTGGTCTCGCTGGCCATGGTTTTGTTATTGTTATTAGTAAGTAACTAGTATTATAACTACTAGTAAAATAGTCCTAGTTTATCATTTGTGACTTCGAGTTACGGCTTTAATAGCTATATATAAACTGGCACGCCTCTTATGCCTGGAGGCTTTCATTCGGATATTAATTTCTGTTTACTTTTTAACTTTTATTTTCGCTTGAGTATAGATTTCGCTATTTTTTGTTGGTATATTGGCGTGTGCCAGCCGACATATAGCAAATACTTTTTTTTTTTTGCGTAATGTAAATTATTTTTCGTAAGTACTATTGTATAGAATCAAGTTTTTCTAACTGAACAGACAGCTGTGCTGCCTTGTGTAATTTTGACTAGTTTGAATAAATGACTTTTGAATTTGGCATTGCTTATTATTTGAAGGAGACTCGCATCGGAACGATCGCGCTGTATCGCTACTTTTCACTTTGGTGGCCTTCTCTCGCATTTTTTAGAAACGAATATTTCATTTCTCATTCTTATAGTGCATTTTCATCACGGATTTTTCGATACATTACTTTTATTTATGATTGTAAGATATTGTGAAGTTGTAAGCTGCAACATAGCTGTCTTGGTATTTTAAGCACCAGACTTTTGTACCAATAAGTTTTTACTGCTTATAAGCTGCCGAAAGTAATGTTGTTTAAAATGAAAGTGTATCTTTTCTCTGAAATCTTTTCATAAAAGTAAAACAGACAGTAAGTATAACTTTACTATTAAGAGAAACTTCTGACAAGGATAACCAAATGATGAACATTTTAAAAGAAAATTACTATCATTTTAATCAACCTAAAACGTGTAAACCAAGCCCATATAAGATACTAGCAAGTCTCAGTTTTCAAACAAAAAAGGGCTCGGAAAGTCGGCACTTTGCCTAAACCAATGAAAAAATAGACAAGTCAGACTCGGTGGTTTTGGCTCCGAAGCAGATGCCTGTCGAAAGAGAAACTTAAAATTGATTGTGGTTTAAAAAACCCGTTATCATGAACTTTTAGTATAGATTTAATGAGCGTACTTGGTTCATTATTATTTTTTGTCTTTTATCTGCCCGCTTTGCAAAAACAATAGCAGATAAATATAAATGCTACAACAGCTATTAAAGTTTAGTGGGATTATTTATTTTTATTGTCTATAGCCAGTTTGAAGTGGGAGTGGGCCGGCCATGTCCCATAAATGCACCCGGAAGATTGACGACGATCGTCGGATCGCGACAGTCTGCTATAGTACGCAAATTATCGCGAATATCCGCGCGGTCCGCAATACTTCGTCTCTCTCTGTGTTGTACAGGACACCGTCGGGTCCCTGTACAGGCACAGAGAGGGTCGCCCCGTGCTGCCCGGTGCAACACCAGCATCGTCGTGGACGCGGAGGGCGTAGTAAAGTTTTAAAATGCCGAAACCCGGCACGCGCGGCTCTCTGGGCTGCGATGCCGGGTCCCCGGGAGCCCGTCCGGCGATGAATCGGGCGCTGTCGCTGCCAAATATTGGCGACGCGGCGCTCGGTGCACCGCCGGCCGGCCTCCAGAAGAAGAAGAAGAAGAAGAAGCGACCAGAAGAAGAGGGGGGGGGAAGGGAGCCGCTGTGCCCCCCGGCCCACCGACGACATCGGCGCCTGCGCGCGTTGCGCCCACGCCGTCGTCGGGCCGCCAGCACGCGGTACCCGTCCGTCCCGCCGCGTTCCGCCCGGTGCCCATCCAGGCCCCGGGGCCTATCGCGACCCAAAGCCGCGCACCGCAAGCGCGCGCGCCCGCACCTCTTGCTCGAGCGCCCGCGCCCACATCGCATGCCGCGACCACAACGCGCTCCGCTGCGCCCCGCGTCGCCTACCCCACGCTACCACCCCCGCGCACTCCCGTGCCGACGACACGGGCCCGCGCGCCCCCCGCACGCTCCGCGGCACCGCCGCCGCGGTTCGTGTCACCACCGGCGCCATCTACAGGCGCAATACCGAAGACCGTCCGAGCTGTGCCAGCTTCACGCACCGCCGCCGCCGTCCCCCGCCTCTCGCTGGCGGGACCGGCGATGGCTGAGCAGGAGCGGCCAGTGAGTGCTGGCCCATATTTTAGGCCGGCCACCGCAACGACGCAGGCGCCCGCTTCGCCGGCGCCTCCCCGACTCTCCGCCTGCGACTCACCCGCGATGATGTCGGCATGCTCTTCCCGCGTAGGGTCGAACATGTCACTGACGTCAGTGGGCTCGGCCGCGTCCGGTCGTGGAGACATGTCCCCGGACATGACCTCACGATCCGGGCCCCGCCCTGTCGCGGGCGGATCTCCAGCCGCCGGACTGATGTCGCCGGCGTCTCCCACACCGTCGCTGGGGTTCAACTTCGAGTTTGAGCTCGAGGCAAGGCCCCAGCGACGAAGAAGAAGCTCCGGCGAGGCCGCGTCGGAGGAAGCGAAACGGTACTGCCTAGACCCGCCGCGGCCACAGCGCGAAAGCGCGCCGCGGGGTCGGGGCACACCGATGTCACCCACTTTTGCCGACGCGGCCCGCCGCACACCTCCGCGTTCGCCGAGCCCGGAAATAAGTACGGTAACCACAGGGGCGAGAAATACAAACTCGCCCCCGGCCCCCAATACGATAACCACTCCCCCCCCTGCCGCATCGACTGGCGCCTCAACTACGGCGCCAACAACGAAGCAACAGAAGGGGAAGAAGAAACTGCGCTTCCCTCCGCTGGTGGTAGAGACGCTACCGAACTGGGCCATGCACTTCAGGGCCATTCACGCCAAGCTGGGCCGGCCCCCAAATGCTCGCCCCTACGGGACCGGGGTGAGATTCACCCCGGAGACCGAGGATGAGTATCGGCTGGTCCAGCGCTACCTGACTGGCCTTGAGAAGAGTGCGGGCGTGTCCTGGTTCGCGTACTCACTGCCAGCGGAGAGAAATCTGAAGATCGCCATTCGGGGCCTGCCGGCGGACACGGACCCGAAGGAGATTGAAGAGGAGCTCTGGGCGTTGGGACACCAGCCGGAGTACGTGCGCCACATTAAGGGCGCACAAGGACGACCCGGCTGCGTGTTCCACGCAATCATTAAGAAGACCCCGGACGCAAGAGAGATCTATGGCACCACGACATTCATGTACATGCGTGGTGTCAAGATCGAGGCTTGGCGTGGAAAGCGTGGGCCCGCTCAGTGTCACCGGTGCCAGCGGTTTCGTCACAGCTCGCACCAGTGCCACCGCCCGCTCGCTTGTGTGCGATGCGGCGGCGAGCACGCGGCACGCGACTGCCCCCGCCCGCGGGAGGAGCCGGCCACCTGCGCTAACTGCGGGGGCCCGCACCCCGCGAGCTTCATAAAGTGCCCCGTGTTCGTCAAGGAGACAAGGAACAAGCGAGCGGGCACCGTCGCCATTACGGCTACAAACTCAAGAACAGCGGCCGGGCCACAAACCGTGGCCACAGTAGAGGCTTACGGCCCGACGCTAATGGCGGCGGCGAATGAGCCCACACCAAGAGGAACCCAAGCCTCCTCCTCTTCTCGGCGGAGGAAGAAGAAGCGCGGGGGGAAAGGCAAGAAGCCCCCCCCCCCAGAAAACCAAGAAGATATCCCTGAGGCCGGCCCTGCCACCATCGCGCAGGTTGTCAAGTCTAAGGACGACAATACAGTACTAGTGGACGAACCTACTAGTGGCGCCAACTCGGCGCAGCGGCGGAGCGACGAAGCTAGTAGGTTCGCCCAAAAGCCGCATGGCGCCGCCACCAACGCGGCCAAGACCAAGATGGTGTCGCAGCCAATCACCGCCCGGCAAAACTTCCCGGCGGTGACGCATGGTGGCGCCTCTACCACGCTTAACAACGCAAATACCAAAAATGAATTTACAACCTGCGCGATAAAGCTACTGATGGATTTAATCAGAGCAATAAGGCAGGGCCGAGACATCGAGGCGGTCATCCTCGACGGTTTGGCCACACTGTTGTCGCTTTGTGATGGCTAGACCGTTGAGGATTCTACACTGGAATCCGCGGCCTTAGGGATAAGGTCGCCCCCCTCCGCCATCTCCTTCGGGAACAAAACATCGACGTGGCGCTAATTAGCGAGACACACCTGGGACCCGAAGATAGGGTTAGGTTCCCGGGTTACCATGTCTACCGCAAGGATGAAAGGTCGGCTCAACACAACCGGTACCGTGGTCTGGCGGTACTAGTGAAGCGTAGAGTCGTCCATCAGGAGCTCCCCGTGCCGTCGACTACCAGTTTCTACGCCCTGGGTGTGCAGTTGCACGTCGCCGGCGAGGAAGTAAATATTTATGCGTGCTACAAGCCGCCCGCGACTCGCCTTATCTTGGCTGAGCTGCGGGCGCTAATTAGCACGCATACAAGTGCAGTCATCCTTGCCGGCGACCTTAACTGTAAGCACCCGGCGTGGAACTCGATGAACACAAACAGCGACGGCCGACGACTCTACGCGGACGCGGAAGCCTTCGGGTTTACGGTGTCCGGCCCGGAGACGCCGACACATTATCCGGACGCGGCTACCTACATGCCGGACGTGCTGGACATCGTAGTCCACAGAGGGCTACGCCACCAGATCACGCAGCAAGTTATAGACGACGAGTTACAGTCGGACCACCAACCTGTACTCGTCGTCTTAGCGGAACAGCCGACCCGACTGAAGCCCTTAGCGCCACGTCGATTAATGGACTGGACTAAGTTTACAGAAAGGTTGGAGACCACCACGCCAACTCGACCTATAGTTTCCTCCGCGGACGTAGAGCGAGTGGCGGACGATGTCACTGCTTGCATCCAGAGCGCCTTGGAAGCGGCGACGACGATACAGCCGGAGGGGAGAGTGCTTTTGCCGCCTCTACCGGCTCATATCCAAGCGATGGTAGCCGTGAAAAGGCGCCTTCGCAAGCAGTGGCAAGTAACAAGATGTCCCACAATGAAAAGAGAGCTAAATCGTCTCGCGGAGAGAGTAAAGGCCGAGTTGTCGGCACACGCCGCCGCGGGCTGGGAAGATAGAATAGACGCCGCTGTCGACAGTTGGCCGTCTGTACACCGTCTTTGCCACCAGCTGTCGAACACCCCAGCTCCGGTGCGCCCTCTGCTTAACAGCGACGGGGCGCTTAAGTATGCAGCAGAGGACCGGGCGGAGGTCTTCGCCGAGCACCTGGAGCGTCAGTTCCGCCCAAACCCGACCGCCGACGTCGAGCATGTCGCAGCGGTAGAGCAACACCTCGGAGACTACTTCGCATCGCCGATAGCTCCCGAGGAGGCGCCAATCTTTTTCTCGCCGGGCGCAGTCAGACGCGCCATCCTAAAAACGAAGCCTAGAAAGGCCCCCGGTGCTGACGGTATCACCAACACAGCGCTGCGCCACTTGCCGTTCCGCACAGTAGCGGCACTGGCGCGCCTGTTTACGGGGATACTGCGCACGGGGGTCTTTCCCACATCTTGGAAGGAGAGGCGCGTCATCATGCTGCCCAAGGCGGGAAAGAGCCCGGTGAAGCCGGAGAGCTATCGGCCCATCACTCTGCTGCCGACAGTCTCCAAGGTGTTCGAAGTACTCCTGCTGCGACACCTCGAGCAACACATCGCCCCACGCCCGGAACAGTTCGGGTTTAGGGCGGACCACAGTACGACGCTCCAGTTGTCGAGGGTACTGCACCTTCTGGCAACAGCGCTCAACAAGAAGGAATGCTCGGTGGCAGTATTCCTCGACATGGAGAAGGCCTTCGACCGTGTGTGGCACGACGGTTTGGTTTACAAACTGGCCACCTCCGACGCGCCCCGTCGCGTTGTTAGAGTGGTCTCATCCTTTCTGTCAAACAGGACCTTCAGGGTGGTGGTCGACGGGGCGCTATCCGGCGCCCGCCCGGTTCTGGCAGGTGTGCCGCAGGGCAGCTGTATGTCGCCGGCGTGTTACTCACGTTATACCGACGACATCCCCACCACTACAGAGGCGACGCTCGCGCTGTACGCTGACGACGCCGCGTACATTACAACTTCGCTCAATGCGAAGCACGCGGCGGTCAAGATGCAGCGCGCCCTCGACCTACTCCCCGACTGGCTGTCGAAGTGGCGGCTGTCGGTAAACGTGAGTAAAACGCAGGCGATGATCACCGGATCCGCGCCTGTCCCACCACCCTTGAAACTACAAGGGACCGCCGTCGATTGGTCGCCCCGGGTCAAATACCTGGGTGTGACCATCGACCGCCGCCTCACGATGGGGCCCCACGTCCGCAAGGTCGCCGCACAGGGTAGGGTCGCCCGCAACCTACTCAGACCTGTGCTCTCATCCCGCATCCCGGCGCGCGTCAAGTTGGGCGTGTACAAAACGTACATTCGCCCAATCTTGACGTACGCCGCCCCCGCGTGGTTCGCCCTCACAAAAGAGTCGAGCCGCAAGACGCTCCGCGCGCAACAAAATCTTGCGCTGCGGCCCATTGTCGATGCTCCTCCTTTTGTGAGGAACGACGTACTCCACCGGGATCTCGGGATTGAGAGCCTGGACGAGTTTGTAGGGCGACTCGCGAAGGCGATGTTCGCGCGTGCCGACGCCTCTGCCTGGCCCCATGTCAGGCAGATAGCGCCATTGCACGCGCGCCCGCCCGACGCGAGACCCCTGCCCCGCGACCTGGTAGCGGACGATTGACCCCATCGCACCGATTTGACGCCTCGAGTGAGCAGCATCCAGGTTACACGCAGCTCACTCGAAATAATAAGACTCTACAGATGTACACATACATCTGTTGCGTGGCGTGTTCTAAGTTAATATAGGCATTTCACGTAACTATATACAGACAACCACTACTAAACATATCCTACACAACACGTGCAGGCGCGACGTGGGCCGCGACGCACGTTGACACTGAGCGGTGATACACTACAGTACTAGCCGCTCATACATACATGACTGTTTATCCCTCAATCCGTAAACGGCTAGATCTGTGAGCGGGGCGAGGGTAAACTACATATCTACCTGTAGGAGCGTCGAGTCGGCATCTCTGTCGCTGGTCGTCTTCGTCGGGCCTCCCCCAGGTAACTGGGGGTCTCACCTGGCGGGGACTGACCGCCGAGATGTCGTGAAGAAAGCGACGCTATTGGTTTTAGCGTCGTGGCGCGCCTACAGAAACACTCAGAGCAACCAATCACACAGATGCAGCTTGCTGCATCACAGGCCGCAGGCCGTTTTAGGCCGACCGCAGTGAGGGGCCCGTAGTCGCGGGTCACGGTTTGCCTCCGCGGGCGAGGGGCGACGCCCCGACCCCGTCCGCCACGCCCCCTTGCGGGGGCGTCGCGACGTCTCGAATCCGAAGATCGTCACTCACTTGACGCCTGAGGGAGGACATCGCCGTCGACTTAGACTGCGGCGAAGGTAGTTGTGTAGGTGATCTAGGTACGTACAAGTTTTACATGGTTTTACGACAGATATTCCACCACATCTAGGTTCCCTGAAAGTGCTAGGGGTGTAAATTCAAACGTACGTCTGTCGTGAAATTTCTACGTCCCGTGGGTTGTCGATATCGTGAAACAAGTTCACATTTTACGGCTGCTATCTTGACTATAGTCTGTTGTTATAAAAAACTCTTAACTTCAGGACTGGCTGGTAAAGATAAACACTTGGTCTAATAGTGTCAGTAAATAAGCAAGACTTGCCAAGGTAGTACTTTTTAAAATTCCTACTTAAAAGTTTATTTTAATTTAAAAATAGTCCGGCTAGTAGGTAAGTAGATAGATAGAGAATAGGGTAGGGTAGCTACACTGTCGGAACTAATAATTCATGACCATAATTTTCAATTGAATGCTTACAAGCACCAAAAAGTCTGTCTTGCAAGAGAAAACTGAAGGTAAGACACGATGGAAACGCTGAGAATATTACGTTAATAGTTATAATGGAAAGATAATTTTGAGTTTTCATGTACCAGGAAAGTTATTAGGAAAGAATATAGAAATAGCAGATAGATATCGTACGTTGTTGGGCGATTCTTCGAAAAACAGTTTTGACAGAACACCTTTAAATAATTTCAAATGTTAACATCCTTTTCAAATATATAAAATAGTAAAATTGCCTATCGATTGATTTATTAAAACAAGCACTGATTAAGACTGCAGAAAACACTCAAAACTCTGGTGACCCCATGCACGTTTTTGTTAAATTATACTACTTTTTGCAATTAATTTTGGACAATGTACTAAAACATGTAAGTTGTATCGATATTTGAATATCTGTTCTTGGTTCCTGTGAAAATAATACAACTTTTATGGAATAAAACAAACACATACAATACATATAATTTTATTTGATTCATGTTTTCCTTATCAACTAATGATTATTTTTACATTTATTGACGATTAGTATTGACGTTGTGGTGAGAAATGTATGTATTACCAGATCTAAGGTATACAATACCATGTAAGTCGGATATATCGGTCGATTCGGGTAGTACCGTTACTGTTCCATTTTCCCACGTTATAACTATTCCAGCATCCCGGCACGTCTTTGTTACGTCTCCGTTCTGCCAATAGAAAATAAAACATCAGTATGTTAAACTAGTCTAATACCTACTAACCGCGAACCCAAAATGATGTGAAGAAAATTATATTGCACCAAAACTTGGAAATAGCCGATGCAATGTAAACTCTTATAAGATGCACTTGGACGGGCAATAAATTGCTCAATTCTTGCCAATTGTGAGTAAATATGACTTCTCGACGACACCAAGCAGAATGGAAGTTCATAGATATCCCATTGAGCGCACGGCTTGTAGTAATAATAATTTACTTACTTGGTCTGGAGCCGTTTCAGTGCAAGTTTTTGTGATTGGGCCAGCAGTGACCATCAGCACTCCTGCCATAAAAATTGCTAGAATCATGAACCGGAACATTTCTCGTCTTTGGTTGCTGAAAAAAGAAAAACAATTATTATTGACAGTGTTCCAAGAGCTAAAGGCGCTAAGTGTCAGCGCTAAAAGGATCTTTTTCTGAATTTACACTTGATTTACTTTGAAATGAGGGCTGACTATGGGTTGTTGACTGTAACAGGACAGTAAACATTTGTGAAGTCGTTTCCAGCCCTTTCACAGTTGTTTTACGTCTGATTTTGCATCACTGTCAAAATTGCAGTTTAAATCTTTACTGTCGTTAAAATAAGGTTGCTGTTGGATTTCTGACACTGACTAGTCTGGCAAAATCACAGTGATCTTTATTGTCGTTGCAATAAAGTTGCTGTTGGGTTGCACCTGTCAGAGGTAAAATTACTGCGAAAGAACTGTAGCGAATTTGTATCGAGAAAAAACAAAATGGTGGCGTCGAATAGGGAGTAACGCCGTTAGCACCAAAAGATGCTTGTAGCACTCTACAACTTTAATAATTGTTTAATTTCGAGTGTCGCTTCGAATGCGGCAATAATCTCCCAAAGACAAATCACAAAAAACACAAATAATAAGTCTACTCACTTCTGTTTTTCTTTGTACCGCTACTCCCGAAGCCAAGCAAGGAATGAAAACCGTACGCAGTGTGGCCGCTTATATAGGTACCCGATAGTGACGAAATGTGTCGGAATTCTAGTGTTATTCCCGAAACAATATATCTTTTGGGTATTCCCGACACCAAAAAATAATAAACAATAACAACATAATAGTACGTAATACTTTAAGTTTATCTAAGCGGCATTGATAACACAAGCACATTTGACCTTACAGACCTGTGCAGATTGCAGAAAAGGAATTCCCAAAACAATTAAAATATTAACATAACATAACATCACGCCTGTATTCCCCAAAGGGTTAGGCAGAGGTGTACCTATAGTACACCCACATTTCGCCAGTTATGTTTGAGTCCCATGGAATAGGGAGCGCGCCTATTGCTATCAACCAGGCACAAATCCGGGAATCGAACCCAGGACCTTATGCTCGGCAGTAGTGAGGCAGGCAATTATAATAATTATTGGTTATGTATTATACTAATTAAGCTACTCCAATGTACCCCCTCCAAGCAACAAACAAGAGTTTTAGAATCAACTACTACATGACACTATATGAGTTCATATAATTGTTTAGTTTATTTGACTGTACTCGTATAAGTCAATTTATTTTTATTTATTGTTGATATAATCTACTCATTACAATGTTGTTTTATGAGTTGTATTGCAATACGTGGTAAGCTAGCAACCGGCAGCAAGTTCGTCATGCTCCCTTAGATGTCACTGCTTGCGATAGCGTCTGGGGTCGGGTTGCCTCCTTCCCTCTAATATGGCGAGGGGGTTAATGGCTGATCTTTGCGTTATGCTCGTGAACGGGTGTTGCTTGTGGTGACTGGTGGTCTCGCTGGCCATGGTTTTGTTATTGTTATTAGTAAGTAACTAGTATTATAACTACTAGTAAAATAGTCCTAGTTTATCATTTGTGACTTCGAGTTACGGCTTTAATAGCTATATATAAACTGGCACGCCTCTTATGCCTGGAGGCTTTCATTCGGGTATTAATAATAATAATAATAAATTTTATTTCAGAATTACTTCCATATTTGTTAGTAACAATGTTCTTAACCTAGTATTAGTAAATCATAATAAATTAATAATAAAATTAACAATAAATTAGGCGCTTGCTCTCGCGTGTAGGCCTATCAAGTGCGCTGTTAGTGCGGAGTCCCATCTGTCAGCGCACGCGGTCAGGATGGCGCTGGGGCCGCAACGTACCCGCGCCATTAAAGACGCACTTCGCTTTCTTATGACAGCGTGAAAGCCGTCCACGCGCGCCTCCGCGAACATACCACTCGCGCTGCAGTACCGCGGCAACCCCATCAGCACCCTAAACGCGTTATTATACTGTACACGCAGGGCGTCGTATGTCCTCCGCGTGTATTTGGCCCACAAACTGCACGTGTAAAAGGTCTGGCAGAAAGCTCTAAATAATGTGACCTTCACTTGTTCCGTACACCGTGCGAATCTGCGAGCCAATATATTACAGCGATCAGACAACGCCCTGCGTTCCCTATCCACATCCATATCATCTTTTAGGTCATCGGTGACCCAGTGGCCCAGATACTTGAAATGAGTGACTTGGTTTAATGGTGTACCATAGAGTGAGACGGGAGGTACCACTGTGACCTCTTTTCTAGGTGCTTTAAAAACCATAACCTCACTCTTTTTTACATTGTATCTGAGCCCATGAGCCTCCGCGTACTCTTCACAAATACGGAGTAACTTGCGCAACGCACCGATTGAAGGGCTGAGCAGCACCATGTCATCCGCGTAACTGATGTTATTTACACAAACACCGTCTATATGACACCCGATGCCAGCGCTGCTCAGCCTTCCAATCAGGCGATCCATATATAAATTAAATAACTTCGGTGAGGTCAACCCCCCCTGCCGCACCCCACACTCCAACTTGTACTCATCCGACTTACTAGCCGCCCACCTAACAGTATTTTTCTGATTTTTGTACCAGTACTTAAATATAGATATGATTTCAGGGGGTAGACTAGTGTCTTGACACAGTTTTGTCCATAGCAGGTCATACGAGACCAAGTCGAATGCCCTGGACAGGTCCAGGAAACACGCGTATACTGGTGTTTTACGCGCGGTATAGTATTGCACAGTCTGCTTGAGGCACAAAATCGCACTTTCAGTTGATAGACCAGTTCGAAAGCCGAACTGACCATCGTGCAGTTTTATGTGTTTTGTTAAATGGCCGTCAAGCAAACTGTCCATTACCTTCGCTATAACCGTGGCTAAGGAAATAGGCCTGTAGTTAGACCTGTCCGAGACATTTCCGGTCTTGTTTTTTACAATGGGGACAACAATGGTATACATGAGATCATCAGGCAGGTAGGAGTGGCTCATGCACAAATTAAATAGTAAAGCCAGCACTCTTGGCAAGTGTATCCCAGCAAACCGCAGGTGCTCAATGCTGAGACCATCATGACCTGGAGACTTTCCTCTTTTCATAGATTTGATAACTACATCAACATCCTTTGCAGTGAACCTTACATTGATATCTCCAGGTATGGCCCCAGCATCAGACATCAACATCATCTCAGACTGTGCAGAAGTTACAAGCGGCTCAACTCTGAAATGCTGTCGAAATAATCTTGCGATGCCATCTGGCTCGTGCTCACCCTCGACGCTCACGGGACGGCTAGGCTTTAGATTCAATTTGTTCGTTGATTTCCAAAATTTGGAAAAGTTATTATTGGAATGGTGTCGTGCAATTATATCCATTTTAATTTGTTGTTGGTTATTTTGACACCATTTCAATTTCACTTTAAATAAGCGTCTAGACTCAGTCATTTCATTATATAGTCGGCCGGAGTTAGGCCTCCGATGCAACAGCCAGTTCTGATAACATTGCCGAGCCCTACCGTGAGCCTCCCTCACATGTTTATTCCAGCCTATAATGTGCTTGCCCCTACCGGGATTTGAAGCCGCACTACAAGAAGATTCCGCGCCTTGTGCCAGTATACAGACTATATTCCTGTACATATCTTTAATTAAGGATTTATGTATAACACAGTTACATTTTTTACCAGCACAAGTAGCAAATTCCGGTGGGAAATCAATAAGCCGCAAATTTGCGTGACAATAGTTATGATATATTTCAACTTGACTGGCCTGCCTTTCACCCCATATTACATTATTTCTAAATACATTAGATGTCACAATTTTAGGTTTTATTAAATTTAAATTGCATGTTAATAGCAACGGGTAGTGATCAGACCAGTAGGTGTCATATAATATGGTCACATCATCGATGGTTGCACGCGCAGCGGTAGTGACCACACAGTGATCGAGCCACCGTCGGCATCCGTGCGCCTCGCTAACAAAAGTGTGTGAATCGTTAGGTAATAAATCAAGATCAACACATGTCCATGATTGTTCCGCGCAAAAGTCTAGGAGTTGCATTGCAAATGACTCACCCGGGTGCGCGTTAAAGTCCCCCAACACAAACACAGATTCAACATCACTAACTTCAATTATGGAGTTTATTTCGCCTAGACACTCCGTAAACTCGATCAAATTGTCTTTTGAGTCCGTAGGCATATACACAGATATGATTAACATAGAACGCTCATGTATCTCAATCCTAACAGCTGCTATACGATCACTGTTACACTCTAACACTGACACTGAGGGAAACACCGACTTCCTCCACAGCACTGCTACACCTCCGTATGGGCGGCCACGGAGAACACCGGCCGAGGTGTCCACGGCAGACTTGCCCGTGTACGCAAACTTGTCACTGATGCTGTCCAGGAATGGGATATCATGCGGCAACAGCCACGTCTCCTGAAGTGCCACAATGTCAGCTGTTTCACATATTTTCCTTACACATTCAACAGATCTTATGATATTTTTGCAGTTAAATGTTACGAGTTTAGTATTACTACTCATACGGCTGGTTAGACTACACACAGATCAATTATTCAGCACTCTTAATACCTTTATTACTTCTTGCTCTGAAGTTAACAAAGCGACGGTATGCGACGCCTTCTGGCCAAAAATCATCATTCAGGAAAGTTTCCAGTTTATGTTTTGGTACCAGTATTTTGTACGCATCATATGATTTAGGTAACTTCATATTCATTTTTTCCAGGTGTACAGTAACATCAGTTTTAGTTGCAATATAACTGATTATGTCACACACAGGTACGTCCTTCGCAACATTGTAAATATAGATAGGAATTTTGATGTCTGCAGCTTTGAAGTTCGTATTCGTGCTTGAAACTGCCTTTCCCCTACTAGCAATAAAGCGATTCCTTAGACGTTTTCTCTGTACCAAGGTCCATTCTTTATCTTCCTTTGGTATTTTCCAGTCACCATTGCATACAATATCAGCTAAAGATTTCTTGTTGCCGAGGCCGTCATAGTGTACGTTCGGAGCGGCCGTGTGTCCCGACTCGCTAGATACGTCGATAGTAGCTAATTGCGGATGACTCACCAACTCGGGCTCATCGCCGGCCACAGTAAGACGAATTCTGTTATCATTAGCGCAACCACTATTTTGTTGAGTACCCTCATGTTCGGAACATGGTTGAGCCATATCCCGATAGCTCATATCTACACGTACATCGCTAGTATTTTTGCATGGTGTGTCATGTTGTGTTTCCAAGTATTCGAGTCCCTTTGGGCCGCTGCAGTAATCGTCGAGACTATCCAATAAAAAGCCTCCTCTTTTGATGTTGACATTACTGGCGGTACTTCTAAAATTATTCACTATAGATGCCTTTTTTAGGTTTTCAAGATCAGATTTCACAGTTTTCAGGGTTTCCTTAGTGGCATACAGTTCTTTCATCTGATTCATGTCCTGCTGCATACGCATCAAGTCCTTTAAAATCCGAGTGACGTCAACGTGATCAAAAAGCACTGGCGGCAGTTTCTGTAGGTCACGGGCCACAAAAACCGGTAATACCTCAGGATTGGACTCCTTGAGCATGCAGATGATGTCATCTATTTCACGGAGCTTCTTTCCATCCCTCCTCCTTATCTTCTTGCGCTTCTCCGTGGGTAAAGATTCGCAAAGAAGATTTTTAGCACTGTGAATCTCCTCGTCAGAAAAAGCGCTCACACAAATATGACTAATACTCTCCTCGTTCATCACATCGATTTTATTGCATACAAAAACTAGAACCTCGTTGATAACTATATTACAACTCGAATTTTAACAACTTAAGAGGCCATGGCTGGTCTCACGCGTCCGTATGACAGCGCGAGCGCGTCCCGACTGTATTAATTTCTGTTTACTTTTTAACTTTTATTTTCGCTTGAGTATAGATTTCGATATTTTTTGTTGGTATATTGCCGTGTGCCAGCCGACATATAGCAAATACTTTTTTTTTTTTTTTGCGTAATGTAAATTATTTTTCGTAAGTACTATTGTATAGAATCAAGTTTTTCTAACTGAACAGACAGCTGTGCTGCCTTGTGTAATTTTGACGTTCGAAAAGTGCTGATTCTCAGCCTAGTTTGAATAAATGACTTTTGAATTTGGCATTGCTTATTATTTGACGAGACTCGCATCGGAACGATCGCGCTGTATCGCTACTTTTCACTTTGGTGGCCTTCTCTCGCATTTTTTAGAAACGAATATTTCATTTCTCATTCTTATAGTGCATTTTCATCACGGATTTTTCGATACGTTACTTTTATTTATGATTGTAAGATATTGTGAAGTTGTAAGCTGCAACATAGCTCTCTTGGTATTTTAAGCTAAGACTTTTGTACCAATAAGTTTTTACTGCTTATAAGCTGCCGAAAGTAATGTTGTTTAAAATGAAAGTGTATCTTTTCTCTGAAATCTTTTCATAAAAGTAAAACAGACAGTAAGTATAACTTTACTATTAAGAGAAACTTCTGACAAGGATAACCAAATGATGAACATTTTAAAAGAAAATTACTATCATTTTAATCATCCTAAAACGTGTAAACCAATCCCACATAAGATACTAGCAAGTCTCAGTTTTCAAACAAAAAAGGGCTCGGAAAGTCGGCACTTTGCCTAAACCAATGAAAAAATAGACAAGTCAGACTCGGTAGTTTTGGCTCCGAAGCAGATGCCTGTCGAAAGAGAAACTCAAAATTGATTGTGGTTTAAAAAACCCGTTATCATGAACTTTTAGTATAGATTTAATGAGCGTACTTGGTTCATTATTATTTTTTGTCTTTTATCTGCCCGCTTTGCAAAAACAATAGCAGATAAATATAAATGCTACAACAGCTATTAAAGTTTAGTGGGATTATTTATTTTTATTGTCTATAGCCAGTTTGAAGTGGGAGTGGGCCGGCCATGTCCCATAAATGCACCCGGAAGATTGACGAAGATCGTCACTCACCTTGACGCCTGAGGGAGGACATCGCCGTCGACTTAGACCGCGGCGAAGGCAGTTGTGTAGGTGATCTAGGTACGTACAAGTTTTACATGGTTTTACGACAGATATTCCACCACATCTAGGTTCCCTGAAAGTGCTAGGGGTGTAAATTCAAACGCACGTCTGTCTTGAAATTTCTACGTCCCGTGGTTTGTCGATATCGTAAAACAAGTTTACATTTTTACGGCTGCTATCTTGACTATAGTTGTTATAAAAAACTCTTAACTTCAGGACTGGCTGGTAAAGATAAACACTTGGTCTAATAGTGTCAGTATATAAGCAAGACTTGCCAAGGTAGTACTTTTTAAAATTCCTACTTAAAAGTTTATTTTAATTTAAACATAGTCCGGCTAGTAGGTAAGTAGATAGATAGAGAATAGGGTAGGGTAGCTACACTGTCGGAACTAATTCATGACCATCATTTTCAATTGAATGCTTACAAGCACAAAAAAGTCTGTCTTGCAAGAGAAAACTGAAGGTAGGACACGATGGAAACGCTGAGAATATTACGTTAATAGTTATAATGGAAAGATGATTTTGTATTTTCATGTACCAGGAAAGTTATTAGGAAAGAATATAGAAATAGCAGATAGATATCGTACGTTGTTGGGCGATTCTTCGAAAAACAGTTTTGACGTGTTTTTGACAGAACACCTTTAAATAATTTCAAATGTTAACATGCTTTTCAAATATATAAAATAGTAAAATTGCCTATCGATTGGATTTATTAAAACAAGCACTGATTAAGACTGCAGAAAACACTCAAAACTCTGGTGACCCCATGCACGTTTTTGTTAAATTATACTACTTTTTGCAATTAATTTTGGACAATGTACTAAAACATGTAAGTTGTATCGATATTTGAATATCTGTTCTTGGTTCCTGTGAAAATAATACAACTTTTATGGAATAAAACAAACACATACAATACATATAATTTTATTTGATTCATGTTTTCGTTATCAACTAATGATTATTTTTACATTTATTGACGATTAGTATTGACGTTGTGGTGAGAAATGTATGTATTACCAGATCTAAGGTATACAATACCATGTAAGTCGGATATATCGGTCGATTCGGGTAGTACCGTTACTGTTCCATTTTCCCACGTTATAACTATTCCAGCATCCCGGCACGTCTTTGTTACGTCTCCGTTCTGCCAATAGAAAATAAAACATCAGTATGTTAAACTAGTCTAATACCTACTAACCGCGAACCCAAAATGATGTGAAGAAAATTATATTGCACCAAAACTTGGAAATAGCCGATGCAATGTAAACTCTTATAAGATGCACTTGGACGGGCAATAAATTGCTCAATTCTTGCCAATTGTGAGTAAATATGACTTCTCGACGACACCAAGCAGAATGGAAGTTCATAGATATCCCATTGAGCGCACGGCTTGTAGTAATAATAATTTACTTACTTGGTCTGGAGCCGTTTCAGTGCAAGTTTTTGTGATTGGGCCAGCAGTGACCATCAGCACTCCTGCCATAAAAATTGCTAGAATCATGAACCGGAACATTTCTCGTCTTTGGTTGCTGAAAAAAGAAAAACAATTATTATTGACAGTGTTCCAAGAGCTAAAGGCGCTAAGTGTCAGCGCTAAAAGGATCTTTTTCTGAATTTACACTTGATTTACTTTGAAATGAGGGCTGACTATGGGTTGTTGACTGTAACAGGACAGTAAACATTTGTGAAGTCGTTTCCAGCCCTTTCACAGTTGTTTTACGTCTGATTTTGCATCACTGTCAAAATTGCAGTTTAAATCTTTACTGTCGTTAAAATAAGGTTGCTGTTGGATTTCTGACACTGACTAGTCTGGCAAAATCACAGTGATCTTTATTGTCGTTGCAATAAAGTTGCTGTTGGGTTGCACCTGTCAGAGGTAAAATTACTGCGAAAGAACTGTAGCGAATTTGTATCGAGAAAAAACAAAATGGTGGCGTCGAATAGGGAGTAACGCCGTTAGCACCAAAAGATGCTTGTAGCACTCTACAACTTTAATAATTGTTTAATTTCGAGTGTCGCTTCGAATGCGGCAATAATCTCCCAAAGACAAATCACAAAAAACACAAATAATAAGTCTACTCACTTCTGTTTTTCTTTGTACCGCTACTCCCGAAGCCAAGCAAGGAATGAAAACCGTACGCAGTGTGGCCGCTTATATAGGTACCCGATAGTGACGAAATGTGTCGGAATTCTAGTGTTATTCCCGAAACAATATATCTTTTGGGTATTCCCGACACTAAAAAATAATAAACAATAACAACATAATAGTACGTAATACTTTAAGTTTATCTAAGCGGCATTGATAACACAAGCACATTTGACCTTACAGACCTGTGCAGATTGCAGAAAAGGAATTCCCAAAACAATTAAAATATTAACATAACATAACATCACGCCTGTATTCCCCAAAGGGTTAGGCAGAGGTGTACCTATAGTACACCCACATTTCGCCAGTTATGTTTGAGTCCCATGGAATAGGGAGCGCGCCTATTGCTATCAACCAGGCACAAATCCGGGAATCGAACCCAGGACCTTATGCTCGGCAGTAGTGAGGCAGGCAATTATAATAATTATTGGTTATGTATTATACTAATTAAGCTACTCCAATGTACCCCCTCCAAGCAACAAACAAGAGTTTTAGAATCAACTACTACATGACACTATATGAGTTCATATAATTGTTTAGTTTATTTGACTGTACTCGTATAAGTCAATTTATTTTTATTTATTGTTGATATAATCTACTCATTACAATGTTGTTTTATGAGTTGTATTGCAATACGTGGTAAGCTAGCAACCGGCAGCAAGTTCGTCATGCTCCCTTAGATGTCACTGCTTGCGATAGCGTCTGGGGTCGGGTTGCCTCCTTCCCTCTAATATGGCGAGGGGGTTAATGGCTGATCTTTGCGTTATGCTCGTGAACGGGTGTTGCTTGTGGTGACTGGTGGTCTCGCTGGCCATGGTTTTGTTATTGTTATTAGTAAGTAACTAGTATTATAACTACTAGTAAAATAGTCCTAGTTTATCATTTGTGACTTCGAGTTACGGCTTTAATAGCTATATATAAACTGGCACGCCTCTTATGCCTGGAGGCTTTCATTCGGGTATTAATAATAATAATAATAAATTTTATTTCAGAATTACTTCCATATTTGTTAGTAACAATGTTCTTAACCTAGTATTAGTAAATCATAATAAATTAATAATAAAATTAACAATAAATTAGGCGCTTGCTCTCGCGTGTAGGCCTATCAAGTGCGCTGTTAGTGCGGAGTCCCATCTGTCAGCGCACGCGGTCAGGATGGCGCTGGGGCCGCAACGTACCCGCGCCATTAAAGACGCACTTCGCTTTCTTATGACAGCGTGAAAGCCGTCCACGCGCGCCTCCGCGAACATACCACTCGCGCTGCAGTACCGCGGCAACCCCATCAGCACCCTAAACGCGTTATTATACTGTACACGCAGGGCGTCGTATGTCCTCCGCGTGTATTTGGCCCACAAACTGCACGTGTAAAAGGTCTGGCAGAAAGCTCTAAATAATGTGACCTTCACTTGTTCCGTACACCGTGCGAATCTGCGAGCCAATATATTACAGCGATCAGACAACGCCCTGCGTTCCCTATCCACATCCATATCATCTTTTAGGTCATCGGTGACCCAGTGGCCCAGATACTTGAAATGAGTGACTTGGTTTAATGGTGTACCATAGAGTGAGACGGGAGGTACCACTGTGACCTCTTTTCTAGGTGCTTTAAAAACCATAACCTCACTCTTTTTTACATTGTATCTGAGCCCATGAGCCTCCGCGTACTCTTCACAAATACGGAGTAACTTGCGCAACGCACCGATTGAAGGGCTGAGCAGCACCATGTCATCCGCGTAACTGATGTTATTTACACAAACACCGTCTATATGACACCCGATGCCAGCGCTGCTCAGCCTTCCAATCAGGCGATCCATATATAAATTAAATAACTTCGGTGAGGTCAACCCCCCCTGCCGCACCCCACACTCCAACTTGTACTCATCCGACTTACTAGCCGCCCACCTAACAGTATTTTTCTGATTTTTGTACCAGTACTTAAATATAGATATGATTTCAGGGGGTAGACTAGTGTCTTGACACAGTTTTGTCCATAGCAGGTCATACGAGACCAAGTCGAATGCCCTGGACAGGTCCAGGAAACACGCGTATACTGGTGTTTTACGCGCGGTATAGTATTGCACAGTCTGCTTGAGGCACAAAATCGCACTTTCAGTTGATAGACCAGTTCGAAAGCCGAACTGACCATCGTGCAGTTTTATGTGTTTTGTTAAATGGCCGTCAAGCAAACTGTCCATTACCTTCGCTATAACCGTGGCTAAGGAAATAGGCCTGTAGTTAGACCTGTCCGAGACATTTCCGGTCTTGTTTTTTACAATGGGGACAACAATGGTATACATGAGATCATCAGGCAGGTAGGAGTGGCTCATGCACAAATTAAATAGTAAAGCCAGCACTCTTGGCAAGTGTATCCCAGCAAACCGCAGGTGCTCAATGCTGAGACCATCATGACCTGGAGACTTTCCTCTTTTCAAAGATTTGATAACTACATCAACATCCTTTGCAGTGAACCTTACATTGATATCTCCAGGTATGGCCCCAGCATCAGACATCAACATCATCTCAGACTGTGCAGAAGTTACAAGCGGCTCAACTCTGAAATGCTGTCGAAATAATCTTGCGATGCCATCTGGCTCGTGCTCACCCTCGACGCTCACGGGACGGCTAGGCTTTAGATTCAATTTGTTCGTTGATTTCCAAAATTTGGAAAAGTTATTATTGGAATGGTGTCGTGCAATTATATCCATTTTAATTTGTTGTTGGTTATTTTGACACCATTTCAATTTCACTTTAAATAAGCGTCTAGACTCAGTCATTTCATTATATAGTCGGCCGGAGTTAGGCCTCCGATGCAACAGCCAGTTCTGATAACATTGCCGAGCCCTACCGTGAGCCTCCCTCACATGTTTATTCCAGCCTATAATGTGCTTGCCCCTACCGGGATTTGAAGCCGCACTACAAGAAGATTCCGCGCCTTGTGCCAGTATACAGACTATATTCCTGTACATATCTTTAATTAAGGATTTATGTATAACACAGTTACATTTTTTACCAGCACAAGTAGCAAATTCCGGTGGGAAATCAATAAGCCGCAAATTTGCGTGACAATAGTTATGATATATTTCAACTTGACTGGCCTGCCTTTCACCCCATATTACATTATTTCTAAATACATTAGATGTCACAATTTTAGGTTTTATTAAATTTAAATTGCATGTTAATAGCAACGGGTAGTGATCAGACCAGTAGGTGTCATATAATATGGTCACATCATCGATGGTTGCACGCGCAGCGGTAGTGACCACACAGTGATCGAGCCACCGTCGGCATCCGTGCGCCTCGCTAACAAAAGTGTGTGAATCGTTAGGTAATAAATCAAGATCAACACATGTCCATGATTGTTCCGCGCAAAAGTCTAGGAGTTGCATTGCAAATGACTCACCCGGGTGCGCGTTAAAGTCCCCCAACACAAACACAGATTCAACATCACTAACTTCAATTATGGAGTTTATTTCGCCTAGACACTCCGTAAACTCGATCAAATTGTCTTTTGAGTCCGTAGGCATATACACAGATATGATTAACATAGAACGCTCATGTATCTCAATCCTAACAGCTGCTATACGATCACTGTTACACTCTAACACTGACACTGAGGGAAACACCGACTTCCTCCACAGCACTGCTACACCTCCGTATGGGCGGCCACGGAGAACACCGGCCGAGGTGTCCACGGCAGACTTGCCCGTGTACGCAAACTTGTCACTGATGCTGTCCAGGAATGGGATATCATGCGGCAACAGCCACGTCTCCTGAAGTGCCACAATGTCAGCTGTTTCACATATTTTCCTTACACATTCAACAGATCTTATGATATTTTTGCAGTTAAATGTTACGAGTTTAGTATTACTACTCATACGGCTGGTTAGACTACACACAGATCAATTATTCAGCACTCTTAATACCTTTATTACTTCTTGCTCTGAAGTTAACAAAGCGACGGTATGCGACGCCTTCTGGCCAAAAATCATCATTCAGGAAAGTTTCCAGTTTATGTTTTGGTACCAGTATTTTGTACGCATCATATGATTTAGGTAACTTCATATTCATTTTTTCCAGGTGTACAGTAACATCAGTTTTAGTTGCAATATAACTGATTATGTCACACACAGGTACGTCCTTCGCAACATTGTAAATATAGATAGGAATTTTGATGTCTGCAGCTTTGAAGTTCGTATTCGTGCTTGAAACTGCCTTTCCCCTACTAGCAATAAAGCGATTCCTTAGACGTTTTCTCTGTACCAAGGTCCATTCTTTATCTTCCTTTGGTATTTTCCAGTCACCATTGCATACAATATCAGCTAAAGATTTCTTGTTGCCGAGGCCGTCATAGTGTACGTTCGGAGCGGCCGTGTGTCCCGACTCGCTAGATACGTCGATAGTAGCTAATTGCGGATGACTCACCAACTCGGGCTCATCGCCGGCCACAGTAAGACGAATTCTGTTATCATTAGCGCAACCACTATTTTGTTGAGTACCCTCATGTTCGGAACATGGTTGAGCCATATCCCGATAGCTCATATCTACACGTACATCGCTAGTATTTTTGCATGGTGTGTCATGTTGTGTTTCCAAGTATTCGAGTCCCTTTGGGCCGCTGCAGTAATCGTCGAGACTATCCAATAAAAAGCCTCCTCTTTTGATGTTGACATTACTGGCGGTACTTCTAAAATTATTCACTATAGATGCCTTTTTTAGGTTTTCAAGATCAGATTTCACAGTTTTCAGGGTTTCCTTAGTGGCATACAGTTCTTTCATCTGATTCATGTCCTGCTGCATACGCATCAAGTCCTTTAAAATCCGAGTGACGTCAACGTGATCAAAAAGCACTGGCGGCAGTTTCTGTAGGTCACGGGCCACAAAAACCGGTAATACCTCAGGATTGGACTCCTTGAGCATGCAGATGATGTCATCTATTTCACGGAGCTTCTTTCCATCCCTCCTCCTTATCTTCTTGCGCTTCTCCGTGGGTAAAGATTCGCAAAGAAGATTTTTAGCACTGTGAATCTCCTCGTCAGAAAAAGCGCTCACACAAATATGACTAATACTCTCCTCGTTCATCACATCGATTTTATTGCATACAAAAACTAGAACCTCGTTGATAACTATATTACAACTCGAATTTTAACAACTTAAGAGGCCATGGCTGGTCTCACGCGTCCGTATGACAGCGCGAGCGCGTCCCGACTGTATTAATTTCTGTTTACTTTTTAACTTTTATTTTCGCTTGAGTATAGATTTCGATATTTTTTGTTGGTATATTGCCGTGTGCCAGCCGACATATAGCAAATACTTTTTTTTTTTTTTTGCGTAATGTAAATTATTTTTCGTAAGTACTATTGTATAGAATCAAGTTTTTCTAACTGAACAGACAGCTGTGCTGCCTTGTGTAATTTTGACGTTCGAAAAGTGCTGATTCTCAGCCTAGTTTGAATAAATGACTTTTGAATTTGGCATTGCTTATTATTTGACGAGACTCGCATCGGAACGATCGCGCTGTATCGCTACTTTTCACTTTGGTGGCCTTCTCTCGCATTTTTTAGAAACGAATATTTCATTTCTCATTCTTATAGTGCATTTTCATCACGGATTTTTCGATACGTTACTTTTATTTATGATTGTAAGATATTGTGAAGTTGTAAGCTGCAACATAGCTCTCTTGGTATTTTAAGCTAAGACTTTTGTACCAATAAGTTTTTACTGCTTATAAGCTGCCGAAAGTAATGTTGTTTAAAATGAAAGTGTATCTTTTCTCTGAAATCTTTTCATAAAAGTAAAACAGACAGTAAGTATAACTTTACTATTAAGAGAAACTTCTGACAAGGATAACCAAATGATGAACATTTTAAAAGAAAATTACTATCATTTTAATCATCCTAAAACGTGTAAACCAATCCCACATAAGATACTAGCAAGTCTCAGTTTTCAAACAAAAAAGGGCTCGGAAAGTCGGCACTTTGCCTAAACCAATGAAAAAATAGACAAGTCAGACTCGGTAGTTTTGGCTCCGAAGCAGATGCCTGTCGAAAGAGAAACTCAAAATTGATTGTGGTTTAAAAAACCCGTTATCATGAACTTTTAGTATAGATTTAATGAGCGTACTTGGTTCATTATTATTTTTTGTCTTTTATCTGCCCGCTTTGCAAAAACAATAGCAGATAAATATAAATGCTACAACAGCTATTAAAGTTTAGTGGGATTATTTATTTTTATTGTCTATAGCCAGTTTGAAGTGGGAGTGGGCCGGCCATGTCCCATAAATGCACCCGGAAGATTGACGAAGATCGTCACTCACTTGACGCCTGAGGGAGGACATCGCCGTCGACTTAGACCGCGGCGAAGGCAGTTGTGTAGGTGATCTAGGTACGTACAAGTTTTACATGGTTTTACGACAGATATTCCACCACATCTAGGTTCCCTGAAAGTGCTAGGGGTGTAAATTCAAACGCACGTCTGTCTTGAAATTTCTACGTCCCGTGGTTTGTCGATATCGTAAAACAAGTTTACATTTTTACGGCTGCTATTTTGACTATAGTTGTTATAAAAAACTCTTAACTTCAGGACTGGCTGGTAAAGATAAACACTTGGTCTAATAGTGTCAGTATATAAGCAAGACTTGCCAAGGTAGTACTTTTTAAAATTCCTACTTAAAAGTTTATTTTAATTTAAACATAGTCCGGCTAGTAGGTAAGTAGATAGATAGAGAATAGGGTAGGGTAGCTACACTGTCGGAACTAATTCATGACCATCATTTTCAATTGAATGCTTACAAGCACAAAAAAGTCTGTCTTGCAAGAGAAAACTGAAGGTAGGACACGATGGAAACGCTGAGAATATTACGTTAATAGTTATAATGGAAAGATGATTTTGTATTTTCATGTACCAGGAAAGTTATTAGGAAAGAATATAGAAATAGCAGATAGATATCGTACGTTGTTGGGCGATTCTTCGAAAAACAGTTTTGACGTGTTTTTGACAGAACACCTTTAAATAATTTCAAATGTTAACATGCTTTTCAAATATATAAAATAGTAAAATTGCCTATCGATTGGATTTATTAAAACAAGCACTGATTAAGACTGCAGAAAACACTCAAAACTCTGGTGACCCCATGCACGTTTTTGTTAAATTATACTACTTTTTGCAATTAATTTTGGACAATGTACTAAAACATGTAAGTTGTATCGATATTTGAATATCTGTTCTTGGTTCCTGTGAAAATAATACAACTTTTATGGAATAAAACAAACACATACAATACATATAATTTTATTTGATTCATGTTTTCCTTATCAACTAATGATTATTTTTACATTTATTGACGATTAGTATTGACGTTGTAGTGAGAAATGTATGTATTACCAGATCTAAGGTATACAATACCATGTAAGTCGGATATATCGGTCGATTCGGGTAGTACCGTTACTGTTCCATTTTCCCACGTTATAACTATTCCAGCATCCCGGCACGTCTTTGTTACGTCTCCGTTCTGCCAATAGAAAATAAAACATCAGTATGTTAAACTAGTCTAATACCTACTAACCGCGAACCCAAAATGATGTGAAGAAAATTATATTGCACCAAAACTTGGAAATAGCCGATGCAATGTAAACTCTTATAAGATGCACTTGGACGGGCAATAAATTGCTCAATTCTTGCCAATTGTGAGTAAATATGACTTCTCGACGACACCAAGCAGAATGGAAGTTCATAGATATCCCATTGAGCGCACGGCTTGTAGTAATAATAATTTACTTACTTGGTCTGGAGCCGTTTCAGTGCAAGTTTTTGTGATTGGGCCAGCAGTGACCATCAGCACTCCTGCCATAAAAATTGCTAGAATCATGAACCGGAACATTTCTCGTCTTTGGTTGCTGAAAAAAGAAAAACAATTATTATTGACAGTGTTCCAAGAGCTAAAGGCGCTAAGTGTCAGCGCTAAAAGGATCTTTTTCTGAATTTACACTTGATTTACTTTGAAATGAGGGCTGACTATGGGTTGTTGACTGTAACAGGACAGTAAACATTTGTGAAGTCGTTTCCAGCCCTTTCACAGTTGTTTTACGTCTGATTTTGCATCACTGTCAAAATTGCAGTTTAAATCTTTACTGTCGTTAAAATAAGGTTGCTGTTGGATTTCTGACACTGACTAGTCTGGCAAAATCACAGTGATCTTTATTGTCGTTGCAATAAAGTTGCTGTTGGGTTGCACCTGTCAGAGGTAAAATTACTGCGAAAGAACTGTAGCGAATTTGTATCGAGAAAAAACAAAATGGTGGCGTCGAATAGGGAGTAACGCCGTTAGCACCAAAAGATGCTTGTAGCACTCTACAACTTTAATAATTGTTTAATTTCGAGTGTCGCTTCGAATGCGGCAATAATCTCCCAAAGACAAATCACAAAAAACACAAATAATAAGTCTACTCACTTCTGTTTTTCTTTGTACCGCTACTCCCGAAGCCAAGCAAGGAATGAAAACCGTACGCAGTGTGGCCGCTTATATAGGTACCCGATAGTGACGAAATGTGTCGGAATTCTAGTGTTATTCCCGAAACAATATATCTTTTGGGTATTCCCGACACCAAAAAATAAACAATAACAACATAATAGTACGTAATACTTTAAGTTTATCTAAGCGGCATTGATAACACAAGCACATTTGACCTTACAGACCTGTGCAATTTGCAGAAAAGGAATTCCCAAAACAATTAAAATATTAACATAACATAACATCACGCCTGTATTCCCCAAAGGGTTAGGCAGAGGTGTACCTATAGTACACCCACATTTCGCCAGTTATGTTTGAGTCCCATGGAATAGGGAGCGCGCCTATTGCCATCAACCAGGCACAAATCCGGGAATCGAACCCAGGACCTTATGCTCGGCAGTAGCGAGGCAGGCAATTATAATAATTATTGGTTATGTATTATACTAATTAAGCTACTCCAATGTACCCCCTCCAAGCAACAAACAAGAGTTTTAGAATCAACTACTACATGACACTATATGAGTTCATATAATTGTTTAGTTTATTTGACTGTACTCGTATAAGTCAATTTATTTTTATTTATTGTTGATATAATCTACTCATTACAATGTTGTTTTATGAGTTGTATTGCAATACGTGGTAAGCTAGCAACCGGCAGCAAGTTCGTCACGCTCCCTTAGATGTCACTGCTTGCGATAGCGTCTGGGGTCGGGTTGCCTCCTTCCCTCTAATATGGCGAGGGGGTTAATGGCTGATCTTTGCGTTATGCTCGTGAACGGGTGTTGCTTGTGGTGACTGGTGGTCTCGCTGGCCATGGTTTTGTTATTGTTATTAGTAAGTAACTAGTATTATAACTACTAGTAAAATAGTCCTAGTTTATCATTTGTGACTTCGAGTTACGGCTTTAATAGCTATATATAAACTGGCACGCCTCTTATGCCTGGAGGCTTTCATTCGGGTATTAATAATAATAATAATAAATTTTATTTCAGAATTACTTCCATATTTGTTAGTAACAATGTTCTTAACCTAGTATTAGTAAATCATAATAAATTAATAATAAAATTAACAATAAATTAGGCGCTTGCTCTCGCGTGTAGGCCTATCAAGTGCGCTGTTAGTGCGGAGTCCCATCTGTCAGCGCACGCGGTCAGGATGGCGCTGGGGCCGCAACGTACCCGCGCCATTAAAGACGCACTTCGCTTTCTTATGACAGCGTGAAAGCCGTCCACGCGCGCCTCCGCGAACATACCACTCGCGCTGCAGTACCGCGGCAACCCCATCAGCACCCTAAACGCGTTATTATACTGTACACGCAGGGCGTCGTATGTCCTCCGCGTGTATTTGGCCCACAAACTGCACGTGTAAAAGGTCTGGCAGAAAGCTCTAAATAATGTGACCTTCACTTGTTCCGTACACCGTGCGAATCTGCGAGCCAATATATTACAGCGATCAGACAACGCCCTGCGTTCCCTATCCACATCCATATCATCTTTTAGGTCATCGGTGACCCAGTGGCCCAGATACTTGAAATGAGTGACTTGGTTTAATGGTGTACCATAGAGTGAGACGGGAGGTACCACTGTGACCTCTTTTCTAGGTGCTTTAAAAACCATAACCTCACTCTTTTTTACATTGTATCTGAGCCCATGAGCCTCCGCGTACTCTTCACAAATACGGAGTAACTTGCGCAACGCACCGATTGAAGGGCTGAGCAGCACCATGTCATCCGCGTAACTGATGTTATTTACACAAACACCGTCTATATGACACCCGATGCCAGCGCTGCTCAGCCTTCCAATCAGGCGATCCATATATAAATTAAATAACTTCGGTGAGGTCAACCCCCCCTGCCGCACCCCACACTCCAACTTGTACTCATCCGACTTACTAGCCGCCCACCTAACAGTATTTTTCTGATTTTTGTACCAGTACTTAAATATAGATATGATTTCAGGGGGTAGACTAGTGTCTTGACACAGTTTTGTCCATAGCAGGTCATACGAGACCAAGTCGAATGCCCTGGACAGGTCCAGGAAACACGCGTATACTGGTGTTTTACGCGCGGTATAGTATTGCACAGTCTGCTTGAGGCACAAAATCGCACTTTCAGTTGATAGACCAGTTCGAAAGCCGAACTGACCATCGTGCAGTTTTATGTGTTTTGTTAAATGGCCGTCAAGCAAACTGTCCATTACCTTCGCTATAACCGTGGCTAAGGAAATAGGCCTGTAGTTAGACCTGTCCGAGACATTTCCGGTCTTGTTTTTTACAATGGGGACAACAATGGTATACATGAGATCATCAGGCAGGTAGGAGTGGCTCATGCACAAATTAAATAGTAAAGCCAGCACTCTTGGCAAGTGTATCCCAGCAAACCGCAGGTGCTCAATGCTGAGACCATCATGACCTGGAGACTTTCCTCTTTTCATAGATTTGATAACTACATCAACATCCTTTGCAGTGAACCTTACATTGATATCTCCAGGTATGGCCCCAGCATCAGACATCAACATCATCTCAGACTGTGCAGAAGTTACAAGCGGCTCAACTCTGAAATGCTGTCGAAATAATCTTGCGATGCCATCTGGCTCGTGCTCACCCTCGACGCTCACGGGACGGCTAGGCTTTAGATTCAATTTGTTCGTTGATTTCCAAAATTTGGAAAAGTTATTATTGGAATGGTGTCGTGCAATTATATCCATTTTAATTTGTTGTTGGTTATTTTGACACCATTTCAATTTCACTTTAAATAAGCGTCTAGACTCAGTCATTTCATTATATAGTCGGCCGGAGTTAGGCCTCCGATGCAACAGCCAGTTCTGATAACATTGCCGAGCCCTACCGTGAGCCTCCCTCACATGTTTATTCCAGCCTATAATGTGCTTGCCCCTACCGGGATTTGAAGCCGCACTACAAGAAGATTCCGCGCCTTGTGCCAGTATACAGACTATATTCCTGTACATATCTTTAATTAAGGATTTATGTATAACACAGTTACATTTTTTACCAGCACAAGTAGCAAATTCCGGTGGGAAATCAATAAGCCGCAAATTTGCGTGACAATAGTTATGATATATTTCAACTTGACTGGCCTGCCTTTCACCCCATATTACATTATTTCTAAATACATTAGATGTCACAATTTTAGGTTTTATTAAATTTAAATTGCATGTTAATAGCAACGGGTAGTGATCAGACCAGTAGGAGTCATATAATATGGTCACATCATCGATGGTTGCACGCGCAGCGGTAGTGACCACACAGTGATCGAGCCACCGTCGGCATCCGTGCGCCTCGCTAACAAAAGTGTGTGAATCGTTAGGTAATAAATCAAGATCAACACATGTCCATGATTGTTCCGCGCAAAAGTCTAGGAGTTGCATTGCAAATGACTCACCCGGGTGCGCGTTAAAGTCCCCCAACACAAACACAGATTCAACATCACTAACTTCAATTATGGAGTTTATTTCGCCTAGACACTCCGTAAACTCGATCAAATTGTCTTTTGAGTCCGTAGGCATATACACAGATATGATTAACATAGAACGCTCATGTATCTCAATCCTAACAGCTGCTATACGATCACTGTTACACTCTAACACTGACACTGAGGGAAACACCGACTTCCTCCACAGCACTGCTACACCTCCGTATGGGCGGCCACGGAGAACACCGGCCGAGGTGTCCACGGCAGACTTGCCCGTGTACGCAAACTTGTCACTGATGCTGTCCAGGAATGGGATATCATGCGGCAACAGCCACGTCTCCTGAAGTGCCACAATGTCAGCTGTTTCACATATTTTCCTTACACATTCAACAGATCTTATGATATTTTTGCAGTTAAATGTTACGAGTTTAGTATTACTACTCATACGGCTGGTTAGACTACACACAGATCAATTATTCAGCACTCTTAATACCTTTATTACTTCTTGCTCTGAAGTTAACAAAGCGACGGTATGTGACGCCTTCTGGCCAAAAATCATCATTCAGGAAAGTTTCCAGTTTATGTTTTGGTACCAGTATTTTGTACGCATCATATGATTTAGGTAACTTCATATTCATTTTTTCCAGGTGTACAGTAACATCAGTTTTAGTTGCAATATAACTGATTATGTCACACACAGGTACGTCCTTCGCAACATTGTAAATATAGATAGGAATTTTGATGTCTGCAGCTTTGAAGTTCGTATTCGTGCTTGAAACTGCCTTTCCCCTACTAGCAATAAAGCGATTCCTTAGACGTTTTCTCTGTACCAAGGTCCATTCTTTATCTTCCTTTGGTATTTTCCAGTCACCATTGCATACAATATCAGCTAAAGATTTCTTGTTGCCGAGGCCGTCATAGTGTACGTTCGGAGCGGCCGTGTGTCCCGACTCGCTAGATACGTCGATAGTAGCTAATTGCGGATGACTCACCAACTCGGGCTCATCGCCGGCCACAGTAAGACGAATTCTGTTATCATTAGCGCAACCACTATTTTGTTGAGTACCCTCATGTTCGGAACATGGTTGAGCCATATCCCGATAGCTCATATCTACACGTACATCGCTAGTATTTTTGCATGGTGTGTCATGTTGTGTTTCCAAGTATTCGAGTCCCTTTGGGCCGCTGCAGTAATCGTCGAGACTATCCAATAAAAAGCCTCCTCTTTTGATGTTGACATTACTGGCGGTACTTCTAAAATTATTCACTATAGATGCCTTTTTTAGGTTTTCAAGATCAGATTTCACAGTTTTCAGGGTTTCCTTAGTGGCATACAGTTCTTTCATCTGATTCATGTCCTGCTGCATACGCATCAAGTCCTTTAAAATCCGAGTGACGTCAACGTGATCAAAAAGCACTGGCGGCAGTTTCTGTAGGTCACGGGCCACAAAAACCGGTAATACCTCAGGATTGGACTCCTTGAGCATGCAGATGATGTCATCTATTTCACGGAGCTTCTTTCCATCCCTCCTCCTTATCTTCTTGCGCTTCTCCGTGGGTAAAGATTCGCAAAGAAGATTTTTAGCACTGTGAATCTCCTCGTCAGAAAAAGCGCTCACACAAATATGACTAATACTCTCCTCGTTCATCACATCGATTTTATTGCATACAAAAACTAGAACCTCGTTGATAACTATATTACAACTCGAATTTTAACAACTTAAGAGGCCATGGCTGGTCTCACGCGTCCGTATGACAGCGCGAGCGCGTCCCGACTGTATTAATTTCTGTTTACTTTTTAACTTTTATTTTCGCTTGAGTATAGATTTCGATATTTTTTGTTGGTATATTGCCGTGTGCCAGCCGACATATAGCAAATACTTTTTTTTTTTTTTTGCGTAATGTAAATTATTTTTCGTAAGTACTATTGTATAGTGTTATAAATTATGCCCATAATTGTATATGTTTGTTGACTATTTATAATAATATCTATGAACTCGTAAGATTAAATGTAGTTGTATTGACTTCATGTGATTGGTCGAGACTTTGACAGTTCTCGACCAATCATAAGCAAGTAAAATGGTGGGAAGTGTGCAGACATTTTGAGTGGTATACTCGGCACTCTTGGGCATTCGTATCGGGACATCTGTGCTAGTCACTTGCATTGTACACTAGATAGTAACTTTAGTAATAAAGGTGATTTTCAATCTCTAAAGAGTGTTTTTATATTCCAAGTCCTTACTTCTGAGTATTGAACCAGTACGGTTCACATCTCAGAAGTGGGATAAACAGCCTAGTGCCCACAAAAGGATTGAAGACACGCTTAAGTATTTGGCGTACCGAGAAAACGTAAGTGTATTTTATTTTAATTGTGCTGCCTACCCTCATTAGTCATATTATTGCAATTTACAATATCAATGTGAAAAAAAAAAATAGACTACAGGTTTATCACTATTACGTATTTTTTCTTGTCTTATTTTAATTACTTCAGAATGAACTGTATTTACCGTAACGGAGACATTCCGGAGGTTTATATGGTTGGTCATGCATGTTAATCTTGCCAGGGTACTCCCTGGAGATGAACATGTTTGATATTTCTGTTTGTAATTTAAGAATGAACTGTATTTACCGTAACGGAGACATTCCGGAGGTTTATATGGTTGGTCATGCATGTTAATCTTGCCAGGGTACTCCCTGGAGATGAACATGTTTGATATTTCTGTTTGTAATTCGAAAGACTGAGCTGTATTTACCGTAACGGAGACATTCCGGAGGTTTATATGGTTAGTCATGCATGTTTATCGTGCCAGGGTACTCCCTGGGGATGAACATGTTTGATGGTCTATAATAAAGTATGTAGAAATAAATAAACATCTTGTTTACAAGTTTAGTATATTTAGGGTTTATTAACTCGGTGTTTTTTTTAATTATTTATTACATGTTGAGGCCGAGAGAGAGAGCATGGATGAACATGGGTCTAGTTCTCGAAGAGAACGTGATGGACCTAGACGAATCCCTCGCAAGTCATTGACGCCGCCACTTCGATGTCGTGATGCAACTCGAAGCCGCAGCCAGCGTCGAGGGCATACGCGTTCACCTGAAGAAAATTGTGGCAGCCGAAACCATCGGTCGCGGTCCAGGCGATCGAAAGGAAGACAATCGCTACCGACGATTAGGCTGTCTTCTTCCCGACCACACTGTTCAAGAAAGGCAAGTCGTCGTGCTAAGCGCTCCAGGACCCCGTCGCGCACTCCAGGGCGGCACGAGACCTGCCACGCAGAACTCGGGCATTCACCTAGGAGCAGAACTTCTCGCCTTCGTACACCATCCCGTGAAGAAACACATCGTGAGCGTGAGTTGAATAATAATCTGTTTATTGAGAACTTTATTACTGCACTTAAGGGTATGAATAATACAAGCGATCGCGATAGGTATCCTGTTTTAAATAATGTAATTCCTGATTTTGACCCTTTATGTAAGGAACAAACGGTTGATACGTGGCTTCATAAGGTTGATGAATGTGCACAGATCTATGGTTGGAACGATAAACAAGTAGTCCACTACGCCCTACCGAAATTAACAGGGGTAGCTAAATCCTGGTATCAGGGTCTACCCTCACTACTATTTTCTTGGCCGGAGTGGAAGTTAAAGCTGAAGGAATCTTTTCCAACTAGGGATAATTATGCAGACTTACTAACTGAAATGCTGAATAAAAAGGTTCGTTATGGGGAGTCGTTAGAAATATATTATTATACTAAAATGAATCTTCTAAATCGTTGCGAAATATCAGGAAAACGTGCAGTTGATTGTATCATAGCAGGTATAGAAGATCGTGGTGTTAGGTTGGGAGCACAAGGAGCTGAATTTACGGAACCGGAAATGCTTCTTAAATTTTTAAAGACAATAAAAATAAGTCAAGATAGGTCCACAAACGAGCAGCAGAAGGTTAAGGATAGAGATAGGCGATCACAAAATAACATATTTACCGGTAATAAAGTAGAACACGGTTCCCGGAAGTCAACCGGATCTAGTATGGTCTGCTACAATTGTAAAGAACCCGGTCACCCATTCTTTCGTTGCCCAAAACCGAGGATTCAATGTTCTAAATGTAATTTACTAGGACATAAAGACACTGAGTGCCCTGGGACCAAGCAAAGTACCAACGATAAACCAAAAGCAATATTGAAAGTAGAAAACACAGGCGATTCAAGTGCCAAGTATAGAATACCTATTAAAATGAATGGGTTGTTTTCAGAATGTCTCGTAGATTTGGGAAGCGAGGGTACTTTGGTTCGTCTCAGCGAAGCTCAGCGTTTAGGACTAGACTGGAAGGTAGGAGAAGTGCCACTATTAAGAGGAATAGGTAACGTGCCATATAAACCCCTTGGCAAGGCTAACGTCATGATCGAAGTACAGGGTGTAATAGAAAATCACGTGGAGATATTGGTAGTAGATGATTGTTTAATAAATTTCCCTATACTACTAGGCCACACTTTCACCGAAAGACCCTCGGTCAAAATAGTAAAGACAGAATCTGACGTCATTTTCCAGCGGGTTAGTGAGCAGTCCGTCTTGATTTCTCCACTTTTATGTATGAAGGAGACGCGCATAGGGCGCGGCGAATTAAAGGCGATCCCAGTTAGTTCGTGTAATTCTTTCTCGGGAAAAATTTACGTGAATGGAACCGTGCGCAATATTGAAGGTTACGAACATTACTTGTTGCCCGGCGAGTATCAATTAACACACGGCGCGGGTAGGATTCTCGTTCGGAATATCGGTGACAACCATCTAGTTATAGAAAAGGGTAATCTTATAACTAGGAGCCACACGTTAACCGAGAGCCTAAACGTTCAAAAATTAGATTTTAGTGATCAGTCATCCATAGATGAAGCACCAATCAGCTGCGGAGGAAATTTAACAAAGTTTCAAAAAGAGTCATTAAAGGTCTTGTTAGATAAATATAAATATTGCTTTTCCAATAGTTTAAAAGGCCTTGGATTTACAAAGGCAACTGAAATGGTGATTCAATTAGATGATCCCGATCCTGTCGTTTACCGCCCATACCGGTTGTCCTTTACCGAACGCCAGCTAGTTCAAGATATGATCAAGGAAATGTTGGAAAGCGGCATTATAAGGGAGTCTAACAGTTCGTACGCAAGTCCTATAGTACTAGTTAACAAAAAGTCTGGGGAGAAGAGGTTATGTGTGGACTACCGTGCACTAAATAGTAAGACAAAGAAAGAACACTACCCTCTCCCTCGTATCGAGGATCAGTTAGACTTATTATCAGGTAGTTCACTATTTGTTACCCTCGACTTAGCGTCCGGGTACTATCAGATTCCAATAGCCGAAGGTTCTCGAGATAAGACAGCTTTTGTAACCCCTCAGGGTCAATACGAGTACAACAGAATGCCTTTTGGGCTAGTAAACGCACCATCGGTATTCCAGCGTACAATGAATAAGATCATCCACAATTCACCTGCTTCGTCGTACGCATTGGTCTACATGGATGATATTCTGATCCCTGCCAAGTCATTTGATGAGGGGATGGTACGTTTGGAGGAGGTTTTGCGTTTACTGGCACAAAATGGCCTTACTCTCAAAATGAATAAATGTAATTTCTTTTATGACAAAATAGAGTACCTGGGGTACGAAGTTAGTTCAGAGGGTGTTAGACCAGGGCCGCTTAAAACAGACGCTATATCCAAATTCCCTACGCCGACAAATGTTCACGAGGTTAGAAGGTTCTTAGGCCTTGCTAGCTTCTTCAGGAGGTTTGTCGCGGGATTCGCTTTAATAGCACGTCCTCTGACTAGTCTGTTGAAGAAGGACTCTTCTTGGAGTTGGGGTAGTAAAGAACTGGAATCGTTTGAAAAACTAAAGGAGATTTTAGTACAAAGACCAGTCCTGGGACTTTATGACCCAAGTGCACTAACTCAACTCCACACTGACGCTAGCAAGTACGGGGTAGCCGGCATTTTAATGCAACAGGACAGATCTGGGGTGTTCAAACCTATTGCTTATTATAGCAGGCAAACTAGTCCGGATGAACAAAAACTACACTCCTTCGAGTTAGAGACCCTCGCTATTATTGCCTCATTAAATAGGTTCAGGCATTACTTACTTGGTATTAGATTCACCATAGTTACGGACTGCAACGCTTTGCGTACTACTCTGAGTAAACGCGACTTAATCCCACGAATTGCTCGCTGGTGGCTGCAGTTTTTAGAATACGACTGTTCAATAGAATACCGCCCTGGCGACAAAATGGCACACGTAGATGCCCTTAGCAGGGGTGCTATAGGCGGTATTCCAGACGTTGATCACGTGTTAGACATACTTTCGATAGGTACTGACGATTGGCTAGCAACGGTGCAACAGACTGACGAAGATATTAAGAATATCGCGAATGTTTTAGGCGATTCCAAATGTAAAGATGCCATTGACATATTCAAAAATTACAAGCTTGTAAATGGACGGGTATATCGTATAATTGACGAAAATACTATTCGTTGGGTTGTTCCGAGTGGCACCAGATGGCAATTAATGAAAGCCAATCATGATGATGTGGGACACTTTGGGTTTGACAAAACTTTGGCACGCTTGCAAGCTACTTATTGGTTTCCAAAGATGAGAAGGTTTGTAAAAAAGTACGTCTCTGCTTGCCTTCAGTGCGCACATCACAAGTTGCCAGGTGGTTCCAGGCCCGGTGAACAACACCCCATTCCTAAAGCTATTATACCATTCCATACCATACATGCGGATCATCTCGGTCCTTTTATCCGCACCAAGCGTGGCAATACATTCATCCTAGTTATCATAGACGCGTTTACTAAATTTGTTGACGTCACCGCTGTGCGAAATACCAAATCGTCCACAAGCATTAGGGTATTGAGAGAGCATTTTAGTTACTTCGGCGTGCCAACCCGTTTGATTACGGATCAAGGGACAAGTTTCACTAGTAGACAGTTTAAAACGTTTATTCAATCATGTGGTATAAAACACGTACTTAATGCCGTTGCCACACCCCGAGCGAATGGCCAAGTGGAACGGTACAACCGCACCATTTTGGCAGCGCTCGGGGCAATGAACCACGATAAACCAAATGGTTTATGGGACGAACATTTACCTAACATACAGTTGGGTATCAATACCACTGTACATGCCACCACCAAAAAGACTCCAGCGGAGCTTCTTTTCGGGCGAAATCTAACCAATCCATCTGAAGGTCTGTTAAACGACGTAATAAACGAAGTTACGTCCGAGGTCGGGGAGAGTCTGGACGATGTTAGGGCTACAGCCGGTGAGCTTATTAGGATACAACAGGACAAGGACAAAGAGCGGTATGATAGGTACAGAAAAATGGGAATGCGTTTCAAAGAAGGTGATTTGGTTAGAGTAGTAAGAGCTGTGACGGGAATAGAGGGGCAATCTAAGAAGCTCGAACCTAAGTGTAAAGGCCCTTACAGAATTAAGAAGGTGCTCCCCAACGATAGGTTTGTGGTCGAGGACACACCCCTCACAAGGACTAGTAAGAGGTACGAGGCTGTGGTAGCCATTGATAAAATATTCCCATGGATCTGTTTTAACGAACCCGTATCAACCGATTGTGAATCCAAGCCTAAAGATTGTGAATCTGAATGTGAAGGGTTGTAATTAGATGTATGGTCAATTCATTGGTGTTAATAAAGATGAATATTGTACATAGAACTAAATAAGCAGGTAGATAAGAACACCGAATTAGATCTTTTGCTATCAATTACATTGTGTATTTCTATCATGAACATTTAAAGAACTGTGAGATGTCGATGTCACAATAAAAGTAATGCTAATGTGCTTTTAAGTTTCGGTGATTAATGTCATGTATCATCTAAATTATTCCATGTACTAATGGCTGAAATATTTTCTGGTCAACGTAATGGACTAGTAAATACCGATTCATTGGTTAGAGTCACGTACTAATGAGTTGGTGAGGGGTATCAGGTAAAGGATGCCTCCCATTTTAGCAATTGGTGCATTAGTAGGTATATCTACTGGTCAAGGTCATGGACCAATACATACACCTACTGCAGATATAGATTACGTTAGGCGTGTCAGGTAACCGACACCCTTAAAGGTTATAAGCGTTTTATTAATCAAGGTCATGGATTAATAAATAAAGTTATTGTTTTGACTAAAATTAATTTAGGAGTAAATCTATTGTAAAACAATTGAACTTAAGATATGATTAATTAAAGACGAATGAGATAATTTATGTTCTGATAGCTATAGATTACGTTAGGCGTGTCAGGTAACCGACACCCTTAAAGGTTATAAGCGTTTTATTAATCAAGGTCATGGATTAATAAATGAAGTTATTGTTTTGACTAAAATTAATTCAGGAGTAAATCTATTGTAAAACAATTGAACTTAAGATATGATTAATTAAAGACGAATGAGATAATTTATGTTCTATGTTACATTTATAATTTAAATATGATGTATGTAATGTTACAACGAGGGACTCGTTGGAAGTCTGATGGCCGAGCTGTTATAAATTATGCCTATAATTGTATATGTTTGTTGACTATTTATAATAATATCTATGAACTCGTAAGATTAAATGTAGTTGTATTGACTTCATGTGATTGGTCGAGACTTTGACAGTTCTCGACCAATCATAAGCAAGTAAAATGGTGGGAAGTGTGCAGACATTTTGAGTGGTATACTCGGCACTCTTGGGCATTCGTATCGGGACATCTGTGCTAGTCACTTGCATTGTACACTAGATAGTAACTTTAGTAATAAAGGTGATTTTCAATCTCTAAAGAGTGTTTTTATATTCCAAGTCCTTACTTCTGAGTATTGAACCAGTACGGTTCACAATAGAATCAAGTTTTTCTAACTGAACAGACAGCTGTGCTGCCTTGTGTAATTTTGACGTTTGAAAAGTGCTGATTCTCAGCCTAGTTTGAATAAATGACTTTTGAATTTGGCATTGCTTATTATTTGACGAGACTCGCATCGGAACGATCGCGCTGTATCGCTACTTTTCACTTTGGTGGCCTTCTCTCGCATTTTTTAGAAACGAATATTTCATTTCTCATTCTTATAGTGCATTTTCATCACGGATTTTTCGATACGTTACTTTTATTTATGATTGTAAGATATTGTGAAGTTGTAAGCTGCAACATAGCTCTCTTGGTATTTTAAGCACCAGACTTTTGTACCAATAAGTTTTTACTGCTTATAAGCTGCCGAAAGTAATGTTGTTTAAAATGAAAGTGTATCTTTTCTCTGAAATCTTTTCATAAAAGTAAAACAGACAGTAAGTATAACTTTACTATTAAGAGAAACTTCTGACAAGGATAACCAAATGATGAACATTTTAAAAGAAAATCACTATCATTTTAATCATCCTAAAACGTGTAAACCAATCCCACATAAGATACTAGCAAGTCTCAGTTTTCAAACAAAAAAGGGCTCGGAAAGTCGGCACTTTGCCTAAACCAATGAAAAAATAGACAAGTCAGACTCGGTAGTTTTGGCTCCGAAGCAGATGCCTGTCGAAAGAGAAACTCAAAATTGATTGTGGTTTAAAAAACCCGTTATCATGAACTTTTAGTATAGATTTAATGAGCGTACTTGGTTCATTATTATTTTTTGTCTTTTATCTGCCCGCTTTGCAAAAACAATAGCAGATAAATATAAATGCTACAACAGCTATTAAAGTTTAGTGGGATTATTTATTTTTATTGTCTATAGCCAGTTTGAAGTGGGAGTGGGCCGGCCATGTCCCATAAATGCACCCGGAAGATTGACGAAGATCGTCACTCACTTGACGCCTGAGGGAGGACATCGCCGTCGACTTAGACCGCGGCGAAGGCAGTTGTGTAGGTGATCTAGGTACGTACAAGTTTTACATGGTTTTACGACAGATATTCCACCACATCTAGGTTCCCTGAAAGTGCTAGGGGTGTAAATTCAAACGCACGTCTGTCTTGAAATTTCTACGTCCCGTGGTTTGTCGATATCGTAAAACAAGTTTACATTTTTACGGCTGCTATCTTGACTATAGTTGTTATAAAAAACTCTTAACTTCAGGACTGGCTGGTAAAGATAAACACTTGGTCTAATAGTGTCAGTATATAAGCAAGACTTGCCAAGGTAGTACTTTTTAAAATTCCTACTTAAAAGTTTATTTTAATTTAAACATAGTCCGGCTAGTAGGTAAGTAGATAGATAGAGAATAGGGTAGGGTAGCTACACTGTCGGAACTAATTCATGACCATCATTTTCAATTGAATGCTTACAAGCACAAAAAAGTCTGTCTTGCAAGAGAAAACTGAAGGTAGGACACGATGGAAACGCTGAGAATATTACGTTAATAGTTATAATGGAAAGATGATTTTGTATTTTCATGTACCAGGAAAGTTATTAGGAAAGAATATAGAAATAGCAGATAGATATCGTACGTTGTTGGGCGATTCTTCGAAAAACAGTTTTGACGTGTTTTTGACAGAACACCTTTAAATAATTTCAAATGTTAACATCCTTTTCAAATATATAAAATAGTAAAATTGCCTATCGATTGGATTTATTAAAACAAGCACTGATTAAGACTGCAGAAAACACTCAAAACTCTGGTGACCCCATGCACGTTTTTGTTAAATTATACTACTTTTTGCAATTAATTTTGGACAATGTACTAAAACATGTAAGTTGTATCGATATTTGAATATCTGTTCTTGGTTCCTGTGAAAATAATACAACTTTTATGGAATAAAACAAACACATACAATACATATAATTTTATTTGATTCATGTTTTCCTTATCAACTAATGATTATTTTTACATTTATTGACGATTAGTATTGACGTTGTAGTGCGAAATGTATGTATTACCAGATCTAAGGTATACAATACCATGTAAGTCGGATATATCGGTCGCTTCGGGTAGTACCGTTACTGTTCCATTTTCCCACGTTATAACTATTCCAGCATCCCGGCACGTCTTTGTTACGTCTCCGTTCTGCCAATAGAAAATAAAACATCAGTATGTTAAACTAGTCTAATACCTACTAACCGCGAACCCAAAATGATGTGAAGAAAATTATATTGCACCAAAACTTGGAAATAGCCGATGCAATGTAAACTCTTATAAGATGCACTTGGACGGGCAATAAATTGCTCAATTCTTGCCAATTGTGAGTAAATATGACTTCTCGACGACACCAAGCAGAATGGAAGTTCATAGTTTTGCCGATGGGATATCCCATTGAGCGCACGGCTTGTAGTAATAATAATTTACTTACTTGGTCTGGAGCCGTTTCAGTGCAAGTTTTTGTGATTGGGCCAGCAGTGACCATCAGCACTCCTGCCATAAAAATTGCTAGAATCATGAACCGGAACATTTCTCGTCTTTGGTTGCTGAAAAAAGAAAAACAATTATTATTGACAGTGTTCCAAGAGCTAAAGGCGCTAAGTGTCAGCGCTAAAAGGATCTTTTTCTGAATTTACACTTGATTTACATTGAAATGAGGGCTGACTATGGGTTGTTGACTGTAACAGGACAGTAAACATTTGTGAAGTCGTTTCCAGCCCTTTCACAGTTGTTTTACGTCTGATTTTGCATCACTGTCAAAATCGCAGTTTAAATCTTTACTGTCGTTAAAATAAGGTTGCTGTTGGATTTCTGACACTGACTAGTCTGTCAAAATCACAGTGATCTTTATTGTCGTTGCAATAAAGTTGCTGTTGGGTTGCACCTGTCAGAGGTAAAATTACTGCGAAAGAACTGTAGCGAATTTGTATCGAGAAAAAACAAAATGGTGGCGTCGAATAGGGAGTAACGCCGTTAGCACCAAAAGATGCTTGTAGCACTCTACAACTTTAATAATTGTTTAATTTCGAGTGTCGCTTCGAATGCGGCAATAATCTCCCAAAGACAAATCACAAAAAACACAAATAATAAGTCTACTCACTTCTGTTTTTCTTTGTACCGCTACTCCCGAAGCCAAGCAAGGAATGAAAACCGTACGCAGTGTGGCCGCTTATATAGGTACCCGATAGTGACGAAATGTGTCGGAATTCTAGTGTTATTCCCGAAACAATATATCTTTTGGGTATTCCCGAAACCAAAAAATAAACAATAACAACATAATAGTACGTAATACTTTAAGTTTATCTAAGCGGCATTGATAACACAAGCACATTTGACCTTACAGACCTGTGCAAATTGCAGAAAAGGAATTCCCAAAACAATTAAAATATTAACATAACATAACATCACGCCTGTATTCCCCAAAGGGTTAGGCAGAGGTGTACCTATAGTACACCCACATTTCGCCAGTTATGTTTGAGTCCCATGGAATAGGGAGCGCGCCTATTGCCATCAACCAGGCACAAATCCGGGAATCGAACCCAGGACCTTATGCTCGGCAGTAGCGAGGCAGGCAATTATAATAATTATTGGTTATGTATTATACTAATTAAGCTACTCCAATGTACCCCCTCCAAGCAACAAACAAGAGTTTTAGAATCAACTACTACATGACACTATATGAGTTCATATAATTGTTTAGTTTATTTGACTGTACTCGTATAAGTCAATTTATTTTTATTTATTGTTGATATAATCTACTCATTACAATGTTGTTTTATGAGTTGTATTGCAATACGTGGTAAGCTAGCAACCGGCAGCAAGTTCGTCATGCTCCCTTAGATGTCACTGCTTGCGATAGCGTCTGGGGTCGGGTTGCCTCCTTCCCTCTAATATGGCGAGGGGGTTAATGGCTGATCTTTGCGTTATGCTCGTGAACGGGTGTTGCTTGTGGTGACTGGTGGTCTCGCTGGCCATGGTTTTGTTATTGTTATTAGTAAGTAACTAGTATTATAACTACTAGTAAAATAGTCCTAGTTTATCATTTGTGACTTCGAGTTACGGCTTTAATAGCTATATATAAACTGGCACGCCTCTTATGCCTGGAGGCTTTCATTCGGGTATTAATTTCTGTTTACTTTTTAACTTTTATTTTCGCTTGAGTATAGATTTCGATATTTTTTGTTGGTATATTGGCGTGTGCCAGCCGACATATAGCAAATACTTTTTTTTTTTTTGCGTAATGTAAATTATTTTTCGTAAGTACTATTGTATAGAATCAAGTTTTTCTAACTGAACAGACAGCTGTGCTGCCTTGTGTAATTTTGACTAGTTTGAATAAATGACTTTTGAATTTGGCATTGCTTATTATTTGAAGGAGACTCGCATCGGAACGATCGCGCTGTATCGCTACTTTTCACTTTGGTGGCCTTCTCTCGCATTTTTTAGAAACGAATATGTCATTTCTCATTCTTATAGTGCATTTTCATCACGGATTTTTCGATACATTACTTTTATTTATGATTGTAAGATATTGTGAAGTTGTAAGCTACAACATAGCTCTCTTGGTAATTTAAGCACCAGACTTTTGTACCAATAAGTTTTTACTGCTTATAAGCTGCCGAAAGTAATGTTGTTTAAAATGAAAGTGTATCTTTTCATAAAAGTAAAACAGACAGTAAGTATAACTTTACTATTAAGAGAAACTTCTGACAAGGATAACCAAATGATGAACATTTTAAAAGAAAATTACTATCATTTTAATCATCCTAAAACGTGTAAACCAATCCCACATAAGATACTAGCAAGTCTCAGTTTTCAAACAAAAAAGGGCTCGGAAAGTCGGCACTTTGCCTAAACCAATGAAAAAATAGACAAGTCAGACTCGGTAGTTTTGGCTCCGAAGCAGATGCCTGTCGAAAGAGAAACTCAAAATTGATTGTGGTTTAAAAAATCCGTTATCATGAACTTTTAGTATAGATTTAATGAGCGTACTTGGTTCATTATTATTTTTTGTCTTTTATCTGCCCGCTTTGCAAAAACAATAGCAGATAAATATAAATGCTACAACAGCTATTAAAGTTTAGTGGGATTATTTATTTTTATTGTCTATAGCCAGTTTGAAGTGGGAGTGGGCCGGCCATGTCCCATAAATGCACCCGGAAGATTGACGAAGATCGTCACTCACTTGACGCCTGAGGGAGGACATCGCCGTCGACTTAGACCGCGGCGAAGGTAGTTGTGTAGGTGATCTAGGTACGTACAAGTTTTACACGGTTTTACGACAGATATTCCACCACATCTAGGTTCCCTGAAAGTGCTAGGGGTGTAAATTCAAACGCACGTCTGTCGTGAAATTTCTACGTCCCGTGGGTTGTCGATATCGTAAAACAAGTTCACATTTTACGGCTGCTATCTTGACTATAGTTGTTATAAAAAACTCTTAACTTCAGTAGTGCTATTCTGTAACCATCTCACCGTGAAAACTTAGGTGAAGTGAGCTCGGAGTGAGCTGTCAGTCCCTAGCAGCAGGTGGAATGACAGCTCACTCCACGCTCACTTCACCCAAGTTTTCACCGTGAGATTTTTACAGAATAGATCGGCAGGACTGGCTGGTAAAGATAAACACTTGGTCTAATAGTGTCAGTATATAAGCAAGACTTGCCAAGGTAGTACTTTTTAAAATTCCTACTTAAAAGTTTATTTTAATTTAAACATAGTCCGGCTAGTAGGTAAGTAGATAGATAGAGAATAGGGTAGGGTAGCTACACTTGTTGGACCCTGTAGAGTCAACAGTTTTTCTTGGAATCACTATTGACGGTAAATTACAATGGGGCCCACACATAGAAAAATTGTCAGGAAAGCATAGTTCGGCCGCTTATGCTGTTAAAAAAATTAGACAGATAACTGACGTAGATACAGCCAGAATTGTTTATTTTAGTTATTTTCATAGTCTTATGTCTTATGGGATTCTTCTCTGGGGAACCTGTGCGGACATTCATACTATCTTTGTTCTACAGAAAAGGGCTGTTCGAGCCATTTACAACCTAGGTCCAAGGGATTCCCTTCGAGAAAAATTCAGAGAAATAAACATCCTGACTGTACCCTCACAATATATTTTTGAAAACCTATTACATGTACACAAAAATATATCAAATTTTAAGAAAATGACCGATATTCATAGTTTAAATACCAGGAATAAACACAACCTTGCTGTACATCGCACACGTCTCCACAGAGTAGGCAACTCGTTCATGGGTCAATGTATACGCTTTTACAACAAACTTCCCATTGATATTCGAAACTTACCCATTAAACGATTTAAAAGCTGTATAAAAACCAAACTTTGTAAAAAAGGGTACTATAAAATTTCAGATTATTTAGAAGATAAAAAAGCGTGGGATTGAGCTGCTCGCTCTGCTAAGCTTTGTGATAAAACTATAAAATTTGACATTTTAATTATTATGTAAATCATTAAAAATACCTACCAGTTTTTTATATACATATTGACATTGTTGAAATTTATATACAAAATAACATGATTACTTTGTAAAGTATTATATTGTTTTAATTATTGTGAATGTGAGGACTATGTGGATATTTTATTTTTATTGTTTTTCCTTTCTTTAATTTTTTCTTTCTCAGTTAGTTTAAATGATGGTCTGGCAGTTTGAGTACTTTATGCGACCTACCCAAATGTCCTTTCTTTGGTATTGTTCGTCGAGTTGAGCTCCTTAAGTTCTGAGTTGAGCTCTACGATTACTGACAAATGCTTGCACTGACTGGACAGGTCCACTCAAATCTGTGTGGTTCTTTCCTCAAAAGACCATTTCAGACACTAATCTACATGGTCCTCATATGGCCTGACCAAGATTATGTCTGGACTTTAAAAGAGACTGTGACCTCTGAGTTTGTTTCGGTCTTTCTTCTCAGAGTAGTCAGATAGGAAACGCCGAACTCATCTAGCATTTTCTTCTTATTATTTTTTTAATATGACGTGTAAAAGTGATTGCAATATCCTATTTACAGAATAAACAATTTCATTTCATTTCATTTCACTGTCGGAACTAATTCATGACCATCATTTTCAATTGAATGCTTACAAGCACAAAAAAGTCTGTCTTGCAAGAGAAAACTGAAGGTAGGACACGATGGAAACGCTGAGAATATTACGTTAATAGTTATAATGAAAAGATGATTTTGTATTTTCATGTACCAGGAAAGTTATTAGGAAAGAATATAGAAATAGCAGATAGATATCGTACGTTGTTGGGCGATTCTTCGAAAAACAGTTTTGACAGAACACCTTTAAATAATTTCAAATGTTAACATCCTTTTCAAATATATAAAATAGTAAAATTGCCTATCGATTGGATTTATTAAAACAAGCACTGATTAAGACTGCAGAAAACACTCAAAACTCTGGTGACCCCATGCACGTTTTTGTTAAATTATACTACTTTTTGCAATTAATTTTGGACAATGTACTAAAACATGTAAGTTGTATCGATATTTGAATATCTGTTCTTGGTTCCTGTGAAAATAATACAACTTTTATGGAATAAAACAAACACATACAATACATATAATTTTATTTGATTTATTTATTTATTTATTTAATACTTCAAGCACACAAATGTACAGAGGCGGACTTAATGCCATAGGCATTTTCTACCAGTCAACCTTCGGGTGATGCAGAGACAAACAGTGGTAGGTGCAATAGCGAGAAAAGAAGATTTTTTACATTTAAATATAAAGATATACATATATACCTATTTAAAACTATAAATATAATAAATACACCTAATTATATATAAATATAAGCACAAATAAAACAAACAATGGGAAAACATTACCGTTGTGATGATACTGCCAGCTTCTTGCGAATATGCTCGCGAACTTTCATTCTAAAAGATAATCGGTTGGTCGCCATCCTGATTTCCTGAGGGAGCGCATTCCACAGAGAGATAGACTGAATGAAAAAGGAAGAGTGAATGAAGTCTGTGCGGTGAGTGGGACATTGAAGAAGACGATTGTGAGATGAACGTAGATTTCTATTGTGGTTGGCGCAAATGTACTGAAAGTGGGGGGCCAGATAACTAGGGGAAGAGGGAGAGTTAAGAAATGAAAACAAGGTGGTCAGCGCCCTTTGCTCTCTGCGCTGGCGTATGGGCAACCACCTTAGAAGCGACCGATGCGCAGAAACATGATCATATTTACGCAGATTGAAAACGAATCGAATGCAGTTATTGAGAAGACGGTCAAGTTTGTTGAGGAGATCTGCATTCAGGTCATAGTAGCACACATCACCATAATCGATGATAGGGAAGATTAAGGACTGCACAAGCATTGTCTTCGTACTTGATGGCAATAAATTTTTCAATCGGTATAGAGCCCGCAGCGTTCCAGTAACCTTCTGGCTTACCCTAGCGACTTGAGTACGCCAGTTTAGGGTATTATCAATGTGCAAGCCTAAGTCCTTCACGTCAGTGCTAAAAGGAACGATCGTACCATTGAAGAGAACTGGTGGCAAGGTTGTACCATCCACCTTGCTAATACCGCGAGGACTGCCAATGATGATCGCTTGACACTTCGTAGGGTTTACGGCTACACCAAATCTATCAGCCCAGGTTTTTATGGCTATCAAGTCCCTGTTTAATTTGTCGATAGCGTCAGGTAATTCATCAATCCTTCCCTGACAGTACAACTGCAAGTCATCTGCATACAGATGATACGCACACTGAAGTTCGGAAGTTATAAGATTAATAAAAATAGAAAACAGAAGAGGAGAAAGTATACCGCCTTGAGGAACGCCAGTATCCAAATCACACCAGCATGAAGAAGAATCCCCAACCTGAATAGACTGCTGACGTTCCTGAAGATAAGAGGAGAACCATTCCAGTACTTCGGGAGAGACCATAAGATATGACAAAACGGCTAACAGGATGTCGTGACTGACGGTATTAAAAGCATTCGAGAAATCCACCAAAACTGATTCATGTTTTCCTTATCAACTAATGATTATTTTTACATTTATTGACGATTAGTATTGACGTTGTAGTGAGAAATGTATGTATTACCAGATCTAAGGTATACAATACCATGTAAGTCGGATATATCGGTCGATTCGGGTAGTACCGTTACTGTTCCATTTTCCCACGTTATAACTATTCCAGCATCCCGGCACGTCTTTGTTACGTCTCCGTTCTGCCAATAGAAAATAAAACATCAGTATGTTAAACTAGTCTAATACCTACTAACCGCAAACCCAAAATGATGTGAAGAAAATTATATTGCACCAAAACTTGGAAATAGCCGATGCAATGTAAACTCTTATAAGATGCACTTGGACGGGCAATAAATTGCTCAATTCTTGCCAATTGCGAGTAAATATGACTTCTCGACGACACCAAGCAGAATGGAAGTTCATAGTTTTGCCGATGGGATATCCCATTGAGCACACGGCTTGTAGTAATAATAATTTACTTACTTGGTCTGGAGCCGTTTCAGTGCAAGTTTTTGTGATTGGGCCAGCAGTGACCATCAGCACTCCTGCCATAAAAATTGCTAGAATCATGAACCGGAACATTTCTCGTCTTTGGTTGCTGAAAAAAGAAAAACAATTATTATTGACAGTGTTCCAAGAGCTAAAGGCGCTAAGTGTCAGCGCTAAAAGGATCTTTTTCTGAATTTACACTTGATTTACATTGAAATGAGGGCTGACTATGGGTTGTTGACTGTAACAGGACAGTAAACATTTGTGAAGTCGTTTCCAGCCCTTTCACAGTTGTTTTACGTCTGATTTTGCATCGCTGTCAAAATTGCAGTTTAAATCTTTACTGTCGTTAAAATAAGGTTGCTGTTGGATTTCTGACACTGACTAGTCTGGCAAAATCACAGTGATCTTTATTGTCGTTGCAATAAAGTTGCTGTTGGGTTGCACCTGTCAGAGGTAAAATTACTGCGAAAGAACTGTAGCGAATTTGTATCGAGAAAAAACAAAATGGTGGCGTCGAATAGGGAGTAACGCCGTTAGCACCAAAAGATGCTTGTAGCACTCTACAACTTTAATAATTGTTTAATTTCGAGTGTCGCTTCGAATGCGGCAATAATCTCCCAAAGACAAATCACAAAAAACACAAATAATAAGTCTACTCACTTCTGTTTTTCTTTGTACCGCTACTCCCGAAGCCAAGCAAGGAATGAAAACCGTACGCAGTGTGGCCGCTTATATAGGTACCCGATAGTGACGAAATGTGTCGGAATTCTAGTGTTATTCCCGAAACAATATATCTTTTGGGTATTCCCGAAACCAAAAAATAAACAATAACAACATAATAGTACGTAATACTTTAAGTTTATCTAAGCGGCATTGATAACACAAGCACATTTGACCTTACAGACCTGTGCAATTTGCAGAAAAGGAATTCCCAAAACAATTAAAATATTAACATAACATAACATCACGCCTGTATTCCCCAAAGGGTTAGGCAGAGGTGTACCTATAGTACACCCACATTTCGCCAGTTATGTTTGAGTCCCATGGAATAGGGAGCGCGCCTATTGCCATCAACCAGGCACAAATCCGGGAATCGAACCCAGGACCTTATGCTCGGCAGTAGCGAGGCAGGCAATTGTAACGAGGCAGGCAATTATAATAATTATTGGTTATGTATTATACTAATTAAGCTACTCCAATGTACCCCCTCCAAGCAACAAACAAGAGTTTTAGAATCAACTACTACATGACACTATATGAGTTCATATAATTGTTTAGTTTATTTGACTGTACTCGTATAAGTCAATTTATTTTTATTTATTGTTGATATAATCTACTCATTACAATGTTGTTTTATGAGTTGTATTGCAATACGTGGTAAGCTAGCAACCGGCAGCAAGTTCGTCATGCTCCCTTAGATGTCACTGCTTGCGATAGCGTCTGGGGTCGGGTTGCCTCCTTCCCTCTAATATGGCGAGGGGGTTAATGGCTGATCTTTGCGTTATGCTCGTGAACGGGTGTTGCTTGTGGTGACTGGTGGTCTCGCTGGCCATGGTTTTGTTATTGTTATTAGTAAGTAACTAGTATTATAACTACTAGTAAAATAGTCCTAGTTTATCATTTGTGACTTCGAGTTACGGCTTTAATAGCTATATATAAACTGGCACGCCTCTTATGCCTGGAGGCTTTCATTCGGATATTAATTTCTGTTTACTTTTTAACTTTTATTTTCGCTTGAGTATAGATTTCGCTATTTTTTGTTGGTATATTGGCGTGTGCCAGCCGACATATAGCAAATACTTTTTTTTTTTTGCGTAATGTAAATTATTTTTCGTAAGTACTATTGTATAGAATCAAGTTTTTCTAACTGAACAGACAGCTGTGCTGCCTTGTGTAATTTTGACTAGTTTGAATAAATGACTTTTGAATTTGGCATTGCTTATTATTTGAAGGAGACTCGCATCGGAACGATCGCGCTGTATCGCTACTTTTCACTTTGGTGGCCTTCTCTCGCATTTTTTAGAAACGAATATTTCATTTCTCATTCTTATAGTGCATTTTCATCACGGATTTTTCGATACATTACTTTTATTTATGATTGTAAGATATTGTGAAGTTGTAAGCTGCAACATAGCTGTCTTGGTATTTTAAGCACCAGACTTTTGTACCAATAAGTTTTTACTGCTTATAAGCTGCCGAAAGTAATGTTGTTTAAAATGAAAGTGTATCTTTTCTCTGAAATCTTTTCATAAAAGTAAAACAGACAGTAAGTATAACTTTACTATTAAGAGAAACTTCTGACAAGGATAACCAAATGATGAACATTTTAAAAGAAAATTACTATCATTTTAATCAACCTAAAACGTGTAAACCAAGCCCATATAAGATACTAGCAAGTCTCAGTTTTCAAACAAAAAAGGGCTCGGAAAGTCGGCACTTTGCCTAAACCAATGAAAAAATAGACAAGTCAGACTCGGTGGTTTTGGCTCCGAAGCAGATGCCTGTCGAAAGAGAAACTTAAAATTGATTGTGGTTTAAAAAACCCGTTATCATGAACTTTTAGTATAGATTTAATGAGCGTACTTGGTTCATTATTATTTTTTGTCTTTTATCTGCCCGCTTTGCAAAAACAATAGCAGATAAATATAAATGCTACAACAGCTATTAAAGTTTAGTGGGATTATTTATTTTTATTGTCTATAGCCAGTTTGAAGTGGGAGTGGGCCGGCCATGTCCCATAAATGCACCCGGAAGATTGACGACGATCGTCGGATCGCGACAGTCTGCTATAGTACGCAAATTATCGCGAATATCCGCGCGGTCCGCAATACTTCGTCTCTCTCTGTGTTGTACAGGACACCGTCGGGTCCCTGTACAGGCACAGAGAGGGTCGCCCCGTGCTGCCCGGTGCAACACCAGCATCGTCGTGGACGCGGAGGGCGTAGTAAAGTTTTAAAATGCCGAAACCCGGCACGCGCGGCTCTCTGGGCTGCGATGCCGGGTCCCCGGGAGCCCGTCCGGCGATGAATCGGGCGCTGTCGCTGCCAAATATTGGCGACGCGGCGCTCGGTGCACCGCCGGCCGGCCTCCAGAAGAAGAAGAAGAAGAAGAAGCGACCAGAAGAAGAGGGGGGGGGAAGGGAGCCGCTGTGCCCCCCGGCCCACCGACGACATCGGCGCCTGCGCGCGTTGCGCCCACGCCGTCGTCGGGCCGCCAGCACGCGGTACCCGTCCGTCCCGCCGCGTTCCGCCCGGTGCCCATCCAGGCCCCGGGGCCTATCGCGACCCAAAGCCGCGCACCGCAAGCGCGCGCGCCCGCACCTCTTGCTCGAGCGCCCGCGCCCACATCGCATGCCGCGACCACAACGCGCTCCGCTGCGCCCCGCGTCGCCTACCCCACGCTACCACCCCCGCGCACTCCCGTGCCGACGACACGGGCCCGCGCGCCCCCCGCACGCTCCGCGGCACCGCCGCCGCGGTTCGTGTCACCACCGGCGCCATCTACAGGCGCAATACCGAAGACCGTCCGAGCTGTGCCAGCTTCACGCACCGCCGCCGCCGTCCCCCGCCTCTCGCTGGCGGGACCGGCGATGGCTGAGCAGGAGCGGCCAGTGAGTGCTGGCCCATATTTTAGGCCGGCCACCGCAACGACGCAGGCGCCCGCTTCGCCGGCGCCTCCCCGACTCTCCGCCTGCGACTCACCCGCGATGATGTCGGCATGCTCTTCCCGCGTAGGGTCGAACATGTCACTGACGTCAGTGGGCTCGGCCGCGTCCGGTCGTGGAGACATGTCCCCGGACATGACCTCACGATCCGGGCCCCGCCCTGTCGCGGGCGGATCTCCAGCCGCCGGACTGATGTCGCCGGCGTCTCCCACACCGTCGCTGGGGTTCAACTTCGAGTTTGAGCTCGAGGCAAGGCCCCAGCGACGAAGAAGAAGCTCCGGCGAGGCCGCGTCGGAGGAAGCGAAACGGTACTGCCTAGACCCGCCGCGGCCACAGCGCGAAAGCGCGCCGCGGGGTCGGGGCACACCGATGTCACCCACTTTTGCCGACGCGGCCCGCCGCACACCTCCGCGTTCGCCGAGCCCGGAAATAAGTACGGTAACCACAGGGGCGAGAAATACAAACTCGCCCCCGGCCCCCAATACGATAACCACTCCCCCCCCTGCCGCATCGACTGGCGCCTCAACTACGGCGCCAACAACGAAGCAACAGAAGGGGAAGAAGAAACTGCGCTTCCCTCCGCTGGTGGTAGAGACGCTACCGAACTGGGCCATGCACTTCAGGGCCATTCACGCCAAGCTGGGCCGGCCCCCAAATGCTCGCCCCTACGGGACCGGGGTGAGATTCACCCCGGAGACCGAGGATGAGTATCGGCTGGTCCAGCGCTACCTGACTGGCCTTGAGAAGAGTGCGGGCGTGTCCTGGTTCGCGTACTCACTGCCAGCGGAGAGAAATCTGAAGATCGCCATTCGGGGCCTGCCGGCGGACACGGACCCGAAGGAGATTGAAGAGGAGCTCCGGGCGTTGGGACACCAGCCGGAGTACGTGCGCCACATTAAGGGCGCACAAGGACGACCCGGCTGCGTGTTCCACGCAATCATTAAGAAGACCCCGGACGCAAGAGAGATCTATGGCACCACGACATTCATGTACATGCGTGGTGTCAAGATCGAGGCTTGGCGTGGAAAGCGTGGGCCCGCTCAGTGTCACCGGTGCCAGCGGTTTCGTCACAGCTCGCACCAGTGCCACCGCCCGCTCGCTTGTGTGCGATGCGGCGGCGAGCACGCGGCACGCGACTGCCCCCGCCCGCGGGAGGAGCCGGCCACCTGCGCTAACTGCGGGGGCCCGCACCCCGCGAGCTTCATAAAGTGCCCCGTGTTCGTCAAGGAGACAAGGAACAAGCGAGCGGGCACCGTCGCCATTACGGCTACAAACTCAAGAACAGCGGCCGGGCCACAAACCGTGGCCACAGTAGAGGCTTACGGCCCGACGCTAATGGCGGCGGCGAATGAGCCCACACCAAGAGGAACCCAAGCCTCCTCCTCTTCTCGGCGGAGGAAGAAGAAGCGCGGGGGGAAAGGCAAGAAGCCCCCCCCCCCCAGAAAACCAAGAAGATATCCCTGAGGCCGGCCCTGCCACCATCGCGCAGGTTGTCAAGTCTAAGGACGACAATACAGTACTAGTGGACGAACCTACTAGTGGCGCCAACTCGGCGCAGCGGCGGAGCGACGAAGCTAGTAGGTTCGCCCAAAAGCCGCATGGCGCCGCCACCAACGCGGCCAAGACCAAGATGGTGTCGCAGCCAATCACCGCCCGGCAAAACTTCCCGGCGGTGACGCATGGCGGCGCCTCTACCACGCTTAACAACGCAAATACCAAAAATGAATTTACAACCTGCGCGATAAAGCTACTGATGGATTTAATCAGAGCAATAAGGCAGGGCCGAGACATCGAGGCGGTCATCCTCGACGGTTTGGCCACACTGTTGTCGCTTTGTGATGGCTAGACCGTTGAGGATTCTACACTGGAATCCGCGGCCTTAGGGATAAGGTCGCCCCCCTCCGCCATCTCCTTCGGGAACAAAACATCGACGTGGCGCTAATTAGCGAGACACACCTGGGACCCGAAGATAGGGTTAGGTTCCCGGGTTACCATGTCTACCGCAAGGATGAAAGGTCGGCTCAACACAACCGGTACCGTGGTCTGGCGGTACTAGTGAAGCGTAGAGTCGTCCATCAGGAGCTCCCCGTGCCGTCGACTACCAGTTTCTACGCCCTGGGTGTGCAGTTGCACGTCGCCGGCGAGGAAGTAAATATTTATGCGTGCTACAAGCCGCCCGCGACTCGCCTTATCTTGGCTGAGCTGCGGGCGCTAATTAGCACGCATACAAGTGCAGTCATCCTTGCCGGCGACCTTAACTGTAAGCACCCGGCGTGGAACTCGATGAACACAAACAGCGACGGCCGACGACTCTACGCGGACGCGGAAGCCTTCGGGTTTACGGTGTCCGGCCCGGAGACGCCGACACATTATCCGGACGCGGCTACCTACATGCCGGACGTGCTGGACATCGTAGTCCACAGAGGGCTACGCCACCAGATCACGCAGCAAGTTATAGACGACGAGTTACAGTCGGACCACCAACCTGTACTCGTCGTCTTAGCGGAACAGCCGACCCGACTGAAGCCCTTAGCGCCACGTCGATTAATGGACTGGACTAAGTTTACAGAAAGGTTGGAGACCACCACGCCAACTCGACCTATAGTTTCCTCCGCGGACGTAGAGCGAGTGGCGGACGATGTCACTGCTTGCATCCAGAGCGCCTTGGAAGCGGCGACGACGATACAGCCGGAGGGGAGAGTGCTTTTGCCGCCTCTACCGGCTCATATCCAAGCGATGGTAGCCGTGAAAAGGCGCCTTCGCAAGCAGTGGCAAGTAACAAGATGTCCCACAATGAAAAGAGAGCTAAATCGTCTCGCGGAGAGAGTAAAGGCCGAGTTGTCGGCACACGCCGCCGCGGGCTGGGAAGATAGAATAGACGCCGCTGTCGACAGTTGGCCGTCTGTACACCGTCTTTGCCACCAGCTGTCGAACACCCCAGCTCCGGTGCGCCCTCTGCTTAACAGCGACGGGGCGCTTAAGTATGCAGCAGAGGACCGGGCGGAGGTCTTCGCCGAGCACCTGGAGCGTCAGTTCCGCCCAAACCCGACCGCCGACGTCGAGCATGTCGCAGCGGTAGAGCAACACCTCGGAGACTACTTCGCATCGCCGATAGCTCCCGAGGAGGCGCCAATCTTTTTCTCGCCGGGCGCAGTCAGACGCGCCATCCTAAAAACGAAGCCTAGAAAGGCCCCCGGTGCTGACGGTATCACCAACACAGCGCTGCGCCACTTGCCGTTCCGCACAGTAGCGGCACTGGCGCGCCTGTTTACGGGGATACTGCGCACGGGGGTCTTTCCCACATCTTGGAAGGAGAGGCGCGTCATCATGCTGCCCAAGGCGGGAAAGAGCCCGGTGAAGCCGGAGAGCTATCGGCCCATCACTCTGCTGCCGACAGTCTCCAAGGTGTTCGAAGTACTCCTGCTGCGACACCTCGAGCAACACATCGCCCCACGCCCGGAACAGTTCGGGTTTAGGGCGGACCACAGTACGACGCTCCAGTTGTCGAGGGTACTGCACCTTCTGGCAACAGCGCTCAACAAGAAGGAATGCTCGGTGGCAGTATTCCTCGACATGGAGAAGGCCTTCGACCGTGTGTGGCACGACGGTTTGGTTTACAAACTGGCCACCTCCGACGCGCCCCGTCGCGTTGTTAGAGTGGTCTCATCCTTTCTGTCAAACAGGACCTTCAGGGTGGTGGTCGACGGGGCGCTATCCGGCGCCCGCCCGGTTCTGGCAGGTGTGCCGCAGGGCAGCTGTATGTCGCCGGCGTGTTACTCACGTTATACCGACGACATCCCCACCACTACAGAGGCGACGCTCGCGCTGTACGCTGACGACGCCGCGTACATTACAACTTCGCTCAATGCGAAGCACGCGGCGGTCAAGATGCAGCGCGCCCTCGACCTACTCCCCGACTGGCTGTCGAAGTGGCGGCTGTCGGTAAACGTGAGTAAAACGCAGGCGATGATCACCGGATCCGCGCCTGTCCCACCACCCTTGAAACTACAAGGGACCGCCGTCGATTGGTCGCCCCGGGTCAAATACCTGGGTGTGACCATCGACCGCCGCCTCACGATGGGGCCCCACGTCCGCAAGGTCGCCGCACAGGGTAGGGTCGCCCGCAACCTACTCAGACCTGTGCTCTCATCCCGCATCCCGGCGCGCGTCAAGTTGGGCGTGTACAAAACGTACATTCGCCCAATCTTGACGTACGCCGCCCCCGCGTGGTTCGCCCTCACAAAAGAGTCGAGCCGCAAGACGCTCCGCGCGCAACAAAATCTTGCGCTGCGGCCCATTGTCGATGCTCCTCCTTTTGTGAGGAACGACGTACTCCACCGGGATCTCGGGATTGAGAGCCTGGACGAGTTTGTAGGGCGACTCGCGAAGGCGATGTTCGCGCGTGCCGACGCCTCTGCCTGGCCCCATGTCAGGCAGATAGCGCCATTGCACGCGCGCCCGCCCGACGCGAGACCCCTGCCCCGCGACCTGGTAGCGGACGATTGACCCCATCGCACCGATTTGACGCCTCGAGTGAGCAGCATCCAGGTTACACGCAGCTCACTCGAAATAATAAGACTCTACAGATGTACACATACATCTGTTGCGTGGCGTGTTCTAAGTTAATATAGGCATTTCACGTAACTATATACAGACAACCACTACTAAACATATCCTACACAACACGTGCAGGCGCGACGTGGGCCGCGACGCACGTTGACACTGAGCGGTGATACACTACAGTACTAGCCGCTCATACATACATGACTGTTTATCCCTCAATCCGTAAACGGCTAGATCTGTGAGCGGGGCGAGGGTAAACTACATATCTACCTGTAGGAGCGTCGAGTCGGCATCTCTGTCGCTGGTCGTCTTCGTCGGGCCTCCCCCAGGTAACTGGGGGTCTCACCTGGCGGGGACTGACCGCCGAGATGTCGTGAAGAAAGCGACGCTATTGGTTTTAGCGTCGTGGCGCGCCTACAGAAACACTCAGAGCAACCAATCACACAGATGCAGCTTGCTGCATCACAGGCCGCAGGCCGTTTTAGGCCGACCGCAGTGAGGGGCCCGTAGTCGCGGGTCACGGTTTGCCTCCGCGGGCGAGGGGCGACGCCCCGACCCCGTCCGCCACGCCCCCTTGCGGGGGCGTCGCGACGTCTCGAATCCGAAGATCGTCACTCACTTGACGCCTGAGGGAGGACATCGCCGTCGACTTAGACTGCGGCGAAGGTAGTTGTGTAGGTGATCTAGGTACGTACAAGTTTTACATGGTTTTACGACAGATATTCCACCACATCTAGGTTCCCTGAAAGTGCTAGGGGTGTAAATTCAAACGTACGTCTGTCGTGAAATTTCTACGTCCCGTGGGTTGTCGATATCGTGAAACAAGTTCACATTTTACGGCTGCTATCTTGACTATAGTCTGTTGTTATAAAAAACTCTTAACTTCAGGACTGGCTGGTAAAGATAAACACTTGGTCTAATAGTGTCAGTAAATAAGCAAGACTTGCCAAGGTAGTACTTTTTAAAATTCCTACTTAAAAGTTTATTTTAATTTAAAAATAGTCCGGCTAGTAGGTAAGTAGATAGATAGAGAATAGGGTAGGGTAGCTACACTGTCGGAACTAATAATTCATGACCATAATTTTCAATTGAATGCTTACAAGCACCAAAAAGTCTGTCTTGCAAGAGAAAACTGAAGGTAAGACACGATGGAAACGCTGAGAATATTACGTTAATAGTTATAATGGAAAGATAATTTTGAGTTTTCATGTACCAGGAAAGTTATTAGGAAAGAATATAGAAATAGCAGATAGATATCGTACGTTGTTGGGCGATTCTTCGAAAAACAGTTTTGACAGAACACCTTTAAATAATTTCAAATGTTAACATCCTTTTCAAATATATAAAATAGTAAAATTGCCTATCGATTGATTTATTAAAACAAGCACTGATTAAGACTGCAGAAAACACTCAAAACTCTGGTGACCCCATGCACGTTTTTGTTAAATTATACTACTTTTTGCAATTAATTTTGGACAATGTACTAAAACATGTAAGTTGTATCGATATTTGAATATCTGTTCTTGGTTCCTGTGAAAATAATACAACTTTTATGGAATAAAACAAACACATACAATACATATAATTTTATTTGATTCATGTTTTCCTTATCAACTAATGATTATTTTTACATTTATTGACGATTAGTATTGACGTTGTGGTGAGAAATGTATGTATTACCAGATCTAAGGTATACAATACCATGTAAGTCGGATATATCGGTCGATTCGGGTAGTACCGTTACTGTTCCATTTTCCCACGTTATAACTATTCCAGCATCCCGGCACGTCTTTGTTACGTCTCCGTTCTGCCAATAGAAAATAAAACATCAGTATGTTAAACTAGTCTAATACCTACTAACCGCGAACCCAAAATGATGTGAAGAAAATTATATTGCACCAAAACTTGGAAATAGCCGATGCAATGTAAACTCTTATAAGATGCACTTGGACGGGCAATAAATTGCTCAATTCTTGCCAATTGTGAGTAAATATGACTTCTCGACGACACCAAGCAGAATGGAAGTTCATAGATATCCCATTGAGCGCACGGCTTGTAGTAATAATAATTTACTTACTTGGTCTGGAGCCGTTTCAGTGCAAGTTTTTGTGATTGGGCCAGCAGTGACCATCAGCACTCCTGCCATAAAAATTGCTAGAATCATGAACCGGAACATTTCTCGTCTTTGGTTGCTGAAAAAAGAAAAACAATTATTATTGACAGTGTTCCAAGAGCTAAAGGCGCTAAGTGTCAGCGCTAAAAGGATCTTTTTCTGAATTTACACTTGATTTACTTTGAAATGAGGGCTGACTATGGGTTGTTGACTGTAACAGGACAGTAAACATTTGTGAAGTCGTTTCCAGCCCTTTCACAGTTGTTTTACGTCTGATTTTGCATCACTGTCAAAATTGCAGTTTAAATCTTTACTGTCGTTAAAATAAGGTTGCTGTTGGATTTCTGACACTGACTAGTCTGGCAAAATCACAGTGATCTTTATTGTCGTTGCAATAAAGTTGCTGTTGGGTTGCACCTGTCAGAGGTAAAATTACTGCGAAAGAACTGTAGCGAATTTGTATCGAGAAAAAACAAAATGGTGGCGTCGAATAGGGAGTAACGCCGTTAGCACCAAAAGATGCTTGTAGCACTCTACAACTTTAATAATTGTTTAATTTCGAGTGTCGCTTCGAATGCGGCAATAATCTCCCAAAGACAAATCACAAAAAACACAAATAATAAGTCTACTCACTTCTGTTTTTCTTTGTACCGCTACTCCCGAAGCCAAGCAAGGAATGAAAACCGTACGCAGTGTGGCCGCTTATATAGGTACCCGATAGTGACGAAATGTGTCGGAATTCTAGTGTTATTCCCGAAACAATATATCTTTTGGGTATTCCCGACACCAAAAAATAATAAACAATAACAACATAATAGTACGTAATACTTTAAGTTTATCTAAGCGGCATTGATAACACAAGCACATTTGACCTTACAGACCTGTGCAGATTGCAGAAAAGGAATTCCCAAAACAATTAAAATATTAACATAACATAACATCACGCCTGTATTCCCCAAAGGGTTAGGCAGAGGTGTACCTATAGTACACCCACATTTCGCCAGTTATGTTTGAGTCCCATGGAATAGGGAGCGCGCCTATTGCTATCAACCAGGCACAAATCCGGGAATCGAACCCAGGACCTTATGCTCGGCAGTAGTGAGGCAGGCAATTATAATAATTATTGGTTATGTATTATACTAATTAAGCTACTCCAATGTACCCCCTCCAAGCAACAAACAAGAGTTTTAGAATCAACTACTACATGACACTATATGAGTTCATATAATTGTTTAGTTTATTTGACTGTACTCGTATAAGTCAATTTATTTTTATTTATTGTTGATATAATCTACTCATTACAATGTTGTTTTATGAGTTGTATTGCAATACGTGGTAAGCTAGCAACCGGCAGCAAGTTCGTCATGCTCCCTTAGATGTCACTGCTTGCGATAGCGTCTGGGGTCGGGTTGCCTCCTTCCCTCTAATATGGCGAGGGGGTTAATGGCTGATCTTTGCGTTATGCTCGTGAACGGGTGTTGCTTGTGGTGACTGGTGGTCTCGCTGGCCATGGTTTTGTTATTGTTATTAGTAAGTAACTAGTATTATAACTACTAGTAAAATAGTCCTAGTTTATCATTTGTGACTTCGAGTTACGGCTTTAATAGCTATATATAAACTGGCACGCCTCTTATGCCTGGAGGCTTTCATTCGGGTATTAATAATAATAATAATAAATTTTATTTCAGAATTACTTCCATATTTGTTAGTAACAATGTTCTTAACCTAGTATTAGTAAATCATAATAAATTAATAATAAAATTAACAATAAATTAGGCGCTTGCTCTCGCGTGTAGGCCTATCAAGTGCGCTGTTAGTGCGGAGTCCCATCTGTCAGCGCACGCGGTCAGGATGGCGCTGGGGCCGCAACGTACCCGCGCCATTAAAGACGCACTTCGCTTTCTTATGACAGCGTGAAAGCCGTCCACGCGCGCCTCCGCGAACATACCACTCGCGCTGCAGTACCGCGGCAACCCCATCAGCACCCTAAACGCGTTATTATACTGTACACGCAGGGCGTCGTATGTCCTCCGCGTGTATTTGGCCCACAAACTGCACGTGTAAAAGGTCTGGCAGAAAGCTCTAAATAATGTGACCTTCACTTGTTCCGTACACCGTGCGAATCTGCGAGCCAATATATTACAGCGATCAGACAACGCCCTGCGTTCCCTATCCACATCCATATCATCTTTTAGGTCATCGGTGACCCAGTGGCCCAGATACTTGAAATGAGTGACTTGGTTTAATGGTGTACCATAGAGTGAGACGGGAGGTACCACTGTGACCTCTTTTCTAGGTGCTTTAAAAACCATAACCTCACTCTTTTTTACATTGTATCTGAGCCCATGAGCCTCCGCGTACTCTTCACAAATACGGAGTAACTTGCGCAACGCACCGATTGAAGGGCTGAGCAGCACCATGTCATCCGCGTAACTGATGTTATTTACACAAACACCGTCTATATGACACCCGATGCCAGCGCTGCTCAGCCTTCCAATCAGGCGATCCATATATAAATTAAATAACTTCGGTGAGGTCAACCCCCCCTGCCGCACCCCACACTCCAACTTGTACTCATCCGACTTACTAGCCGCCCACCTAACAGTATTTTTCTGATTTTTGTACCAGTACTTAAATATAGATATGATTTCAGGGGGTAGACTAGTGTCTTGACACAGTTTTGTCCATAGCAGGTCATACGAGACCAAGTCGAATGCCCTGGACAGGTCCAGGAAACACGCGTATACTGGTGTTTTACGCGCGGTATAGTATTGCACAGTCTGCTTGAGGCACAAAATCGCACTTTCAGTTGATAGACCAGTTCGAAAGCCGAACTGACCATCGTGCAGTTTTATGTGTTTTGTTAAATGGCCGTCAAGCAAACTGTCCATTACCTTCGCTATAACCGTGGCTAAGGAAATAGGCCTGTAGTTAGACCTGTCCGAGACATTTCCGGTCTTGTTTTTTACAATGGGGACAACAATGGTATACATGAGATCATCAGGCAGGTAGGAGTGGCTCATGCACAAATTAAATAGTAAAGCCAGCACTCTTGGCAAGTGTATCCCAGCAAACCGCAGGTGCTCAATGCTGAGACCATCATGACCTGGAGACTTTCCTCTTTTCATAGATTTGATAACTACATCAACATCCTTTGCAGTGAACCTTACATTGATATCTCCAGGTATGGCCCCAGCATCAGACATCAACATCATCTCAGACTGTGCAGAAGTTACAAGCGGCTCAACTCTGAAATGCTGTCGAAATAATCTTGCGATGCCATCTGGCTCGTGCTCACCCTCGACGCTCACGGGACGGCTAGGCTTTAGATTCAATTTGTTCGTTGATTTCCAAAATTTGGAAAAGTTATTATTGGAATGGTGTCGTGCAATTATATCCATTTTAATTTGTTGTTGGTTATTTTGACACCATTTCAATTTCACTTTAAATAAGCGTCTAGACTCAGTCATTTCATTATATAGTCGGCCGGAGTTAGGCCTCCGATGCAACAGCCAGTTCTGATAACATTGCCGAGCCCTACCGTGAGCCTCCCTCACATGTTTATTCCAGCCTATAATGTGCTTGCCCCTACCGGGATTTGAAGCCGCACTACAAGAAGATTCCGCGCCTTGTGCCAGTATACAGACTATATTCCTGTACATATCTTTAATTAAGGATTTATGTATAACACAGTTACATTTTTTACCAGCACAAGTAGCAAATTCCGGTGGGAAATCAATAAGCCGCAAATTTGCGTGACAATAGTTATGATATATTTCAACTTGACTGGCCTGCCTTTCACCCCATATTACATTATTTCTAAATACATTAGATGTCACAATTTTAGGTTTTATTAAATTTAAATTGCATGTTAATAGCAACGGGTAGTGATCAGACCAGTAGGTGTCATATAATATGGTCACATCATCGATGGTTGCACGCGCAGCGGTAGTGACCACACAGTGATCGAGCCACCGTCGGCATCCGTGCGCCTCGCTAACAAAAGTGTGTGAATCGTTAGGTAATAAATCAAGATCAACACATGTCCATGATTGTTCCGCGCAAAAGTCTAGGAGTTGCATTGCAAATGACTCACCCGGGTGCGCGTTAAAGTCCCCCAACACAAACACAGATTCAACATCACTAACTTCAATTATGGAGTTTATTTCGCCTAGACACTCCGTAAACTCGATCAAATTGTCTTTTGAGTCCGTAGGCATATACACAGATATGATTAACATAGAACGCTCATGTATCTCAATCCTAACAGCTGCTATACGATCACTGTTACACTCTAACACTGACACTGAGGGAAACACCGACTTCCTCCACAGCACTGCTACACCTCCGTATGGGCGGCCACGGAGAACACCGGCCGAGGTGTCCACGGCAGACTTGCCCGTGTACGCAAACTTGTCACTGATGCTGTCCAGGAATGGGATATCATGCGGCAACAGCCACGTCTCCTGAAGTGCCACAATGTCAGCTGTTTCACATATTTTCCTTACACATTCAACAGATCTTATGATATTTTTGCAGTTAAATGTTACGAGTTTAGTATTACTACTCATACGGCTGGTTAGACTACACACAGATCAATTATTCAGCACTCTTAATACCTTTATTACTTCTTGCTCTGAAGTTAACAAAGCGACGGTATGCGACGCCTTCTGGCCAAAAATCATCATTCAGGAAAGTTTCCAGTTTATGTTTTGGTACCAGTATTTTGTACGCATCATATGATTTAGGTAACTTCATATTCATTTTTTCCAGGTGTACAGTAACATCAGTTTTAGTTGCAATATAACTGATTATGTCACACACAGGTACGTCCTTCGCAACATTGTAAATATAGATAGGAATTTTGATGTCTGCAGCTTTGAAGTTCGTATTCGTGCTTGAAACTGCCTTTCCCCTACTAGCAATAAAGCGATTCCTTAGACGTTTTCTCTGTACCAAGGTCCATTCTTTATCTTCCTTTGGTATTTTCCAGTCACCATTGCATACAATATCAGCTAAAGATTTCTTGTTGCCGAGGCCGTCATAGTGTACGTTCGGAGCGGCCGTGTGTCCCGACTCGCTAGATACGTCGATAGTAGCTAATTGCGGATGACTCACCAACTCGGGCTCATCGCCGGCCACAGTAAGACGAATTCTGTTATCATTAGCGCAACCACTATTTTGTTGAGTACCCTCATGTTCGGAACATGGTTGAGCCATATCCCGATAGCTCATATCTACACGTACATCGCTAGTATTTTTGCATGGTGTGTCATGTTGTGTTTCCAAGTATTCGAGTCCCTTTGGGCCGCTGCAGTAATCGTCGAGACTATCCAATAAAAAGCCTCCTCTTTTGATGTTGACATTACTGGCGGTACTTCTAAAATTATTCACTATAGATGCCTTTTTTAGGTTTTCAAGATCAGATTTCACAGTTTTCAGGGTTTCCTTAGTGGCATACAGTTCTTTCATCTGATTCATGTCCTGCTGCATACGCATCAAGTCCTTTAAAATCCGAGTGACGTCAACGTGATCAAAAAGCACTGGCGGCAGTTTCTGTAGGTCACGGGCCACAAAAACCGGTAATACCTCAGGATTGGACTCCTTGAGCATGCAGATGATGTCATCTATTTCACGGAGCTTCTTTCCATCCCTCCTCCTTATCTTCTTGCGCTTCTCCGTGGGTAAAGATTCGCAAAGAAGATTTTTAGCACTGTGAATCTCCTCGTCAGAAAAAGCGCTCACACAAATATGACTAATACTCTCCTCGTTCATCACATCGATTTTATTGCATACAAAAACTAGAACCTCGTTGATAACTATATTACAACTCGAATTTTAACAACTTAAGAGGCCATGGCTGGTCTCACGCGTCCGTATGACAGCGCGAGCGCGTCCCGACTGTATTAATTTCTGTTTACTTTTTAACTTTTATTTTCGCTTGAGTATAGATTTCGATATTTTTTGTTGGTATATTGCCGTGTGCCAGCCGACATATAGCAAATACTTTTTTTTTTTTTTGCGTAATGTAAATTATTTTTCGTAAGTACTATTGTATAGAATCAAGTTTTTCTAACTGAACAGACAGCTGTGCTGCCTTGTGTAATTTTGACGTTCGAAAAGTGCTGATTCTCAGCCTAGTTTGAATAAATGACTTTTGAATTTGGCATTGCTTATTATTTGACGAGACTCGCATCGGAACGATCGCGCTGTATCGCTACTTTTCACTTTGGTGGCCTTCTCTCGCATTTTTTAGAAACGAATATTTCATTTCTCATTCTTATAGTGCATTTTCATCACGGATTTTTCGATACGTTACTTTTATTTATGATTGTAAGATATTGTGAAGTTGTAAGCTGCAACATAGCTCTCTTGGTATTTTAAGCACCAGACTTTTGTACCAATAAGTTTTTACTGCTTATAAGCTGCCGAAAGTAATGTTGTTTAAAATGAAAGTGTATCTTTTCTCTGAAATCTTTTCATAAAAGTAAAACAGACAGTAAGTATAACTTTACTATTAAGAGAAACTTCTGACAAGGATAACCAAATGATGAACATTTTAAAAGAAAATCACTATCATTTTAATCATCCTAAAACGTGTAAACCAATCCCACATAAGATACTAGCAAGTCTCAGTTTTCAAACAAAAAAGGGCTCGGAAAGTCGGCACTTTGCCTAAACCAATGAAAAAATAGACAAGTCAGACTCGGTAGTTTTGGCTCCGAAGCAGATGCCTGTCGAAAGAGAAACTCAAAATTGATTGTGGTTTAAAAAACCCGTTATCATGAACTTTTAGTATAGATTTAATGAGCGTACTTGGTTCATTATTATTTTTTGTCTTTTATCTGCCCGCTTTGCAAAAACAATAGCAGATAAATATAAATGCTACAACAGCTATTAAAGTTTAGTGGGATTATTTATTTTTATTGTCTATAGCCAGTTTGAAGTGGGAGTGGGCCGGCCATGTCCCATAAATGCACCCGGAAGATTGACGAAGATCGTCACTCACTTGACGCCTGAGGGAGGACATCGCCGTCGACTTAGACCGCGGCGAAGGCAGTTGTGTAGGTGATCTAGGTACGTACAAGTTTTACATGGTTTTACGACAGATATTCCACCACATCTAGGTTCCCTGAAAGTGCTAGGGGTGTAAATTCAAACGCACGTCTGTCTTGAAATTTCTACGTCCCGTGGGTTGTCGATATCGTAAAACAAGTTTACATTTTTACGGCTGCTATCTTGACTATAGTTGTTATAAAAAACTCTTAACTTCAGGACTGGCTGGTAAAGATAAACACTTGGTCTAATAGTGTCAGTATATAAGCAAGACTTGCCAAGGTAGTACTTTTTAAAATTCCTACTTATAAGTTTATTTTAATTTAAACATAGTCCGGCTAGTAGGTAAGTAGATAGATAGAGAATAGGGTAGGGTAGCTACACTGTCGGAACTAATTCATGACCATCATTTTCAATTGAATGCTTACAAGCACAAAAAAGTCTGTCTTGCAAGAGAAAACTGAAGGTAGGACACGATGGAAACGCTGAGAATATTACGTTAATAGTTATAATGAAAAGATGATTTTGTATTTTCATGTACCAGGAAAGTTATTAGGAAAGAATATAGAAATAGCAGATAGATATCGTACGTTGTTGGGCGATTCTTCGAAAAACAGTTTTGACGTGTTTTTGACAGAACACCTTTAAATAATTTCAAATGTTAACATCCTTTTCAAATATATAAAATAGTAAAATTGCCTATCGATTGGATTTATTAAAACAAGCACTGATTAAGACTGCAGAAAACACTCAAAACTCTGGTGACCCCATGCACGTTTTTGTTAAATTATACTACTTTTTGCAATTAATTTTGGACAATGTACTAAAACATGTAAGTTGTATCGATATTTGAATATCTGTTCTTGGTTCCTGTGAAAATAATACAACTTTTATGGAATAAAACAAACACATACAATACATATAATTTTATTTGATTCATGTTTTCCTTATCAACTAATGATTATTTTTACATTTATTGACGATTAGTATTGACGTTGTGGTGCGAAATGTATGTATTACCAGATCTAAGGTATACAATACCATGTAAGTCGGATATATCGGTCGCTTCGGGTAGTACCGTTACTGTTCCATTTTCCCACGTTATAACTATTCCAGCATCCCGGCACGTCTTTGTTACGTCTCCGTTCTGCCAATAGAAAATAAAACATCAGTATGTTAAACTAGTCTAATACCTACTAACCGCGAACCCAAAATGATGTGAAGAAAATTATATTGCACCAAAACTTGGAAATAGCCGATGCAATGTAAACTCTTATAAGATGCACTTGGACGGGCAATAAATTGCTCAATTCTTGCCAATTGTGAGTAAATATGACTTCTCGACGACACCAAGCAGAATGGAAGTTCATAGTTTTGCCGATGGGATATCCCATTGAGCGCACGGCTTGTAGTAATAATAATTTACTTACTTGGTCTGGAGCCGTTTCAGTGCAAGTTTTTGTGATTGGGCCAGCAGTGACCATCAGCACTCCTGCCATAAAAATTGCTAGAATCATGAACCGGAACATTTCTCGTCTTTGGTTGCTGAAAAAAGAAAAACAATTATTATTGACAGTGTTCCAAGAGCTAAAGGCGCTAAGTGTCAGCGCTAAAAGGATCTTTTTCTGAATTTACACTTGATTTACATTGAAATGAGGGCTGACTATGGGTTGTTGACTGTAACAGGACAGTAAACGTTTGTGAAGTCGTTTCCAGCCCTTTCACAGTTGTTTTACGTCTGATTTTGCATCACTGTCAAAATTGCAGTTTAAATCTTTACTGTCGTTAAAATAAGGTTGCTGTTGGATTTCTGACACTGACTAGTCTGGCAAAATCACAGTGATCTTTATTGTCGTTGCAATAAAGTTGCTGTTGGGTTGCACCTGTCAGAGGTAAAATTACTGCGAAAGAACTGTAGCGAATTTGTATCGAGAAAAAACAAAATGGTGGCGTCGAATAGGGAGTAACGCCGTTAGCACCAAAAGATGCTTGTAGCACTCTACAACTTTAATAATTGTTTAATTTCGAGTGTCGCTTCGAATGCGGCAATAATCTCCCAAAGACAAATCACAAAAAACACAAATAATAAGTCTACTCACTTCTGTTTTTCTTTGTACCGCTACTCCCGAAGCCAAGCAAGGAATGAAAACCGTACGCAGTGTGGCCGCTTATATAGGTACCCGATAGTGACGAAATGTGTCGGAATTCTAGTGTTATTCCCGAAACAATATATCTTTTGGGTATTCCCGAAACCAAAAAATAAACAATAACAACATAATAGTACGTAATACTTTAAGTTTATCTAAGCGGCATTGATAACACAAGCACATTTGACCTTACAGACCTGTGCAATTTGCAGAAAAGGAATTCCCAAAACAATTAAAATATTAACATAACATAACATCACGCCTGTATTCCCCAAAGGGTTAGGCAGAGGTGTACCTATAGTACACCCACATTTCGCCAGTTATGTTTGAGTCCCATGGAATAGGGAGCGCGCCTATTGCCATCAACCAGGCACAAATCCGGGAATCGAACCCAGGACCTTATGCTCGGCAGTAGCGAGGCAGGCAATTGTAATAATTATTGGTTATGTATTATACTAACTAAGCTACTCCAATGTACAAACAAGTGTTTTAGAATCAACGACTACATGACACTATATGAGTTCATATAATTGGTTTAGTTTATTTGACTGTACTCGTATAAGTCAATTTATTTTTATTTATTGTTGATATAATCTACTCATTACAATGTTGTTTTATGAGTTGTATTGCATTATGTGGTAAGCTAGCAACCGGCAGCAAGTTCGTCATGCTCCCTTAGATGTCACTGCTTGCGATAGCGTCGGGGGTCGGGTTGCCTCCTTCCCTCTAATATGGCGAGGGGGTTGATGGCTGATCTTTGCGTTATGCTCGTGAACGGGTGTTGCTTGTGGTGACTGGTGGTCTTGCTGACCATGGTTTTGTTATTGTTATTAGTAAGTAGCTCTTTATTTATTTTTACTTCGATAGTCCTAGTTTATCATTTGTGACTTCGAGTTACGGCTTTAATAGCTATATATAAACTGGCACGCCCTTTATGCCCGGAGGCTTTCATTCGGGTATTAATTTCTGTTTACTTTTTAATTTTTATTTTCGCTTGAGTATAGATTTCGATATTTTTTGTTGGTATAATGGCGCGTGCCAGCCGACATATAGCAAATACTTTTTCTTTTTTTTTGCGCCACTTCTTCTTCCCATCTAAAGCACTTGGACGTGGTGAAGGGCGAGCGTTTTTAGGGGACTGTCTTGTGTAATTTTGACGTTCGAAAAGTGCTGATTCTCAGCCTAGTTTGAATAAATGACTTTTGAATTTGGCATTGCTTATTATTTGAAGGAGATTCGCATCGGAACGATCGCGCTGTATCGCTACTTTTCACTTTGGTGGCCTTCTCTCGCATTTTTTAGAAACGAATATTTCATTTCTCATTCTTATAGTGCATTTTCATCACGGATTTTTCGATACATTACTTTTATTTATGATTGTAAGATATTGTGAAGTTGTAAGCTACAACATAGCTCTCTTGGTATTTTAAGCACCAGACTTTTGTACCAATAAGTTTTTACTGCTTATAAGCTGCCGAAAGTAATGTTGTTTAAAATGAAAGTGTATCTTTTCATAAAAGTAAAACAGACAGTAAGTATAACTTTACTATTAAGAGAAACTTCTGACAAGGATAACCAAATGATGAACATTTTGAAAGAAAATTACTATCATTTTAATCATCCTAAAACGTGTAAACCAATCCCACATAAGATACTAGCAAGTCTCAGTTTTCAAACAAAAAAGGGCTCGGAAAGTCGGCACTTTGCCTAAACCAATGAAAAAATAGACAAGTCAGACTCGGTAGTTTTGGCTCCGAAGCAGATGCCTGTCGAAAGAGAAACTCAAAATTGATTGAGGTTTAAAAAACCCATTATCATGAACTTTTAGTATAGATTTAATGAGCGTACTTGGTTCATTATTATTTTTTGTCTTTTTATCTGCCCGCTTTGCAAAAACAATAGCAGATAAATATAAATGCTACAACAGCTATTAAAGTTTAGTGGGATTATTTATTTTTATTGTCTATAGCCAGTTTGAAGTGGGAGTGGGCCGGCCATGTCCCATAAATGCACCCGGAAGATTGACGAAGATCGTCACTCACTTGACGCCTGAGGGAGGACATCGCCGTCGACTTAGACCGCGGCGAAGGTAGTTGTGTAGGTGATCTAGGTACGTACAAGTTTTACACGGTTTTACGACAGATATTCCACCACATCTAGGTTCCCTGAAAGTGCTAGGGGTGTAAATTCAAACGCACGTCTGTCGTGAAATTTCTACGTCCCGTGGGTTGTCGATATCGTAAAACAAGTTCACATTTTACGGCTGCTATCTTGACTATAGTTGTTATAAAAAACTCTTAACTTCAGGACTGGCTGGTAAAGATAAACACTTGGTCTAATAGTGTCAGTATATAAGCAAGACTTGCCAAGGTAGTACTTTTTAAAATTCCTACTTAAAAGTTTATTTTAATTTAAACATAGTCCGGCTAGTAGGTAAGTAGATAGATAGAGAATAGGGTAGGGTAGCTACACTGTCGGAACTAATTCATGACCATCATTTTCAATGGAATGCTTACAAGCACAAAAAAGTCTGTCTTGCAAGAGAAAACTGAAGGTAGGACACGATGGAAACGCTGAGAATATTACGTTAATAGTTATAATGAAAAGATGATTTTGTATTTTCATGTACCAGGAAAGTTATTAGGAAAGAATATAGAAATAGCAGATAGATATCGTACGTTGTTGGGCGATTCTTCGAAAAACAGTTTTGACGTGTTTTTGACAGAACACCTTTAAATAATTTCAAATGTCATCTACATCTTAGATTTAGATTTATTTAATCAAATAATAACAGTGTTAACATTAAATAGTATCATCTGTAGGTACACTTGACTTATGCTAGTTAACAAAACAGTTAGGTGTTGCAACCAACACCCTTACTAAGTTATAAAATAACTTGTATTAAGGGCAGTGGTACAAGCCCATACATACTTCAGTTTCACAAAAGGAATTGCAGGCAGAACAAGTGTTATTTAACATAAAACCATTTCAGAAATCAGAAATGACAATCTAGTCATTTGTCATTTGGATTATTTGTGTTTTTGAGTGTGTGTGTGTGTGTGTGTGTGTGTGTGTGTGTGTGTGCGTGTGTGTGTAATGATAATGGTGTGTGTTGTTTCGGTGCAGAATGTGTGTTCTGTTCTCTGTGGAAGGGTTTAGGGTGGGTTATTATCAGAGAAAAGCAGGCGCTCTGTATCCAGGTAGTTATTTGTAAGTAGAAAGTTTGTCACAGATTTCTTGAGGGACGAGGTTGTAAGAGAGTAAAGTTTCAATTTCCTATTAAGTTTATTTTATAATTGTGGCCCTTGGAAGCAAAGAAATCGTTTGGTGAATGAGTATTTACATCTGTAGTGCCGACAAACTATATCTTTACGTCTTTTAGTGATTGTCGCGTAGGGGGTATTTCTGTGTTGAAATAGGACTGAATTAAGAACAAAAAGTTGTCTAACAGAAAGAACTTTGCAATATTTATATAAATCTTCTGTTGGGAAAAGTATCGGGCGAGATGTACTAACCTTTAACACGGCTCTTTGGGCCCTCTCCAATTTCAGCATTGTGGTCTTAGGTGCACCACCCCAGACGGAAACACAATATGATAGGAGTGATTGACAGAGAGCAAGGTAGACCCTTTTGACAATCTGTGCATCTGCCACATGACGAAGAGTCTTAAAGACAAATATCAGTTTTCTAACCCTTGCTGTCAGTAGATCTATGTGGGCTGAGAAGCTCAGATTGTCATCAAGAGTCACCCCGAGGTATTTGATCGTGGGGGTACGTGCAAGTTTAGGGCAAGAGCAAGCTGCGATGCCTGGGCAGACACTTGAGTGAGCGATAAGGGAGTATGAGTTTGGCGGCTGTGTGGATGGGCGCAGGGTAAAGCAGACTATTTTTGTTTTATCCGTATTAAGGGTAAGTTGATTGCCATTAAGCCAATCCAAAACTTGATCTAGTCCCCTCTGCGCCACGTCAAAAGCTTCATGCCAGGCATTACCAGTAAATGTGAGTGCAGTGTCATCAGCAAAGGCCGTGATTTTTCCATTTTGGAGTAGCATATTACACAGCTGATTTACGTACACCAAAAAAAGTGTGGGACCGACCACACTTCCCTGGGGAACGCCAAAAGTAACAGGAAGCTCACCACTCAGGTAATTACAAATCTTTACGCACTGAGTCCTATTGCTTAGGTAGTCTGCAAAAATTTGGAGCGGGAGGCCACGTATTCCCAGTTCCTCCAGCTTGAACACTAGGTTGGGAACAGAAACCGTGTCGAAAGCTTTTTTTAGATCTAAGAAAACTGTCACTACCTTCTTTTTTGCTTCAATGTTTTGGACAATGTGACCTGTTAAATTTAGAACAGCTTCATTCGTCGACTGATTTCGTCGGAACCCAAACTGGTTAGGAGATAACAGCTTTTTTTCCTCAAGGTATTTAATGAGTCTCTTGTTTATAATGCGTTCTAGGATTTTAGATATGGAAGGTAGGACAGCAATGGGACGGTAGTTATTAACACAGCTTCTATTCCCTCCCTTATGAATAGGATGCACAATAGCTTTTTTCAAGTACAAGGGGAATATACCGGTGCTGAGGCAAAGATTAAATAAGTAAGTTAGTGGGGGAACAAGTAACGTTTTATAACGTTTCAGAAACTTAGTAGAAATGCCGTCCCATCCAATAGCAGCATCAGTTTTTAGAGACTTGAGCATCGCCTCAACCTCACTCTCATCAGTGTCAACCATCACAAACGAGTGTAGTGGCGCAGGTGTGGCACTAGTGGCATGCAGCGGGCCTTTTATAACATTATTGTGAGTAAAAGCACTCGCAAGATTTCTGCCTATGTCGACAAAAAACGTGTTAACGGAGTCTACCGACTGTTGGGGAGAAGCAGAAGGAACAAGTAAGTCAGTAGTGGGATTTTTTTGAACTTCCGTGTTTGTGACCCTCTTTATAATTTGCCAAACCTTTTTGTTATCATTGACGGCCTCGTTCAACTCCGCCCTGTCGTATTGCCTTCTAAGGTTTTTAATAATTTTAGTGCAGTAGTTCCTATATCTTTTATAGGTTATTTTTAGAATAAGATTATCTGGTGATAACTTCAGTTTTTTATGCATTGCATCTCTGTTACGCATGCAGCGAAGCATGCCAGTAGTCATCCATGGTTTAAGTAAACGTTTGTGATTTGGGAGTTTAACTATGGTTGTGTGAGAACGCATAATATTGACAATGGTGTTAACAAAATAATTAGTGGCTTGATTAGCATCACCATATTTATAGATCGGTTGGAAACCCATGCTATTCATTTCAGAGTCCAAAGAGTTGTAATTGACTCTTGAAATGGTTTTGACCCTAGTATACAATTGTTTACTTTGTCTGAGACAAAGCAAGACTGAGTTATGGTCTGTCACACAAGAGTCAATTACTACTGTGAGCGCTAGTAAGTTCGTCTTGAGCATGACATGATCCAGACAAGCGGACTCGCGAGTAGGGTAAGTGTGAGCAGGAAGAAAACCATGAAAAGCTATCAAGTTGAGATAGTCCGAAATGCGTTTAGGGCTTGGGGTACTGCTGATGTCAAGGTTTACATCTCCAAGAATAGCTATATTTTTATATGATGAGAGACCAAAGTAGTATATTATTGGGCATTCTATACCACTATCGGCAAGTCGCTCGGCGAGTGCGCCTCGCTGCCGACAGTGGTATAGAATGCCCAATAATTGATAATCGACTCGCCTCTTCACTCGACCGAGACAGTACGTTCGCTCTGAAGGGTGGTACAGAACGCTTAATAATGAACAATCGACTCGATCAATGACCAGTAACGCAAAAGAGGTTGTGGTAACTTTATAAATGTTAACGTACTATATACATTCACTCATTTCCAATCGGTTCATTTCCGACAGTAATCATGAAATTTGTAAAACAACCGCAATCGCTGCATGTTAATACAGTCTGCGATGATATTCGTAAGACTAGTTTTCGTCATGGTGAATTATTACCTGACTCAGTACGATGTATCATTTGCGGTCCGTCTAATTGTGGAAAAACCAATTTATTAATCGGTCTTCTTATACATGAAAATGGATTAAGATTTGAAAATGTTTATGTTTATTCAAAAACTCTGCATCAACCCAAGTACATTTTTTTAGAAAGAGTTTTGCAACGGGTTCCCGGTATTTCCCTCCAGAAATATCAGGGAAATGAGGAAGTACTGAGCGTTCAGGACGCAAAACCCAATTCCGTGATTATTTTTGATGATGTTGCATGTGAAAATCAAAATAACATGCGTGATTATTTTGCAATGGGAAGACACAAATGCATTGATTGTTTTTATCTGAACCAAACATATAGTAAAATTCCTAAGCAGTTAGTAAGAGACAATGCGAATTTAATCATACTTTTTAAACAAGATGAAATTAATTTACGACATATTTATGAAGAACATGTCAACACTGATATGACATGGATTGAATTTCGTGAAATGTGTTCGAAAATATGGAGTGAACCCTTCAATTATGTAGTGATTAATAAGGATTGCTCCAAAAATAAAGGATGTTACAGAAATAAATTTGACACTTTTGTTGTCTTTGATTAAATACTAATATTTAAGAGCGTTATCCCTGCGATATTGTTATTCTTCAGACAACGCTTAATCAATCACGAGCATTTTTGTTATTATGGAAAAATCATTGAAAAGACAAATTGTTGAAGCTGCAGAAGCTGTTAAGAAGAAAGTGCAAAAAATGAGAGATGTTGAGATTAACAATCAGCAAGTACTGGAATCAGTTTTCAAGCCATTAACAGATCCACTTAATCAAATTGCTAATGTCAGTAAGCAGGCTTCTCTCTTACATAATACAGAAAATGAAGAAACCAAAGTTCCGTTTATCGATGAAACTTTTCAAAAAGATCCCCCAATTAGCAAAGGAAGCAATGATAATAACGACAATGAAGACGAATATGAATCTGATATTGAAAGTGACTCTTCGTACAAATCATTAGTTGAAAACAAGCAAGGTTGTGATACGTCATCTTGGTCAGTGTCCTCAGAAGCACTGACAGATATTCCGTTTGGTGTCAGAGTAGAGGCAGGAAAGTTGATGTTAGGTTCTGCTCGTATAACGATCAGCGATGAGTATATCATCGTGGCTGGACGCAAATACCAAAATACCTCTGGTTTAAAACAGTTGCTGTTGAAAAAGAACGTAGATTTAAGTTTGGTTACAGAGAGTGATATGAAACACTATAAGTCGATGCTACTTGATACGAACGCACATCGACGAGACTATGAGCCTGGTAAACCAATAAAAAGTAATAAAGGACAAAAATATATGCAAATTATTAAGCCTCTCTTCCAACTACGAAGTACAATTCAGGACCACCAATCAAAGGGAAAAGGACTACCCTTAACAAAAATGTGGAAGAAAAACGTTGATTTTGTATATTGGGACGATCCAAATGAACTGGTGGATAGGTTAAAATTATTAATTGCATCTCGAGATGCTGGTAACACAGGATTAGAAAATGAAATTATATCTATCATTGAAGAATTGCGTGAAAGTAAAGTTATAAATAAATAAATATTTTGAAATGTGTTTATTTTATTATCAGCTTCTTGATACAAAACACCTTAAACATGAACGTAGACAAATTCGGACACTACATTCACAAAAGAATGCGTTTATCAGAGTTATTTGAGTTTAATGAGAACGCATTGTTAAAATTAGAAAACGGAGATTTTGATTTAAAAACATCAAGACTGAGAGGAATTCAATCTCCAGTAGAAGCAGATGAAGCTGTGAACAAGGATTATGTAGATCGATTGAATGCTAACATGTTAAAAGAATTAAATCATCTGACCGTGAACAAGGATTACGTAGATCGATTGAATGCTAATATGTTAAAAGAATTTAATAATATGATTGGTTCATTGCGCTCTCAAATCATAAAAGACACGAAGGGTACAGTTCAAGCTACTTTAAAAGCAAAGATGCTTGAAGTTTCAACTCAGTTGCAGGATAAGTTTTATACTAAAGCAGAGGTAGATAAATTACTACAAAAAACTCCGTAATGGCAAAACAGCAAATTGTTAATGAAATACACAAAGCAGCACGAAGAAATTTTGTTAGACGCCCTGTTATTCTAAAGGGGATCGATGACTTGTGGCAAGCTGATCTGATGGACACGCAAAACCTAAGAAAATATAATAAAGGTCATAATTACATTTTAGTGGTGATTGACTGCTTCTCAAAGTACGCTTGGGCAGAGCCATTAAAATCAAAGAATAAACTTGATGTTACTCATGCATTTAAACGAATACTGATTAACAGCAATCGTAAACCGGTTAATTTGCAAACTGATATGGGAACAGAATTTTATAACCACTCATTTCAAACGCTTATGAAGACAAACAATATTAACCATTACTCTACATTTTCTACCAAAAAAGCTTCGATCGTAGAGCGACTGATTAAAACTCTTAAAAATAAATTATATAAATATTTCAGTCTGAATGGAAACTATACGTGGTTAGGTATACCTTTAGAAGTTACATTAAAGATATATAACAACACAAAACATCGTACCACAAAATTTAAACCAATTGAAGTAAATAAATCTAGTGAGTCAGTTATAAAAGAAAATATTAAAAAAGCTTTAAATCATGTAACCGTCCGTAGAAAACCTAAGTTCAAAGTAGGTGACTTTGTTCGTATCAGTAAATACAAACACAATTTTGAGAAAGGTTATACACCGAATTGGTCAACTGAAATATTTACTATAAAAAAATTAATCGTACTATACCAGTAACATATCATATTCGAGATCAGCGAAAGCAATCCATAATGGGAACCTTTTACGAGCAAGAACTTCAGAAATGTAACTATCCAGGTATTTATTTGATAGAAAGGGTTTTAAAAAGAAAAGGAACATAACTGTTTGTGAAATGGTTGGGTCTAAACGAAGAAGAAAATAGTTGGATCGACAAAACTGCAATAGTGAATTAAAATAATTATATAACTATTACTCTTGCATTATTTCTTTCATTACACTTTAGACAATGCAAGGAGGTGAACTTGTTAATACTTTAATTAATAATCTACCGTTCGAACTTCATTTACCCGGCTACAATTATTGCGGTCCCGGAACAAAACTCCAGAAACGTTTATTACGAGGTGACAGAGGCGTAAATAAGCTAGACGAAGCTTGTATGCATCACGACATTGCATATGCAAACCATACAGATTTACCCAATCGTCACAAAGCTGATTTGCAACTACTAAATATGGCTAAACAAAGACTTAAATCGAGCGATGCTGGGAGAGGTGAAAAACTTAGTTCATGGTTAGTGAGCAAAGTTATGAAAGCCAAACTGAAATCTGGTTCCGGCATTAAAACGTTTAAAAGTTTCGTGTCAAAAATAAAAGCAAAAATAAAGAAACTGAATCCAAAGGACAGTAAAACTTTAATTAACGTTGCTTACTCAGCAGCAAAAAAAATATTTCCAAAGATTCAGAAAATTCGAGTACCGCGAGTGATACCCTTACCAAAGACTGGAGGTATTCTACCTTTAATCCCAATTTTTGCGGGCTTATCAGCTTTAGGAACTTTAGCTGGTGGTGCGGCTGGAATTGCAAAAACTGTTAACGATTACAAAGCAGGGCAGCAAAATTTGCGAGAAACACAACGACATAATAAGGCTTTGGAGTCTTTAAAGTTAGGTCAGGGTTTATACATCAAGCCACATAAAGATGGTAAAGGTTTATTCGTACAATCTTCAAAAAACTGAAAAATAGGCTACCTAATCGTCCTCTCACTAATATAGACATTCAAAGGTATGCACGCAACATCCCTCACTTTCGAGGAGTATACATGAAGGATCAGTTACCAAGGACGCCAAAACGAGTTGAATGTGGTATCGTTAACTTGGATGATTCTAAGAACGAAGGCTCGCATTGGGTAGCTTATGTAAAAATAGGCAATTATTGTGAATATTTTGATAGCTTTGGAGATTTGAAACCTCCAATGGAATTAATGCGATATTTTAAGAATTGTAATGTTTTTTATAATTATACAAGATATCAGAAATTCAACACTGTAAATTGTGGACACTTATGTTTAGAATATCTGTGGACTTTTTGGGAATAAACGTATAAAACTTATGCTTTTCTTTTATTTAAATCATTTGCAAGATGTCACTCACATTATCGATAACTGGAAACTCGTCAACTTTATCTACTTACTATCCTAACACGTTGCAACTATATGAACAGTATGAGTGTGCCTTATTGCATTTCGCAACATTTAATTCTATTCCAAACATTGACAAAACGAATAATAAGCTCTATTATGGTTCTAACGAAGTTATTGAAATACCAGACGGCACCTATGAATTGCAAGATATTAATGATTATTTAAAATCTGAAATGAAAGATGCATCAATCAAACTACAGTGCAATAACAATACTTTAAAAGCTGCTGTATATTGTACAAAAGACATAAATTTTAATAAAGAAGGTACTTTTAGAAATTTATTAGGGTTTAATAAGCAGATCTTGAAAGCAAATAAATGGCACGAGTCACAGTTTCCAGTCAACATTTTACCTACAACAGTGATCAGGATCGAATGTGATATTGTAAGCGGCTCGTACACAAACGGAGAACCGAGTCACATTATCCACGAATTTGCACTCAACGTGCCTCCCGGATATAGGATTATAGAAATCCCGAAAAACGCGATATATTTTCCAATTAACCAAAACAACATTAGCTGCATACATATCAGGCTGTTAGATATAAATAACCGCTTAATCAATTTGCGTGGTGAAGAAATGCAGCTGTATTTGCATCTCCGAAGAAAAAAATGATTGACTACAATAAATATGTGCATCCACAAATCAAAAATATCAGTTCCGCTCAAGCTTCCAACCAAATAAGAGCTCGCCCTAAGAAGAAAATAAAATTAACTAAAGACAACAAGGCATTCCTCAAAGCGATCGGTTTGCTAAAATGAATATCTTAGACGTTTTATCCGCTCCGACTTATGACAACACTGTAGAAGGAATCGAATTTCATTCTTACAAGCCCTACGTAACTAGTTTCAATAGAAACGATGAAATCCGCATACCTATTAACCAACAGGACTTGTATATACTTCCGTCAGCTAGTACCTTGTATTTGGAAGGAACTGTTGTCGTAAGTAAAAAGGATATGAAAGAGAAAGCCACTAGTGTTAATTTTACGAATAATGCTCTACTTTACCTATTCCAAGATATAAGATATGAGCTGAATGGAGTGGAAATTGATAGAATAAAAAATGCTGGCATAACTACCACCATGAAATCGTTAATATCAATGAGTGAAAGTGAATCAAAGATAGCCAACGCATGGGGCTGGAATATCGATGGAATTAAAAATATTAATGTGGGTAGCTTTTCCGCTTCTATACCACTCTGTAACATCATCGGTTTCGCAGAAGATTTCAAGAAAGTCGTGATAAATAGTAGGCATGAACTGATATTGCTACGAAGTAATACTAATCTGAATGCTGTCAAACTTAACACCGGTGAATTTGTAGACGACGTTCAGATAAATAAAATCATCTGGCGCGTACCGCATGTTAAAGTGTCCGACAAAGAGAAAATAAGTTTGCTAAAACTGTTAGAAAAAGATCGACCACTCCAGATGATATTTAGAAATTGGGATTTGTACGAATATCCAGCTTTACCTAAAACTACAAAACATACCTGGTCTATCAAAACTTCCTCACAAATAGAGAAACCAAGATACATAATTATGGGTCTACAAACAAATAGAAAAAACAATTCAAGTTCTGATATGTCCCAGTTCGATCACTGTCATGTTCGTGATGTTAGAGTATACCTAAATTCAACATACTTCCCGTATGAAAACCTAAATGTCAGCTTCGCGAATAACAGAATTGCTTTATTATACGAGCAATACATCAGATTTCAACAGTCTTATTACGGACGTCGCTCGGAACCCTTATTAAGTGAGAAACAATTCAAAGATTTGGCGCCGCTATTTGTCATAGATTGCTCTAGACAAGCTGATAATGTAAAGACAGGTCCTATTGTGGATGTAAGAGTGGAAATTGAGAGTGATTCGGATATACCAGATCAAACTTCTGCATACTGCCTTATATTGAACGACTGTATCATTGAGTATAAGCCGTTGAGTAATACTGTGAGAAAAATATCATGAATCCGAATACTATCATATTAGATGTTCAAGGGTTTAAAGACCTCAACAATAATTTTATAATAAAAGAATTAGCTTTTGCTAGTCGTGATTATACGCAAACATTTTTAATAAAACCACCATACTTGTTTAAATACTTAACAAGTGACGAAAAGAGACAAGTTAAATGGTTGGAAAGAAATAGAGGTATTTATTGGAATGAAGGATATATTGACTATAGAGAATTTCAACGCATAATCGTTCCATATCTAGAAAATAAGGAAATCATTGTAAATGGTTTGGAGAAGGTGAATTGGATAAAGGATCTGTGTGTGAATTGTAAAGTATCAGACCTTGGTACAGAACAATGTCTTAGTTTCTCTGCTTTGCATAAAAAATACTGTGAAGGAAGATCAAATTTTAATTGTAGTAAACATTTAAAGCATTGTGCACTTAAAAACGTGCTTTGTTTAAGGAAGTATTTAGAATGGGCATAAAATGTATGTAATAATGTGTGTAATGTACTTAGATTACTAGTTTTAAGGTTTTTAAATAAAAATCATAATAAAGTAAATTTGCCTTTATTTTTACAAATACCCCACACTTCTTCAAATAACACAATCTAATACGAAATTAAAAACATTTACTATTTTACACACCCGGTTATTAAAAGTCAGTATCTATTAAAGATTTTGATATTTTCTTAACTAAAGACTCAGTTTCGTCCATAACACTGTCGATAGCATCTTGAACTATATATTGAGCGTTTATAATAACGTTCTCACTGTCACTATCACTGTCCATGGTTTGAGAATTGTTGTTACACAGATCTACGACTGAAATTTTTATTAATTTAATCCCTCTTCGCTGTAGTCGACTCATAACGAAGGATTTTGTTGGCTTTTGCTTTTTCGACTTTTCCCTGCATCGTTGTTTTGGTTTTTTATCTTTCGTGACTTGTTTGCTGTGCTCGGGCTCGCTGCGAAACATCTCAGAGAATCCCTCGTAGGGATCCTGAGCATACTGGCTGAACACAATCTCGGATTCAGAAATCTGAAACAAAAATATAAACACAATTTATACCACTATCCCGTAGTAAAGCGCTTGAACGCTTTATAATTAGGTTTTCCATCGAGGAATTTCTCAAAAGCAGCCTGAAGTCTAGATTTGGTTTAGATTTGTGACAATAGGCTCTGGAAAAATGTAAGTCTATATACACCTCTGCCAAACCAATCGTCAGTTACGAAACATCATAAAAAATCGAATTAAAAATATTTTACTCACCGACATGATGACTTTTGATAGAAGTTATAAAAAAATATTTAACAAGTGTTCGCGCTGAATAATTTTTCGTAAATGATGACAAAACAATTAAATACTGTTGTACATAATTACATGTCATACTAATATTGTCGACTAAGCGTTTGTGTCTCCAGGCTAAGGCCAATGAACTGCAACATAGGTAATACTTATACAATGACTAATAGCGCCTTGTAAGCATGTTACTTAATCGTAAAACGTTAGTTATTCGAAAATCAACCATATGATGCATGGTACTCGAGGTGCATAGTGAAATAACTGCAATCAGTATTTACTTTATTTACCGATTTAAAAACAGAGTGTAATGATATTTTAAAATAAATAGGATTTCATAAATGAAACAAATCGATAGTTATAATAATTCACATTTTATTTCATTATCGTATAACTTTAACATTTATTATTTCCTAAAACTAAACCAATACAGAAGTAGCTGAAGCAACTTAACACTTAACTTAAATTACACTTAACTTATATTATAACTTAAATTATTGCACTTAACTTAAATTATTATCAAAGTAATTCATTCTTAAAAATAAATGCATGACCCCAGGCTCGGGTCGATATTTGATCCACAGATATCGATCGTTTGTCATCATTTCTAGATAAAGCAACTTTGTTGACAGTCCGAGTAAATATTTCGTGTTTTATAGATTTAAACATATTATTTTTTCTCCGAATTACTCCACCATTAAATAAAATGGTTTCATAGTCTGATAAGTTTAAATCCCTGACCACGCATGATTTTACTCCTTTTGCTTTTTTAATAATATTATTAGGGGTTTTTATAGAGTAAAGTTTCGATCTCAAACCAACAAAATCAGATATATATTTTCCTCCCATTTCATCTTTAAAGAGACCAGGAACCTTTTTATTTTTTAGCGGTATTTGAAAATCATTTGTGACTTCATAGTTACTGCTGTCAAAATATTGCAAAAAATTATATTTCAAATCATGGTAAAAATCGTTAGTGTATATTTTATAGACAAAGGAATCGGTATCTGTGTAACATAGCTGCACTCGGTCTTTATAAAAAGGCTTTACAATATTGTAATGAAAGTAATACATGTGTGCTTTTGAAAGTTCTAACACAGTGAAACCTATGTATATAGGCTTGTCTAAAATAATTTGATCAGGTTTCATTTGTATTGCAACTAAATTTTCTGATAAAACAGATGCACTGTGGAAATAGGGGTTGGCTATAAGTTTCTCAGCGGATATGAATTTCTTAGTTCGATTGGACTGATCGGACCATTGATTAACTAAATGAACGGTTACTCTATTTTCCGTATTTTCTAATGTTTTTCCAAAAACACTGTTGTTTAGTAACTTAAAAAAGTCTTGTTCGAAGGAACTTTTTGCTTTTTGTCTTAATTGAGTATTTAACTCTATGTACTGTTTTAAATATGGACTCTGTCTAAAAGTAATAGCTCTATGAATTTTACGTAATATTAAACCATGTTCCAAACATTTTTTTAAATGAACGTAATGAATCACGTAATTGTACTTATTATACAAATTTGCTATTAATTTATTTGTTTTACCTCCCGGGGGTATACATTTTTCAGGACAAAATGGTAAGTCATTATGGTGATTATGTAAATGCTCGGGATACAATAGATCGACTTCTAATATGAAGCCCCAGTTTGCGTTATCCTCTATAGTGGTAACATTAAAATTAGCTAATTCGTTATCACTTAAAAATCTGAAACTAGAGTATGGTAAATACTGACACATGCTAAAACCGTAAAGATTATTACAATCTAAATATACTATGAAACTCTCAGGTTGTGATGGATTATATTCAGGCATGTATTTGTGATTGGCTCTAGCGTGCCGATGGGAACACATGCACAAACCACCGCGTATACCGCTTTGTATCATTCTGATGATAGCTAAGTCCGACACGAGTTCTAACTGAACGCCCGTTTTTAGCAACATTGCATCGAAAGATAAACTTGGTGCAGTAATGTAAAACGCTGGGTCAAGACTGTAATACTGTTTACAAGTTTTCCGGAAATTTTGAAATATGTCTGTCAACAAAAGCACATCCGTTTTTAAGTATAGATCCGTATACTCGCCGAGGTTATTAATATTGAATTCAGCCCAAACAGTCTGTGCGTGATTATAATCTTCATCACTAATGTCTTCGTTAGTCAAAGAATTATAAAAATTACCCTTAGACGGCAAAGATTTTTGATCGTAACATTTCCAATTGGTCATGTAATCATATGGATATATACCTTTTCTTGTCAATAAATTAAACTGTCTGTCTTTAGAAAAATGAAATCGAAGGTTAACAAAATCTGCCACTTGCAAAGTTTTAGCGAGCTTGTCTAAACTTGTCCCTAAAAAGTTGAATGAGTCTAAAAATCTTATACAAATAAATTCGTTATCAGCAATAGGAATAAATTTGGTAAATGCTACATATTTTTCTTTAGTCTTGGGGATTATTTTAATTGGGCCTGGAATTTCGCCTAACTTTTTTATAAATAAATGACAATCGTACCCGGATAAATTGTGAAAAAATATTGGAATAAATTTTGGTACTTTGTGTTGCAAATTACAGTGTCGATGTGCTGCTTTTATTAGACTTATTATTCAACGTTGTATACAATGGTCCAATAATTGTCTTTTCATTTTTTAAACCATATACAAATATATTGACAGAAGGATTATTTTTCTCAAAGATGGCTATGTCTGAGAATGTGATTGGAAATGTCAAATCATTAACATTCAAAACATCCTGAAAGCGGGGATAAGACGAAATCCTATCAGGATGTCTATTTGTGGGGTACAGTGCCGCCACAACACACCACAAAAAGCAATACTCATCATTGTTCCGAATATTCAAACAAGCTCTTTTACTTTTTATGAATTTCGGCAAAGTTAAAAATTTAGATCCGCTGAGTGGTTGATATTTATTAATATTTAATTCTAAATGTGAATTGCATAAAAAAGTCCAACCACTATCTCTTTCTTCAAATTCTTCAATTTTTTTTAGTAGTAAATCAACAGTTAATTTATAAATAGATTCAAAATCGTAATTAAAATGTGTAATAAAATTGTTGGTACGGAATGATTTTATTTCTTGTTGATCATTTTTATACATAAGAAAAGAAGCAAACAGTTCAAAGTTTATTTTGACAGAGGTGTGTTTCTTTAATGAAGTATCTATTAGATGTTTGACTTGTGTACTAATACTTTTGAGAAACATCTCGGGAAAACTATGTATTTGTTCACCTGTCGCTGTGATTTTGTAACTTTGGATTCGTTTTTTAAAAGAAGAATTAATAATTGCAACATTATCATACATAGGGATAGAACTATTGTTTTTATGTACATTGCTACGATAAATAATATTTTAGGGTATTTTTTTATTTCTTTTTTGTCTACAAAGCAGAAAAATATTTCATCATAAAAGTTGTTATTGTCTAAATGTTACACGTGTGCTGAACATAATTATTTATTTCACAAACACAATAATCAGCATTTTTAGTTAGGGTTGGTTATAACTTGGTAGGCATTTCAATATACAAATTTTACACAATGCACTAATACGATTAAAATATATCATAGTATTTCGATGGATATTAACTTTCATGGTTTCCTCATGGCTGTTAGCATAGTTATAGGAATTATATTATCTTTTTATTTTAGGAAGTCTAGAAAAATACGCGGTAGACGGCAGTAAGTTCACTTTTTCTACACGAGACCTAAATGTAGATGACGAAATGATTACTTTAGAAACATTTATTTACTTCTTTAAAATAATAAAATCCATGTGGTGCGACGTTTCCGCACACGCTATCGTTTGGCCAGCCCTAGCTCATTTCGCTGCATCGACATTCGATACAGTATAACATTTTCCTTAGTCTTCATTTTACCAACGTGTATAATACGACTATAGAAAAAGTTACTTTAACACAGCAACACCAGATTGATTGTAGTGGATTTAAACATGTGTTACTTATAATTCGATTTTAACTTATAAGCTACAAGTATTCCCGTTCGGTACAAAGTATTCGCAGTCTGCAAGTACAACGAAGTGCTCTGCTATCTTCGGCATACAATCACTCCCTGTCGCCTACAAATCAGTGACGGCATTGTGGATAGCCAACCGCTGCTGTCATCGCCAACCAAGTGAACTTCTGACATTCTGAAACCCACACCTCCAGCTGTCTTCATAATCAAGTCCACAAAACCTTCAGCATCGCGACGCTGTCTCTCTGGTGTAATAACAACCCGAAAAAATGTAAGTCTGATAAAATATTCTGTTCGTTTCATGGATCACACTTGTCATTTATAACTACATAAGTTTGTTTGTGAGCACGTTACTTCACAGATCACCTGATCTGTACATAGTATGTCGAGCTCAGTCTCAGTGCTATCCCATTTAAATATTAGCGAAGCAGTGTTTGCCCGAACACTTGTGTTCTATAGTATGCCCAGCGCAATGGAGATTACTCCATTGAGAAAATTAATAATATTTGTGTGACTAAATTTCCCCTATCTTTATTTCAGGTCAGACTCTGAGTGTGATTACCTACTCGCAAGCATCGATCACTGGATGCAAAGTGAAGTCATGCCGCAAACCGTCTGCAGACAGCAATGGGAAACGCAAGATGCAGTCACAAACAACAACCGCAGCTCGTAGCAGGTGAATAATATTTTGAATTAATTATCTCCTAGCTTTGATTAAATTAAAACAGTAAAGTAGTACGTTTCTACTAATTGAACTATAATAGTCCAATTTACATAAGTATTCCATTCGTTTATTAGGTAGTCACTTGTAATATTTTCTATAGAAATATCCGAGTTGTCGTTCATAATAATATATTATGCGATTGTGTGCGTTGCTTACACACAGTGGTTACATATATATATATATATATATATTTTTTTTTAAACATTAAGTAATAACAGTTTTCGTAATTGTTTCAGTAAAAAAACCAATACTGGCATCGACATATTCGACATCAGTCAAAACCGCGACATCCCACACAAAGAACATTCATCGGATCACCTAACTTCATTCTTTGTGAACCGCGTAGCCAGCGGCTGTGAGCGCCGAGCAACGAGCACCGACGGAGAGTACTACATCGACTGCAAGGTGTACAAGGCTGACGACGCTCGCCTGACCGACTCCGCCGAGCTGTGGAAGAAAGCGCTCGTCCGAATCAAGTTCCAGACCGACGCGGACTCTCCTCAGTGGCGAAAATTACAAGAGCTCGTACGTGCGGCTGATGTCTTGTTTCCAGACAAACCAACATTTTATGATAATTAAACTAAGTATCTAAGTTACAGTTGTATATTATTTACAGTAACAACCCGTTAACGCTTCAGTCACAAGCTTTGGTTTGTTACAATCATCAGCCACCATCACTCTCGCTCGACATTCTGTTAACAGCGAATGCAAACTCGAGTAATCGGTCGAGTGCAGTAAGTAAACGGAGAGTCGAGTTGATGGTTGATAGTACATCGTTCTGCGAAACGCGGCATACTGGTCAGACGTATGGAAGACAGTGGTCAGGAGTAAGTTACTAGTCATTGGTCGAGTTAAGCTCATCCAGTACGCGACACAATGAACTGTCTCGTTCGAGTGTATCAGTCGAGTTGAGAGTCGAGTCGAGTATCGATTTGGTCGAGTTAATCGTTCCTAATCAAGTACTCAGTACAATGTACTGTCTCGGTCGAGTGCAGAGGCGAGTAGATTATCTATTATTGGGCGTTCTATACCACTGTCGGCAGCGAGGCGCACTCGCCGAGCGACTTGCCGATAGTGGTATAGAATGCCCAATAATATACTACTGACCAATTAAAAGAGAATTTAAAGATTGTAAGAAGTTACTGATGTCTAATGTAGAGGGTGACCGGTAAATACAAATAAAGGGCTTCTCTGTGCCGATCGTCAGCACGAGGCAACTTGCGTCCATAAATTCAGGTTCCACGACAGTGTAGCTGCCGATGTTCTTAACATACAAGATGACTCCATCGTTCTGATTTTTAAGTTGTGTAGTGTAGTAGTGCGAATAACTTTCGATCGACGGAACACTGTAGTTTGATTTTAGCCAACACTCCGTCAACACAATAACATCAAGGTCAAGGTTGATTCTACATAGAAGTGTCAGAAAAGAATCAAAGTTTGCGTTAACTGACCGGATATTTTGGGTTATAATCTTAAACTGCTTAGCAGGGTCATTAATATAGGACGAACATGCTTCAGGTTCACAGTATGACGAAGTAGATACTGACAATTGATCAATGTGATCGTTTAAATCACGTATGTTATCCACTTAAATTATTAAATAATGGTAGGACACTAACGAGGGGTTCAGGTAGGTTCTCTTGGAAGCGTATTGCTTTCATGATAATCTGTATGTATGCTCGCAATTTGGTCTGGTGTGGTTCAATGTTGTTTTTAATTTTATTTTCATTTAGGTAGGTATTAAGGTTTATATATATATATTTGAGAGTTTGAATGAATAATTTCACCGAGTGAGTGTTATTTGTAGTGGTTATTAGTTTTTGTGTGCAGGTTGCGGGTGTTATAGTGTAAGAATATCCAAGTAATGAATTAAAATGTTTGATATAAAAATTTAAATAAAAATTAATGCATGCATTATTAAAAAAGAATTTCGTTATTAAAGAATAAAATAAGATATTACTTAAAAATAGTCAGTCTTCTATTTTTACATTCTTTAAATCCAACTCATTATTTATGGTATATGCTGTGGCGCCCTCTTTCTTGCGAATAAATATCTTTCCATGCGCAATCCAACCAAATTTAAAGCTATTTGTTTTCGAAAAATCTCTAGCGAGGTAATGCAGTCGTTTTGCCTTAAAAGTCAGACTTTCAGATAAATAAATTGGTTTCACAGGGCCTCCTAATTGTAGGTTTACGGTAGAAAATTTGTTATCTTGGTTGGATCTATTGTAGGATTTCAAGGATTGAACTATCTTTTCCCTCATAATTGTTGTTGTGAGGTTAATTAAAATAGGTTTATTTGATTCTGACTTTGTCTTTAAGCGATATACATCTCGAATGTCAGAAATATTTATTGGAATGTTTAAAGCTTTGCCTGTATCAATAACAAGTTTTGTTAGATTTTCTTTAGTTTCGTGGGTTGTAGGCGGTATATTTCTTAGTTCCAAACAAGTGGCCTTTTGGTATCTTTCGAGGCTCTCAACCTTTTCTTCCAAGACCTGTATATATGCCAGATTATCATTGCGTTCAGTCGATAACTTATTGAATTCCAATATGAGATCATCGTATTTTTTGGAGACAAAGTCAGCAGACTCTTTTAAGGCTACGTTAAGCTCTTTTATTTCGGCCACGGACGCCTGGAGCGACGCATGTTTTTCAGTCTGTTGCCTTTCAAAATTTGAGAAAAGCTCTCTCATTTCCGCCATAAACACGTTGATATCATCCACTTGGTCAAATTTCCGTTTTCGTACTTTTGATTCCTCTTGTTCGAGCGATTTTGTAGGCAGCTCAGGTTCTGATTCATAATGCACTGATGGTGACGGCGGGGGAGGTGTACGGTTTATTGGCATAATGTAAATTTATAAAAAAAAATAAAAGCAAAATAAAATAAGATAAGTTTAACAATAAAAAAATTAAAGTTAATCTGAATGCGGGATTCGAACTCGGACTCCTTAATCTACGTCGGCTGCCTGAGCGCTCTATGAGCGAGCCACCCAGACGTTAGCAGCTTTGTTGAAATTGTCGATCCTTTTATAATATTTGGCCGTAATGAGCCTCTATTGTTTCTGAAGCCCTGGTAGTTTTTTCTGCGTACGAGTCGAAAACAACTAAAAATCTATCTTGCTCACTCACGTCAGTTGTTTCTTCAGTGCGAAGTAGTCCGTATCCGTAGCGTTTATAATACCCTGGTAGTTGGTGGGCGTTCACATTTGTTCCTGCGGCGTCCAGAGAGATCCAGAGTAAGTGACGTCGGATCCACTGCTCTCTTTCTAATCCTCAAGATATTAGGGCTCCAAGCTCGACACAAATAATTATTTAAACAAATCGAAATTATAATTTAGGACTTCGCAAATAATTAGTAGAAGCAACCAAAAACACGTCTGTTCTCGAGCAATGTTCGGGCGGAGGGGAACATCCTTTTCAAATATATAAAATAGTAAAATTGCCTATCGATTGGATTTATTAAAACAAGCACTGATTAAGACTGCAGAAAACACTCAAAACTCTGGTGACCCCATGCACGTTTTTGTTAAATTATACTACTTTTTGCAATTAATTTTGGACAATGTACTAAAACATGTAAGTTGTATCGATATTTGAATATCTGTTCTTGGTTCCTGTGAAAATAATACAACTTTTATGGAATAAAACAAACACATACAATACATATAATTTTATTTGATTCATGTTTTCCTTATCAACTAATGATTATTTTTACATTTATTGACGATTAGTATTGACGTTGTGGTGAGAAATGTATGTATTACCAGATCTAAGGTATACAATACCATGTAAGTCGGATATATCGGTCGATTCGGGTAGTACCGTTACTGTTCCATTTTCCCACGTTATAACTATTCCAGCATCCCGGCACGTCTTTGTTACGTCTCCGTTCTGCCAATAGAAAATAAAACATCAGTATGTTAAACTAGTCTAATACCTACTAACCGCGAACCCAAAATGATGTGAAGAAAATTATATTGCACCAAAACTTGGAAATAGCCGATGCAATGTAAACTCTTATAAGATGCACTTGGACGGGCAATAAATTGCTCAATTCTTGCCAATTGTGAGTAAATATGACTTCTCGACGACACCAAGCAGAATGGAAGTTCATAGATATCCCATTTAGCGCACGGCTTGTAGTAATAATAATTTACTTACTTGGTCTGGAGCCGTTTCAGTGCAAGTTTTTGTGATTGGGCCAGCAGTGACCATCAGCACTCCTGCCATAAAAATTGCTAGAATCATGAACCGGAAAATTTCTCGTCTTTGGTTGCTGAAAAAAGAAAAACAATTATTATTGACAGTGTTCCAAGAGCTAAAGGCGCTAAGTGTCAGCGCTAAAAGGATCTTTTTCTGAATTTACACTTGATTTACATTGAAATGAGGGCTGACTATGGGTTGTTGACTGTAACAGAACAGTAAACATTTGTGAAGTCGTTTTCAGCCCTTTCACAGTTGTTTTACGTCTGATTTTGCATCACTGTCAAAATCGCAGTTTAAATCTTTACTGTCGTTAAAATAAGGTTGCTGTTGGATTTCTGACACTGACTAGTCTGTCAAAATCACAGTGATCTTTATTGTCGTTGCAATAAAGTTGCTGTTGGGTTGCACCTGTCAGAGGTAAAATTACTGCGAAAGAACTGTAGCGAATTTGTATCGAGAAAAAACAAAATGGTGGCGTCGAATAGGGAGTAACGCCGTTAGCACCAAAAGATGCTTGTAGCACTCTACAACTTTAATAATTGTTTAATTTCGAGTGTCGCTTCGAATGCGGCAATAATTTCCCAAAGACAAATCACAAAAAACACAAATAATAAGTCTACTCACTTCTGTTTTTCTTTGTACCGCTACTCCCGAAGCCAAGCAAGGAATGAAAACCGTACGCAGTGTGGCCGCTTATATAGGTACCCGATAGTGACGAAATGTGTCGGAATTCTAGTGTTATTCCCGAAACAATATATCTTTTGGGTATTCCCGAAACCAAAAAATAAACAATAACAACATAATAGTACGTAATACTTTAAGTTTATCTAAGCGGCATTGATAACACAAGCACATTTGACCTTACAGACCTGTGCAATTTGCAGAAAAGGAATTCCCAAAACAATTAAAATATTAACATAACATAACATCACGCCTGTATTCCCCAAAGGGTTAGGCAGAGGTGTACCTATAGTACACCCACATTTCGCCAGTTATGTTTGAGTCCCATGGAATAGGGAGCGCGCCTATTGCCATCAACCAGGCACAAATCCGGGAATCGAACCCAGGACCTTATGCTCGGCAGTAGCGAGGCAGGCAATTATAATAATTATTGGTTATGTATTATACTAATTAAGCTACTCCAATGTACCCCCTCCAAGCAACAAACAAGAGTTTTAGAATCAACTACTACATGACACTATATGAGTTCATATAATTGTTTAGTTTATTTGACTGTACTCGTATAAGTCAATTTATTTTTATTTATTGTTGATATAATCTACTCATTACAATGTTGTTTTATGAGTTGTATTGCAATACGTGGTAAGCTAGCAACCGGCAGCAAGTTCGTCATGCTCCCTTAGATGTCACTGCTTGCGATAGCGTCTGGGGTCGGGTTGCCTCCTTCCCTCTAATATGGCGAGGGGGTTAATGGCTGATCTTTGCGTTATGCTCGTGAACGGGTGTTGCTTGTGGTGACTGGTGGTCTCGCTGGCCATGGTTTTGTTATTGTTATTAGTAAGTAACTAGTATTATAACTACTAGTAAAATAGTCATATATATATAAACTGGCACGCCTCTTATGCCTGGAGGCTTTCATTCGGGTATTAATTTCTGTTTACTTTTTAACTTTTATTTTCGCTTGAGTATAGATTTCGATATTTTTTGTTGGTATATTGCCGTGTGCCAGCCGACATATAGCAAATACTTTTTTTTTTTTTTTGCGTAATGTAAATTATTTTTCGTAAGTACTATTGTATAGAATCAAGTTTTTCTAACTGAACAGACAGCTGTGCTGCCTTGTGTAATTTTGACTAGTTTGAATAAATGACTTTTGAATTTGGCATTGCTTATTATTTGAAGAAGACTCGCATCGGAACGATTGCGCTGTATCGCTACTTTTCACTTTGGTGGCCTTCTCTCGCATTTTTTAGAAACGAATATTTCATTTCTCATTCTTATAGTGCATTTTCATCACGGATTTTTCGATACGTTACTTTTATTTATGATTGTAAGATATTGTGAAGTTGTAAGCTGCAACATAGCTCTCTTGGTATTTTAAGCACCAGACTTTTGTACCAATAAGTTTTTACTGCTTATAAGCTGCCGAAAGTAATGTTGTTTAAAATGAAAGTGTATCTTTTCTCTGAAATCTTTTCATAAAAGTAAAACAGACAGTAAGTATAACTATTAAGAGAAACTTCTGACAAGGATAACCAAATGATGAACATTTTATAAGAAAATTATTATCATTTTAATCATCCTAAAACGTGTAAACCAAGCCCATATAAGATACTAGCAAGTCTCAGTTTTCAAACAAAAAAGGGCTCGGAAAGTCGGCACTTTGCCTAAACCAATGAAAAAATAGACAAGTCAGACTCGGTAGTTTTGGCTCCGAAGCAGATGCCTGTCGAAAGAGAAACTCAAAATTGATTGTGGTTTAAAAAACCCGTTATCATGAACTTTTAGTATAGATTTAATGAGCGTACTTGGTTCATTATTATTTTTTGTCTTTTATCTGCCTGCTTTGCAAAAACAATAGCAGATAAATATAAATGCTACAACAGCTATTAAAGTTTAGTGGGATTATTTATTTTTATTGTCTATAGCCAGTTTGAAGTGGGAGTGGGCCGGCCATGTCCCATAAATGCACCCGGAAGATTGACGAAGATCGTCACTCACTTGACGCCTGAGGGAGGACATCGCCGTCGACTTAGACCGCGGCGAAGGTAGTTGTGTAGGTGATCTAGGTACGTACAAGTTTTACATGGTTTTACGACAGATATTCCACCACATCTAGGTTCCCTGAAAGTGCTAGGGGTGTAAATTCAAACGTACGTCTGTCGTGAAATTTCTACGTCCCGTGGGTTGTCGATATCGTAAAACAAGTTCACATTTTACGGCTGCTATCTTGACTATAGTTGTTATAAAAAACTCTTAACTTCAGGACTGGCTGGTAAAGATAAACACTTGGTCTAATAGTGTCAGTAAATAAGCAAGACTTGCCAAGGTAGTACTTTTTAAAATTCCTACTTAAAAGTTTATTTTAATTTAAACATAGTCCGGCTAGTAGGTAAGTAGATAGATAGAGAATAGGGTAGGGTAGCTACACTGTCGGAACTAATTCATGACCATCATTTTCAATTGAATGCTTACAAGCACCAAAAAGTCTGTCTTGCAAGAGAAAACTGAAGGTAGGACACGATGGAAACGCTGAGTATATTACGTTAATAGTTATAATGGAAAGATGATTTTGAGTTTTCATGTACCAGGAAAGTTATTAGGAAAGAATATAGAAATAGCAGATAGATATCGTACGTTGTTGGGCGATTCTTCGAAAACCAGTTTTGACGTGTTTTTGACAGAATACCTTTAAATAATTTCAAATGTTAACATCCTTTTCAAATATATAAAATAGTAAAATTGCCTATCGATTGGATTTATTAAAACGAGCACTGATTAAGACTGCAGAAAACACTCAAAACTCTGGTGACCCCATGCACGTTTTTGTTAAATTATACTACTTTTTGCAATTAATTTTGGACAATGTACTAAAACATGTAAGTTGTATCGATATTTGAATATCTGTTCTTGGTTCCTGTGAAAATAATACAACTTTTATGGAATAAAACAAACACATACAATACATATAATTTTATTTGATTCATGTTTTCGTTATCAACTAATGATTATTTTTACATTTATTGACGATCAGTATTGACGTTGTGGTGAGAAATGTCAAATCATGAACCGGAACATTTCTCGTCTTTGGTTGCTGAAAAAAGAAAAACAATTATTATTGACAGTGTTCCAAGAGCTAAAGGCGCTAAGTGTCAGCGCTAAAAGGATCTTTTTCTGAATTTACACTTGATTTACATTGAAATGAAGGCTGACTATGGGTTGTTGACTGTAACAGGACAGTAAAAATTTGTGAAGTCGTTTCCAGCCCTTTCACAGTTGTTTTACGTCTGATTTTGCATCACTGTCAAAATCGCAGTTTAAATCTTTACTGTCGTTAAAATAAGGTTGCTGTTGGATTTCTGACACTGACTAGTCTCTCAAAATCACAGTGATCTTTATTGTCGTTGCAATAAAGTTGCTGTTGGGTTGCACCTGTCAGAGGTAAAATTACTGCGAAAGAACTGTAGCGAATTTGTATCGAGAAAAAACTAAATGGTGGCGTCGAATAAGGAGTAACGCCGTTAGCACCAAAAGATGCTTGTAGCACTCTACAACTTTAATAATTGTTTAATTTCGAGTGTCGCTTCGAATGCGGCAATAATCTCCCAAAGACAAATCACAAAAAACACAAATAATAAGTCTACTCACTTCTGTTTTTCTTTGTACCGCTACTCCCGAAGCCAAGCAAGGAATGAAAACCGTACGCAGTGTGGCCGCTTATATAGGTACCCGATAGTGACGAAATGTGTCGGAATTCTAGTGTTATTCCCGAAACAATATATCTTTTGGGTATTCCCGAAACCAAAAAATAAACAATAACAACATAATAGTACGTAATACTTTAAGTTTATCTAAGCGGCATTGATAACACAAGCACATTTGACCTTACAGACCTGTGCAATTTGCAGAAAAGGAATTCCCAAAACAATTAAAATATTAACATAACATAACATCACGCCTGTATTCCCCAAAGGGTTAGGCAGAGGTGTACCTATAGTACACCCACATTTCGCCAGTTATGTTTGAGTCCCATGGAATAGGGAGCGCGCCTATTGCCATCAACCAGGCACAAATCCGGGAATCGAACCCAGGACCTTATGCTCGGCAGTAGCGAGGCAGGCAATTATAATAATTATTGGTTATGTATTATACTAATTAAGCTACTCCAATGTACCCCTTCCAAGCAACAAACAAGAGTTTTAGAATCAACTACTACATGACACTATATGAGTTCATATAATTGTTTAGTTTATTTGACTGTACTCGTATAAGTCAATTTATTTTTATTTATTGTTGATATAATCTACTCATTACAATGTTGTTTTATGAGTTGTATTGCAATACGTGGTAAGCTAGCAACCGGCAGCAAGTTCGTCATGCTCCCTTAGATGTCACTGCTTGCGATAGCGTCTGGGGTCGGGTTGCCTCCTTCCCTCTAATATGGCGAGGGGGTTAATGGCTGATCTTTGCGTTATGCTCGTGAACGGGTGTTGCTTGTGGTGACTGGTGGTCTCGCTGGCCATGGTTTTGTTATTGTTATTAGTAAGTAACTAGTATTATAACTACTAGTAAAATAGTCCTAGTTTATCATTTGTGACTTCGAGTTACGGCTTTAATAGCTATATATAAACTGGCACGCCTCTTATGCCTGGAGGCTTTCATTCGGGTATTAATTTCTGTTTACTTTTTAACTTTTATTTTCGCTTGAGTATAGATTTCGATATTTTTTGTTGGTATATTGGCGTGTGCCAGCCGACATATAGCAAATACTTTTTTTTTTTTTGCGTAACGTAAATTATTTTTCGTAAGTACTATTGTATAGAATCAAGTTTTTCTAACTGAACAGACAGCTGTGCTGCCTTATGTAATTTTGACTAGTTTGAATAAATGACTTTTGAATTTGGCATTGCTTATTATTTGAAGGAGACTCGCATCGGAACGATCGCGCTGTATCGCTACTTTTCACTTTGGTGGCCTTCTCTCGCATTTTTTAGAAACGAATATGTCATTTCTCATTCTTATAGTGCATTTTCATCACGGATTTTTCGATACATTACTTTTATTTATGATTGTAAGATATTGTGAAAGTTGTAAGCTGCAACATAGCTCTCTTGGTATTTTAAGCACCAGACTTTTGTACCAATAAGTTTTTACTGCTTATAAGCTGCCGAAAGTAATGTTGTTTAAAATGAAAGTGTATCTTTTCTCTGAAATCTTTTCATAAAAGTAAAACAGACAGTAAGTATAACTATTAAGAGAAACTTCTGACAAGGATAACCAAATGATGAACATTTTAAAAGAAAATTATTATCATTTTAATCATCCTAAAACGTGTAAACCAAGCCCATATAAGATACTAGCAAGTCTCAGTTTTCAAACAAAAAAGGGCTCGGAAAGTCGGCACTTTGCCTAAACCAATGAAAAAATAGACAAGTCAGACTCGGTAGTTTTGGCTCCGAAGCAGATGCCTGTCGAAAGAGAAACTCAAAATTGATTGTGGTTTAAAAAACCCGTTATCATGAACTTTTAGTATAGATTTAATGAGCGTACTTGGTTCATTATTATTTTTTGTCTTTTATCTGCCCGCTTTGCAAAAACAATAGCAGATAAATATAAATGCTACAACAGCTATTAAAGTTTAGTGGGATTATTTATTTTTATTGTCTATAGCCAGTTTGAAGTGGGAGTGGGCCGGCCATGTCCCATAAATGCACCCGGAAGATTGACGAAGATCGTCACTCACTTGACGCCTGAGGGAGGACATCGCCGTCGACTTAGACCGCTGCGAAGGTAGTTGTGTAGGTGATCTAGGTACGTACAAGTTTTACATGGTTTTACGACAGATATTCCACCACATCTAGGTTCCCTGAAAGTGCTAGGGGTGTAAATTCAAACGTACGTCTGTCGTGAAATTTCTACGTCCCGTGGGTTGTCGATATCGTAAAACAAGTTCACATTTTACGGCTGCTATCTTGACTATAGTTGTTATAAAAAACTCTTAACTTCAGGACTGGCTGGTAAAGATAAACACTTGGTCTAATAGTGTCAGTAAATAAGCAAGACTTGCCAAGGTAGTACTTTTTAAAATTCCTACTTAAAAGTTTATTTTAATTTAAACATAGTCCGGCTAGTAGGTAAGTAGATAGATAGAGAATAGGGTAGGGTAGCTACACTGTCGGAACTAATTCATGACCATCATTTTCAATTGAATGCTTACAAGCACCAAAAAGTCTGTCTTGCAAGAGAAAACTGAAGGTAGGACACGATGGAAACGCTGAGAATATTACGTTAATAGTTATAATGGAAAGATGATTTTGAGTTTTCATGTACCAGGAAAGGGTCCATATTGGCTCAACTAAAGTTCTTTACCCGAAATTGTTCTTCCTAACGATTTGTAATCCGAATGATCACTCTTCCTAAAATTTTTCATCCTAAAGTTTTCATTCATACTATTTGTAGTGCTACCGGCGATGTTCATAACACTCATGTTTCCGAAAATTGTAATTAATAATATCATTAATGTAAATATATTTAAACTCCTACTGTTTTTTATCATAACGCTTTTATCCCTAAACATAATTACCATAATATTTTCACTCATACTCAGAAAGAAACATTTACCAAGTGTTATAAAAAATATATGTGGGTAGAAGATGATATTTATAATTTTAATTTGAGCGTTCGATAATATAACATGGCATAATTTTGTTTATCCTAATTATATGTATGTACGCATAACTTAATCAAATTCTAAAGCATAAATTTGTTTACGCATAATGATCATGACCATGCATGCAGCAGGCATGCAGCATGCAAGCATGCAAGCAAGCATGCAGCATGCAACATGCAGCAGGCATTGTTTCTGTCACGGCTCCGGCGCTGTGGAGCTCCGGCGATCCCACGCGAGCTGCTCGTCGCAGATGTGTTTAACGCTCACCACCGTAGCTTCGGCTTGCTGGCCGGCACAGCCGGCCAGCCTCAGCCTCGGCGGCGGGCGTTAAAACCACCTGCTCCTCAGCTCGCGGGCCGCCTCGCCCCTCCGCGCCTTCGTGATTTTAAATAACACTCTAGGGGTAGGGCAAACAAGACTACGTGGAGTCGATTTTGCAACGATTCGTTTCTTGGGGGCACTATTAAAAATACTTAGAAAAATTTCGCGACCAATTTCGATGTAGCGCTCGCCGGCCGCTGCCGCGGCACCGCTCGCTTCGCTCGCTCGGCTCGCGCGTAGTTGGTCACAGTTCTAACCTAACCTAACCTATGGATATCTTTGCAGGTTAAAAGCAATTTAAAAGCAAAATACACCAATAAAAGTGATTATTTGAAAGCTATAGCCGCTAATATTAAACTAATTTAATTGAAATGAGTTTAAGACAACATGTATTTAACTACTTGTACCATGGTACTATTATTGTTAAACGTTATATATGTTATGTGAAAATAAAGTTCGCAAAATTAATGTATATAATACTGATTATTATGAATAAAAAGAAATCTAAACAAAAAAGATATGACTTTGAATAATAGTATAAAAGATGGTTATGTTGAGAAAATATAGGGAAACAAATAAAAGTATAATAGATGTTTATTGCTACTGACATTATGAAGTTGAATGCTTCGGAATTATGAACATTAGAGACAGAGTAGTTAGGAATTGTGATTGTTAGGATGAAAAATGTTAGGAAGAACATTTTCGGATTTCCAATTATCGGAGTTGAAAATTTAGGTGAACTTTGGCGCACCCACCAGGAAAGTTATTAGGAAAGAATATAGAAATAGCAGATAGATATCGTACGTTGTTGGGCGATTCTTCGAAAAACAGTTTTGACGTGTTTTTTGACAGAACACCTTTAAATAATTTCAAATGTTAACATCCTTTTCAAATATATAAAATAGTAAAATTGCCTATCGATTGGATTTATTAAAACAAGCACTGATTAAGACTGCAGAAAACACTCAAAACTCTGGTGACCCCATGCACGTTTTTGTTAAATTATACTACTTTTTGGAATTAATTTTGGACAATGTACTAAAACATGTAAGTTGTATCGATATTTGAATATCTGTTCTTGGTTCCTGTGAAAATAATACAACTTTTATGGAATAAAACAAACACATACAATACATATAATTTTATTTGATTCATGTTTTCATTATCAACTAATGATTATTTTTACATTTATTGACGATTAGTATTGACGTTGTAGTGAGAAATGTATGTATTACCAGATCTAAGGTATACAATACCATGTAAGTCGGATATATCGGTCGATTCGGGTAGTACCGTTACTGTTCCATTTTCCCACGTTATAACTATTCCAGCATCCCGGCACGTCTTTGTTACGTCTCCGTTCTGCCAATAGAAAATAAAACATCAGTATGTTAAACTAGTCTAATACCTACTAACCGCAAACCCAAAATGATGTGAAGAAAATTATATTGCACCAAAACTTGGAAATAGCCGATGCAATGTAAACTCTTATAAGATGCACTTGGACGGGCAATAAATTGCTCAATTCTTGCCAATTGTGAGTAAATATGACTTCTCGACGACACCAAGCAGAATGGAAGTTCATAGATATCCCATTGAGCGCACGGCTTGTAGTAATAATAATTTACTTACTTGGTCTGGAGCCGTTTCAGTGCAAGTTTTTGTGATTGGGCCAGCAGTGACCATCAGCACTCCTGCCATAAAAATTGCTAGAATCATGAACCGGAACATTTCTCGTCTTTGGTTGCTGAAAAAAGAAAAACAATTATTATTGACAGTGTTCCAAGAGCTAAAGGCGCTAAGTGTCAGCGCTAAAAGGATCTTTTTCTGAATTTACACTTGATTTACATTGAAATGAGGGCTGACTATGGGTTGTTGACTGTAACAGGACAGTAAACATTTGTGAAGTCGTTTCCAGCCCTTTCACAGTTGTTTTACGTCTGATTTTGCATCACTGTCAAAATCGCAGTTTAAATCTTTACTGTCGTTAAAATAAGGTTGCTGTTGGATTTCTGACACTGACTAGTCTGTCAAAATCACAGTGATCTTTATTGTCGTTGCAATAAAGTTGCTGTTGGGTTGCACCTGTCAGAGGTAAAATTACTGCGAAAGAACTGTAGCGAATTTGTATCGAGAAAAAACAAAATGGTGGCGTCGAATAGGGAGTAACGCCGTTAGCACCAAAAGATGCTTGTAGCACTCTACAACTTTAATAATTGTTTAATTTCGAGTGTCGCTTCGAATGCGGCAATAATCTCCCAAAGACAAATCACAAAAAACACAAATAATAAGTCTACTCACTTCTGTTTTTCTTTGTACCGCTACTCCCGAAGCCAAGCAAGGAATGAAAACCGTACGCAGTGTGGCCGCTTATATAGGTAGCCGATAGTGACGAAATGTGTCGGAATTCTAGTGTTATTCCCGAAACAATATATCTTTTGTGTATTCCCGAAACCAAAAAATAAACAATAACAACATAATAGTACGTAATACTTTAAGTTTATCTAAGCGGCATTGATAACACAAGCACATTTGACCTTACAGACCTGTGCAATTTGCAGAAAAGGAATTCCCAAAACAATTAAAATATTAACATAACATAACATCACGCCTGTATTCCCCAAAGGGTTAGGCAGAGGTGTACCTATAGTACACCCACATTTCGCCAGTTATGTTTGAGTCCCATGGAATAGGGAGCGCGCCTATTGCCATCAACCAGGCACAAATCCGGGAATCGAACCCAGGACCTTATGCTCGGCAGTAGCGAGGCAGGCAATTGTAATAATTATTGGTTATGTATTATACTAATTAAGCTACTCCAATGTACCCCCTCCAAGCAACAAACAAGAGTTTTAGAATCAACTACTACATGACACTATATGAGTTCATATAATTGTTTAGTTTATTTGACTGTACTCGTATAAGTCAATTTATTTTTATTTATTGTTGATATAATCTACTCATTACAATGTTGTTTTATGAGTTGTATTGCAATACGTGGTAAGCTAGCAACCGGCAGCAAGTTCGTCATGCTCCCTTAGATGTCACTGCTTGCGATAGCGTCTGGGGTCGGGTTGCCTCCTTCCCTCTAATTTGGCGAGGGGGTTAATGGCTGATCTTTGCGTTATGCTCGTGAACGGGTGTTGCTTGTGGTGACTGGTGGTCTCGCTGGCCATGGTTTTGTTATTGTTATTAGTAAGTAACTAGTATTATAACTACTAGTAAAATAGTCCTAGTTTATCATTTGTGACTTCGAGTTACGGCTTTAATAGCTATATATACGAGGGTGCGTTTTTAAGTTCGCGGAATGGCGGGGTTGAAGAGGGGTGAGGAGTCTCATTAGTACCTCAACGAGTTGAGTGATTCACTATAAGTATAAACACCGAATATTATTACGATCGGCTCATTAGTTTCTGAATTACCATCAACCAAACAACTTAATCGGGAAGGCAGCATTCACACTGGAATAAATCGAGCACCGCGCCGTTATAAAGTTCCTTACCAAGCAAGGAAAAAACGTCCAAACCATTACGGAAGAGATGTCCTCCGTTTATGAAGACTCTTGCCCTAGTAAAACCATGGTTTACAATTGCCATCGACTATTCAAGCAAGGACGAGAATCACTTCAAGACGATCACCGGCCTGGGCGCCTCATCGAGATGACCACACTAGAAATCATTGCTAAAGTCGAAAAATGTATATTGGAAGACGCTCGGCTTAAGAAGAAACAGCTTGCAGAAATGGTTGGAGGTTAAAATTTAATGTTAATGTTTAATGTTGTAGTGATAATGATGAGGTTATTGTTATAGGAAATCATATAATCTAGCAAAAGTTGAAATAATTTAATTCAGTACCTGCTTTTCTTATCTTTTACTTTCGTTATCTAGTAACTAAATACTTGCGTGGAGTGCTTAGGCGATGACTAAACATTCATACATTATTTCTATACAAGATTAAGAGTAAGAGTCTCGTGACACATTAGATGGGCATCATCTAATGTGTCACGACGCTTTGCGGGACAGTCCGAAAGGGATACCGTGGCCCCTGGCAACGTACAGGCAACTGAAGGAACACGGGTGGGTTTTAGTCCCTCCCGCTCCACCCAGAGCGGAAGAAGTTATTTGATAATTTCCAAACCAAAAAAAAAAAAAAAAGGCGTGGTGCGTTTTTTCGATGGAAATAAATATCAATAGTTACTTTCGTTCGGACGTAGTTCTAGCATGATCGATAAAAGGGTATGGGTTTTTATTTTTATGAATTTGTTTTCTATTCAGAAAAGTATAAAATTTGCGTCCAGAGTTGATTTCTCATATAAGCAGTTTTTTGATGAGAGGCGGAAAGTTTCCATAAAACTTTAAAAACGTAAAAACTCGATAACAATTATTTTACTCTGTAGACGGCAGTTTAGTAAATGATAAAAAAAAAAATAGTAAATAAATGATAAAAAACAAAGTATGTCGTATTTGAAACAGTCTGTACACTTTAACTGTCAGACTATACAGCACATTTGTTGACATACCATGTTATGGCATTCCATAATATACACAAATATTGAATATCTTAAATGTTAAAATACCAATTGCTAGCCTAAGGGCCGGCGCGGGCGCACATCTGGCGGGCTGCTCGGAGTTTTGTTTTCAAAGTTGAGGTATGCGTGCCCGCCTGCCGGGGTTGCGGGAAAGTCCAAAAGGGATAACTTGGCCCCTGGCAACGTACAGGCACCTGAAGGAACATGGGTGGGTTTTAGTCAGTAAGAGTCTGACACGCCCTCCCGAGAAGTTATTTGATAATTAACCACCCAAAAAAAATATATATATTATTAGCGTCAAAACGTTATTTTTCAAACTACCGTGCGGTGGTGCCTATAAAAGCAAGGTGCGACCAGTGCTCGCCCCTTATTCCGTTTTCAGCAGCCATCGTGATAACATCATTTTGTTTTACTGTGTAAATTCGTTATTTAAGTCAGGAAGTATTATTTTTATGTTTAAAATTGTATTTAATATTATATTTGTTTTAAATTGATTAAAGACTAGTTTCTAGTCATTACGTTCGTTTTTTTTAAATAAAATTAATATCAACCGCCATTATCAGAAGTGGGATAGGCTCCATTGCCTATCTTATTATCTGTGTTGTGCGAAAAACTTATAGATCATGTCTGAAAGAGCTACCACTCGTAATAGAGGTAGAAGTAGGCGTGATCAAAATAGTGATGCAGCGGAACTCCAAGAAACCCTTGGAGCTATTCTGGCGCGCCTGACCGCGCTAGAAAACACCAGCCTACCCGCAACTAGCACAGTGTCGGCGACAACGACTCCGGATGCACGTGCCATTGTGGCGCCTGGGCAGATCATCGCGTCTTCGCCGCAGGAGCCACAACTAGCAGTGCCCGAGTCGAACAACAGCATCATTGGGGAATCGCTTGCAAGTAATTCAACGTCATTGGATGCTACAGATCGCCTCATTGGAGCATTGAGTGCGTTAACCAAGGTCAGATCCAACCATTATTATATTTCAAACTTTGATCCCAGCATACATGATATTGATTCTTGGTGTGAAGAGGTTGAAAGGGCACGTGATCTTAATAGATGGGACGACAACGAGTGTTTATCCCGGATTGCTAACTGCCTGAAGGGAGATGCTCGTAGTTGGTTAAATGATTGGGTCACAAACGACCGTACCTGGTCTAACTTTAAAATTGAATTTAAACCGCTTTGCTCACGAAGAATCGATGTCGCAAATATTTTGTTTGACGTTATGAGTACTAATTCCGACAAGTATTCCACGTACGCAGAATATGCTAGGCGTTCCATCTTGAGACTAAATATTGTTAGAGGGTTAAGCGATGATTTAACAGTCGCAATTGTTATACGTGGTATAACCGACGCACAAATACGTGCCGCTGCGACTAACGCTCATTTAACGACCAAAGATCTTGTTGAATTCTTTTCTATTTATACCAAACCGAATCCCAACTCATCTTTTACCTCTGTAAAATCTTTCAAAAGTAAACCGTTTGACCGAAATTCTCGAAAACGTCCAAATAATAGTAAAAGTCGCGAAATAACGTGTTTTTCTTGCGGTAGTGTGGGTCATATGCAGCACGCGTGTCCTAAACAACCGAAAACTATTAAATTGGATGAAACGGATAATAAGAAACCTAATGGGCCGTGTTCATTCTGTAAAAAGCCAGGCCATGACGCCTCTGTCTGTTTTGCTAAACAAAGATCTGAAACGCGTAATAAAAACAATGTTAATTTTTGTTTCGAGTTGAAAGGCGCGTCAACAGACAGTGACGTCACATCGGCCGTAATACAGGGTATACCTACGGACGTGCTGATAGACAGCGGATCGCGCGTTTCGCTTATTTCGGAATCCGTGCTAAAATATTTTAAGTGTAACCGACTACCCACATATCAGGTATTACGTGGCATAGGTGAACAAAATATTGAGTGTAATAGTCGCGTAACATTAGTTATAGAATTTAGCGATATCTCATTAGAGGTGGATCTTTTTGTTGTTCCGTTGAAATGCCTAAACGTACCAGTACTAATAGGAACAGATGTTTTAAACCGCGAGGGGGTAACGTACATTCGTGCAAACAATGAGCAACGTATAACTCGAATTCCTAGTTCAATTGGTCAAAATGTATTGCTCATCAACTCAAGTAAACAGTTATTGGTTAACACGCCGCTTGAAGGTAGCAATCGTGAAAAATTAATGTCAGTCATAAATCAGTTTAAGGAATTCTTTATTATTGGGACTGCTTTAACAACAGTCACAACTGGTAATATGCGCATTGAGTTGACGAGTGAGACACCTATTTGTTATAGGCCGTACAGACTTTCAATCGACGAAAAATTGAAAGTGCGTGATATCGTAAAAGACTTGCTAGACAAAAATATAATCCGCGAGTCCAACTCTCCATACGCAAGTCCGATTATTCTTGTGAAGAAGAAAGACGGAAAAGATCGCATGTGCGTTGATTACCGCGCGTTGAACGCGGTTACCGTGAAAGATCGCTATCCATTACCCCTGATAGAAGACCATATTGATCGCCTTGGTAATAGCAAGTTCTTCAGCTGTTTAGACATGGCGACAGGCTTTCATCAAATTAAGTTGGATAGCGACTCTGTAGCGAAGACCGCCTTCGTGACCCCAGAAGGTCATTATGAATATTTGAAAATGCCGTTTGGTCTCGCGAACGCGCCGGTCGTATATCAACGAATAATCACAAATACCTACGCTTAAATCATTAATAGAATCTGGTAAAGCCCTCACATTTATTGATGACGTGATAATATTGGCATCTTCTATCGATGATGCAATCGATAACGTACGCGAGGTATTAAATACACTTACTTCCGCGGGGTTTTCTATTAACTTAAAGAAAAGTACATTTGTGGCTACAGAGGTTGAGTACCTAGGTCGAACTATCTCTGAGGGTCAGGTTAGACCGAGCGAACAAAAAATTAAAGTTTTAATTGACTCCCCTGTGCCCACAAATGTAAAGCAGGTTCGTCAGCTACTCGGTTTGGCAGGGTATTTTCGTCGCTATATACCCAGCAGGCTATGCATCTAAGACAGCGCCTATTGCTAGTTTAACACGGGGAAACGTTAAATTTCACTGGGGCGAAGAACAAGAAATCTCACGTAAATACCTAATCCGTTGTCTTACAAGTGAACCTGTGCTTGCTATTTTCGATCCATTATTACCAACCGAGTTGCATACGGACGCGAGTTCAATTGGTTACGGCGCAGTCCTTATTCAGGTGCATGAGAGTGGTAAACGGCGAGTGGTGGCGTACTTTAGTAAAACTACGCAAGGTGCCGAACCGCGATACCATTCTTATGAGCTTGAGACACTCGCGATCATTAAAGCTTTACAACACTTTCGCCACTATTTGTTGGGTATTTCGTTTAAAATTGTGACGGACTGTAACGCGCTTAAACTGACGGAACGTAAGAAAGACCTTTTACCACGTGTCGTGCGTTGGTGGATATACATGCAGGATTTCAACTTTACGATAGAATATAGAAAGGGCGTTATGATGCAGCACGCAGATTATCTAAGTCGAAATCCTGTTGATGTCCTCCAAATAACTAGGCCGAAAAACTGGGCACAGATTGCTCAATCTGCGGATGAGGAAACTCGTACGTTGATTGAGAAAGTCAACAATAACGAGCTAGACTCTTATCGGTATGTTGTTCGTAACGATCTGCTGTATTATAAATACACCCCCACGGGCCAGGACCCAAAGCTACTATGTTTCATTCCCAAAGGACACCGATTAAGTCTCCTAAGAGTTTTCCATGACCAACATGAACACATATGTGCAGATAAGACTATTGACTTAATTCTGCGTCATTTTTGGTTCCCAGGGCTCTACGCCTTTGTAAGGAAATATGTAGGTCATTGTTTGATTTGTCTTTCTTCCAAGAAAGTTCCTAGAGCTCCTCATTACCCGATTTCATCATGGCATAAGCCAGATACTCCATTTAACACGGTCCACATGGACGTATTAGGTCCACTACCTATTTCGAACGATAATAAGTACGTACTGCTTATTGTAGATGCCTACTCTAAGTATTGTTTGTTTTATGCTATAAAAAGGCAAGACTCTAATGAATTAAAACAAATGTTTTCAAACGCAGTTTCCCTATTCGGTACTCCCAAACTTATTGTGTGTGATAGAGGACGAATGTTTGAGAGTACGAGTTTTCAGGGCTGGGTTACTGAAATGGGTAGCGAGATTCATTTTGTAACACCTGAGATGCATTGTGAAAACGGACAGGTCGAACGCTACTGTCGTACCTTGCTTAATATGTTACGCATAGAGGCATCTCGGCCAGAGAGTAAATGGTCCGATACCTTGTGGAAAATGCAGCTTGTTATAAACTGCACTAAACACAAGACCACTCGGATCTCACCTTTACAATTGCTTATTGGGGTTGAGGCAGTCACGCCCGTCATAAGATCACTTGTCCGCGATGTCGCTATTGATGACGGGCGACCGAATCGTGAGGGGTTAAGAGAATTACAAAGACAGCGCGCTAGCGAACTGCTTGACCAGAATAGACTTAAACAAGATGAGTACGTTAATAAGAATCGGAAGGTCAAGCGTACATTTAATCTAAATGATAACGTGTTTGTAATAAAAACTTCTCAAGTTACAGGCAAGCTGGACTCAGGGATGCGAGGGCCATATCGTGTGGCGAAAATCCTTCCCCACGATCGATACGAACTGCAGCTGCTAACTGGTTCGTATGGCAAAGTCACTCAGGCTGCCGCTGAGCATATGGTTGCTTGGCGAGGAGAGTGGACCCCTGAGTCGTGTGCCTCGTTTTTTGATAGTAAGTAGATTGTTGTATTTACTTTTCTATCTAAAGGATGCGTGATCATGTATTATATCAAATGTGTTTGACTACATGGTCTGAATAGTCATGTGTGCATGCATAGTGATTGGTTGTAAGGGCATTGAGCAACGGCTCTGCCGAGACGTGCTAACTGGGTGCCTCCGTCTATAAACATAAGGGTATTGAGCAATGGCTCTGCCGAGACGTGCTAACTGAGTGCCTCCGTCTATAAACATAAGGGTATTGAGCAATGGCTCTGCCGAGACGTGCTAACTGGGTGCCTCCGTCTATAAACATAAGGGTATTGAGCAATGGCTCTGCCGAGACGTGCTAACTGGGTGCCTCCGTCTATAAACTTATAGGGGCATTGAGCAATGGCTCTGCCGAGACGTGCTAACTGGGTGCCTCCGTCTGTTAACTTATAAGGGCATTGAGCAGTGGCTCTGCCGAGACGTGCTAACTGTGTGCCTCCGTCTGTTAACTTGTAAAGGCATTGAGATGTGTCTCTGCCAAGACGAGCTAACTGGGTGCTTCCGTCTAGATGTTGTATTTAATTACAACATACATGTTTAGATTAACTAATAAGCATGTAACTAATAGGTGCCATTCTCTCATTTTTAGCTGAAGAGGATAGTCTCGCAGCACCATCTACCAGTGCAACTGGCTGCGAAGACCATTCGAGGCGTGGAGATGCAGACACACACCAGGGTCCATCATCTGATGCAGCTTTTGAAGACATGAGCCCTTCGCGTCGCCCGAGTCCACTTGCCGAAGATCGTGACTGCAGCGAACAAGGACCATCATCTGGACAATGTGGCTGAGGACAACCACACGTCAGGAGAGGCCGTATTAGCGTCAAAACGTTATTTTTCAAACTACCGTGCGGTGGTGCCTATAAAAGCAAGGTGCGACCAGTGCTCGCCCCTTATTCCGTTTTCAGCAGCCATCGTGATAACATCATTTTGTTTTACTGTGTAAATTCGTTATTTAAGTCAGGAAGTATTATTTTTATGTTTAAAATTGTATTTAATATTATATTTGTTTTAAATTGATTAAAGACTAGTTTCTAGTCATTACGTTCGTTTTTTTTAAATAAAATTAATATCAACCGCCATTAATATATTTTGAAACACTGAACATGCAACGAAAATATTGATCTATGGATGGGCCATCTTTTAACCACGACGCTGCCAGATTGGTTGATGTCCAGCTTCACCGGTGTCTTTTGGCGGGGTTAACTGCTTTCTCGACTCTTTTCTATCTCACTGCTATGCTGTGTTACACGTCGCTGTTTCTATTGTCTTCGTCTGGCTTCTATCCGTTTCAGGTTTCTGTAAATCTCGCTAGGAGCCTTCTTACTCTTATCTCGGTCTTTAGCCGTCTTCAATTTCACAAATAATTAAATATGTAAACTTAACAAAAACTACTTTACAAAAATAACTTTTCTACCCAAATAAACACAAAAAACTACACTTGGCTTCGAAGATATAGGGCTCATAATCCAATGTCAGAGTCAAGAGCAATAGAATCTAAAAGAAATGCTTTGTTGGTCAAAAACAACCTGCAACCCTTGACTCACTACAAATTAATAAAAAAGAATAGGCACTCGCAAAAAAAAATACCCAAATAGTTTTGGTATACTGCACTGCACATAATCACACATGTAAAATATTATAGTTTAAAGTTAGTCGAACAAATTATAAATACAGCATATACGATGTATGGATTTATAATAATAATAGTGGCCCGACTGTCAAAATGACGGTCAGACAAATTTTTCTCCGTGATAATTTTTAGTATTTTTACATAATAAAACATTCAAAAATCTTGTAAAATTAATAGTTCTTATACCATCAAAATGGAAACGCATATACACCACCTGGATGCAAGAAAATGGATATAACGAAAGAACACGGAGAGAACTGAAATGTTGACGCGAAGTCGGGCACAAAAACTGATAAACACACAACCAACATCTTCGGGTTCGTCGCTCAGTTCCGCCTCGCAGTTGCCGGAACCTGCTCCAGACGTGAGTCCAGTGATACCGGCCGCTGCAGTTGCGTCGAGCTCGAGTGACGAATACTTCTCGCCGCCGACGACACCACCACCAGTACGTCGGCGCGGAAGAGGCCGACCACCGGCCAGCTTGGGACTCCGAGGCCCACCGGCCTCTGACAGGGTCCCCGCTCCCGGTGGAAGTGTGCAGCGCATGAGGTGGACACAAACTGTCAATGAAAATGTCATGCGCGCATACTTTGGGGCTACAGAGGGGGGAAGTAACTTGACTGCGTACCGTGGTCGGATGCTCTCTCTGTTTCAGGTGCTTGAACCAGCTGTCAACGTGTCGGCGCAACGACTTTCGGATCAGGTGCGGGTCATCCAGCATAACCATATGCTGGATGACGCCGTACTGGATCGACTACGCCTCGAATCAGGGAATAACCATGTTACGCCTGCTTCACCACTGGTCGCGGTACAAATGCAAAATTCACCCAGTGCTTCACCGCGACCTGACCACGTTGGTGAAGAGGATGATGATGGGGTTATATCCGTGACTTCCCAATGCAATGCACGGTTGAGGAGCGCTTTGGAGGATGCTTTCCGGGAGTACCGCTCCACTCCGCCTGAACTTAGACCACGTTTACCCCATTTGCCCATGCACAAGAAAAACAAGGCGCTGGTGTGTACTCTAGACTCGTTGCTGTCAAATTGTTTTAACAGCAGCAAAGACCTCGCCGATACCCACTCGATCTTGTACTGTGCAGCTGTAGCGGCATGTCGTGTAGCTCATGTCAAATTTCCGACCAGTGACAGAGCTCCACGACCAAAACCAACTGTACCAGCTTGGCAGTGCAGGATTGAGCGTCGTATCGGTGAGGCTAGAGTACTCATCGGCAAGCTAATCTGCTTCAGGGAGGGCAATACTCGCCCTAGAGTGATGCGCTTTGTGAGGCGGGCGTTCTCGGGGACTGATATTAGTTCTCGAGATTATTTGACCCGCGTCACAGAGCGTATCGACCTCCTGAAGCAGAAGATCTGTGCATGGGCAAACCGTATTCGACGGTACAGGCGGAGAGTGGAGCGGTACACTCAGAATCGCACCTTCCAGAGTGATGAAAGGTGGGTTTATAGGGCTTGGGAGCGACCGGACCAAGGTGTGGTTGACACGCGCCTTCCGGATGATGATGCCATGTGTTCTTTCTGGCGAAGTATCTGGTCGGCGCCTGTCAGCCACACCGAAGGTGATTGGACTCGGGAAGTCGAGCGAGCGTGCGAGCAAATACCAGAAATGGGGGCACTTACCATCAGCCCCCAAGATGTAGCTCGTGCAGTCCGTCCGTTGCCTAACTGGAAATCTCCAGGGCCGGACGGGCTGCACAACTTTTGGATAAAATGGTTTCAAGGGTCGCACGCCCGATTGGCATCCCAGTTCCAGTCAGCCTTAGAGTCACGGTCGCTGCCTCAGTTCCTAACAACAGGAATAACCCACCTGCTCCATAAATCAGGTAGTACTGCGGAACCCAAAAATTATAGACCGATCACTTGTCTACCGACGGTCTATAAAGTTTTTACATCCATTTTGAGATTTAAAATTAACAATCATATAGACACTAACTCCATCATGTCTGCCTCTCAAAATGGATGTAGAAACGGATCCCGCGGTACTAAGGAGCTGCTCCTCATCGATATGGCCATTAGCCAGCAGGTTCGTCGTTCCCGAAAGGATCTGTCGACATGTTGGATAGATTATAAGAAGGCCTATGACTCGGTGCCACATACATGGCTCATGAGGGTGCTGGAGTTGTATAAAATAGATGCAACCCTACGCACCTTCCTGATGTCATGTATGGGGCAATGGAGGACGGTTCTTCGATATCCAGGATGTCGACATACCCAGAGGAATAGTGAACCGATAAGGATCGAGCGAGGTATATTTCAGGGCGACAGTCTGAGTCCACTTTGGTTCTGCCTGGCCTTGAATCCTCTAAGCACACTGCTGGAGAATTCAGGGCTAGGCTATCGATTGAGGAGAGGTGGTCAGGTTATATCTCACCTCCTTTACATGGATGACTTGAAACTCTTTGCCCCCAACAATTTGCAACTAATGGAGCTATTGAAGGTACCGTTAACCGGGGTTACTTTGATTCACGGGATGATTTTGATCGAAACTTCCATTTCATATAAATTTGCGAATTACATAAAATTAAACGCAATTTGGTAGTTTTTTTTTCTAAGTTTGGAACACTGAAGAACTGTCAAATCCTTTTCTGAGAACGCTCTGGGAATTCACCAACAAATTTAATTAAAAAGGTAAATATATTGTTATTATCTTTTTATAGCTAAATAATTGTGCTGCAAAACTTCATGTGTACTTAATTGCGTGATGGTGTAATGAAATTTCTAGATAAACTCCAATATGTGGCCTATTATCGATTAACCAATACGTTGATCATTGTTTTTCTAACCTCAAAATGAATGCAATAACTTGAGTTTGTTTAATGCGGGGTGTCATTGATAGGGTATATGGTGTGAGATTGATCAAATGATCAAATTAATCCCAGAGAGTATGCTCTTTTTTTCAGATGCCTTTTGCTTTTTTTACAAGCTTTTATTTAACTTGCAATGTTCTTTTGCTAAATGAATAAATATTTTGTTAACCAGGAAGATGCCGCGAATTTATAAAAATAAACTTGGGTCCCGTAAGTACAAAAAATATTCACAGGCGCGAACAGAAGAAGCGCTTAATCAAACAGTGGAAGGAAGTTTGCGTGGGACCCATTGGTAGTCGAAGGTTTCAAATATTTGGGAAATAAAAAATAATTCAAATTGGTTCGCGATGATATATCTGAAATTGAGGCAAGTGTCATATTAGCCTACCTGCCAAAACCAAAGCCTTTTGCGAGTCAGGATAATAATGTTAAATGTATCCAATTTTATTTTAATATAGATATTGCAGAACTTGTAAGAATATTAATTGATTTTTGTGAATTTCTAAGACTTATTACATGCATAGATATAAAAACATTAAGGAACAATATTATATATCTTGTTGATTTTCTGAACACTAATTATTTCTAAGCTCTTTTTCAGTTTTAATGAAGAGATTTTAAAATAAATAAATAAGAAAGACTGATTATCTAGTTGTTAAACTCTTTGTAAACTAAAATTATGTAAGCACTATTTTTAATAAAGAAATGTAAATGACTCTTAATAGATCAAAGTTACCCCAAATAACAAAAATGACAATATTTATTTTTCCCGTTGGCAGATTTTGATTTTTTAAATTGTATTGGCATTATAATTGGTGTTACTTTGTAATTACGCAATAAAATAGGGGGGTATCAAAGTAACCCCATTCTACGTATAACTTTGATCAGACGGTTTTTATTTTTTTCCTCAAAACCAAGCTATCGGTTTTTGCTTATTATTACAGAAATCGAGAGGTATAAAAAAACCGATTATTAGAAATTTTTTGTATTTTTTTTACACCGTCAAATTTAAAAGATATGGACCTTCAAAGTTCAATATTGATCAAAGTAACCCCGGTTTACGGTAACTAAAACTTTCAGTAGTGCCATCAGGATGGAATTTGGTGTGGACAAATGTGCGGTCATGCATGTAAAGCGAGGGGGGATTGTGGAATCCGTGGGAACCCAACTCTCGGATTCCATACACCTAAGATCCCTCTCCTCATCCGAAACCTACAAGTATTTGGGTATGTCGGAAGCGTTGGGCATCAATGTTACTGACATGAAGCAATCGTTGAAGGAGCGCTTCTTTGGCCGCCTAAAGAAAGTATTTAATAGTCTTTTATCAGGCGGAAACAAGGTGCGCGCCTTCAACGGTTGGGTCATGCCGGTTTTGATGTACTCTTTCGGCATACTCAAATGGACTCAGACCGAACTCGACGCCCTGGATAGGAGGGTCCGTACGCTGCTAACTGCATATCGAATGCATCACCCACGGTCATCGGTAATGAGACTGTATATCCCGCGAAAGTGTGGAGGTCGAGGCTTTTTAAACGCTAAGACCCTCCACAATCGCGAGGTATGCAGTCTCAGGGGATATTTCCTAGAAGCCGACGTGGGGATGCATCGAGATGTGGTCGCGGTGGACAAGGGCCTTACCCCGCTCTCCTTGGCCAAAGAGAACTGGCGCAAGCCTGTAGTGCTTGATACTAACGATCGCAAGGAGGTATGGCAAGGCAAAGAGCTTCACGGACGCTTTTTCCGGGCCCTACATGGGCCTGATGTTGACTTTTTAGCGTCTGTATCCTGGCTGCGTTTCGGCGACCTCTTCGGGGAAACCGAAGGTTTTGTCTGTGCGATTATGGATGAAGTTATCATGACGAATAATTATCGGAAATACATTGTCAAGGACGGTACGGTTGACATCTGTCGGGCATGCCACCGTCCCGGTGAATCAATCCGACATATTGTTTCCGGTTGTTCTCGTCTTGCTAACGGCGAGTACTTGCACAGACACAATCTAGTGGCTAGGATTATCCACCAGCAACTTGCCATGCAGTACAATCTTGTGGAGTCCGAAGTACCATACTACAGGTATGTGCCCGACCCAGTTCTCGAGAATGGTCACGCCACATTGTACTGGGATCGATCTATTATCACTGACAGGACTATTGTAGCCAATAAGCCTGATATTGTGGTAATAGATCGACGAGAGCGCCGTGCAATGATTGTTGATATCGCTGTCCCTCATGACGAGAATCTCGTGAAAGCTGAGAACGATAAAAAAATCAAGTATCTTGACTTAGCACACGAGGTTGTCGACATGTGGGACGTGGACTCTGCAATCATTGTACCGATAGTCGTGACGGCCAATGGCATAATAGCCAAGAGCCTCGACCAACACCTGAGGAGGCTCTCGCTAGGCAGCTGGATCAAGGGCTTGATCCAGAAAGCGGTACTTCTGGACACGGCGCGTATCGTTAGGAGATTCCTCTCTCAGGAGCCCTGACTACCGGTAGCTTGGACCCTGTTCCCGATACCGGTGGGCTACTATTTTTTATATTTTTAAATGTTTTTGTTTTTCTTTGTTTTTATAAAAATATTTAAAAATGTAAATTATATGTAAATATATGAAATAAAGAGGAAAATAATAATAATAATACCATTTATTTCAGGCAACAGTGGCCCATAGAAAAATACCTTAACCTAAACATACATATTTGAATATAAATAAAAACTTGTGTTAATAAATAGGCTTAGACTATGTTAGTAGCACTTCATTTTGCACTATCTTGACTTTGTGCTGTCCTGTGGAACTTGTCCTCGGAAGCGACGGAACACCACATCCTGCGGCCAAAAGTCCTCTTCCATGACGAGAGGCAGATAACAGTTCGGTACTCGCACGACGAACGCCTTGAAGTTGACGTTCCGGTGCGATTCTAGTAACTGCACCCTCGGCATGTACCTCGTCTTTTGGCGCACGTACTCCACGATGTCCTCCGCCTTAGTGGTGTAGTGTAGGCGGGAGATGTACACCGGTGTGTTCGGCTTTGCGGCACGCAGGCTCACTTCGGAGTCCATAGGAGCTTTGCCGCAGCGGTTCTTGTTCGTTCGCGATCGGCGCTTCCTCCTTTGCACCGTCACGAAACCGTCATCAATATCAGCCTTATTCGGCGCCTTTTCTGGCATGGGCTTGATACTAGGAGCGCCAGGGGCACTCGCGGTAACGCTAGCAAAATTCCTTAGTAGGGGTTTCGCCAGGGCTGCAGTAACTGGCAGCGGGACGGGGCATTATATCCTGCAGGCTCCTCTTAGTCCCGTCACGCCGGCGGGACACCATCTGGTCGCGCTTGTTCAGCACACTGTACAACAACAGCTTGGCAGCAGCTATGTCGTCCTCGCTGAAGTTCGTTGCGCAGATCTGGACAGCGGACACCTCGTCCATCACATCCAGCTTCTGCTGCAGGAACGCCAACAGCTCATTCGCCACCAGTTCATTACTCATGGCGGGTAAATCACGAGCGACAGCTTGCGCCGCGCTAACCGAAATAAAGAATATGCAAACGCGTCCGCATTGGAACGTAGCACAAGCGAGACTCAATTATAATGAGATCCACTCATGAATAAAATAACGATTTTGCAGAGTGAAGCACGCCCTGAAATGGATGGAAAGGTCTCACCAGATTGGATCAGAAACGCACATAGGTAGGCACCTCACTTTAGCACTATTTTAATGTATTTATTTGGCGGCTAGTAAAGTCACAGCAGTATCAAAACATAGAATCACTGTTCGATTTCGCCGGCAAGTGAGCACATGTGCAAGGCTCTCTGCCCCAAAGGAATTTTAAAACAAAATTGGGATCGGCTCGCTCCCAGAACGACCGTGTTCTACGACGAAGTTAGTAATTGTATATTATATGACATTGATTTTACATTCGGGGACCTCCGCACACTAACTTATTATTTGTAAAATTTTAGGAAAATCGTTTACTTTTACAATGTTTGTAAATATGTGAGCACCATGTATCTATCACATAATTAGTTTATCTTTTGTTGCTTCATTTTTAATTCTTAATTCTTTTTACCTATTGTGGTATAATAATTTTATTCTAGGTGCATCGTCCTAACATATAATTATATAACTAATGTACTTATACAAAATATTGTAAAAAAACCATGTGAAAACTACCTTTTGGAAGGGGCGACTAGAACCAATTCAATTTTTTTGTAAATTTTTGACGTTCGAAAGTGCCTTTTCAGGGCCCATTTGAAATAAATGTTTTGACTTTGACTTTGACGTCGAACGACCGAATCCCACTATATATGAATTACCACAAGCATTATTATTCAGTTTTACCTGAAACTTCACTATTTTTTTAAGAAAATTAACGAGAGAAATTTTTCCATATTTTCGTGGCAAAATTTTTAGACAATATGATTGGAGTGGACCTTTCACTTTAGAGTCCTGCTAAAGTGAAAGGTACTCGTATACAGGTAACAAAAGACGCAATGTAAATACATTTATTCTTATTATCGGTAAAATTTAAGACAGCTTTCTTCAAATCAAATATTGTTTTGAAGGAAACAATTGTAAAATTTTCGCTCGATTAATTTTTTATTCGAAAATCATATCTTTTTTTAAAGATTAATTTGATAAAGTAAAGATTACACGGCGGGAAAATATAGTTTTTGATCCAGTCACAAGATATTTTTTCTTTAGATCAATTATTACTTTAGTTAAAAACTAAATAAGAATTGAGACTTACACCATTTACGTACAAACACGATCAAAGACAGCATGCGATATTCAACTTTATTACCGATGTGTTAGAGTTTAGCATATATCGGAGTGACAGGGTGTATGGGGGCGGAGCTTGCGTGGAAATTGTGTTAGTGCCTGGAGGCCTACCACGAGCTCTTAACGCGATCCATTTTAGGACCTAAACTGAACTGTTCTTCTAATTCGTACCATGACGTCAGTTTAACGATTCAATTTCAAAATAAGCGATTCAATATAAGTTTCTATTTAGAAAGAAAGAAAGAAAATAAATTTATTTGACTCAGATCAAGGCACACAATATTCACACAAAAAACAAACAAATAAACAGAGAAAGCTTAAAACAGTATAGTGTGCCTCGCGGCTGCGCCAAATAGGCCCAGTTCAGCATAAATGCCAGACAACTAGTGTCTGACGCTGGTTTTCAACTGGACCTTATGTTACGAGGACGTCTTGCGGATGTAAATCAGTTTTATAGTGTGTAAGTGTTTTATATTTAAATAAAAATAGATAGATGTGTAGCAAATAGATAATTGTGGTTTTTGTGGAGTTTGTACATGGGATAGTGTTAATGACAAAGAAACATTCCCACCAAAGTAACTGTATAACAGCAGTTATTTACATTATCGTGCAACATTAACCGACTGAAACATTGCAAGGTACATAAATATCATATAATTGATAAATTTAGTGTGACCATATCCAGCGTCCGTTGCGCATCTATAAGGTACTGCCGTAAGCGTCGTCTAAAAGCGCCTATCGTATTTATAGCTCTAATCGGTGGTGGCAGGTTGTTCCATATTTTGGACGCCGCATAACGAAAGCTGCCTCTGAAAGCGGCTGTACCCTGAGACTGGGTCGAGAGTTGTTGCGAGCATTGCCTTCTCCCGCATTCCCGTCTACTCGTAACCCAACTTAATTTATTGTATAAGTAGTCCGGTTTCTGATATTTAACCACACCGAACAGAAGGCAAGCCAAGTGTAGTTTGCGTCTGGACTTCATTTTTAGTGTAAAATGCTTGTTTAGGAAAGGTGTTACATGAGTTCTGCGAGGAATATTGTAACAAAACCGAGCACAAGCGTTTTGTACCCTTTGGATGAGGCGGTCTGTACGAGCTAATAGGCGCGGGCCGTACACTGTGTCAGCGTAGTTCAACCTAGACAGAACCAGGGTTTCCACAAGCTGTTCCCGTAGTGTTTCTGACAAGTAAGGCCTAATCTTGTACAGAACTTTCAGGCGGTAAAAGCAGTTCCTTACCGAGTCGGCTACGTGTTTTTCGAACCGAAGGTCTTTATCCAAAATAAGACCAAGATTTCGAGCTTCATAGACTCTGTCAATTGGTTCGCCCATTAACTCCAGGTGAAACGTTGCGGGTAGTTTCGCTAGTTGCTGTCTTGTTCCAAATACCATGTATTTGGTTTTGGTTGGGTTTAGCGATAGGCAATTCTCTTCAGACCAGGTGGCGATTCTACGTAGGTCATCGTTTAGATCTTTGATGGCACTATCGTACTCATCTGGTCTAAAGGATATGTAAACTTGAACGTCGTCAGCGTATATGTGGTAATTGCACCTCTGGAGGCATTTAATTATATCTGCACAGTACAAAACAAATATAATTGGGCCTAATATAGATCCCTGCGGAACCCCTCTCTCAATTGAAGTAAGAGTAGATGTAAGAGCAGTGCCGTCACCCAGATGTAGATCCACAAGTTGTTTTCTATTACTAAGGTAGCTGCGGAACCATTGCGTAGCGCTGGGGTCAAATCCGTAATAATTGAGCTTCGATAGTAATAACGGAATATTTATTGCGTCAAATGCCCGGGAAAAATCTAGCAAGACCAGCAATGAACACATTCCTTTGTCCTGGGCTGATAGTAGATTATCAGTAACATCTAGCAAGGCAGTCGCAGTACTGCGCCGTTTTCTAAAACCAGACTGTAAGTCTGGTAACACGTCATTTTGTTCTAGAAATTGCGTTAATTGCTGGCTGATAATCTTCTCTAACACTTTAGACAGACACGGTAAAATGCTAATGGGGCGTAGGTCTTTTACTTCAGTTGGATTGTCATTTTTTGGTAAGGGCCTTACGGAAGCAATTTTCCATAGGTCAGGGAAAGTTGAAGTCACTATTGAGCAATTTATGATGTCAGTTATAGTACCTAGTGCGTACGGCAGAGTCATATTTAGCATGTCAAGGGTAATATTGTCGTATCCTTCGGCGTTACTTGTAAGGTTGGAGATAATGCGAGAGATGTCATTCTGTTCCACAGAATGGATTGTAAAAATAGCTTCACCATGTCTATGGTTCTCAAAATACGTCATAAGTGTCATGCTTGCAATGGGGTTACCGGGGACTATCAAAAAGGTATTATTAATAAGATCTGGATCTGTAAAATGCGACGGAAGGTCTTGTCTAGGTTTATAGGGTGATAATGTGGATTTAATATTTTTCCATAATAATTTAGGGTTTTTTATTTTATTGTTTACGTTATGCTTGAAGTACGCAACTTTTTCGTTGTACAAAGAACTTAACACTAAGGACTTTAACTCTTTGTAGTATTCTTTTTTAGAATTTGTTTTCGATTGCCTGGAGCAAGTTAAAGCGTTGTCCCGTAAACGCATCATGAGTTTAATCGTATCGGTAATCCACGGATAAGACTTTTCTTTGACAGTAAATGTTTTGATTGGCGCATGAACATCAAATAGTAAAATTATTTGGGAGCTAAATACATGCACCATGTCATTTACATTGTCAAGCGAAGAAATACTTTCAAGACATAAACGCAACAAGTCCATATTAAAGCTATCCAGGCATACATTTCTAAGTGGCCTACATTTTACTATGTATGGTTTAAACTTATCACGTTTGACGTGAAATTCCCCAACTACGATAGAATGACCGTTAAATGAGCCAAAAGATTCCACTGACGTGTATCTTGCTCTTAGGTCGGTACACAGGAGATCGATGAGAGTTTCACTGGAGGCTGTGAAATGAGTAGGTGAAGTGACCAATTGAGTAAGACTAAGGCTATTCAGAAACTCGTTAGTTTTTTCCGTCTTTATGCAGCTTGTGTCCAGCAAGTTAACATTAAAATCACCTAGTAATATGTAATGGTCACAATTTCCCAGAGAGCTAAGCGAATCCGTAATGGCGTCAAGGAAAACAACAAGATCAAGCCATGGTGGCCGGTACGCTGTACCTATAGCAATTTTTTTACCGTTCATTGAGAGCGTTAGCCACATTTGTTCGACCGATTCGAACCTGGGATCGCCCGTGCTTGTCCAAGTTCGCGCGCTCAGTCCCCGCCGCAGATAAAATCCTACGCCCCCACCACGACCCGAGCGCACACTCGCTGGCCGCGGCGTGTGACGCAGACGGTACCCCGGCACCACAGGCGCGCGCCCCTCCTCGCCCGGTCGCAACCAAGTTTCGTTAATGGCCATAACGTCAAAACAATGCCTGTCGAGTGCGCCAATCAAGTTGTCATGACCTGTACCCAATGAACCAACATTAAGAAAACCAACTTTAAGAAACTTTTCTCCTTTAGACATCATTTTCATAAAGTAAAATAATTCCGTCATTTAGTAATATCAATAATATTATCAGTGCACATTCAATAGTTTTGATTCCCATTCCATATAATATTATTAATTTTATTCCAATTGTAAATATGTAAATAATTAATATAATAAAATAAAACAATGGTTTTAAACTGCGGTATGAAAATAATAGTTTTGTAAATAATAGGTTTGTACTTAGTGGGATTGTAATTAGTAGGTTTGTAGAATTAAATGTTTGTTTTGAAATAAATAGGTATGTAAATGATAAGTTTGTGAATAATAGGTTTATAAAATTTAATAGTGGTTTTGTAATAAATAGGTGTAGAAAAATATGTGTAGTGTTATAAAACTGGTTTACGTATGGTAGACTGAGGTGCGCCGCGAAACACACACCTACCGGAACCAAAGACAGCAGATAGTTACAATACAAACGCTGCGCTTTTGAAATGCTAACACTTACTTTAAAAATCAGCGCCATAGTAGAAGAAAGTATGACCTTAACTAGACAATAAATAATCTGTGTAACAAAACAAACAAAAACAAACAAAAATGAGGTAATTTTAGGGTGTGCTATTGCCGCTGATACCAGGTACCGCCGCCGCTGCCGACCCGAAAGTGCGCTGTAAGTCAGCCTCACAGCGGATGTGGCAAGTGGCGTCTCCGGGCTTGTACCGGGCGAGAATACGGCCCCGTTTTGCCCATACAAATTGCCAGGCGAGGCGACTGCCGGCCTCACGAGCGCTTCGAAACAACTCTCGATTCACTTTCGTAAGGCGCTCGTTCACGTAAAAGCGCGTCGCAGGGCCCGGCATGTCGAGGTCAGCAGTAGTCATGCCGCGTCGCACCCGCGCAGCTTCCAGCAGCTCGTCACGCAGGTCGCGGCGTGCGAGGCGCACGACGAGGAAGCGGGGGCGGGTCTCCACCCGCGCTGTTGCCTGCGTCGCGTTTATGCGCCTACCTCCCACACGCTCGGCACTCACTATATCTCGCGCTTTGATTTTCACGCCTATTTTTGACGCAACCAACATTGCCGTGTGGATGGGATTTTCTCCAGTGTTCTCCGGTATGTTCGAGACCTGTATATCATTTGCGAGTAGCTCCTGATCTCGGTCGTTAATATCGCTTCGCAGTTGTGATATTAAATCATTTACCTCCGACGTTACTTGGGGCTGCGTGTATTTATTTTCTAACACAGCCACTCTCTCCTCCAGATTACTCATCCTGTCATTAGTTCCGTTAAGAGAGGATCTAAGCTCGGCCAGATCATCACGGAGAAGCTGGAATTCATTACGCACCGTTTTAAAAAATTCCTCCTTAAACATGCTTAGCTCGGCTCTGAGGATGACTAGGTTGAGCTCCTGTGTGGCATCTGGGGCTGTGCTGTTTATGGGGCTACTGTCAATCAGGTTAGCGAGGCTTTCCTCGTGTGCAGCTGGCACTGGTGTACGCGCCCTAACCGGCGTTTCAGCCCGGTTATCCCTCACCAGGTTTTTATTGCACTCTGGACAGTGCCAAGGGGTTGTTAAAGGGCCGGTATTCTGTAGACCCACACACGCACGATGGTACCAAGACCTACACTTGTTGCAATTAGCGGCATCTGTTGATGACAGAAACTTGCCACAGCCACCGCACTTAGCCATGGTGAATTCGTTGATGTATTATGTAGGTAATCGATCTGCCCAAGTAGTACACCGACAAGGCAACAGATGACGCTTTTTGAGAAATACGTTTATGGCAGTTTCCACGGTGTGTAAGGTACGGATAGACACCATAAGCTGAACACAGTATCAGTGTAAAGGTGCGCACACACTAAAGTTTGGTCACAGTTTGTTTCCCGTTTACGAACAAAATAATGTTTATTTTCCTGCGAGTGTCAGGTACTTAAATATTTCCGGGGATCGATAAAACGCTTTCAGAGTTTATTATATTTAACACAGCACATATACACTGGAAAATATTGTTACTTGTAAGTTGCACTTATACATGTATTTCCACAATAAAGTTTTGCAAAATAAACTTGTATTTTTATTTATTTCGCGAGAAGTAAACAGAGAGCTTTATGACTGATTGACATCCGTGACGTCACTCCCCCATTTCTCTAACATAAACTGAAACGTTTGGTGAATTATTGACGAAAATAAAGTTTTTTAGTGCTATTTTTGCTGTGCATCATGGCGGCAGCATGAACAAATCAAACAAAGTAGGGTAACCACGCAAAAAAAGTAGAAGGACTTTTATTGGGTTTGCAAATATGATATTATGGAAAGAGATCAACTTGGAAGTAGCGATCGCCGGCTGCTGCCGCGGCGTGAAAGGCAACAGAGCACTTAAAATTTGTTTTTATAAATTAAAAATTCTCTCCGCTCATGTGACATCCCGACTAAATGGGTTAGGTTAGGTTAGAACTATGACCAACCACGCGCGAGCCGAGCGAGCGCTACTTCCAAGTTGGTCGCAGTTAATTGGCTATTTTTACTACACCTTCGACAACCACCACCTTTGTACTGTTCATGTTGCATACAGTTCAAAAAACAAATAAATAAATAAAATACCATACAATAATTTTGTTACATTCACAGTCATAAGCATAAGTACTTTACAGTTACATAACATTAAATTGCTTTTTTCTCGTGAAATAAAAATTGCAAATGTAAGAAAAGACAATATTTCATAATAGGCATGGTTTCGATAACACTATAAAATATCTATCTCAAATTTAGGAGAAAATCGCTTTTGAATCTTGCATTAGTGGAATGTGATTATGCTCGTGACTCTACTTACTTTATCAAAAATTGACCCAATAATAAAACAGTTTCTAAAGTCTATTTATATTGCTACCCCTCGAGGGCAGCGGCAGATTAACTTCAAAAGATAAAGGTAACAAGACAACCTACAAATTTGAAAACAACCCTAACCCTTCGTTATTTAAACCTTTTAAGATATTTTTACGAACGTCGACTGACATATAATTAAACGTTGACGTTTAAACGATATGGCCAATGTTAGCTGGCCATTTCATGAAATGATCAATTCTAAGATCTGGAAATAGAATAATTCCCGAAATAGATAATAAATAGCAAAAGGTAAATAAAGATTTACTTTGACTAAGAATTATTTTAACAATAGTTACCGTATTAACGTGGGATCGTATCGTATTAACGGCACGGTTGGCGCAGTGGTTAAGCGATTGACTGCTGCACTGCGTGTCACGGGTTCGATTCCCGCACGGAACAAATATTTGTATGACCTGTAAGTAGTTGTTCCGGGTCTGGCTGTTTGTGTATGTGATACAGGCACCCACGATACAGGATAAATTCCTAGTGTGGGGCAATGTTTTTTTTTAAAGAAAAGAAAGAAAGATGAATCTTAAAAACAACTGTTGAGTGTCTTTTTTATTTTAAAGTACTGAGTTAAGAACATATAAAATGTACATTGCTTCTGAACGTGTCTGACACTAAAATGTGCGCGAAATCAACATATTTGATAATAATAGCGTAGTCTATTTTTCACCAAAAACGTTTCAAACGCGGTTCAGCCAAAAATTGCCATCTTTCATTCACTTTTAACGATCCAAATGCCGCTGAGCTATTCGACTTTGAAGCGATGCAGTTTAGGAACCTAAGCTGAAATGTCTTGCTTTTGAATCGTTTTTAATTAGATCACGTATGGCTACCTCGTCTTAATTTAATTTAATTTATATATTTTTTATTTGTTATTTTATATTTTTATTACGGATGCTTTTAACGTTCTGTATCGTTCACACATGTATAATTTCAACATGTTAAAACCGATATTTTGATTTAAAAGACTGTCGCACGAACCTGACGCGCATGAACTTAAAACATGCCAATAAATAAAACCACACCAATAAATAAAACATGCAGTTTCTGTAAAAATGATGCGTGTGTAGCCAAATTACACAATGACAGATAAATTATTATGTGATAGATATGTCTCAGATGGTTCGTCGAATCCGCTGTTTGACACAACCGCAAAATATTTTACAAACGGCTCCGTTGTGTACAAGAATTGCATAAACATTTAGTATTTATCAATGCAGCGGGTTAACGCTTACCGACTTATTCAAAAACACGGTCTAAATTTGGTACTGGATTCAGTACTAGCTTTAGTACCATGACTAAATAAAACGTTATTATAAAATGAAGTTTATCACTAGTTCCAGAACTATTTATGGTACTAAAGTTAGTCCGCCGAGTCCCCTAATTATCTTTTGTACTAATTTGTTTGACGTTTGCGTTGATTATTATTGTTTGTCAATTAACGTTTAAAATGGATATTAATATGATTGACTTGACAGATTTGGAAGATTTGGATATACTGGAGACGTCTGGGCGATCTTACAGACATCGTCATCGTGTGAATCCTTTTGAATTTAGTGACGAAGATAAGAATAAGTATAGGTTCACAAAACGTTTTGGAGTAAAAATTGTGGATGTTTTAGGTGAGGATTTATACCACGACCTTCGAGGATGCCCATTGAGTCCTGAAGTGCAAGTGGTTTGCGCATTACGTAACTGGGCTCGCTATTAAGTATCTAAGTTCCTTTCCTTCGTCAATGCTAACCTAACATTAGACAAAATCCAAATAATATATATTAATATTATTGTTTTATTCGTAGATTCAAGACGATACAGCTGATTTACATGGTGTGTGTATCAACCAGTTGTCAGCAAAACATGTAAAAAGGTAGTGTATATTTTGGTGCCTATTACGAGTACTGTAAATGAACAGGAGGAAAGCATTAGGATATTCTGCAGTATTCCAAATTTTCCTACTGTAATTGGGCCAATAGAATGTACTCATATAATATTTAAAAAAGTAAATTTTGATGAGGGTCAGTTATAATATTAGTATAAAATGATTTTAATTTAATGTTATTCAAACTATACAAGAAATTTTATTCATCAATGCATCATTATCGTAGTCATATAGCATTACACCTGTTTTCCTCGAAGAGTTAGGCAGAGGTGTACCATATAAGTAGTAAATCCACATTTCGCCAGTTCCATGTTTAAGTCTCATGTAATAGGGGGCGAGCCTATTGCCATCAACCGGGCACAAATCCAGGATCCGGACAACTTCAATGTCAAAGTCGTGAGGAGCAATCGCCATTATTTCCAAGTCCTCAGGAGAAGGTGATGGTGGTTTTTCACCACCGCCTTTGTTTGTTCCCTTCTATGTTTAGATAAGTTGGATTCAACTAACGAACAAACCACGTAAAGCTGCGTCCAGATAAGTTCTTTTGTCCGTACCGTACCTCTAGTAAAAACAGTGATTTTAAGGACAATTTGAATATAAAGTTCTCAATGTTTTATGAAAGTCAGTCCTAGAAATACTAAAGAGCCAGGTAACTACGACCAACTTGGAAGTAGCGCTCGCCGGCTGCTGTCGTGGCACCGCTCGCTTCGCTCGCTCAGTTCACGCGCCATTGGTCACGGTTGTAACTAAACCTAAACCAATTGGTCAGGGTGCCCTAGCTTATTTACTACGACCGATTTGGCATAAGAAGCCACAAGGAACGCTTACTGTGACTGCAGATAAGCCATTCTGCGTTACGCGAGTAGCAGTTTTGTAAAACGTAACTCAATGGCAATCTAGCCGACCGTTGTTCATCTGTTTCACATAACGGATCTGTTTAGTAAAACAGCTAGCGGTTATTGAAAAAAGCGGATTCGACAATAAATTCATCTACGACAGATACTCAACTTGGTGCGGTAGCTAGAATCTAGACTATTAGGCGCTAAACAGACGATGGACAATTTATCCGCGACGATAGAACGTATGGAAATCTATACAAAAATGGTCACGAAGGACAAATAGACTACCAGGATTTCCATATGGTCTATCGCAGCATACAAATTGTCCATGGTTTGCTCAGCGCCTTAAAGATATCTAGGTGTGGTTCATAAGTGATCAAGGTGTTCGGGTGGCAGTGGTTTTGTATGTCAAAGAATTAGATAATTAACACTTAATTAAAACACAAATACGATATCCTTTTTAACGCCATCTATTAGGTTTTATTGAAATAACACTGTACCTATAAATCATAATTTTAATAGGGCCAGGAAGGTATTGGTGCTAATTTTGGTACATAAACTAAGCGTTAGTTTATTATTTAAACACTTAATCAAGATTTTTTTAGGTAGGTACTAAATACAAGTAAATTTATTGAAAAACGAATTTACAAAGAATATAGAATGTCGGGCCATAGTAAATAACATTAAATGAAACAATTAAAATAATAATAAAGCATAAATAAAATATCTGGGCTAAGCACACGAGTTTGTTGACAGGTGGAATGTAAGCTCGGCTTTCATTGTGCCTATTGTCGTAACGGACAATGGGTTGATGGCCGAAAGCCTCGATCAACATCTATCGAGGCTTTCGTTAGGCGGATGAATCAAGGGATTCACAAGGCAGTACCTACTCCTCGATCCAACTCGTATTATGAGGAGGTTTCTGCCTCTGCAAACCTTACCAGCGGTAGCTTGGATCCCGGTACCGACACCAGTGGACCTCTATTTTTTATATTTTTAAATCTTTTGTTTTAAGAAATATTTTAAAATGTAATTAGATAAGATAGAAAATGTATAAACGATGATACTTAAATCACAAATTGCATACAAAATTAACGAGTGGCCTAAGTCAGGTCGCACCCCACCACATCGTTTGACTTTGCTCAAATTAAAATTTAATATATAAAAAACAATGTTCATTTGTTCGTATTTTATCGCAATCGGATGAACGGTACGGGCTGCCATACCGTACCATTAATCCGATTGCGATAAAACTTTGGCAGCTTATTGCTAGCACTTGCGCGAAGATAAAAGGCATAAAAAAAAAACTCGGTCCAAGTCGCGGGAACAAGTTAATACTTATAATATTATAAAGAGGTAACATTTGTGGGTATGTTTATAATCTTCGAAACTACTTATCCGATTCCGAAAATTAATTTCCTATTGGGAAGCTACAATATTGGCGAGTATGTAACAAGAAATAGGATATAACAAGATATATATATAGAAATAGGATGTAACAAGAAATTTCTCCTGAAATTTCTACTGTATTGTGGGTTTAAAAAACATTTAAAATCACATACACAAACAGCCAGACCCGGAACAACTACTTGTAGGTCATGCAAATATTTGTTCCGTGCGGGAATCAAACCCGCGACACGCAGCGCAGCAGTCAATCGCTTAACCACTGCGCCAGCCGTGCCGTCAAAACTTAAATCTACATGCGCACTGAAACGTCAGTAGCGGTTCCAACTGTTTCCCTATGGAGGTAGATGTTTTCCTATGGAGAAGACCCGACCAGAAACTTCACGCCAGTTACTCTTTTAAAAATAATTGGCTTATACGATCTTTTCAAAGGTATGGGAGGACAGTGTAGGACTGTTAACAAGTACCAGATACTTAACAAAATAGAAAATGGTCAACAAATCTATGCAGCTATGAATCTGCAATGCCTACAACGTTCTCTCATTCACAAAATAGAAAATAAAAAAATAATAAAAAACCCGTTTAAACCAAATGACATAATTTTCATTACAACTGTACAAATCTGAATGGATATCATGCCCACAAAAGCCACAAATGAGAGCTGGCCAGAAAACCTTGACTTCCCACAAAATGAAGGCGTAGAAACTACACCTGTGTGCTCGTGAACGAACAGTGTGGTTCGCGTACATCTCATGATCATACTATTATGGACACGTTTGGTCATGTTGGCGAACGGTCAGTGACGTGCACATACCTATACGTTGTTTCGCAAAGTGTTCACGAAAGCGTCAATACTATGATCGTGCATACGTGAGTGAGCATATTCAATGAAGCGCGCTCAAAACAATGTTAGTGAATTTCGCGTAAGCTGTTCGTGACATGCGCGTACGCGCGCAGAGTGTGACGCGTCTGTCCGTTCGAGGTGCGTAGTGCGTGGATCCGTCTTAAGAGGAAACAGGGCCTGCGAGAAACTTGAAAAATAGGTATTTGAAGAAACGATTGCCATCGTATTACCTCAAGTCTACCCCCATATAGTTCGATAGGGACAGCTGCGGCTCAGACCGATTATATCTCAAAAAAATTGACGAAATCGATCTCTTTTTTCTCCTCGAAAACTGGGCCGATTCAATTATTTTTTACATATTTTTTTAAAGAAAGATTATGTATTGGTTCCTATTATTTTCTTTTAAGTTAAAAACTTTTCGAAATTGTCTAGTAGTCCTCTAATCACGGCGGTAAAAATGAGGCATTTATTTAATTTAAAAAAAAAAGGAAATAACAGGGACGTGTCTATAGCAGACCCCGATTTTATGAAAAAAAAAAAATGATTACTCTAGAGTCTAGGGGCATTATTCAGGAATAAAAAAGGGGAATACATTTCTATAGAGAATCGCAGGCCCTGTTCCCTTTTAAAAACAGATCTACGCTTCTTACACAGACCCACAGACACGTGCAGCGCAGGCGCACCCGTGCACACTACGCTAGGCATGTCGCGAACAGCTTAAGCGCAGTTCACGAGCATACCTACTTTTTCCCCAGCGGATAGAAATCTTTCTGCTTCTGCCAGTAAGGGTTATTAGGAGCGTTCCCATAAAGACTATTAAATAAGGCGCCAGAAGTCATACCCCATTGAGGATAAGCATATTCATAATACTCACCAGGATATAGGTGAGCCAATTCATATATCACTGCAACATAATAACGAAGATCAGTAAACACAAAAATCCTATCTTCGTTATACCGAATTTCAAAACAACCTATCCCACATATATAATCAGTTGACCAATCGACGCAATGTAATCCTCCACCATTCTGTATTCCGGGAAAGCCATAAACATTTTTCATGCATATAAATTTTCCCCACCATTTGGGCAAGTATTTCGAACAGTCCACAATATTTTCCTTTGATGCTTTAGTTATAAATATTTTATAATTTTCTTTGACGTGTAGTGGATATTCATAACCAGAACCCGTAAACCAAAGGTCAGTTGGAAGCACGTAACGTGACGTAATCATGTAACTTCTATGTGGAAAGTGGCCCCTAGTGCTGGGATAATATGTTATCATCATCTGGTCCAAGGTATGGATTATACACACGTCGTGTCTCGGCACGAAGTCACCTCTAAGTCCGTGCCAATGTTCTGGATTTAAACTTTTTGGAAACACTCTTCTAAATCTCCAAACTCTGTATCTGTAAGGAGTATTATACATGCCCCGAGAGCCTAACGCCCAAATACGTAGCTCCCTTTGGAGGTTACTATATCGGTCAATTAAATTGCACGCAGTTAGGAGGGTTCTTCTGTTCATTATCGTAGCCGTACCAATATTAGTAAACCCTGAAAAATTTAAACACAGTTAAACCATTTGCAAATAAGTATGCCAATGTAGGTACTTTATTAAACAATGCACCACAATGATAAACTTTAAGATTAATTCACCATGAGATATTCCGGCAACGCTACTAAGTCTTCTATTGTATTTAAGCACCACCCAATCCACACCCCAAAGAAAAGCAGATTTCCAGTTAGACTGAGTTTCCTGCCACCTGAAGAAGCTTTGTCGTGGTGTGACATCAGTCCTGTGGTATTCCAAGGTTGTAGTACCAGTATCCCAAAAGCCTGATACAAAAGTTAAGAGAAGGTATAACGCACAGGAAAGCAACATAAATTTCATTGATGCTGTCTAAGCTGTATCCAACCAACTATTAAAAAACTGCTTCGTTTATTTGAGCAACTAAAAAATTGACAATGATCGGAAGACTTCAATGTGCTCTTATATATACATAGACTGAATGTATTTATAAATAAACCTGAGTTATTTATTGTTTTTGTAAATATAACAGTCAAATATGTCACTACTATAATTAATAACAAAAATAAACAACTGTGTTTAACTATTAATGTAAATAATACAGTGCGTAATGTAAACCATATGCGATACGATCTACCGAAGAGGTCTACCTGTACACGTGTGCCACATGTCTGTGGGACGGTCTGATATGCCAGATATGGATTCGCATCACTATTCACCGTACGCTCTCACTTGAAAGAATTGATATTGCTGGTAACGGAAGACGAGGTGACATCTTAAAAAAGTCAGGCAATCAGTTGTCAACCGATGGAAGGTTATAAAAGGAGCCGCGTGGTGCGGCTACGGTCCTTGCCCGATGAAGCGCCAGCCCGCGCCTATGCTGAGCCTGTAGCTTTAAACTCCCCGATTAATAATAATTACCCACTTGTGATCCAGCCTGTTACGTGCCATACCTACATCAAATCAGCTGAATAGCAAAATGATAACCAAATTACGTCAGGCGGATGTTTCCACATGAAATCGCAATATACCATTTTGCTGAATCAATCGGCAAAACTGTAATCTTAAAAATAATAAATGTCTGGCACTTCGGCAGTTTATGTTGTAATTTTTACCTAATTAACCCCTTTATTAAAATAATTTCGGTTTTTTAAGTCCTCCGGCTGTCACATTCGTAATTGGCGTAGTCTGACAAACCCCTCTGTCCGCCCCAGGACGGAGGACGTCCATGAGAATTTACAACCTGGTACCAAAAAAAAAAGAAAAAAAGCAGCGGCCGGCGAGCGCTACTTCCAAGTTGATCGCGCAAGGTGCGTTACGACGCACGCAAGTTTGATACCAGATCACAATTTGTCGGTCTATTAAAGTTTAGTGGGATTATTTATTTTTATTGTGTATAGCCAGTTTGAAGTGGGAGTGGGCCGGCCATGTCCCATAAATGCACCCGGAAGATTGACGAAGATCGTCACTCACTTGACGCCTGAGGGAGGACATCGCCGTCGACTTAGACTGCGGCGAAGGTAGTTGTGTAGGTGATCTAGGTACGTACAAGTTTTACATGATTTTACGACAGATATTCCACCACATCTAGGTTCCCTGAAAGTGCTAGGGGTGTAAATTCAAACGTACGTCTGTCATGAAATTTCTACGTCCCGTGGGTTGTCGATATCGTGAAACAAGTTCACATTTTACGGCTGCTATCTTGACTATAGTTGTTATAAAAAACTCTTAACTTCTACGATTCTACTTTTACGATCAAGGATCATCATAATATAATAAAAAATCCAGCATGACTTGCCAAGGTTAAACATAGTCCGGCTAGTACGTAGGTAGATAGAGAATAGGGTAGGGTAACTACACTATCGGAACTAATTCATGACCATCATTTTCAATTGAATGCTTACAAGCACCAAAAAGTCTGTCTTGCAAGAGAAAACTGAAGGTAGGACACGATGGAAACGCTGAGAATATTACGTTAATAACTATAATTTAAAGATGATTTTGAGTTTTCATGTACCAGGAAAGTTATTAGGAAAGAATATAGAAATAGCAGATAGATATCGTACGTTGTTGGGCGATTCTTCGAAAAACAGTTTTGACAGAACAACTTTAAATAATTTCAAATGTTAACATCCTTTTCAAATATTTATAATAGTAAAATTGCCTATCGATTGGATTTATTAAAACAAGCACTGATTAAGTCTGCAGAAAACACTCAGAACTCTAGTGACCCATGCACGTTTTTGTTAAATTATACTACTTTTTGCAATTAATTTTGGACAATGTACTAAAACATGTAAGTTGTATCGATATTTGAATATCTGTTCTTGGTTCCTGTGAAAATAATACAACTTTTATGGAATAAAACAAACACATACAATACATATAATTTTATTTGATTCATGTTTTCGTTATCAACTAATGATTATTTTTACATTTATTGGCGATTAGTATTGACGTTGTAGTGAGAAATGTATGTATTACCAGATCTAAGGTATACAATACCATGTAAGTCGGATATATCGGTCGATTCGGGTAGTACCGTTACTGTTCCATTTTCCCACGTTATAACTATTCCAGCATCCCGGCACGTCTTTGTTACGTCTCCGTTCTGCCAATAGAAAATAAAACATCAGTACATTTGTTAAACTAGTCTAGTACCTACTAACCGATAAGATGCACTCGGACGGGCAATAAATTGCTCAATTCTTGCCAATTGTGAGTAAATATGACTTCTCGACGACACCAAGCATTTCGGCAACAAGAGGTAGAGACATGAAAACAATCACATTTTTTTTTTAAATCTTGTAACTACTTCATGGTAATAGCATAAGTAGATATCTCTAAATGATACATTCAATGACAGACAACGCACAGCCTATACCACTGGGTCTAGGAGCATGGAATTTTACACAAGAGTTCCATAATATAATGGAGGTGAGCATTAGTGCTCACCTCCATTATATTATGGAACTCTGTGGAAGGATGTGTGAAAATGCATCCCCTGAATGTGTTAAATAGGGGATGAAATTTAGAATGGAAGTTCATAGTTTTGCCGATGGGATATCCCATTGAGAGCACTGCTTGTAGTAATAATAATTTACTTACTTGGTCTGGAGTCGTTTCAGTGCAAGTTTTTGTGATTGGGCCAGCAGTGACCATCAGCAATCCTGCCATAAAAATTGTTAGAATCATGAACCGGAACATTTCTCGTCTTTGGTTGCTGAAAAAAGAAAAAAACCATTATTATTGACAGTGTTCCAAGAGCTAAAAGCGCTAAGTGTCAGCGCTAAAATAATATTTTTCTGAATTTACACTTGATTTACATTGAAATGAGGGCTGACTGAATGGGTAGGTATATATGGGTTGTCGACTGTAACAGGACAGTAAACATTTGTAAAGTTGTTTACAGCCCTTTCACAGTTGCTTTACGTCTGATTTTGCATCATTGTTAAAATCATAGTTATCTTTACTGTCGTTAAAATAAGGTTGCTGTTGGATTTCTGACACTGACTAGTCTGTCAAAATCACAGTGATCTTTTTTGTCGTTGCAATAAAGTTGCTGTTGGGTTGCACCTGTCAGAGGTAAAATTACTGTGAAAGAACTGTAGTGAATAGTATCGAGAAAAAACAAAATGGCGGCGTCGAACAGGAAGTAACGCCGTTTTGCCATAACGACTGTTTTTTTCAATACATTTCACAAATAAATAACAACAGCTAGCACCAAAAGATCCTTGTAGCACTCTACAACTTTAATGATTGTTTAATTTCAAGTGTCGTTTCGAATGCGGCAATAGAACACAAATAACAAAAAACATAAATAATAAATGTACTCACTTCTGTTTTTTTTTTACCACGTGTTTGCTTAACCGGACTTTCCTGTGGCTGCCTTTAGCTTCTACACTAAGAGCCTCCAGCCAGGAGCATATGCACTATTCTAAATTAAAACGAGGCGAGCGCTCGCTAAGGGCACCCCCTGTGGGGTACGAACCTCGGCTTAGGGCGTCCCTGGGGGGAAGACAGCAAGACGGGACAGGCTGGATCAAGGATAGATCATTATTATTAATGGGGGAATTCAAAGCTTCGCGCTTAGCTGCGGCACGGGCTGGCGCTTCATCCGGTGAAAAAGCATATCACAAAGTTTTTTATCAGCTCTTGTGAGCCCCTTCGCTGACTCACAAGTAAACTGGACGGATGCTGGTCGATGAATGAAACAGAAGAATGTGTTGCTCCAAAAGAAGGCTTCCATTATTTGCTATTTACTGTAGTGGAGCTAGATTATCGTATCATTATAGCTTTAAGTGGTCCCCAAGGGTATTAGCCACCTCCATATTTTTCCACTTTTCCTATCTGTAGCAATATTTGTCCAGGTTTTTCCTGCTGTTTCTATGATGTCATCAAACCATTTTTTTCTTTGCCTTCCAATACTTCTTTTTCCTGCTGGGCCACGCCATTTCGTTATTTGGAGGGTCCACCTTTTATCTTTATACCTCGCTATCTGACCTGCCCATCTCCGTTTCTGTTTGAAACTATACTGAAGAGCATCTGTTATTTTCGTTTTCTTCCGAATATCTGTACAAAACTATAGCATTTATCAATTGTTGCTGATTGTTGCAATTGCTTACCCATCAAATACAACATAAGAAAGTAATAGGATATTATTCAGGCGATGTTTTCAAAAATCAACATGGCCGCGGCCGCCAACTTACCAAAGAAGAGAAAACTACGTTAATTTATTCTTATGTTTTTGCCTTGAATCCTATTTAAGGGCCACCATCTATCTTCATCTGTGAAAAAACATCGCGAGGAAAGACTGACGGGCTTAATGAAGGAACATTCCTTACTGATTTCAGAGAAAAATGGGTAGACGTAGACTTTCATTAATGGTCAAGGCTTTTTTTTACAGAAATTGCAGATGGGTCTAGATTTAGAGAGTTTTGTTTGTAGCGCTTTTAGAGTAGGTTAAAGTAATATATTGCGCGTCCGCGCCAGCCTAATCATTTTAGAAATTTATAAAAAAAAAAAAGTTTTGTTTCATACAAAAGTGCAATACCAACACGATCAAAATGTATGGAATAGCAGATTTTTAGGGTTCCGTACCAGAAGGGTGCCAAACGGAACCCTATTACTGTCTCCGCTGTCCGTCTGTCTGTCTGTCAGCGAGCTGTATCTCATGAACCGTAATAGGTAGACAGTTGAAAATTTTAGAGATTATTGCCGCTAAAACAATAAATAATAAAAAATAAATCAAATTAAAAATTTAAGGAAATTAAAGGGTATCTATACAATAAACATTTGATTTTGAAAAAAAAACTGAATCTGGCATGTGAGCTGTCATTTTCTAGAGCTCATCCAATAGAGAACAATATAATTTTTATTTTCAAAAATGATGAAATAGGGGGCCGTAAAAGTTGTCAGTTTTAGACCATTTTTGTACGAGCTCTATCTCAGCAACTAAACAAGTTAGGAATTTCAAACTTCTGTATAAAATGTGCCATATACTGTTAATAATGTACGGTGGTACGGAACCCTTCTCTCTGACACTTGGTCAGTTTTTTTTAAGAACCGACGAAAAATTTCAAAGCTGGTGGGGATAGAATCATGTACTACTATGACTAGTCAATGTTTGTCCAGCAGTACTACGTCTTTTCATAATGATAAAAAAATCTAATCAAAGGTTGACCATTAATCATTAACATTGACCTATAATCGTTGTTACAAACTGCCTTTCACAAATAAATAAGACAAGAATACTTACCATAGTTACAAGAACGATAATCTACCCTAAATAATAAAACTCAGTGTTTTCATTCAATAACCTTTACCCGATATTAAATCGAATTGTGCTTGTACAAATAGGTAACATTTTTGTATGGAACACCGAGAATGCGGAATAACATTGGAAAAATATTCTATTAACTTGAACCCGTGAACAATAATACAAAATTCCAAGCATTTCAAAAGGAAGCCCAGGAGTCGGATTTATGCCCGGTTGATGGCAATAGGCTCGCCCCCTATTACATGAGAATTAAACATAACTGGTGAAATGTGGGTGTACCTGCTACAGGTACACCTCTGCCCAATCCTTCGGGAAAACAAGGCGTGATGTTATGTTATTTGTAGATCATTTTCTATTTAGTTAGATACCTGATACTTGTTGACAGGCCGACACTGTCCTCCCATACCTATTAACACTGTAATTTGAAAACATTGTAAAAACCAATTATTTTTAAAAAAGTAACCGTGGACCGTTGCTTGCTAGCTCTTCTTCATAGGAAACGATCAAATGGACTAGTGCACCTAGCTTCTGACGTTTCATAAGTATTCATGTAGGTTTATCTATCTACCTATGTATATAAATAAAAAGAAAAGTCCTGACTGACTCATTGAATCAACGTCCAGCCCAAACCCTTGGCCCCAGAAAGCTGAAATTTTGCACAGAGGTTTCCTTTGCAATGTAGTACGTTCCCGTGAAATATTTTCCGACAGCCACGCTGGTGAAGACGCGGGCAAAAGCTAGTGTGAAATAAAATATTTTGATTTTGAAGCATACTAACAACGGCTGGATGGATTTTAATACATGAGATCGTGAAGGTCACGCGACGGTTATAAGGCCCCCAGACACTGTCAGTAATAATGACATTAAAATTGCTGGCATTTCTTTCAATATTGACCTAAAACTATTAAAATATTTAGATCGCATCATCATTCCAACCAGCACACTGTCAGTAGCAATAACAATACTTGAATGTAATGTCATTATTACTGACAGTGTCTGTCACAGTGTATACACTGTCAGTAATAATGACATTACATTCAAGACCGCTAATTGGTTAGGTTTGTTTTTATAAAATAATTTATTGAATGTCTGAGATCTGATTGTTTCTTGTAAGCGGCGTGAATAAAGGTTTATAAGGTTCTTGTAAATATCGAGATTTCTAAAATAAGTTTGATCTACAAACATTTAAAGTACTTAAGTAACTTTAAATACTTAAGCTACTTTTGTATTTGTGTATTTTGTGTTTTTTCTTTAAATGTGCGTTTTGTTTGTGCAGAATAAACATAATTCTTTTGTTCTTTCTTTCTTTCTAAATGTTTGTAGATCACAAATGAAGTGTTTGCAACTGTAGCCTGTGCTAGGTTTTATTTTAAATCCCCCAAGTTTCGGCTTTTGCGTGATTATTACCTACTTATAAATGTGAATATTTGTATGTTTGTTACGCAAAAACGGTTGAACGGATTTGGATAAATTTGGCACAGATAGTTTATAACTCCAGGTTACAAACTATCTGTGTGTCAAATGCTTTACACATATGATACTTTTTAAGCCCGGGAAAAGCTACATAGTAGGTACTTAATACATATATGTATTTAGTATCTTATCGTTGTATTCAAAAACTATTATTAGTATTTTGTAAAATACAACTTCTTTTCACAACATTTCCAGTTTATTTTAAATTCATTTGCCAACATTTACACTGCAACATTAACTTCCATTTAAATCGAGTCAACCATAAAACCGACAGCAACGTTAATTGAATGCTCCAAAAATGTATTTCGATTCCGCTGTATATTTTTAGCTTTTAAGTGCGACGGCTGACATGCAAAAACTCACACCAAAGGTATGTAATAGGTATGTAAAAAAATTACGAATTTGACAAGCCTTTAGATTTGGAGACTTTTTAGTTTGTACTAGCTTTTCGCCCGCTTAGGTTTCGGAAAATATCCCACGGGCACGTACTAGCGGGATTTGAAATACCCTATCTGTTAATCCAGGTTATAAACTATTTGTGTGCCAAATTTCATCCAATATTTACGCGGCGCACGCCATCTACATCGTCCACAATAATGAATTATACATTTAAACCTTCCTCATGAATCACTCCGTCCATTAGTGGCATGAAAATCCGTTCGGTAGTTTTTGAGTTCTGTGCGTTCAGACAGACAGACCGGACGCGTTTTTGGTATTCATTATAAATTGCAAGTACCTAGACAGGCATTCTTAAATTTCTTCGGTGTTCATAGCTTGAGCTTTTCATTAGTATTGAACTAAGGTTTTATATTATCTATGAAAATATTATAAACCATTTTTTGCGCACAAAGTTTGCAGGAGCGATCTTTCGTAAGCCTTTTACTTAATTAATTAATTAAAATTAACACGTCATAAATAAACCATCAATTCACTGATATGCCTAATATCAACTTCTATTCATATTATCAATAAAAGACTCTTTTTGTGTCTGTTTGTGTGACCGCGTTGTTCTTCTAAACTACGCAAAGGATTTCGATGCACTTTTCATCATCATTTAGAGATTTTTTTTCGGATGGTTTATGTGTATATAAAACATTAATATTGAACTTACATCAATCAATCTGCAGCTGAATACCAGTATTTTACATGGAGCGACTGCCTATCTGACCTCCCCAGTAACTGGGTAATACTATACCCCTTGGTAAGACTGGTTGTCTGACTTTCGGGCTTCTGAAGACCCGTAACGACTGTCAAAGAACCTCAAATGACATCCGGGACCAACGGCTTAACGTGCTTTCCGAGGCAGGGAGGAGTCTCGGTATTTAAAGATGTTCACCCATCCACGGACCAACCCCGTCAAGCGTAGCTTAACCTGATGGATCGACCCGTGCAGCTGTTATTACTAAGCCACGAGCTCCTATAATATTTAACTTACATATACCTAATAAATAAATTATGATGTTTTAAATAAAACCTGGGGCTGGTCGCTAGTTATTAAATAAGATAAAATTTGCAAACAAATATTATGACAAACATCTAGATAAACTTTTTAGATAAAAAAAATATTAAGTACCGAAATGATTGAGCGTATATTCAATTCTCTTGAAAACATACTCTCCAGCATTTCATTCACTTAGCTCTCTGTTAATTGGAAAGCTCTTTGGCACTGTTCCAGGGCTATAAAATTTCCCAATATGCCATGAAAATGACTGATTAATTTAATCCAATTAAGAACCTATATTACATTTTTGGGATAGATATTCATTAATAATAACGTTGGAAGATCAATCATTATTTGATCTTTCAATAATTTATTAATAATTACTAATTTTATTGCCTCACTTATTTAGGATACAACATTTTCTGATTCTTTTAAAATCCTACGTTTCTTGCGTCTTTCTTATAACAGGTACACGTAACGACAGTCTAAGAACAGTTATACTGTGGTCTAAGTTCGTATCCACGATGTTTTTTTCACACTTAACCAATGAATACTGGGTAGAACCCCTTTTATTGATAAACGCGGAGTTATTCCCCAAATTAATCCTCGAAAAATGTATGTCTGAAGGTAATACTGGTTGTTTTCTATATTATTATTTAATAGCGACCCAACTGTTGTGATTGAATTGCAGTGTAAAATAATCTTATTACTTTATAGTTGATTTTCTATTATTGAAACTTATTTAGTTACATTCAGTTATTGATCTTTTTATTCGCAAATCGCGCCATCTTTACGACCTTAGGTAGCGCTTTGTCATATACAAATTTACTATGTCAAATGACCATTTGGTCATTTGTTAATATAACTAAAAACCCAAAAATCATTAAATGAATGTTACCATCTAATTTTACCTTTAGTTTTAGCTCCAACATCGAAATTAGTAATATTTTCTCTTCCAGTCGAACTCACAGTATATTGACTGAGTTCACAAGCTGGGCAACAGATGGCGTTTGATCTCAAAGAAATCGATAGCGTTCACAGATGCACGCAAATGGCTGTAACTGCACTCCACAGTTACCCATAGAGGGCAGGATCAAAGACTTTATGTTGAATAACAATTATGATAAATAGTTACGCATAAGATTATGTTATAATCTTTACATGTGGACGCTCTCGCGGCGACATATATATATAACCTTCCGGAATACATACTCTGCTCTGGTGTTCCACAGGGCTCTAAGCTGGGTCCTTTGCTGTTTTTGGTATTTCTGAATGATCTTTTAGATTTAATAAATTGCAATTGTTTAGCCTACGCTGATGATTTAAAAATATACTGTAGGATATCGGACCTGAGTGATTGTGTGAGGCTTCAGAAAGATCTTGATGTCCTTCAACAATGGTGTTTGAACAACAGAATGACGCTCAATGTTAAAAAGTGCCAGACTATTACATTCACGAATAAAGTGAATTACATTAAATTTGATTATCATATTGATGGATCGGTGCTGAGCAGAGTGTCGGTCATCCGTGACCTAGGGGTACTCTTTGATACATCTCTATCTTTTCGCGATCACATAGATAGCGTAGTGACTAAGGCTAAAAGAATGCTTGGCTTTGTAATCCGTATGTCCAAACCTTTTCGTAATAGTAGTAGCATTATTTTACTTTACAACGCACTAGTAAGGAGCTCCTTGGAATATTGTTCCACTATTTGGTCTCCCTATTACTCAACTTATACTAATAATGTTGAATCTGTTCAGGCCCGTTTTGTTCGGTATTTATGTGTGAAGAATGGGATTCGAAAATCTATACCTGATTACTATGACAGGTTAAGGCACTTTAATATGATTAGCTTAAATGTAAGGCGTAACCATTCGGACTTACTAATACTTCATAAAATTATAAACGGTTCCATTGATGCACAATTGATAAACTATTTTAACTTTAGGCCTAGCCAACGTAGTAAGCGTCATCATCATGTTTTTGAATTACCTACATCCACCTTGAATACTACATTTAATTATAATAGCCCCCTTACACGTATGGCAAGGCAATATAATGCAAGGTCGAACTTGACGGATTGCCCTATTGATATTTTCTCCATGACTTTCGCTTCATACAGACGCTCCCTATTTAAACAGTGTGATGAGCGCCCGTCTATCTAGCTCACATTAGTTTGTTTTTGTAGTGTTGTAGATTTATGTCTACTAGACACACTTTATATTGTTCTCCTTTGTCTCTAAATTTCATATTTGAATGTCATGCATACCTGTCATTTGCATGGTTACTGAAATGCTAATTTTAGATGCTATTTAATTTGAATTGTAAGTGACTGTGCTGTTGGTGTGCTTATGATAAATAAATAAATAAATAAATAAATAAATACTCTAAATGATCTTGAAAACCTCATCAAAATCCGTTGCGTATTTTAGAAGAAGAACGCGGACAAACAGACAAACGCGAAAAGCGACTTTGTAATTAGAGATTACAGACTAGCTTCTGCCCGTGACTTCTTTTGCGTGGGCTTCAGAATTGGGTCGAGAGACAAATGAAAAATGCCGATAGACCTATAGCGTTGCTACATTTTAATAGATCTTTTTAATAATAATAATAATTCTGTAATACATGGTTTTCATATAACTGTATGTTTACGCGGTGCACGCCAGTAAAATTCCCAGTCGGCAAGATTTTTTCCGATATCTTCAACAAACATCGTCAGATTTCAGCCAATTTACCTAAAACCCTAATGAATTATGCATCTAAACAATCCTCATGAATCAGTCCGTCCATTGGTGAAAACCGTATGAAAATTGATTTTGAGTTTATCACGTTCAGACAAACAGACAGACGCGTCGGGAGGAGTTTGTTTTATAAGATGTAGTAATTATGGGCGTTACACTTTCACGCTAAAACGGCTAAATAGATTTAGATGAAATTTGGCGCATGGGTAGACCATGAACTGCATTAGGACATAGGAAACTTTTTATCCTGATATTTCTATGAAATCGAGACATATGCGGGTGAAACTACGGGGCGCATCTACGTACTTCATATTTGTGATGGTACCTAATAAAAAGCCGCTGATTTATTTTAATAGCTCTGGGAACATTTCAAAAATCTTAATTTCATTATATAACGCGCCATGATAATAGGTCTTTACCTATGAAATTGCCGTTTTGTATGAAAAAATTTAAACCAATTTTTTTCATGTATTTTTTATTTGTATTAATCGAAGTAATCACCCATGCAATCAATGCATCTTTGCCAACGCAGTGGCAGTTTATTGATGCCCTTCTTAAAGAAATCAGCTGGACGGGAGGCAACAAATTCTTCAAAGGCATTTTGTACTGCCTCTCGGGTATTGAATTTTTTTCCCGCCAAGAAGTTATCCAAATTCTGGAAAAAGTGGTAGTCTGTAGGCGCAAGGTCTGGTGAGTAGGGCGGATGACGGAGAGCTTCCAACCCCAGTTCTTGCAATTTGGAGACCGTCTGCTGTGCAGTATGAGATCGCGCGTTGTCGTGCAGCAGCAGCGGAGACGAGCGATTGACCAATGCGTAACCAGTGTTACGTAATAATTATATCATGGCGCGTTATGTAATGAAATTAAGATTTTTGAAATGTTCCCAGAGCTAAAAACTAAAACTAGAAACTATTTGTTTCAACGTTTTGACATATTGAATTATAAGTACTGACTTATAATTCAATATGTCAAAACGTTGAAACAAATAGTTTTGACAGCTGCGCGCACAGATTGCATATTTTTTTGTTTTTTTACTATAAATGCTACACCGGTCGTCATTACGTCAACGCCGGCTGTCACTGAAAACTAGCGCTGGGGCTCTGTCTCGCATAGGGTCGTAGCATTATGCTGAGCGATGGCCGTTTTGCGTGGATGTGACGCATATTTTCCCCAATTTGCTATTCTCATGTTTTTTTTTTTTCTTTGCGTCCTATTTACCGCAAATAAACGTATTTTCTTCCTTTTTTCTTTCTTAAAAGTCTTGGAAAGCAGTAAAACGACATCTAACACTGAGGAAAGGCGGTCAAAAGTAAGTAAAACACGTCAGATGCTCTGGAGACTAATTTGAAAGAAACTACTTTTGTTCTGAGCCTTTGGGGAAATCGCCGCCGACCAACCTAACTTATCCTATTTCAAGTACTGTAACACTTTTTGTTTCAAATATGTATTTTTTATAAATAAAAGTAATCGAAAACATAAACTACAAAAGTTTAAGCGGGTTTTCCGTGAATAATATTGCACGCATTGTGTTGTTAAGATACATTGTAGAACACAAGAGTTTTTATTTGAAACTAGCTGCTATCCTATCTCCTAAACCAGGTTATGGTCTACCCAAGAGCCAAAATTCATCCAAATCCGTTAAGCCGTTTTAGCGTAACAAACAAACAGACAAACAAACTTACTTTCGCATTTATAATATTAGTTAGGAAGTTTGGATGCAATTAAAACAAAACAAATAGTGGCTCGCGCTACCGACTTGCCCCCTAACTGCGTCCACACACTTCCAAACACAATCCGAGAGTTTTGAAGGATGTTGCTAATCTATTGCTTCATGTGTTTGAAAAATTCCTTTGCTCAACAACGTAAATAACGCAATGAACGTGATTGACCTGTCAAAATGAAGCCCATTGCGATCAATTTTAATGTTATGTGAGTTACGCACAACCCCGCTATTGACTGGATAATTCGAGATCGTGGCCTGTGGCGTGAATCTCGTATAGCTCATGCTGACCGGAGAAAAGAAAAATATTGAATTTGTAGAATAATAAAATTGTGTCTCTATCTCAAATGAGACTACAAATTCTGCTGACCACAATATATGTAAATAAATTGAAAACCTGTTATTTTTTCCAGAAAAACTTTTCCAGATCTGTTGGAATACAAAAAGCTTTCGATCGCTCCACACTAAGCATGAACTATCTATAGCCCGGCTTAAAACAACACCAAACCTCTGAAAATAATCCGCAAACATTCCCTAACAAAATTCAAACCAACGAAACTAGAAAAGCAAATACCTACTCAAATACGTAACATTTTCAGTACACTTCGTATCAAGTATATCTAGTGATTTGGAGACCCAACCAAACATAATAAAGCGTTGTTTGCCGGAGGAAATTGAGAGGCAACAGAGCGTACCCTTTTAAGTTAGTTCAAATATCATGTATCGGTTACTTTTAACCCTTCAAGGCAAACGGAGCTCGTCAGTGCCGGGGAAACCACAGCCCCTCGATTGTAAATAGCTATGTAAGGTTTTTATTAATACCTTTTGAGAGGTTGGAGGTTGGGGACGTGATATTATGTTCTGGAATTTGGAGTTTGCCTTCGTTTGTCAATTGTTTGGAGGTCGGTTCGTGGATGTTTTCAACGGTCCACTTATAAACCTATGTCTTTTGAAGATCTATATAGCCACCCCCACCGGGTTTGTGAGAAAGTTAAAAGAAAAAAGATGAAAATGATTGCTGTATGGTTGCAATTTATTTCTGCATCAAGCCTAATAGTTGAGTTTAGCTTGTCTACTCTGGAATGACGCGCGCCACTACCGTGTGCGTAAATGCGGTAGTGGAACGCGTCATTTCAAAGTAGACAAGCAGTACTGGACCATTTATTTAGGCTTGATGCAGAAATAAACTGCAACCATAGAAGAAAAAGTATTCACACCATCTCCACTAATCTTATTGTGTTCATAAAAAAACCAGACAACATAATTTCAAAAACGTTTGTCCGTCATAAAATATAATAATTAATAACGCCACGGTATATATGTCGCGTAGGTATCAATATTTCATGTGTAGGCACTGACTTCGATTCATTATATTCCCAAACCACGACTTTTTAATCCAATATTTGTTATGACATGGCTCGAAAAATATCATTAAAACCGAGTTTCATTTTGCTAAGCGCAATCTCTTGACGGCAGCGAATTCGTATGATATTTAATTATAACCGCTGTTGTACTCACAAGACTCAATAGTAGGGGTGTCGCGTATTTATCGGAACAGATGGAAATAACAGATGTTTGCCAAGCATATTATAAGCTGGGGGATTATATCGGTGACAAAAATGCTTGGCTCAACGCTGGTCCAGCTCCACAAGGGCGCATAAACTAAATTAATTTTAGCATTCGAAAATATTATCGGAGCTGCTGAAGATTGCATAAATTATCTTTGAATTGTATAACTTCAATCTCGTAGTATTGTATAATTGCATAGCAGATGTGTGAGCACTGTGACCATGTACCTTCTATGTAGCTACCATTTACTGGGTAGGTACGTCTTTCATTGACTTGAATGTGCCCTGGCGGCTAAGAGTATGTCATGCTCACTCAAATGTCTCGCTGGTGGTGGCGTGTGTGTTGGATCGTTAAGTTCCCTTCAAAATGGTTGAGCTAAACGGTGCTGATCCATGCGTCATGTTCGTGAACGGGCGCCGTCAGTAGGGACTGGTCATCTCTTATGTATGTGTTAATTTTTTTTATTGTTTTTATCTTTTTATTACGGACGCTTTTTACGTGCACGTCTTTCTACATTGTTCTCACATGTATAATTTCAATATGAATGATGTAACCAATATTTTGTAACAATATTATGATTTAAAAGAGTGTCCATGGAGTTTCTTGCCCGTTCTTCTCCATAGGAACCTACGCTTTGGAATGGGCAACTAGCTTCATATTTCTGACTGACTGACCCCTTGACAATTCAAAAGTGCCTGTAAATGGTTTAATTGAAATAAATGCTTTGAGTTTGAGTTTGATTTAAAAATAACAGATAACAATTGTTCCTAACAATATAACTTATCTGTTACTTAAAATATTACCGCAGCTGTTACTGATAATTCATTATAACAATCTCCACACAGACGGTTACCACGGCTGTTACCTACATACACAGTAATTACACACTCACATAAAGGAAGAAATATAGCAAGGTTATCAATTTCTCTCTCTTCCTCATTGAATAATGACCCTTCTAAAAAAGAGTAACACCTATTATTTACTTCTAAATATTACTTCTCACTCTTACTAAAGCGATTAAATACGATTTTCGACTTTAAACGAAAAGAAATAAAGAAGATATTCAATTGAGATTTATATACGTATTTATCGTCCGTACAAAAATAACAGGTTGTTATTATTAACAGATATTTGGATCTGTTATTTTTGTGTAACAGTAACAGTGATACTGATAAGATATCGTGTTTATTTTTTTTATTACTTAGCAGTTTTTATATATGTATCAGCAACATTCTTACTAGAATGCTTTGATCAATGGGCCTGTCTTGAAGAATGCCTAAATGGGCTAGTCGAAAGATGATTAAATGAAAAATCTAAAGTGATGTAGAGAAGTTTTTAGGATATCTTGAAGAAATGAAACAATGCGTCGATCATTGTGATGTACAAACTTAATAGTGTTCGATGTAAGCTTACTGTCCGTCATCACCTTTTATTTTTTGCCAATAAACCTATATGAATTATTTTCTTGTTGGTAATGGGCCTGTCCCCCAAGGAATGCTTAACCGGTCCATCTAAAAGAAGATAGAATGAAAACTCAAAAGTGATGTTTTGGTGTTTTTAGTATCCCAAAAACTCCACTACATTACTTTGGTTTAAGTACCTGAAGAAATACAAATAAAATAAATAAATAAATAAATAATAAGTTTATTGATTCATAAACAAGTGTTACAATATTTAGGTGTGACACTGGATCCCGCACTAGGATACCCTGTGTCGCAGGATCCAGTCTCTTTCGACACATAATGAATTATTTAAAATATTTTAACAAATGCAACGGTTTCAGTAGGTACTTAGATATAATTAATTAATTAATATAAACTTAGAACTAAAAGGTAACCAAATGTATGTGTGTGTGATGAGTGTATGTTTGTGATGAGTGTGAGTGTGAACGTGATGAGTGTAAGTATGCAGTGTTGAGTGTTAGCGTGTATATGATGATGAATACTTTATTAGTTGAATGATAAAAGATTTTCCGTTTCAGCATAATTAAACCCAAGCAGCCAATCCTGAACCCGTTTTTTGCATCCAAACTTTGTCAAGGGGTAGATATCAAGCTTTTTGTTAATTTTCTCATACAGGTATGGTCCAATACGAGAGAAAGCCTTATTGCCAAATTTAAGCTTGCAGAAAGCTCTGTTCCACTTAGGTTTTCTACGTGTGCGCTGGTCCGTTACCTCTGTGGCAGCTGCTGTTTTATGAAACTTAAGTAGCACTGATAAAATGTACAGTTGGCGCACCGTAAGCACTCTCGTTTCTCGATATAACATATCAGTGGGGTATCGGATTCCTAATCTATGAGAGACCTTAAGTATAGCCCTTTGTGCACGCTCAGCAGTAATTAGATAACATTTACCAGCGAAACCCCAAGATATTATGCAGTAACCAAGCACAGACTGACATAAAGCCAGGTAAGTCATCTTGAGAGTATCTTTGTCAGCTATAGATCGAAGTCTTTTAAAAATGTACAAAAGTTTCCGTACGCGCGAAGTAACCGATTGGATTTGATTGCCCCATGTCAGGTGTTTGTCTATTGAAATACCAAGATACTTGATATTATCAACATTTTCAAAAACAGGGCAGCTGCAGCTGCCCCCTAGACTATAGTTGCATTGGTGGGATTTGAGTGTAAATTGTTTAGGGGCAGCCGTTTTTATGCTTACAGAAAAGTTGACTACCTTTGTTTTTTGGACATTAAGGGTAAGCAGATTGTGTTGCAGCCAACTGGTAACCTTCTGCATTCCAGCCTCTGCGGCATTGTAGGTTTCCTTCCAGGAGTCGCCGTGGAAAACAATAGCTGTATCATCAGCGTACGCAGATATTTGCGCGTTGTCCAAATTGAGTGAGCAGAGACCATTAACGTACAGGAGGAACAAGGTGGGACCAAGGACACTACCCTGGGGCACTCCATATTCCACTCTCGCATAGGTACTTTGAAAATCACCCAAGCAAACCTTCTGTTCACGTTCGGAAAGATAGGAGGTAAACCATTCCAATGCAATGCCCCTGATACCTAAGCGCTCTATCTTCTTGATCAGAATGGGCCTTGATACGGTATCAAAGGCCTTGGCAAGATCAAGGAAGACGCCGGCACACTTTTTGCCTTTGTCAAGGTTATCAATGATATGATCCACCAACTTCGAGACTGCGTCCTCCGTTGATCTGCCATTTCGAAAACCATACTGGTTGGCTGATAGAAGTTGCTCCTTTTCTAAGTACGCCAATAGTCTCCTGTTCACCAGCTTCTCCAGAATTTTGGACAGAGACGTAAGAAGGGATATAGGCCTGTAATTGGATGGAACTGATGCGTCTCCAGCTTTGTAGATCGGGCAGATATTCGCTGTTTTCAACTGGACTGGAACTACTCCTGTCGACATGCTCAAATTGCATATGTGTGAGATGGGAATGGCTAGAAAATGTTGAGCCAGTTTAAAAACACGATTCGGAATACCATCCCAGCCAGGAGCGGAATCGTTTTTAAGGTTGTCTATGATAGATACAACTTCCGCTTCGTCAATTGGAGTCATAAAGAAGGAGTGTGCCAGAGAAGGGTCAGTGCCATCCAGCGTAAGTGCTAAATTTGCCAGTTCTATCTCTGTTGTTTTGAGTTGAGTCAAGGACTGCTCAGCAAGTTGTATTCCCACATCAGCAAAAAAATTCAAATTCAAATTCAAATTCAAATACGTTTATTGTTTGTTACATGTAGAAAAAGATCTTATGGTAATTATAATAGTAGCACTGTAACATACCTATAAGGTGTACAATATTCTATGACGTTATTATTTTTATAAACATTCTTAAAATTGGTCTAGTCACTCTTTGCATTAATCAAATTATACCTTAAAAAATATTATAAAATTAGTATGCTTTAGTCAAATTATACATTAAAAATATTTATACATTAGTCAAATTATACATTAAAATTAAAACATACATTCCATAGTCATACATTATCAATGAAACGAAAATACATTAAACCAAGTTTTTGTCATTAAAAAAATCATTTATTGTGTAGTACGCTTTACCTATCAATAATTTTTTGAGCTTAATTTCAAAGATATTCATAGCTGAAATATCTTTAATACAATTTGGTAGTTTGTTATAAATTTTTACTCCCATTCCAAATATACTAGATTTAAATTTAACTGTTCTACACCTAATTCCGCATAGCTCATTTTTATGTAAAAGTATTGGCTATATTCAGTGAGACTACCGGATCAGGATTTGCGTTGAGTAAAGTTAAACTATTCGATTTTTTATTCTTAAGGTTACATATTGTTTTAATTGCTGCCCAGGTTTTTTTGCTATCTGTTTTAGAACTGTCCAGGAGGCTTTTATCATAGGCATTTTTTAATTTTTTTATAATATTATTACAGTGGTTTCTGTATGTTTTATATTTTTGTTGCAGAGCGTAATTGTCTTTGTTTTCGTCTTTTTTTGTTTCAGAGTGAAGTTTGTCTCTTTTACGTACACATTTCAGCAGATTTTTTGTCAACCAGGGTCTTCTAATGGTTTTAGAATTGTGCAAAATTCCTTTTTTGGTGTGTCGATTTATGATGTACCGTAACTTATCAGTAAATATATTCACTGCTGCATTCAAGTCATCGGAGTTTAAAATAGGTTCCCAATTTGTATTTTCGATTTCGTTAAGAATGTTAGGGTAGTCCAATTTAAGCTTATATTTAGTTTGCCCAGAGATAGATATTCGACTCGAAGGTTCTTTACTTATTCCTATCAGTACGGTATCATGATCGGTGAGAGAAGATTGACATACGACAATTTTTGTGGTTTTTATTGTCTTTATTAATGCATGGTCAAGGCAAGAATTTTCGCGTGTCAGATATTGGTGCCCGGGATAGAAACCGTAGTAACCGGTAATATCAAGATATTCGCTGGCTCGTTTGTCTTCTGTACCGCTTTTAATATCGATGTTTATGTCCCCTATAATTGCCATAGTTGATGTATTGTTGGAGCTGAGGAGGGTTTCTAAAGATTCACAAAAGCTACTAATGTTATACACGGAGGGCGATCGGTAGATAGCAAAAATGGTAAATTCTGTACCCACATTAATAACTAAGCAGTTTGCATCATTAAAAGGCGGCTCAAGTATGGTGATATTAAGTTCCGATTTATAAAAAATTGCCAAACCATCATTCTGATTTAAATAAAATTGAGAATAATGGCATTCGTAGCCATCTAATTGAACTTTTGGGGTGTGTTTATGGAGTCTACATTCGGTCAGTATGATTATGTCAGGTAAAAAAATTTAGACGGGACAGAAAAACCGAGAAATTATCAAAGTTTTTCGTTATACTCCGAATATTTTGGTTAACTATAGTTAGCTGGTTTTTAACGTCACCAAAATCATTCACACATTGTTCTGGTATATTATGTTTAGTACTAATAAAAATTTCGGTACTGTCGATGTCATCAATTAGATTAATTTGATTAGCCATTCTCAGAATACGGTAATTTTATGGTTCTGTTGTAAGTTCTTGATTTGTGCGGATAGACGTATTTAAGTGCGAAATGAATAAAGTGTGAATTGTATTTACATTTCAAACATGAGTATGTTTTGGAATAGTTAGTTAGTTTTGTGGAGTTTTGTGATTTTGTGTAGTTTTGTGTTTTTGCGCGTTTTAGGGTGCTGAAAAAGAATAATATCATTAGTGAGCAGTGGAGCTTAAAAGTGATGAGAGTAAATGTTATAATAGTTACCTTAAAGTTTAATTTAAGACAGAAAAAGTTATTTACATAACAATAGTTATGGTTTGTTACATTAAAAAAGTAAAAACAAAAATAAAAATAACAACTAGACAAGTGCGATAACAAAAGACTGCAACTAGTTACCACGCAACTGTACGAGAGTATTCTCGTTTTTGACCAGTACATACTTAGCACCCTCTTCTTTACGTAGAAAAATTCTGCCGTTTGCAATCCAACAAAAGCGATATTTTTCAGCAGCAGCGAAATCTCGAGCAAGAAAATGCAACCGCCTGGATTTATTCGTGAGATGTTCAGAGAAATAGAGGGATGATGTTGTCCCGGCAAGCCCCAAGTGAGAGGAATTAAGCCGACATGTACTATGTTGCGAATTATACAGTTTCGTACTGCTAAGGAATTTTTCTTTTGCGAAAATGTTGGAAAACTCTACTACGACTGTCGATGTAGTGGCACTCGCTTTGTAAGGGATACGATATACATCCCTTATTTCGTTGACAGATTCCATGCTAATTGACTTCATTAGGTTGGTAGCTTGTTTTAGAAGGTCTGCCTTATTTTCCTTTTTTACAATCGGAAAACCTCTAATCTCAGCGGAGGTTTTCCTGATGAAACGCTCTAAGTTTTCCGACTTTTCCTCAATATCAGCGATGTGGATCCGTGTAGAGTCAATCTCTTTCTCCAGTTTGCAAATTTTGACTTCAGAATCAACAATTTGATTTTTCAAAAAGCCGAGTGTCTTTTCTATCTCAACGTTAGACGAAATAATATCAGTATTTTGCTGTGTGATGTTAATTAAGCTCTTTTCTACACTATCCAGCCGTGTTATCAGTGGAGTTATCATTACCGTAAGCATTTCCGTGATATCCAACTTGAATTGTTCAAATTTGTCAGTTACCACGCTATCATCCAGGCAAGCCCTTTTGGAGTTAGGTCTCACGGTGACGTTCGTGCTAGGAGTGGGGTGTGCATGCCCTGCTTTATTTAAATCAGAATCCGAGGCAGAAAGACATTTCGGAGGTGTGCGCTTCATTTTCCTTAGTTAGTAATGTGCGTATTTAATAATAAAAACTCACGGTTGAGGCGCGAAGCAATAGATAAGATTTCGATGATTATTTGAACTTGTACTTTGTTCTCCACTCGTCGTAGCTGGCGCAGGATACAACAAAGAAGCTTAGCTGTGCGTGTGTGTGTTCAGTGCGTGTCCCTCCGATCGCCGTGCGGTCTCAGCGGCGCGAGAGCGGGATGGCAATTATTGAGTAGCTCTCTTTCTCGCGGCTCGAGGTTCGGGGGGCTTCTGTCGCGGTGTCTCCACAGGGTCCGCGGCGCAATGTTTTTTGCAATTGTCTTGTTTAACTAATTGTAATTAGGAACTACTTTCGCAGTTATATTATTATAAAGTATTCTAATAAAATTGGTCAACGCGTCTGCACTGGACAACGGTTTGGACGAAAGAGGATTATTTTTTGCCAATAAACCTATATGAATTATTTTCTTGTTGGTAATGGGCCTGTCCCCCAAGGAATGCTTAACTGGTCCATCTAAAAGAAGATAGAATGAAAACTCAAAAGTGATGTTTTGGTGTTTTTAGTATCCCAAAAACTCCACTACATTACTTTGGTTTAAGTACCTGAAGAAATACGAACAGGTAAGTCACGATAAGTGAAAAATATTGTTTCTATTTAGCAAGTAACAATAAATAATTTTAATCTACGGAAAACATCAGTCTTACAGAGTAGGCAAGTACGTACAAACAAAAACTCTTAGCTTCGCCGCGAAGATTTGTAATGAAATGGAGGCCGGCCGTCATCTGAATTGTAAATGTTATTATTTTCAAACAAGCATCAAACACCCCACCTACCTGTCAGGGTACATATCATCGGCTAGATAATTGCTGAGCATTTATGTTGTGTTCAAGGTACGATACTTGAAAGTCGTCAATAAACAATGAACATACTAAAGCATGTTAGCACAAAATAGGATTCTGCATCAGAAATAAAAAATTATTATAAATTTAATAATTGAAATTAAGCTAAGCAGTGAATCGTTATAGTAGATAATAGATAAATATTATAAAGAGAAAAGATACGATTATTTATATTTTTGTAAGTTTGTATGTTTGTTTGTTACGCTTTCAGGCTAAAACGGCTGAACGGATTTAGATGAAATTTGAGATGGGTAGAGTAGACCATGACCTGGGTTAGAAAATAGGATACTTTTTATCTCGATATTGCCACGAGATCGAGACTTATGCGGTTGAAACCGCGGGGTGCAGCAGTAGTTGATAAAATTCTATTTATTTACCTACTTAAAAAATCTTACAGAAATCATTTTATTTCAACTTTCTCATAAACCCGGTGGGGATCTATTTAGATCTTGTGTCTTATGTCATAACAAATATTAGATTAAAAAGTCGTGGTTTGGGAATATAATGAATCGAAGTCAGTGTCTACACATGAAATATTGATACCTACGCGACATATGTATATACCGTGGCATTATCAATTTATTATTATATTTTATGACGGACAAACGTTTTTGAAATTACGAGTATGTTGTCTGGTTTTTTTATGAACACAATAAGATTAGTGGAGATGGTGTGAATACTTTTTCTTCTATGGTTGCATCAAGCCTAATAGTTGAATTTAGCTTGTCCACTCTGAAATGACGCGCCCCACTACCGCATACCCATAGAAATCCGCATTACGTAGTAGTGGGGTGCGTCATTTCAGAGTGGACAAGCTGAATTCGACCATTTAATTAGGCTAGATGCAGAAATATTATATTTATTTAATATAATCATTTATTTTGTATGTCAATATAGACTTTATCACCTAGATTCCTAGGCTTTCCTATACGTACTAATACAAGCGGACAGTTTAGTTCCATCAAAGCATTGAACACCATAGTTTACTCTTGGACACAGGACACCAAGAGACACCAGCCCCAGCAACACCAGCAACATCAGCGTCCTTCCGCCAATAGACACTTAGTGATCATCAATTTGCTACGAAATTTAAGTAATATACATACAATAAATCTCAAAACATTACTTTTGTCAACCCTATAGGTACCTAATACCAGTAACGACATGACGTAGTATTTCAGATATACTACAGTAGGTTCTACTATAGATAAAAGGATTATTAAATAATTTAATAAACATTTTATCTTAGCCAAGGGTTATCTACATACTTTCTAATTCTTAAGAAAAAAGGCGGAAATACTTATATGCGCCCATTTCTGTTAAAATCATATACTAGATAGATAAACTAAATACTTAGAAGAAAAATACAGCCAAAAGCGTTTGAAATATAAAGGACGCATCTAGCCATTTACGTCCATTCAATTAAGTATGTAATATTTTTCTTCATTTTTTATGCTAAGATGAAACAGTTTTTTTATTATTTTTATTATATTAATTTAATACATTCATATAATTTATTAAACTAAGTTAAAGCCCATTATAATGCGCATTATTTTCAACTTTTAGTAAGTAAATATTTTAATTTACTCGAAGACAGCAAACGATTTCCCAATTCATTCATTAAAACATTTATTTCTCCATTTTTACTTTTTGTTAGATACGTCTTTTTTTTATCGGGGGCAGATGTCGATACATGAAAATTTAATGAAATTACCCCATTTCTAGTTAAAAGGATGGAATGGATGGAACTGTACGTGACTTGGTAAACAGATAGCGGTAAAAAGGGATAGGATAAAGGATAGTCGGTTCTAAGTGCTAGGCGCTATCGTATTTCCGGCGACAGTCGGCTTGATGTGTAGATGGACAAATAAAATCTAGATTAAGAGCATTTATTCTGAAAGCCGGCTACCTCGTACATAGATGTCAAATATTTCACTGTTTGATTAATTTGACAATAAATATGAAATGTGGCTAGCTTGCGAACTGACAAAATAAATTGTTTTTTTTTTTGTTATGTACTTGAAGTAGGTATGAGTTGAGAAAATCTATATTATTTTTTGTTTTATCGTGTTTAGTTTTCGATACCCATCATGTCTGTGAAGTTTACACGAAGAAAACTAATTTTTTAAACTGATATTTTAAGTAGGGAATGCAGTATCGAGCCGAGATTGGCAATTTGAGATCTCGCAAAACAAACTGGCGAGATCTCGATTAATCTCGACAATATCGAGGATACGCCTATTTTTTTGAAAAGTTATGGTTTTGCTGTTATATTTTGCAAATAAAACTCATGTTTAATTGAATTATTTATTTATTAAAAGTAATAATCATCTGCTCTGCAGAAGGAAGCATAAGGTTGATTCGCATCGCTCTGTCTTGAAATCTCGTTCGAGATCTCGACTTGATCGATCGAGATCTCGAACGTGATTTCAAGAACGAGAGTGCCTACACACGAGAGTAAATCTCGAAAAACAGCCCGAGATCTCGCGAGATCGAGGTTGCATTCCCTAATTTCAAATGACTATACTAAGCACGGAAAATGAAAAAAAAAAAAAAATATCGTGTTTAGTTATCGACACCCATCTCCTCTGCGGGGTTTCGCTAGCTAATTCAATTTGACCCTTTATATCGTGATTTGATGTCGCATATCTAAAAGAATGCTGAAACAGACTTATATAAATCAGCTTAATTTAGTGGGCCGGGCGACTTTATTATTATTTTAGTCTCATGATTTGACAGTACAAAAACAACAGCAAAACAGAACTCATAACAAAGCTCATAACAATGGAAATCACAATGAATAGAAAATAATTAAGTTAATAAATTGTAATAACAACTGAAGTTCAAAGCACCCGAGGCGTCGGGGAACGGATTTGAGTGAGTGGGATGCTTTAAATGTGTGAAGACTGCTTTACAGTGTACGATACGATTAGGATCAGACTACCTATACTCGATTTGAAATAAGATTAGACACTTAAATAAACCTTTTTTACAGTCCGCTCAACCGATTTTGACTTCTATTGCGTTGGTGGCATGACAAATGGTAGCTGCAGTAAACAGTTGGCATTGTAACCACTTTTTTACTCTTAATGCCATCCTTGTGCCCACGGTATAGCAGTCAGAATCAACATATTCTTTTGTAATTCGTTCTCGACTTGATCGATCAAGATCTCGAACGTGATTTCAAGAACTAGAGTGCCTACCCACGAGAGTAAATCTCGAAAAACTGATCGAGATCTCGCGAGATCGAGGTTGCATTCCCTAATTTCTTTAAATGTGTGAAGACTGCTTTACAGTGTACGATACGATTAGGATCAGACTACCTATACTCGATTTGAAATAAGATTAGACATTTAAATAAACCTTTTTTACAGTCCGCTCAACCAATGTTGACTTCTATTGCGTTGGTGGCACGACAAATGGTAGCTGCAGTAAACAGTTGGCATTGTAATCACTTTTTTACTTTTAATGCCATCCTTATGCCCTCGGTATAGAAGTCAGAATCGGTTGAACGGACTGTAAAAAGGGTTTGCTTAAATGTCTAATCTTATTTCAAATGGACTATAGTAGATACCTATTATTGACGTAAAAAAAAAATGTATTTTCGCTCGGAGTACTGGTAGTAGTAAGTTTAATATTTCTGACCGTCAAAAACATGCAAGATTTCAATAGCTAATAACTACAAGACTTTTAATGTTAAAGTAATGGTTGAGCACGCAAGAGATAGGTCATATTTATAATAATTCTGAGGCAGGATATAATTTGCCTATGTCGTCACATCGTGAAGGCAGGCGCATGCTCGCGACCCTCTATTTTTGACTATATGTCGAATTTTCAAATCGTATGGTGCAAAAACGTGTTCAGCTAGAACGGTGATTCTGATGTCGCTCCAAGATTTGATAAAGGACTACGAGGACCTAAAGAGATACACCAAAAATAGGTGTAAAAATGCATATGAAGTTGACAATAGCAAAATTATTTCATATAAAGACTCATAACGGCCGTAAATCTGCTCAGAAATTTTTAAATATCCGATTCGAAGAAAGCTTGGATCATAAGGACTGCAATGAGCCTAAAAAATTTAGTGCCGAGCAAATACAATAGCAATGGCAATATCAGAAACTGTAAGCAAATCAGTTGCAAATTTAAGATGTCTCATATAGGCCATAAATCTGCTCAGAACTGAAAAATATCACAATAGATGAAAGCTTGCATCATTAGGAATGCAATAAACATATTTTTTTGTAATTCGTTGTAAATATAACATAATATCGTTTAAAAAAATTGCTACTATTTCTCCACGGCTCGAACTGCACTGCGCCTACCTCAATTCTTTTTTCCAAATAAGTTGTGACATTTTTCTATTTGTGGATTAGCTTGGTTACCTTTCCATGGGATTGTATGAAAGAAGAAGAAGAGAAAGCAAGCAGGCATCAGCAGCTTCATCTTCACGCAAGTACTTTACAGCTAGATGACCTAAGGGTTTTGTCCAATCCAGCAACTGTCACAAGAGCTATTTCAACTGCTTAGTAAGCAACTAAGCTTCATCATCAGTTTTTCAAGCGTAGTGACTTTTAAATTCATGGTAGGTAGTCAGTAAAGTTAATTATTAGGTACCTTTAAGTACATTGACACCCTCCGGTAATTTGCCGTGTTATAGCCATTTCATACAACTATCAAAAAATTATATTTAAATTGTGTATTGATAGTTATAAAGAAAGCACAAACGCCCAAAACTGATAATTGATCGACCCGCGGCGAATGAGTCCTTTTTGTTTTATTGCCCAACCGATGATATGCGACTACTACTTGCTAACTCAAACATTTATATTTTATTCATTAGCTGCGCGTCGATGTCAGCATAAAATTGATACAATTGATATTGTACGGGTTTGGTCTTACTATTTGAAATACAGACAATTTTCGTTGGTAAATTCCAGTCGCGAAGCAGAAAGTATTTCGTACAATGACCCCTTATTACTTATCTCTATCGCACGCGTACAATCGCCGTCGTGCTCGCGCATTTGAAGGTCATTCTGGTTGTTTAACATTTAATTCCCTGACTTTACATTGGTCCATGTTCAGCAGTAGAATCCTACAGACGACGAAAATAAAATACAATTAACTAGAAGGTGACTGAGTATGCTAAAATGAAACCCCTTCGCCGCCGTCGACGACAAATCGTATCGGAAACTGTAAACGCCTACAAGAGTGTGTGCTTCAAACAAATGAATATCAAAATCAATTATACCAACCTACATTATTATGAATATGAACCGTATCGTGTAACGTGTCCTGGGGCGTGAGGTGGGAACAGTTATCAACATTTGACTTATCATCCGTGTCTGTGACAGAAACTCGTTGTCTTTTATCCCGAATTTATATTGGGTTGGAATGTAAGAGATAAAAGTCAATTTTATATCCAGACTAGCGGCGCGCTACTGCTTCGCACGGTTTTTACGACTTGACAAAACATCTAGATTTCTTATATCATACACATAAACATTTCGGAATAAATTCTCTAAACGATGGAGAAAATCTCACCAAAATCTATTGCGTGGTTTAGAAGAACAACGCGGGCATACAGACAAACGCGAAAAGCGACTTTGTTTTATAATATATATAGAAGGGTTTTGCATTTTTAGTGGACTCTTTGATAAGTAACCACATAAGATAGTCAATATGCGTGATTGTGTTTTGATAGGCACCCATATATTTTCATCCGGCATGTTCATTAACACTTAAGAGTTGACTTACTTTAGATTTGTGCGAGCTTAAGAAAAACACATTGCTGGGATGAGAAAAAATGTATGGATTGTGTGAGAAATGATATGAACGAGAAGGGAGTTTCCAATCCTACTCCCTTCTACTATATAATATAGTATCCTACTATATTAGAGGTCTAAATACTAAAGAAAAAATATAGTAGGCGAAACTATAATATTTTTATCTCAGTACAAAAAGGAGAAATGATCGCAATAGGGCCAGTATTAATCTTATAAAATCTGAATTAATGGTTTATTGTAACCTTAATTTGGAGTGTAAAAATTGTTATAAGACATTTAAAAAACAAAACCTGTTAATAAAGGTCGTACTCGTAGCATCAAAATATGCATATTTTAAATAATAAATATGTTTTTGAAATATATCTACTCTATTTTTCGCCTTCTACTATATTTTTGCAATGGCTTCGAAAATACTATATTTGATATAAAAAAAAGTTGGCAACTCTGGTTTACTCCCTCAACGTTTACTCGGGATTCCAGGATTGCCAACTTTTTTGTTGGGTTGCACACCTCCACGCACGGCTGCGCTTACGCGTTTTTATTATGGTCCATATTTTCTTGTTGCTTTATAACCGACCCCGTTTGTAATTCATATTTTTCTTTCACATTATATTTACATGTTATACACTCCACTCATCTTTCATTTGCTTCACAACGATCTATCGTCGCGATCATTGGTAATTTTCTTCTTCTCTATTCACCCCTGATAACCGTTTATCAGGGGTTAATGGAGAAGAAGAAAATTAGAAATGCAGGCCCCAACTAACATGGGAAAAGGCCAGGAATATGTCGATGATGACATTGCTGGATTGAGGTAGGCCACACTGTTAGGCTGCGTTTCCACTAGAGATGAGCGAGAATGCGTAGCGAAGAATGTCCGTAAAACTAACCAATAACAACGCTAGCCTAATACCACTCACAACAGATAACCTAGTATGATATAATAACAAGTTTGCAGTACAGTTATGTTATCTCAGCGATTGTAGTCATTCAACTTTGACCATCCGGGTAACTGTGAATGATAACATACAAGCATCTTGCTTTAGTTTAAGTTTTAGTCAAAGTTGTAACTTTGTTGAGGTTAGATAGTGATTTTACTTGTGATCTAGTGAAAACTAAAAACTTACAATATGGTGAATGAAAGTAAGTAGGTACTACCTGTAAGGGTACCGCGCCCTTATATTACCTACCGGGAAAGGAGTATTTTATAATATTCATTGCATAATAAATCTACTTGTTTTACTTCATGACGCGGGCTCTGTCAGCTCTTCCAGCTCAGTCTCATTTCTTTTCTAATCTTCTAAATTGGGATATTATTTATCTCATTATGCATGAATTCTAAATATAAAATATTCGCGAAGGTCGGTTCTTAAATTCAACCGGACATAGCCTCAGTACCAACCAACCCGCTTAAAATTATTTTGTTTATGTCAATTTGAAGTTTGGTTAAATTAAATTGGCTGAAATTATCAAAACTGATGTTAAAAAAGTGTATCTGCAGATTTATTAGGTATCGTCATTTTATACAGGCAATGATGACTATAACCGACACTAATAATTTTCTACAATGAATTGAAGTGTAGGTAAAGCTCAAATATGTATTTCTTCACATCACTGAAAAAATATATTTTCATCAATTTAGTCTGTAAAGAAACATCTTGCTTTGAAAGCATCGACATATTGGTGCTTGCTAAAATTTATTTCTCTTGTTATTCGAAAGAACGTTGAAAGACAGTCTATCACTATATTTGATAAAAATATCTCATCATGTCCCTTGGGGTCGACGCAACACGTTTTCTTTTTCCATTCTCCCTTGTCAACCGCCACGCTGTCATTAACTTCCTTCTATTTCACATCATCTGCTTATATATGTGTGTACATAAATGGTTAAATAAATAAATCAATCAATCAATTCTCACACAATCTTTTCTTTGGCCTTCCTCTCCCACTCCATCCATCAACACCTAATAAAATAATTTATTTACCACTTAAACATTTTTTACCTTAAAAGTTACCACTTTGTAGCGTCCTCCTTAAACGAACCTTAACGAATCCGATAGAAGAATCAAACAGTTGTGATTTTGTGATTGCTGTGCAGCTATCTAATTACGCGACACATTTTCGTAAACGATTACGACAAATTTGTTTCATTTTGACAGTTCAACAACATTCATTGCGTTATTTACGTTGTTGAGCAGATCTTTTTTTTTTAGAACTTATGAAGCGATGGATTAGCAATTTGTTTCAAAACGATTCAAATTACGATTTATCACATATTACGTAATTAGGGTACAGGTTATGGTCGATCCGCCTGCCAAATTGTAACAAATCCGTTAAGACGCTGACAACAGCTAAACGGTGGTCACTGTCGGACTGCATAGAAAAGAAAGAGAAGCGCTATGACACAACGCCTGTAATTTATTGCAGAATATGAAGCAATTATCGATTTATTCAAAAATGAGTTGAGTAATCGGTAATATAAAACCACCAAGTTCTGCATTCTAATAAGACGTTCTTGTTATTAATTATAATGCCAACGTACGTTGCTATTTAATACAGAATTTTTGAATTAGAACTCAAGGAAAAGGGTTAGTTTAACGTTAATTTGTATCGAGATTTTTTTTTCAAAACGTGTTTTGGTAACAATCAAGTTCTAAGAAATATGTTCGAGATTCACATATATTTTTTCCGCTACCACAAAATATATAGATTTGGCAATTTTTTTGTTTAAGTCAAGTCTACTTTTACCGTTTGCCTGTAGTTAGCGCCTTAAGGCATGAAAAGGTAACAAAAAGCCAGACAGACAGTTACTTTCGCATTTATAAAGTCTGAGTATGCGTTATAATATAAACTCTAGGTACTACTTTCTATTGCAAACACTTAAAACAAAGTAAACAGTGAGAAAGTGTTTTAATTTAATTACAATCCATTAATTGGTCCACGTTCTACTGTTGTGGAATACGAAAACCATTACGAGTGAATCCATTTCAATTGTTACAATGAAAATGAATCCGATTTCCATTACTATCTACCGTACGCCGGCAATGATATTTGTTCAAGAATAATTATCTACATAATAGTAGTGCTTTTAAATTCTCACATTAAGGATTATTTAAACATTGTTTCATATCAGAACTGAAATACATATAGGGACACTGAGTGCACCAAAATTGTATTTTGTTTCTTCTTTCATTTATCGTCAACAGTCAGATGTCTAAATATTACTAACCCTTTTGATTGCCATCATTTTTTTTCAGACTAAAACTGGCATTTTGTGATTGTGCTCTTTTCTTTGCGTTGACCTCACAAACAGTTCAAAAATTAATTCGGTTTTCATTTCCATCATTACATCAATTCAACCCAGGTGTTGGCTATGAAATCGAATTCGACTATTGCGGGTTAAAAATCCAATTCATCCGATAAAACTGAATGTTTCTGGCTCTCGATTGGTGCGATTTCATTAACAAGTTTTATTTGCGCAGCCATCGAAGGAGTGATCGCAGTGGACAGAGCCCTCAACGTAAGCTTTGGAGATGGAAAGTCAATCAGATTTGAAGACTGTTGGCTTAGAGACCATTGCAGGTAACAATGAGACAGAGTTAATGAAATTTATTTTGAATAGGAACAGTTTTAAATTTTAATCTCGTAATGTTGGTCACGGCTGTCATTTGTAGATTTTTGACAGTATTTACGGGCAGTCAGAAGCTCGAAAGTCTGACAGCCAGTCTTACTAAAGGGTATCGTATTACTCAGTAGTCTGGTTTGTGGATTTTAGATAGGCATTCGCTCAATGTAAAACACTAGTATTCAGCTGCATTCAGTTAGACTGGAAGCCGACCCCAACATAGTTGGCGAAAGGCTAGGCAGTTAATGATTATTTACACAAGTAGCACACGGAAAAAAAATCTGTGCCTTTACTGGGTGACTTATTTCATACGCAGCATATTATTTTTAAATCTAGTCTTGACGCAAGGTTGTTTACCCAGAATTGTACTTAACTAGTTCATTCGTTTATTTGTTTGTTTGCCCTTTATGTATTTGTTATCTTATTGCAAGCTTTATCTGGCAAGCCGTTAAAGATCTACCGCCCCAATTCCGACAGAATTCAAGATTCCAAGTTAATAGTTTACTAAACCGTTTACGACGATTAGATCTCCAACGAATCTATTTCCAGCAGAGGCTCTCAAATTGAATGCTTTTAGAACTCCAGTAGTGTCGTACAAACATTGAGGCAACTAACTCATTGAGCAAGTACATATACATGGTTCTAAAGAGAATAGAATCCAATCTACAGTAATTCATTCACTTGTTTTACGAAAGGGTTTAAGTGTAGGCACTTCGGGTCTGGTCCCGTATCTATACATCTATACACATAAATAAAATTGAATTGAAATGTCTGTTTGTAATGTCAAAATAACATATTAAATGCATATGAAAGTATACTATACGGTACTTATAACAAAAAAGTCAATTATTAAAATTATTGTCTAGCGGTTTGATCCAGCTAATCTCCGAAACGGCTGAACCAATTTTGACGGGACTTTCACTGGCAAATAGCTGGTGTTATAAGAATTAACTTAAGCTTCTTTAGTTTTAGAAAAATAATTAGGGCTCACGCGGGCGAAACCGCGTACAGCAGCTAGTTATCAATATAACCTGAAAACTGTTTCAGGTGTTCGTCTTGCTACCATTCCGATACCTTCCAAAGAGTTCATCATATTCTAGACATACCTGATGTCACTGTTCTTACTTTTGAAAATAATAACACAAAAATTGAAGTTAAATGTGAGTACTTAGTTGATTTTTATTTTAGTCTGTGCAATAGAAATGTATTTTTTCTTTCTTTTTTATTTATACAAATGTAAGATTAATACAAATACAGCATTAACCCACAACCTTTGGCATAATTTTGGATCTCGCAATATTGTATGTTTTTAAGTACAGACGCCAGCAGGTCAACCTACCCGAAACTGTCAAATTTTCCCAATCAACTTTGAACCTTATGCTTTAATAATAAAGTTGAAAACCTATTAAAGAAATTTGACAGATTGTAGTAGGTTGATGTGCTGGCATCTGCACCTAAAGCAATTTCAAAAGAACTACTGGAAATTGAATAGTTGGATTAATTAGATTCAAAAAATTTTGTAGAACTATTTTTTTTCTGTGTGTTCATTTATTAAAATTCATAGAAATTCAGCGTAAAGTAAACATACCATTTAATTTACTATGAATTCAATTAGTTTTAGTTCTAGTCTACTGAATACAGTAATAAAATAAAGTAAAAATGGAATAAAATCTTAATCGTTCGTATTCAATTTCTTTTTTTTTTAATTCTTTCCAACAATTTCTGTAAGGAATTCACTGAAAAATTACCTTCATTTTCAGGGAGTGACAACCACAAATCGACATACGCAGCCGAATTTCTATCAAAATTCGACTACAAAACGTGGAAGGAAAGTCGAAAACCCAAGCATATACTCTGGCATGGACCAATAGACGGTAAAATTCCTAAAGTACCTGTGGAGCAGTTTCTATCGTCTGTGGAAGGAGCAAAGCGAGTGTTTCAGTCACTCCTTGACTATGGCGTCGCGTTGGTAGAAGGGGTAATGAAACATTTCTAATGTTGCTGATTTGATAGGTAATTGTATCGTTGCTTTTAATTAGAAATGTCGTTCAACTGTCGGTTGCTGTTAGCAGACGTTTCAATGAAATAGGTTTGAATATTATTCTGCTGTCGATAGCAAAGCTATTCCTTTGGTATTAATTAATTAAGGATGACTTTAGTTTTGTAATCAATATTATCAATGTATCTACTAATAATATAGAAAGTACTGTAACAGAAGTTAGTGTTCATTGATGCAAAATCCCAACTACTTAATATTATAAATGCAAAAGTGAGTTTGTTTGTTTGTTACGCTAAAACGGCTGAACGGATTTGGCACATGGGTAGACCGTGACTAAATAGATGGAAGGTGAAATTTAAAAACTGATAGGATGGCTTTTAGATACAGATGTATGTCGTATGTAGTATTTTATCCGTACTTTAATATACTACCAAGAGATCAGGAAAGTATGCGCTTCGGAAATCATCGTCTATCTTCGGAAATACGTACACACGATGATGAGATCTAATATACATAGATGTTATATATCACGCCCTGTCGCTTCTGTACTAAAATCCACCGAAGAAGAAAAAATAAAGAAATATTCAAACGCTTATGAAATGCGACATGCAACATTCACCCCCCTTATTTCATCAGTTAACGGAATCTTCGCCCCACAAATGTCTACCTTCGTAAAACATCTTGGAACTGCAATCGCTGGCCACTAAATCCATGAGTGTAGTGATGGGTTGGCTAAGCTCAAGAATCTATCATCACATAAAAGAATGATCTCAATAATCCAGGCCATCATCATATATGACCATCATCATCATCATCATCATCATCATCATCATCATCACATAAAAGAATGATCTCAATAAGAATCGATCATCTCAATAATCCAGGCCACTAGAATGTGTCAAATTATTCGGCTTCGACGATGGAGCAGCCCTACCTAGACTAGACTGATGTACATGTGGCCGATGAACTGAGAAGACGTCGATTGCAATAAATCGCGATAGATAAATGAGCTTGTGCTATGTAATGTTATCTTATCTCATGTTCCGATGATGTAAATAAACTGTCAATAAATAGATCTGTTACAATTATGAAATAGGTACATGCCTATTTTTTATTACCATGATTACAAAAATAAAGATTGACAACTATGTAATTCCAATAAACTCAATCTGAGACCGGAGTAGGTAACCTGACAAAGGGAAAACGCCCAGTGGTAGGTGCACTACCTATTAAAAAGCGCGGCGCTCTATGGGATGCTATTGTTTGGTGCGACGTTCGTGCTAATTCGAAAACACGAAGATTACCGAAGCGTATACCTTTTCTGGTTAACCTGTACCTAGCTTTTATTTCAATAAAACATTTTTCGTTGCAGGTTGGTGTATCCTTAGAAGCAACAGAGGCAGTCTGTAAAGCACTCGGAGGCGTCCAGCATACGATCTTCGGCGGAATGTGGCAGTTCACCACCAGGGCAGACCATGCTGACACAGCATATACCAACCTGCCTTTAGCTGCTCATAATGATAATACGTACTTCACTGAAGCAGCTGGGTAAGAACAGTTCTACTACAACAAATAGTTGTCCAGCTAAACCAGTTGATTTTGACGTTCTAAAAGCTACAAGTTTTAAATATTAGATAGGTAGCCCAAAAAGGACATCAAATGCTTCACATTAGGTAGGTAAATAATTTTTAGTTTTTAACTCCTAGCTTTTAAAATCTGATATACTTATTCCATAAATAATATCTACATACTTACTAAAAATTTGTTTGTAAGTTTGTATGTAGGGGGTAATCTCCGAAACTACCAGTCGGATTTGAAAAAATCTTTTTGCATTGGATAGCCTTATTCTTGAGGAAGGTTTTAGGATAACGGACAAAGTCTCGGGGAGAAGCTAGTAATCCATAAACTAATTTTGTACCTACTGTAGCACTAGAGGAGTGCTACGATTTACAAACTAAAAAGTATTTAGTAGAGCAATATTATGTGGGGGCGTTAAATACTAACTATCCTAACTTCCCAACTAAATATAATATTATAAATGCGAAAGTGAGTTTGTTTATTTGTTACGCTTTCACGCTAAAATGGATTTGGATGAAATTTGGGATAGGATACTTTTATACGATAACACGTTCCCGAGGGATATATTTCGACATTCACGTGGGCGATGCCGCGGGCAAAAGCAGTATTATATTTATTCCGTTTAAACCTAACCATATATATCACATATCACTGTTGTTTTGTCCTATCAGCCTAAACGACATAAGGTCGCCTTTTGCAGACAAACTTTACAGTACTACACAACACATATTCCTAAAAGCAATTAAAAAATTTCAGTCAACTCAAAAGGTATTGAAAATCGAACAAAGGCAGCTGCTCACATTTTATGTATAACAATTTAATAAAAACAAATTTCCCTTCAGTTCCCGAACTTCGTAACGATTTTTAGTACAGCTAATTGATTGCTCGAACCCCCTAAAAAACACTCGTGGAGAAGTATTTACACAAAAAACACGAATAAAGTATTATAATAATTACATAGAAATCAATTTCGTTAAGTGGCCGACCCGAACTGTTGGTCATGTATTCGACAACAATTAATTGAAGCATGAAACACAATTTATTTTCAACTTGGTTTTGCTCGCGGTTTCGCCTGCGTGGATATCGGAAAATATCCCGAGGGAAAGATAAATAGTATTATATGTGTTAATCCAGGTTATAGACTATCTAGATGCCGAATTTGATCCAAATCCGTTCAGCCGTTTTTGCGTGATTGAATAACAAACATCCAAACATACAAACTTTTACATTAATAATGTTAGTAGGATTTGCAAATCAAACAAGTGCCCAAATAAAGCATTATGATTGTAATAATGAAACTAGTTATTATTGCAAGAGCCTATTTGTGCTCAACTTCAACTGGGATCCCTTCCGTCATTATTATTTCAGGGTATATTCGAAAAAGTTCGCATTCAAATTCTGTTTAGCAATTCGTTTACGGGTGCTCAAGCGTTCAGACACGACACAATCCTTCGGCATTATTACATGCAAGCTCATTCGACAACGATGCCGCGACCTCCTTCGGCATTATCATTGAAATTTCGATGTTATTTTCATATTATTAAGTTATATTTCTATTCGTCGCATAAAAATCCCCTGCAGTGCCATACCATGTCGCCAGTGGGGCAGGCCCTAACAGAACTCTGCCGGAGTAATGGCGGTCTCTTTGCCACGAATTTCTCGTCCCAATAGTAGAAACGGAAAATAAATTCTTGAAATCCGTTGCCTTGCCACACATCATTTGATTTATAATCTTTGCCTTTTTTTCGGCGAATAATTTCGTTTTTCCTTGAATGCCTGACAAATGAAAATGTTTTAGAATATTCTTGCGTCACTTAACGACATGGTGATGGTTTTATTTTTAGTTGAAATGCTTTTGAGCGTACAGTTTGTTACAAATCTGAACTTAAACTAATTTTATAAAGAGGAAAGATTTTTTTGTTTGTTTGTACCGAATAAGCTCTGAGACTACTAGAACGATCTTAACAATTCACCATTAGAAAGCTAAAGTATCAGGAAGTAACATAGGCTATAATTTAATAAATTATAATATATAATTAAATTATAATTTTTTTCAAGAAAAATACAGATCCTTAAGAAAGTGCTGTTGTTGAGTAAATATCTACTCGAACGACTTTTTCACGAGAATATTTGTGACCATTTTGAATGATTCCCTTACAATCCTGTCTTTAAACTTTGGGACTTTACTGTAATCTGTACTGACATGATTGACCTTAACATGGTAAGAAAGTTATAATAATGTAACCCAAAGTAGCGAACTTTTGCCTATAAAATTCATTATTCGGCGCGGGAGTACGTTGCTGTGGGATATTTTCCGACATCCACGCGAGCGAAGCCGGGGGCAAAAACTAGTATATTATAATCTGACAAGCTTAGCTTTAAAAAGTATGACGTGAACAGGTTAATGTGGGTTAAGCAACAAAGACAGCAGAGGCATCTCTGATAAAAGTTCATAAAACGTCCTATTATTATAGATATATTTTTTTAATGTGTTTTTATATTTTAGCTTACAAATCCTACACTGCTTAGAACATAAAAATGGGACAGGTGGCGAAACAATACTCGTAGATGGATTCTTCGGTGCACAAGAGCTAAAGAAGGAGAGTCCAGAAGATTTCAAGTTCCTTTCTACATTCAATTTAGAAGCAGAATACATAGAAGATGGACATCATCACACTTACTCCGCACCTGTTATAAAAGTAGATAATGAGACAGAAGAGCTGGTACAGATAAGGTAAGAACCGTTTCTGTTTAATTTATAAAATGGTCTTTGTTTGCTACATGATTAGGACCCTTAGTGGTTAGGGCCAAGTTTCTAGAAAGTAAGTCATTTCTGAAAAGATAGACACATCAATTTATTATAATATTTGATAAGATATCAAATATTATAAATAAATTTTAAAAAACGTAATCGATCCAATATTATTGACGAAAATATAAATGAAAATATATTTAAAAAAAAATGTATATACTGACGAATTGAGAACCTCTTCCTTTTTGTAAAAGTCGGCTTCACTGAGTTATACTTGACGATCGCGAAAATGACGATAGTTTAACTATCTTAATCGAGATATCTTATCGCCACCCGTGAAATACTTATCATTGAGTAGTTCCGGTGGCCATCTGTCTTCTTCATCAGTTCCATTTCACCAAATGATACTTTCTGAATGCAAATGCTTAATTTGTTGCTGAAAATACCTAAATCGCTATGTGTGTGCCTATAATATTTGAGGAGTTCCCTCAATTCGTCATGGATTCCATCATCAGAACTGTTTTTTTTTTAATGGGACCAATCTGGACGTATATCCTTTCAAATCAGAAAATAATTTTCCAAATCGGTTCATAAATGGCGCCACCCGAGAAATACCTATCATTGAGGAATTACGGTGGAAATCTGTGGTCTTCTTCATCAGTTCCACTTCACTAAATGATACTTTCTGAATGAAAATGCTTAATTTGTTGCTGAAAATACCTAAATCGCTATGTGTGTGCCTATAATATTTGAGGAGTTCCCTCAATTCATCATGGATTCCATCATCAGAACTGATTTTTTTTTATTGGGACCAATCTGGCCGTATATCCTTTCAAATCACAAAATAATTTTCCAAATCGGTTCATAAATGGCGCCACCAGTGGAATACCTATCATTGAGGAATTCCGATGGCAATCTGTGGTCTTCTTCATCAGTTCCACTTCACTAAATGATAATTTCTGAATGCAAATGTTTAACTTGTAGCTGAAAATACCTAAATCGCTATGTGTGTGCATATTTGAAGAGTTCCCTCAATTCGTCATGGATTCCATCATCAGAACTGATTTTTTTAAGTGTATCCTTTCAAATAAAAAAATAATTTTCAAAATCGGTTCATAAATGACGGAGATATGAGGTAACATACATAAAAAAAAAAAAAAAAAAATACAACCGAATTGATAACCTCCTCCTTTTTGGGAAGTCGGTTAAAAACGAATGAATTCGCATTATAAATTTGTACGGTCATTTGGGTGAGGATTGAAATAGGTAGGTAGGTACCTGCAGTGCTATTCTGTAACCATCTCACCGTGAAAACTTAGGAGAAGTGAGCTCAGAGTCAGTCAGCTCACTTCAAGCTCACTTCACCAAAGTTTTCACCGATAGATTATTACAGAATAGACCGGCTGTTGTAACAGATGATAGTTTTGTTAATGATAAAGTTTTTTATAAACTGAATGTTAACTCATTTAAGAAAATCGTCCAATTTTTACTTTACTTTTACCTACGTGATTGTAGGTTCTTAACAAATCCTTCAACAATTATGCAACAATATCCTACTACAACAATGATAGGTTCTAATAACTCACTCATTGTTTTAGATTCAACGTGTATGATCGTGCTGCAATGGCCTTTAGCAACAGTGAAGAGTGCAGGTCATACTACCGCTCTTTGAGAAGCCTAGCAAAATACTACCAGGACCCAAGTAATCAGTGGAGGTTTAAACTGAGACCAGGTAAAAAAAAAAATAAGATTTATATCGTTAGATTCACTCGACCGCTTCAAAAGATGGTCTTGTTTCTGTTTCTTTGACAAAGACATTTGATTTATTGTCTCGCTCAATCATACTGAAAATCGTATCTATCGTTCAATGCAAGGTGTGTGAGCTCACTCTTCTCAGTAAGAACAACTTTTCCAGCGACCTAAGTACGGTGAGGGAGAATCTAATGATTTAAAACTTAGGGTAAAAATAAGAAAACCAAGAGCTATAGTAACACTAAATATAACAAACAAGTTGTAAAACAGCGTCACACTCGCAACTGCCGCGAGATCCTTTGACTCGGGCACAAAAAACCGACACGGCACGGAGAGTGAGTCAGGAACGCTGAGACACACCGAGGCGGGCCGAGCGCTCTAATCTACGCCTCGCATTCGGCCTGTGTCGATGTGCCTCGACGAAAGTGTACAGCCGCCAAAAGATCATCCAATCTGCTTTGAGGAAGTATGGTGATTAATGCTCGTGCCTTCTCTGTATGAGAAGAGGCCTTTGCCCTACAGAGGGACAGTAACAGTAACAGGCCGGTATTATATGTAAGTACATGGTCCATGCTGGACTTAACATGACCATTGAATCCATAGTCTAAGCTAAGTCTTTAATTATGACAGTACGTATAAAAATACCAATGTATATTATAATATTTTGTTTTACAGGAACAGTCATGATCATGGACAACTTCAGGGTTCTACATGGCAGGACTGGTTTCTCTGGCAGTCGAGTACTCGGCGGTAGCTACGTGGCGCGTTCTGATTGGTTGGATAAAGCAAGAGCTTTTGGCCTCATACAATAAATTGATGTAAAAACTAAAAATGTGTTTAATTTTGATTAGTAATAAAGCATATTCAAACTTCCTGATGAACCTTAAATTTTAAAATGCATAGAGAACTACTGTTCCAAAGGCAAGAAAAAAAGTCGTCACCATTGGACACTACGTATATTTTGGAGCAAATGATCTCAAAAAGGTCTGAGAAAAATTATTTAATGTCACGACTTTCTTTTTTTGACAGTTGTATGAAATGAATATAAGGCCCGGGCTCCACCAAACCGGAGACGAGACGAGAGGAGAAATGTGTTTTAAACAACCAATAGAATTTCGTTATTCACACATCTCGTCTCCGCTCGGCTTCAGTGGACACCACTAAGCGGAGATGTATCATATATTTGTATGGCGCGATTGAAGCGGAGATGTGAGCAATGCCTCGCCGAGAGCTGGGCGGCGGCGGTACAAAGCGGAGACGATAAGACATGTGAGTGGCCCCGTAACAGTTCCGCTCTAGCCAACACACATCTTCGCTCTAGCCAGTACACGTCTCCGCTCTAGCCAGCACCGATCTCCGCTCCAGTCTAGCCAGTACACATCTCCGCACAGCTTCGATGGATACACTCTAGCTGAAAACATCTCTTCTCGTCTCTGCTTCGGACATCTCCGCACATCTCCGCTTTGGTGGAATCCGGGCATTACACGGCAAACTGACGTAGGGTATCAATTTGCTTAACAATTAATTTCCCTGACTGTACCTAACTCGAATAGTTAAGGTCGTTTATCCTAAAAGTTGGCAACGTTGCAAGTAGCTGTCAAATATTTTTCTGTTTTGATTAATTTGGCAATTACTGTATGGCAATATGAAATGTGGTTAACTAGTGAACTAAAATATTGATTATGAAATGAAATAATTAATATCGTAACACCGAATATTTAGTTTTATATATAAAAAAAGTATTTGGATACACTTTCCAAATGCCTTTTTTACGCCTAAAACGGTTACAACATCAAATTAATTTGTTACATTTGCCAAATTAATCAAAACAGCGAATTATTTGACATCTATTTGCGACGTTACCCATTTTCAGAATAAACGCTCTTAAGTAAATATGTAAAACCAAACATAACTTGAAGAAAATGTCACCTGCCTTGATAACAAGAGCACGAAATGGAATCTATTATCGCAGACGAATCTCATTCCCTTTGTTTTAACATCTGACCTTCCAAAGTACTACAAAACGTTGAATTTTAATTTTTGCATGCAAATGATTTTGTCTAAGTGCTGGGTAACAAACCGGGCCGTCTGTAGGTCTTTCATATTTTCGTCCAGATCTGAATATTCATGAGAACTACAACGTTGGGATAAATTGCTTTGTATTTCCGTACTCACTCTTTGTTCTGTGTAGGTAATTATCATTTTTAGGGTGGCTAACGGCCCTTGGTAAATGATGAACCTGTGGGGTAATTCCGTAACACACAATGGCATTGATTTTCATTTTGACAATTCAACACCATTCATTGCGCCATTTGCTTAGTCGAGCAGACGAATTTTTCAAACATTACAAAGCAATGGTTTAGCCATTGCCTTGAAAATGCTTCGGGTTGTGATTGAAAGTATGTTACGCTATTGGGGTGCGAATCTACTAATTAGTTTTAGAATATACATTTAAATGTTGCCACAAACAAATGGAAGCTAATTTTATTTGAATAATAGAATACCGCACCACAGTATTACCTTTGATATTGCGGTCACCGTAGAAACTGTACTCAATCTTTCATAGGAGTTCAAATAATCCCGCCATGTCCTTTTTCTTTTCGATTTTTGTCGAGATACATGATAAGAATATGAGGCCATTTATCATTTATCGGGCTCACATGGTTCGATTATAGTTGAACAACTTTTGTTGATCAACAATAAATACTTTGCTTAAATTTGAAATTCAATTTGATTGAAAGTGTGTTCAAACAGGTCAAATAGCTTTCGAATTAGCAGTGGATCAACTAAAATAGAACCGTGTGAACTCGGTATATGCAGATGTATGAACGTAAACGAATCAAAAGGAGTATGTAAAGATCGTAGCAGCTTATGTATTATAACAAAGAGGTCATAATATGACCTCTTTGTTATAATACATAAGCTCACACCTTTCTCCAATAGGGGTAAGCAGAAACTACAGAACGCCACCATTGGTCGATATGAAAGCGTGATAATATAATATATTATCACGCTGTAGAATGTAAACAACTTTGATATCGACCAATATTTATTTAGTTATGTTATTAATGTCGAGTGCTGCAGCAGACACTCAGACCGTCACTAACAGTTACACCATCATAATGATATCTAAATACGAAGCGTCCTGGGTATCTGCTGTCATGTACAATGTTTCACAGCTCATTAGACTTTAGTGGAAGCTGACATATGACGGACGTTAAGCTTACCTACTATTGTTCTGCAAATTTTTTGTAGGTACAGTAGGCGCTCGGAAATTCGTGGCTCACTAATCCGGCACGTCCAATAGTCGTTTTCTAACTTAGCTCTCCTACCATAGATATCCATCTCCTACTTTGTAATCTGGCAGGTTTAATACAAAAGTAGATTACGGAGCGCGCGCATTGATTTTTGCCATTCTGCAGTCCGTTCCGATTCTACGAGTAGGTATTATTACTTAAACTAATAAAGATTTCTTACTTTGCATATCTGTGTGTCCATTTCCTATAGAAATCCAATAAAAACAGTAGGCGCTCGGTAATCGGGCACCCATTTTTTTTCGCCAATGCTGGATATTGGCGAAAAAAAATGGGTGCCCGATTACCGAGCGCCTACTGTTTTGATATATCTTCTTCAAAATGTTTAAAATGGCTTACATTTTATATTATGTATATATTATGTTTATCTATATCTACATAGTACAAAAAAAATGGTTTTCGTGTCTGTTTGTGTGACCGCTTAGATTTTCTAACCTACCCAATGGATTTTGATGCCGTTATCACCAATAGTTAGAGCATTTATTTCGTTTAGGTATGGTAGTTTTGTTTAGGTTTGGTTTTGGTGTATAATACGTTAATATTGCACTAAAATAGGTTAATTTTATTACGAAGTTACTGGAATCACCGAAAAAGTTGGATAAGGGTCTGCGCACACTGGCGGATGGGACGGCGGAGAATTTTAAATTTATCGGTTGTATTTAATACTTATCCAATCGAAATAAGTTATATATTTCAATGCTCGGTGATCGACCTTGAAGCATCGTAGCGCAGTTTTCTCTGGAGCATCGAAGAGCTCGCTGGAGGATACCGCGGCGGTATGCCACGGTATGCGCCGGTATGCACCGATAAGCGCCGGCATGCTCCTGAATGCGCCGGAATGCGCCGGTATGCACTGGAGTCTGCCACGTCGTATCCAATCGATATAAGGTATATATTTCAATGCTGGATGATCCACCTTGGAGCATACTGGCGCATCCAAGGCATACCAGTGGATGCCGGTAAGCTGGCAGACGCTCGCGGTATTGCAGAGGATTTTTACTGTCAGTGTGCGCTGGCGGATAGAGAAATCCCCCTCGATGCTCTCTCCTACCGTCCGCCAGTGTGCGCAGGCCCCAAGAGAGACATTGGCTGATGACCGTCACTATAAGAAGGTCGCATCGATGGTTGTATGGCGGCTGTCTTCTGATGACAGAAGATGATGGCAGGGAAGATGCCGTCGTACCACGTCCACGTCGAACTGCTATGTTCCGGCACAATTCTGATGATATTGACGCTGCTGAACCATTTGTATCTACGATGATCACTTCTGGTAAAGGCTAACCTGCGGCGGTAGATATTATATATCTAGGTAGGTATCTACTTATTATTATTCAAATACTAGTCTTTATGAGTTAAACATAGAACAAAATCGAGTTCATGCAACTGTTTTACATTTAACTCGCTTTTCAAGTTAACGGAGTATATAAAATTAATTTATTTCAGTTACAGTTTTAAGGGCCTAATGTATAATTTAAGTAGAAGACAGAGTTTCAGTTAATTAAGAGTGAAGGAAATTATATTGAAATAACTTTTGGTCTTCTATAAAATTGTTACTTATATATTCATTATGAATATTTCTAAGAAACTTGTAATTACGTGCGAGTTTATTCGCATAAGGTGCTTGCATAAGGAAGCGGATTTTCGAGCTCAACTCCCTTTAGGTACAGATTGCTGCATGTTGATCATCGGAAAGTAGCGTCTAGCTACATGTTTTAGCTTTTTAGGGCTTCGTACCCAAAGGGTGCCAAACGACGGTGGCGGGGATCTCTCGCGTCCGGCCCTGGTCCAGGCCATGGTACGGAGCGAGAGGGCATGGGAGGCCGTCACCTCCTTCTGCGAAGCAGTAATGCCCGCGAAGCAGGAGGCGGAACGCATGAGGGAGAGGCAAATTTTACGCCCTCACGCCCCTAGCCGCCGCAGGAGACGCCCTGGGTGTCGGGAATCAAGAGCCGATTCCCGGCCACCGTAGACGCGGGCTTGCAGACGGTGAGCAATGGGTAGCTCGCCATCCGATAAGGACCAGGCCCGGGTTGACTGCGCGTTGTTTTCCACGCGCGCTTTAAAGAGATGTCAGCAGAAGTGGAGGGGTCCGTCAGGACCGATGCCTGCCGAGGTTGGGGGAAAGTCCGAAAAGGATACCGTAGCCCCTGGCAACATACAGGCAACTGAAGGAACACGGGTGGGTTTTAGTCAGTAAGAGTCTGACACGCCCTCCCGCTCCGTCCAGAGCGGGAGAAGTCATTAGATAATTTCCCATCCAAAAAAAAGGATGCCAGACGACCATATTACTAAGCCTCCGCTGTCCATCCTTCCGTCTGTCTCTCAGCTCATGAACCGTAATAGATAGACAGTTGAATCTATTGCCGCTATACCAACAAATAATAAAAATAAAGTTAAAAATTAAAGGGATGCAAGAAGCGTGTTTTTTTTCGGCGTTTTTTGGTAATTATTGTATGGTGCTACAAAACCTTTCGTGTGTGTTTTTCTTTATGTGTAAGCATATAAGTTAATACGGGACTATTTCACCCGCACCGATCGGTACCGACTTGTTTTACCGGGAAACCATCTCTTTATGCAATCACCCATACGTAGGATCTACAAGCATCTAGTTCACATACGCCGCTTAATAAAAGCTTTTCTACCATGCCTGGTTTACCTCATACCTTAAATTAAGTGGAAACAATGCCTGCAATTCTTCATACAAAAATGTATTGTCCTTTTTTCTTCCTGAATAATGCCTCTAGAGCAATCATTTTTCCGTTTTTTCAGCAACTTATCGGTAAAGAAAACATGACCCTCCAAAAATTAAAAAAATGCCTCGTTTTTACCGCCGTAATTAGAGTAGTACCAGACAAATTTGAAAAGTTTTTAACATAAATGAAAATGATAGGAACCTAGACGTACTCTTTCTTAAAATTTGAATGTAAAAAATAATTGAATCGGTTTAGTTTTCGTGGAGAAAAAAGGGGAATACAACGTTGTGATATAATTCTCTACGGGGGAAGACTTGCGGTAAGAAGACGGCAATAGTTTCTTCAAATACCTATTTTTAAAACTTCTCGCAGCCCCTGTTCCCTCTTAAGTAAGTACGATCTTAAGTAGATTCGATCTGCCTAGCCTTTTCCAAAAATACTGGTTAAAATACCAGTATTTTAGATGAAGCGACTGCCAATCTGACCTCTACAACCCAGTTACTGGGTAACACGATAACCCTTGGTAGACTGGTTGTCAGACTTTCAGGCTCCTGACGACCCGTAACAACTGTCAAAGATCTACAAATGACAGCCGAGACCAACGGCTTACCGAACTTTCCGAGGCACGGAGGGGTCTTGGTATGTAAAGATTGGTCACCCATCCACGGACCAACTGCGGCAAGTGTAGCTTAACCTGATCGATCGACCCGTACGGCTGCTATTACTTAGCCACAAGCCCCTCAATTTAGCCCCCAAATTAAGTAAGTACGATAAACAATACAAATTCAAAATATTTTGTTTCACTTAAACCTAGGCCATAGGCGCTTATGAACGTCAGAACTTATTTCATAAGGAGAAGAGCCGGCTTGAAACTTCACGGTTACTCTTTTAATAACAAGTACCTGGTTGACCGAGCTCTGCTTGGGTGAAAATAGACATATCGTCCAGGTTTATCACATTCCTGAGGTTGTGAAAATAGATTTAACGAATTTTCCCAGATATGAGACTTAGCTAGATCAATTTTTCAACATATTGCAACTTGATATTTCATATTGCAACTTTGATTGAAATCGTTAGAGCCGTTTCCGAGAAAGTGATTACAAATATATACAGAATATTGCTCATTTTATAGTAGAACCTGATATACCGAGCTCTCATGTTCGGGTGAAAATAGAGAAAACAAATTTGCTCAGTTATGGGACCTAGCTAAATCGATTTTTCGCCCTCGTAAACCCGTATATTGCAACTTTCATCGAAATCCTTAGAGCCGTTATCGTTATATATATATATATATACAAATATTGCTCATATAATAGTATAGGATAGGATGTAAAAGGGACCTCCCAACACTTAATTAAGTTTTGTCCAGCCGCAAAGACAAGACTATTGCCTATACGAGACACTTTCCTTAGCCTTGCCAAAAGCCAGTCGGCTCTTTTTCCCATAAATCTGCCTTTATTTTATTTTCGTATGGTATTAGTGGAGATGTGAGATATTGGCAACTGGTAAGATAATACCAGTTTATCGGTAGGTACTTGCAGTGATAGAGATGCTTAAATGTTTAAATAACAAACGTTGTTTAAAAAAAAACTTAACTAAAACTGATTCGGTTTTGTCTAGGAACACTAATAAGTAGATACCAACAATAAGAATAAGAATAAGAAATTTTATTTGCTCAAACATATGTATACATACAGAATTAAAATCTTAAATAAGAGCGGCTCACTACATGCCTGCCATATCTCATGGCGTGCAAATATCTTAGGTACACAATTATTATTATTGAACTAATGATTTTTAAATATTACTCTTTAAATACATTAAATATCATCATTTTTTATATTCAATCAATTACATTATCAATTATTTATTTTCCTTGTCCAATATTACAGATACAACTATCACAATGAAGATTTATATTACTTTAACAGGCATTCAATTATTAATATTATAAAATTCACAATTTAGGCATGACCATAATACTACAATCTTAATTATACTTATTTATAATAGTCACCATGAGTCGTTTAAAAATTCTGTAATGTATGTGCTTTTTTCTAAAACAATTTCATTGTTTGTTTAAATTTAGGTATAGTTTTCTCTTTCCAACTTTTGGGCAATTTGTTGTAGATAATTGGTGCCATGCAAAAAACACTCTTGCGCATAAGTGCAGTTTTTGATGTATGTACAGATAGTTTGCTATCATCACGCCTATTTCTTGGAAACTTGTCTGCCATACGAGGAAACAACTGTGGATTTGTTTTAACGAACCTATATAAAGCGCAGGTAATGTCAATATATGATATTTAGTGAAATAATTTTTACAACTATCGGTAGTTTTGAGGTTAAACATTGATCTCAAGCAGCACTTTTGTATTTTAAAGATGATATATATCGGTTGAGAGACCCCAGAAGATAACGCCATATCTAATGACGGATTCAACCAAACCATAGTAGGCCGTTAATAGCGCTTCTATATTTAGAGTACGTGATAATTTATGTAACGCATATGCACCACTGCTTATTCTTTTGGCTAGAGCCTCGATATGCGCTTTCCAATTTAAGTTTCTGTCGATTGTAAGACCTGAAAAATTTTTAGTATTAGCTGTCTGTATTTTATTATTATTATGTTCGATGTCAAGACTAGAGAATAATAATGATCGTTGGCTAAAGTACATAAACAAAGTTTTATTTATATTAATTTTCAAATTATTATTATTCAACCACGTTACCGCTTCAATTAATGTATTTTTTATGTCCGTTTCATATGTATTCTTACTATGGCATAGTATAGTTATCGTACTGTCATCCGCAAACAGTGTCATGGGATGTTTAATGGATTTAGGGAAGTTATTAATATAGAGTGTAAACGTAGATTGCCTTGCGGAACTCCATGAGGGACGGTACGCTCGCACGACGTGAAAATCTCTTCACGTTTGGAGCTCATATTTATTCTACTAATTTGCGTTACTTGTTTTCTGTCATGTAGGTATGATTGTATTAGATTAAGTATGTTTCCTCTTATACCATATGCATCAAGTTTATTTAATAATATATTATGTTGGACATAATCAAATGCCTGTGTCATGTCGCAGAAAATGGCACAGACTGGTGTATTTTTATCCATGTTTGTAATAACAGTATGCAAGAAGTCGTATATGGCCAAGTTTATTGTTTTTTTTCTCGCTAAATCCTTTCTGTTCATCACAGAGTATAGTATATGATTTTTTTCAAAATAGGTATTAAATTCCCTGTAAATATATTTTTCAATAATTTTTGAATTTATTGGTATAAATGATATTGGCCTGTAAAATTCTATTAGCTCCCTACCCTGTTTCTTAAACAGTTGTTTTACAATAGATTTTTTTAGCGCCTTCGGAAATATACCTTCACTGATGCTTAAATTAATAATAAAACTTATGGGGCTACAGATTGCATATGCTACACTCTTAACAATTTTTGTACATATGCCATTGTAACCTGCACATTGTTTTAAGTTCGCGATAATTTTTAATATATCAGGTGCTAGACTTGGGGCCATGAACAGTGAGTCTTTTCTGGCTAAAATATGTTTAGTGAATCTGGTTCCCGAGCTAGTCATAGGTTTAATTTTATCTATAAAGTAATCGTTAAATATATTTGCAATCATTTTGGGGTCAGTTATAGTTTCATTATTATATCGAATTTTGTCTATAGTGATTTTTGGTATGTTTAGTTTTGTTTGGTTTATTATTTCCCAAGTAGTCTTAGATCTATTATTTGATCTTTTAATTTTATGTATATTTTGTGCCCGTTGAGTTAAATAAATATTTTTTTTAAGCAATTTTGAATAACTCTTAAATTTATTTATATTCATTTCAGGAGGTTTTTGTCTATATTGCCATAATAATTGACGTTTCTTTTTGCTACATATTTAACACCATGAGAGACACAACTAGGCCTTCTTTTCACTTCAACAGAGATAAAAGTTTCAGGAAAGCACTGTGTGATAGGAAGGAAAACATTTCTGTGAAGGCATTGTAAGCAAAGTTAAGGTCCTTAGCTTCAACAATACAAACGGGATTAGCTTTTTTTCATGGGGTAATCCATGTCGAGGAACCAATCAGCTAACGTGGTTCTGTGTTCGTTGTACTGGAATCTACAGGATGTTAGGTTAAATGAGGGACATACTTTAAGAGAGTGAAGTAGGTAGGTACTCATGAAAACTAACAACTTTTACTACCAACTCTGAAATATTACAAAAATATCTGCTGTTACCTACATTTGTTGAGTTACGCGAACGTTAATGAATGGAGCTGCATTTTTTTCGCAATTTCAAGGTTCGTTCCATAGTAGAACCTGTTCATTTTCGTGAGTAAATACTACACTTCCTTAGGTATAGTATAGTAGGTATTTCACACATTTAAACGAACACTTTGTAGTACAATCTGAAATCTGAAACCAATTGCTAAGGAAAATAAATTAATTTCAGTAGTAGAGTATCCGTTCTTTCAAACAAGAAGTAATGTTTCTACATTATGTAAGAAGTTCTTAGGTTGTTTCTTAGTTTGTCGTGATAGATCACTTTGGCACTTCATTCATCTTAATACTTTCGGCACTGGTGCGTACCTACTGAAGTAAAAGTGTCTGTTAACATGATAGATTTGTACTAACACATTCTAGAAATTACAACTTAAGAGAGAATATTGATAATACACTAACTTTTTATACCTATATTCTCCATGTTGTGTTTTTGTAGTTTCAGAACTTTGTCCGGTTCCTCGCCAAAGAACAGCTTTCGGATAGAAGCACTTTAAATTCATTGCCCCCTATGTTTACAACAAATGCAATAAAATTAATTTTATACGTAAATTGAGCAACAATAAATATATGGAAGTTTTCTCCATCTGGCAGAAATCGCTTAACTACGCAGCGGTAGAAAATCTACTAAAAGTGGTGACTTCATCACATAATTAGTAATAACTAGTATTTTGCCCGCGATTTCAACACCCCCTTTAAAAGGTTATTTAGAAAAACTTACAAACAATTCGGACATGCAAACTCATTCATACACACACACAAATACATACACACTTACACTTACAAACATACTTTCGCGCAAAAGAGGTACCGTGTTATGTTATATATATTTTTTATTAGATTTTTGTACTTAAATTTTTATTTTTTGTATTCATGACTTTTGTATATACCTTTTTAAAGTGAAAAGTGTCTGTGTTGTTCCCTCTTTTTTTTGATGCCATAAAAAACCAAAAAATATGTCTTTTTATTACGGGAGGACACTGGCTCCTGCAACACAGTTATAACTAGCACAGGAGTCAGAGAATTCTTATCTGCTGCTGTAATTTTTTTATGTCAATATTTTTTTTTCTTTAATTATTATCAACTCGCTGTTCATGCCCGTCGTCGCCCGGTTTGGTAGATTTAAAAAAAAAAACGATTATATGTTGGTACGGATCTGAATGAAGCAGACTAAGATGTGGTATGGTGTAGTCGGTCTCGTAATTGTTTAGGCTCTCGTAATGGCACGTGCCCGTCACTAAACAATAAGATCTATTTGTATAATGTGATATAGTTTGACCGAAACCACTGTACCGCGCCTTAGGAATGTGCGGCGAGGCGGTGGGTGGAACGCCGTGAGCGTTGACGAATGAGCGGCCTGCACTAACCCCCGTCTCGCTGTGCACACACCTAAGGCTCGGTACAGCGGTTTCGGTCAAACTATAGTTAGATTGTTCCTTACCTTAGTGAAGTTTGTATTTACTGGGAATTGTTATCAGAAGTGGCAAAGCAATTAAGAGGTCGACTATACCTATCATTGCGGTTGACTCACGTGCCAGTTGGCAAAGTGTTGTCACGAGTCTAAGTGTTTGCTAAGCATCGCAAGTTCGAGAACGCTGCGGTGCAAATTGTGGAAGTACCTTCCACATATGTTTCTGTGTAGCCTTGAACAATCTTGGGAGCAGTTCCAAATTATCTCTGAAGTTTTCTTTATTAGGGCCTGAGTTTGTAATAAGGGTAGACAGAAACTGTGTGGCGATTGACACATCGTCCAGCTGAATGATTATGTAACATCACTACGATAGTGACACAGTGGTTTTTGACAGAAACTGAGAGGATTCTTTTTCTAGAGTTTGGTTAATAATTAATCCATTTTATCCTCACTATGTCTATTGTGCGACTGTCACTAGTTTTATGATTGTCTCAAGCCACCTAGCGTACGTACGTTGAGCGTTCCTGGCTGATTAACTATTGATCACAGTGATTTAATTTTATTTCGTAGTACCTGGGCGACCGAGCTCTACTCTGGTGAAGACAGAGAATGCTCATTTAATAGTACAGGATAGTTCATACTAATTCCATGCTTCCATGATAGTAGATACTTACAAATTCCATGCTGTCATGATAGTAGATACTTACTTATTCCATGCTGCCATGTTATTTTTTAAGGTCTCTTGCTCTAAACTTTAGGCGTCCGGGCTCTGCTCAGATACGGAGAAAACGAATTTTCCCAGATATGAGACCTAGCTAAATCGATTTTTCGCCCCCGTAAACCCCTAAAATGGAACTTTCATAAAAATCGTTAGAGACGTTTTCGAGAACGTGATTACAAATATATATTTATATAAATATTGCTCGTTTAATAGTATAGTTTCGTATATTCGGGAGCAGCTAACTCCTGGAACTGATTCAAAGACAAAAAGAAAATAAATGAATTTCCAAGCCGCTAAGGCCTATTCAGTATTTTCGTGAGATACATAGACAATTATTATTTTTTAATTACAGTTTATTATTTTTCTACCATACTTGTCTATTAGTCATCTCGGTTTTGACCCCCTTTCTACCCATTTCATCTTTCATGCACAGTCCATCAATCGTTTCTTTGGTCTTCCCCTACTCTTATAGCCATACACATTCATACTTAAAACTTTAATCACGAGTACCTAACTACTTAATGTAGGTAATGTGGTAATGACATGTAACTGGAACCTTGTGGGAATCTGTTGTTCTAAGGTTGATGAAGACTATCTGATCGTGATACAGTTTATTACTAGTACGAGGGATAGGGCGAATCAGTCCAAAGACAATATACAATACACAATTACAATATACAATACATAGACAATATACAATTTGTTTTAAGGAAATGTAATAAATATTTATTTGCATAATAAACGATGTATAATGTAATGTAGTACATCATTATTAAAAAATTGTTACGGCCCCGCAACCGCTAGGTGGCGCACGGTGGGTAAGTCCCGCCGCGCGCCACCTAGCGCAAGATTGTTACAAATTAATATGCATTCGGCCATCACCCAAATACGTTACTGCTGTTTCGGCCCTAAATTAACATATTTTCTTCGCGCTTCCCATTTATGGAAGCACACTCACCTTTTAGAAAAAATGAACCAAATTGGTAGTTTTACTAATTAATTAGATATAAGATATTGTAGAATCATTACATACTTTGTAATTGAAATAATGACTGAACAAATAAATAATAAAATAAAACAGATTCATCAAATACCAGGCCTAGTACTTACATTATTTTTGAAGATTCACAGCAGCAACAGCCAGAACAAATATCTTAATAATTTACCTTCAAAATACTATTCAATTTCAGTTTGCTTCATCTCCGCATATAACCATCCTTCAAAGAATGCAATAGGTACATTTACCTTTACGACCTTGTTTCAAAGTAAATGATCAAGCACGGATGGCATTCACCAGTAGTGCAGATTCCTTTGCTTTGAGCTACCTCGCAATATTACGAAGAGAGGTAAAACCAGTAGGAAGAGGCAGATTAAATGAAACCCGGTGAGAATGCTTCAGAGAAAATACAAGCCTTAAAACTAGATTAACTTTTTACAAGATTGTAGAGACCTTTTAAGCAGGAATGTTATGCAAGAGAATAACATAGGATTCTGTGGTTGTTTCTTTTCTTGTTTGGGTACCTTAATTTTCTTGGCTGAATACCTACCTGCTTAGTTCAAAGTTTTAATTTAAAAATCTTATCGGAAACCCGAAAAAGTCGAACAAGCGTACCTTTGCGACGTAATTGCCTAGGTGTTTATATTCAATATATTTTGGTGGTTTGCTGACTTGGCTTATTATGTATAAACGCACAGCCAAAACCACTGAAAATGTTTGAAAGATTATTGGTAAAGAAGTTTTTAATCGATCGTGGCTAAAGCTAACAAAAGATAAAAAGTGACTTTACAAGGCTACTTTTCAGGTGATCCGATGTTAGTGGCCAGCTACGTGACATGTTCCGACTGGCTGGATAAACGCTTGCTACGACTCATGTCATCCACTAACCGAGCCGCGTTTGAACATGGAACACCGTACTTTTTGTTTATTTTTTTTTGTATTCGGAACAAAGTCAGTGAGGTTTCGAATTTAAAGTGCCCCGCTACCGTTGTTTTTTATGTCAGGGTTTTAAAAAGGAGAAAGTTACGATGAAAATATTATAGGTATGAAAAATAGAAGGACAACTCATTTGGCCTTTGGCCGTGTTATGATAAAAAAATTAAAAATAGGGGTTATTTTAGGGGAATATCAAACCCATTTTCACTAACATAAACATCCAAATATGACATATAGTCTTATAAAAGCGCACTGCTGCATTTTCAACGCCCAATGCCGAGAGTTGAAAACCCAACAGTAGGTAGGTACTTATCTACGCTTTTATTAGGCAAGAAGCCTCGTGCAGACTGGCGCGACGTGACACCGGTAATTGTCCTACCTAAGTTTTCTTAGAAATTGTTTTTTTAGAGTCGCGTCGCGCCAGTCTGTTCGAGCCTTTATATTAAGGTGTCGCATAATGCTAGAGAAAACGAGAATAGGTTAGTCGTACATACTGATGAGGATAGAAATAAGATATTAGGTATTAATGTTTCCTATTCAATAAACTTTCTCAAAGCATTGGCACACAACCAAATATAAGATAACGCAGACAATTCATTTGCTGGCTGGATCTAGTAGAAGATTAACATAAGACAGTTTACAATAGTTTCTGATTTATGATCTACTTATTGTGAGGCACAATAGTTATTGTAAGGGAAAGTGATTAATGTAGTAGAATACAGCTTATGTATAAGTTGATTATATTATAAAGTTCTATTACGACATTGGAAGTAAAAATAGAGAGCCCTTGTATAAATAAAAAAATCTTCAATATTTTAAGAGGTCGATACTTTTCATGCCGACGGTACAGTCACGGACTTTAATTGATGAGCCACTTGCCACTGTTCTTATTTTAGTCGTGTAATGCAAATCGGGTTTAGTCGATCTTACTCGTACATCCAGACACGGGAAGTCATACGTCTTCGTATTATAGAGATTTTTTTTTTCTACTATCTTTGTCATTGAGTGTTTGACGGGCGTGTCATTTGGCTTAGGATCGCTTGTAATTAATGTTACACTTTCATGCAATATTTACGGTTGGCTAACCTGAGAGCCAGAACTACAAACTTGACAGCAGAGTCACTACCCAAATTCAACCAATTGCTGGTCTAGCAACCGTTACCTAGCGACAATTGTTTAGCCTACGGAGAAATTATGATTGGTCATTTCAACATCGGAAACACTCGGACCCACGATTTTATCCGAACGCGTAGCGTCCAAGATGACGTTCATGACAATTATGATACTTTGGCCTTCAGATAGGTTTCCAGAAATAACGAGTATTGAATGAGCTTTTTATTCGAAGGAGGTCAAATTAGGTATAGATTGGATAAACTTATGCAACATTGTATTGATTTATCATTGACAACTTATAAGTCAACCTTCAACTTGCATAAGACTTTTTCCGATTATTAGTCATTTGTCATCTCGTTGACGAGCATGCGGTTTGAGTTCGTGTTTAATCGTGTAATATCGTGAATGTATAAAACTGCAAAATTGTAAACTTTGAAAGTGGCTCATCAATTAAAGTCCGAGACTGTACACACCACTTTTTAGGCGTTTTGACGACGTAGTATCTGGTATTATTATTTGGTTTGAGATGACTCGGGCCGAGCTGTCACTGACCCTTGTAGATTACGCGGCATTAAGGGTACGCTAGTCGGTCATTCTTCCATACGAACGTAGTATGGTGGTTACTCGTCTGTTGGACGGTGTACGTTCATAACTAAATATTATATCAATTTGTCTTGTCATTATCTAGCCCTGTATGGAAGAAAAAAAACGAAGTAATGAGCGTCGAAACTTCAATATTTCAAAATTAATTTTAACTCGTCTTTGGGTGTAAATAAATAACTTATGTATTAAGAAAATTGCAAAATAAAAACCGTACAGGGACAGATAATTTATCCAGTAGTTTTTTCATAATATCTATACGGCCAAAAGTCTGTTCATGAAAATTTTCGCGCTCGTTTTCGTTATAAATCATCGTCTATTTCACTAAATAAATTAATAAATATACAAACACATAAATAAAAACTAGATACCTACATAAAAACTAAATAATTAGACTAATTAGCATGCATATTAGTCACGCCCACCAACGAGTTCGAGCCGTCGACTAGTGTACCCTTAAATATTGAACAATGTGGGGCAATCTTCATGAAGTACTTCAATCGACTTGGTGCATCGCAAAGGGTAAAGGTCAAAGGGTAATGTTTTTTATTTGAATGGTCAGATTCTTTTGAAATACCCGAGTAATTTGATAAAATGAAATTGAGTAACAATAGCTTAAAATAAGGTAAAACTTGTGAACGCGTTACATATTTAAATTATATTAGTTTCATTTCGTTAAACGCATAATAAGTTTACATAAGTCAATGGACTTAATAATAAAGAACGAACCATTTTTCTTCATAACTTGTCAATGTTTTATTCAATTCAATTAATTTATTTTAGATAAAACATCCATTTAAAACAATACAATTAAAATACAATAAAAACAAATAAGTAGTAGGTACTTAGCGTTTGATATTTTAATTTTATCTTAATATAATTTAAACACTCAAAATAATTTATTCTAGAATAGGTTTTCTTTAAGGCATCAGTTGATTTTTCGTTTTTCTCGTCACCGGATCGCACGCAAAGAGGTACGAAGTCAAATCCAGTCAAAGTGTCCTTATTAAACTGTCGCCATTGATGAGATTAAGTAGGTTTTGTGATTCCTTTGATTTCAGAGACCCCTGAGTCTAAAATCAAAGGTATAACATGAAAATGAGGGAATAGATTGATTTTTGTATTAAATTTATGTACACACGGCTACACATTAAGCTATACATTTCCAGTTTATCTTGATCTCGTATTGTACGGAAATATATACTATACAATACGAGATCTGCATAAACTGGAAAAGCATTGCTTGATGTGTACCGGTACGTACCTAATCTGGCCAGCCATATTCGCCGTAGAACCGATCGCGATGACTGTTCAAGAAGACACGTTTTTATTGGAGCACCTTTTATTTATATTGACACAACTTAAAGCCACGCATTCGAAACTTAATTTATTGCGTCGATCGTAATAGATTAAGACAAATTGAAACATTTGCGCCTGAACAAAAGTAAGTAGGTACAGTTTGCCTCAAAAAGATTTAGGTATAGCCACAATCATTAAGAATGTGATTTGAGGCTAATATTGTATCTCTCGCGTCCGGCCCTGGTCCGGGCTATGGTACGGAGCGAGAGAGCATGGGAGGCCATTACCTCCTTCTGCGAAGCAGTAATGCTTGCGAAGGAGGAGGTGGAACGCGTGAGGGAGAGACAAATTTCGCGCCCTCACGCCCTGGGCCGCCGCCGCAAGAGACGCCCTGGGCGTCGAGAATCGCAGGCCGATTCCCGGCCACCGTAGGCGCGGGCTTGCGGACGGTGAGCAATGAGTAGCTCGCCGTCCACGCACGCCTGAAAGAGATGTCAGCATGACTGATGGGGTCTGATAGGACCGATGCCTGCCGGGGTCACGGGAAAGTCCGAAAGGGATACCGTGGCCACGGGCAACGTGCAGGTAACTGAAGGAACACGGGTGAGTTTATCCCACCCAAAAAAAAAAAGGCTAGTAATCGATACAATATCAGGGAACAAAGATAAAGATAAAGAAAGAAAGAAAAAAACATTGACCCGGGTTTAGGCACACAAAAAAGAAAAATCCTAAGTAAGTAGTTAGGTATAACAGTATTCTGTGCCTCACGGTTGCGCCAAATAGGCCCAGTTCAGCATAAATGCCTAACAACTAATGCCTGACGCTGGTTTTCAACTGTAATTTATATTACGAGGACGTCTTACAAATGTATTATATAGTAATATAGTGTGTGTGTTTGTGTAAATATTTAAATTTAAAAAAGATAAATATATTATGTATAGCAAATAATAATAAAATCGACTAGGTACTTATTGATATCAAAATTGTGAACAATTAAATGAATTCTTGTCGATGTAAGTATACATTTGTTTGGGACTGACCTACCTAGAAATATGCGGAATTTTCCGCGCCATCGACTCCAGCATTGTAAGCAAAGCTTCACAAAGCGTCTCCCCACAGGATATTAGGTGTCCCATTGACGTGGATTAGGTACGTCATTGTGGCGCGTTTCATGTTACCTAAATACAGGTAAATATTTGCAGACACTTCCCGTTCTGCGTTCGAGGAAATGAGTTGTCGTTGAGATGTTATTGTGTTTACGTTTCATAATATAATGTTTGCTATTGTTTGGGTGAAATAGGTACGCCATTCGCAAATAAAGGTAACCTGATTAGAATTTCTGAGAGATGCTGTTTCATAAAGTAGGCTGAAAATCTTATTCAAAAATTTGCCCATGGTGATTTGCCAGTTCATATCTATATAAATACGTGAAACAAAAACTTTATACCCCTTTTTACAAAATTACGCGAGCGGAGAAGTATGAAATTTGGCACAGTTAAAGTTTATATGGAGAAGGAGTGTAAAAAGCTAATAATTTTATATAATATGCATTAGAAATAAAATAAAATTTATAAAAAAACATTACAAATACTACCATGCGTTTGAAACACACACACATTCTTTTGTTTATGGTTAAAGATGGCTTATAATAAATATATCGAATGTAAATTTATTCTGAATTTAGATGATTCATTAATAATCATGACATGGCAGCATGGAATTAGTATGAACTAAACTATCCTATCAAACTAAAAATTTAATTGAATTATAGTCAAATTTCGACCACTGAACGACTGGTACCAAATAAATTCGTCGAGATAAAAATACATCAATTCATGTCTTCAACGCCGGCAGGTGCATTAGGGTTGGTGGTGAAAAAAAGGGGTAAAATAAATAAAATTCACAAAAGTTTTCAATTTCCCATGGGCAGGGATGACAAAACAAGAAAAGGGTATATAAAAGGGTATTTCCCTTATATACCCTTTTTCTTTTATCCCGTAGATCAGCATGGTTGATCATAACAACACAGGACATACAAAAGGTTACCGTTTGATGGCTTTAGATAATCCATTTTCAAAGCTTTTGTTTCAAGGTTCTTATGGAGGATCAAAAGCGATGGCGGGTCCGTTGTCTTTCGAAACAAATGGAATTATAAATATCTTGTATGTTGTGACAAGCCTTATTTTTATTTTGAAGGATTCCTTTTCTGGTTGTATAGATATCAAATCCTTCGTTACAGTCATAAAATCATTAATGCATTTTGAAATATTTTTGTTTACTTACAAAGCGTGGCTTTACATTAGAAAAAAAAAGCATATAAGCCATCTAAATAACAAAAAAAAAACGAGATAAATACATAGTTGACCGTGCGAGCGAAGCGTCTCTACTTAGTCTGGCAAAATTTGCTTTCGAGTGTCAGCTTGTTGGTACACCTCTGCAGGTCGTATTTTACATTTGATCTGAACGAAATTTGGTATACAGGTTTTACGACTTTAAAGTTTTTTTTTTGTCGTCGGGGATTATTGATTGGAAGGGTAATTCCTCCAAAAAGGGGAAAAAGGGGGGGTACTGGATATCTCCGCCTTATGAGATTCGATTTCAATAGTTCTTTATTTATTTGAAAGGTAGTAGCTTTAAATAAAAATTTGGTGAAGATCTGATGAGGATCTTCAGCGTGATGAGCTATTCTGCTCCTCAAACTGCAGTAAATTGCTCACTTTTAGATTTCCAGTGGCAGTTCAGCCCTTTAACTACAGGTAGGGATTGATGGAGCACCTGGGACCCCATTCTCATAACAAAACGTTTTAAAATAAGGTCACTAGATGGCGCTTCTGGGCACCGCTGGATTGCGCTGTAGTTGTCGGTCTCGTCGAACATTTTGTGTCACTGAGTTTTGTTAGGTGTAAAGTAGCTGAAAATAAAGTCTCGTGGTTAACAGATATTAGTTGTTTAGTTGTGGGGTAGTTTTTTTATCTGTTTAATTACCGTCTTGCCACCTTGGGCTTTTTAGTAACCTACATCCGCATTCGAGTTTTTTTTTTAAGTTGGATAGATGAAGGAATTTAAAACTCAAACTTTTAATTTAAAGTTATTTAATATATATATATTATATTTAATGGTATATTAGGTGATTGTTACAAAAAACTTTGTGCTCGCGAGGTCTACTGTTCGCAGAACTACTAGTGAGGTTTGTACCTACCTAGATACAAACCTCACGGCTTTTTCCAGGCAGTAGGCAGAAACATACAAAAGCCACCTGCTACGATTATTACATACTACATACTCTTTTCGCTTCGTTCACGTTACATAAAAATTTAATATCCTTATATATTTCACTTATCCCACTTGTTAAGGGCACTGAAACCTATCTTTATGTACAGAATTAATGGATAACATTACATCCCTTGGGAGTGTCCATTCTTCAAGCAAGTGGCTTTTTCTTTTTGACGGTCGCGCATCAAATGTTTGGCGGTTAAGTCTATACTTAGCCTTATCGGGTATCATGACCAAGAAGTTTTCCTTGTTTTTCTGTTAAGTAAAGCTACGGTTTCCTAAAAGAGCGGTGGCCACCACATAGCGTCTACAATTGACCGACAAATGACGGCACTGAAATTAAGTTCGTGTGTTTCTTATAGAGAACGGTTTTTGACATTGTAAAGTCAAACCCCGCTGCCATCATTTTCATGACAGCCATCACGGCAGCTGTTATGTGGCAGCCACCGCTCTTTTTGGGAAACCGTAGCTCAAGAGTCATTGTAATGACACTCATTGTAACTGAAGGATTATAAGATGATAGGGTACCATGGCGGGGATCTCTCGCGTCCGGCCCTAGTCCAGGCCATGGTACGGAGCGAGAGGGCATGGGAGGCCGTCACCTCCTTCTGCGAAGCAGTAATGCTCGCGAAGGAGGAGGCAGAACGCGTGAGGGAGAGGCAAATTTCGCGCCCTCACGCCCCTAGCCGCCGCAGGAGACGCCCTGGGCGTCGGGAATCGCAGGCCGATTCCCGGCCACCGTAGGCGCGGGCTTGCGGACGGTGAGCAATGGGTAGCTCGCCGTCCGATAAGGACCAGGCCCGGGTCGACGGCGCGTTGTGTTCCACGCGCGCCTCAAAGAGATGTCAGCACAACGGAAGGGGTCCGATAGGACCGATGCCTGCCGGGGTTGCGGGAAAGTCCGAAAGGGATACCGTGGCCCCTGGCAACGTAAAGGCAACGGAAGGAACACGGGTGGGTTTTAGTCAGTAAGAGTCTGACACGCCCTCCCGCTCCACCCAGAGCGGGAGAAGTTATTTGATAATTTCCCACCCAAAAAAAAAAAAAAAAAAAAAAATAGGGTACCATACTACTGTATTGCCGAATTGAATAAATTAATTACTCTTTATGGCAGAGAATGTAATTCTTAATGGAAAAATCCAATTTACACTGCAGCTTATAAACAATTAAAGGGTAACAGAAGGGTTAGATCCCTTGGGAGTGCCCAGTCATCAAGCAAGTGGCTTTTCCCTTTTGATGCTCGCGCGCAAAATATTTGGCTGCTGTTCGTGGTGTACCTACTTCTCAACAGTTGTCAACATTCACTTACCGACTGCAGGCAATAGCAGCAGGCGACGTGTCGTCGCGATACGACTGGTTTCTAGTATTTCTATGAAATACTGTGCTAGCTACGGCAGGTATTTCATAGAAATACATAGAAACTGTCGAAACACGTCGTCTGCTGGTGCTGCCTACAGTCAGCTACGGAAATGTACCTATATCGCTGTGATGAACCGCACTACTGGTCTGCCGCGGTAACAGGATGACACTGCCGCGCAGCAGTGCCGTTGTAGCAGTGTTACGCAGCATTGCTGACGTGCTCGGAATGTAATCTCATATAAACTTATAGAAAACGTATGGGGACCAGTAGTGACGCAGTAACAATGCCGCGTGCAGCGTTGTTCGGAATCATACCTTAAAAGGGTGTTCCTTGTTTTTTTGTTAATTAAGGATAAAAAAAGAGAGAAAGAAAATACTTTTATTTGCGGTAAACATGACGCAAAAAAAGAACTCAAAATAAAAAAATAAACAAGTTTAGGGAAAATAATATGTGTCACATCCACGCAAAACGGCCATCGTTCAGCATAATGCTGCGACCCTATGCAAGACAGAGCCCCAGCGCTGGTTTTCGAAGACAGCCGGCATTGAGGATCATTATAACGACACTCATTGTGACTGAAATATTTTAAGGTGTTGGGTACCACTGTCTATCTGCCTAGCCTTTTCCCAACGATTCTGGGGTCTGCTTCCAGACTAACCAGATGCAGCTGAATAACAGTATTTCACATACAGTGATAGCCTATCTGACCTCCACAACCCAGTTGCTGGGTTACACCACACCCCTAGGTAAGTCTGACAACCAGTCGATCATTGACAGTCGTTATGGGTAAAACGAGTGTCAAAAATCTATGAATGACAGCCGGGACCAACAGCTTAACGTGCTTTCCGAGGCACGGAGGGGTCTGATATGTAATGGATGGCCACCCATCTACGAACCGACCGCGGCAAGCGTAGCTTAACCTTCGATCAACCCGTGCGGCTGTTGCCATTCTGAATTTCATTGACATAAAATGGTGACTGCTTAAATTGTGTATCAATTAATTAGCATAAGTTGCTAGAGAAGTTTGAAATTAATTAATAAGTCAATCATTAACTTCTTCAACGAGAAAATGTAAGTGACACAATAAATTCCTAACTGTTTATTTAAAACTTCAAGCACACGAATGTAATTTCAGATGGACTTAATGCCTTTCTTATTGATAATTTGGCAGACACCAAAAAAAATGAAGCAAAGTGATTAAAAAACGATTTTCTCTGATAACCTAAAACCTACTATCATTTATTGACATTAATGAATAGTTCTTCATTTATCAATGCTCCACAAATCACTAATAAGTCAGGGTAAACTGTGAAATTCAAATTTTCTTACGTTTTTTTATAATTTGCAGGTCAGTATCGGGTTGTATGCTGATCTAAATATAATCATATTTAGATCAACATACAATGCGGCCGTATCAAATATTTACTTTTAGAATTATAATCATAAATTCTATAAAGCCATCCCCCTTAATATAATATCAAAAATATAATTATATCTCTGTCATCTTTATATTATTGACAGAAACAGAACGATGTTAATTTTTAAATTTGATGTCCTAACCAAATCAAGGAACTTTCAATGATCCGCTTCAGAAGGGCTTTACGCAGTTGGTTAATTGAGAATTCCTTCTATACTATAAAAGAATTTCCTCGGTTTAAATTAATATGATGTCATGTCATTATAATTATTATGATTAAATATGTTAAGCTACTATTATACTACCATTGTACGCCTACATGCCACTGTGGCGTATTAATGTATAGTTTGTTGTTTTTCTGGTAGATGTAAGTACTAACACTAGTTTCTAAGTCGTGTGTATACTAACCAAATGGACTACATTTATGGGTCTGAAATAAAAGATTTTAATTTTAATTTTTAATTGTAAGAACTTTTGTAACCATATTTATCTGCAAATAAATGTTTGACTTTTAACTTTTTTGACTATTATTTTAAATTCGTTTAGCACTAAATGCGTTTAGTGATGTGGTGCAAGTGGGGCTGAATGTTTTATTTACCTAATTTGGTTAAAAAAACTCATGGATTCTAACATAAGCGGCCAACTGCGAGTCGCACGCGAAGGGTTCCGTACCATCGTACTATATTTAACACTAAGTACCCATACCTATATTTTTAAAATACTTTAGGTTTTATATTTTTTTTTTTACTGTTTATTATTGTTGTTATAGCGGCCATTACAGTACATACTCTGTGAAAATTTCAAGTGTCTACCTATTGCGGTTCAAAAGATACAGCCCTATGACAGACGTACGGACGAATTCTCGATCCTTAAAACATGCATGGCACTCGCAGTAAAATAAAATTTATCTACCAAAGAGTAGGTAAGATGTCTATTCCCAACCTTACAAAGCGGTATAAAATTTCACATTTCATAAAACAAGATGGTTTCAAACGTCAACCATCAAAATAATATAATAGTTTTTTTACGGTTCAAGATAAGTCGGTCTAAGAGCACAAGTTCAAGTATATCTTGGGAGCACATTTATGACCGCGGTATAATAATTTTTGCTCTTAAAAACAGAACATAACACTTTATTTATGACTCAAAGTCCTTTAATATTGTTTGTTATTTAAGGACCCATCAAAATAGGTGCTCAATTTTTTTGCAAGCAGTGGCCGCCCAGTGGTGTCCCAGTGGTAACGGCCACGACTTACGAGCACCCAGGTAGGTGCTTTACTTTGTGTACATAATTTCTTCACCACTGCTCTCAAAACGGTGAAGGGCAACATCGTGAGGAAACCGGCTTGTCCTAGAACCAAAAATTGGAAGACATGTGACATCTACCAACCCGCACTGGGCCCGCGTGGTAGATTACAGCCCACTCCCTCTTGAAGAGAGGAGGCCTTTGTCCCATCAGTGGGAACATTATAGGCTAATTATGCTACTCACCTGATACAATAAAACCGATAAAAGTACAAAGTTCTGTCTCAGAGCCCACCTATTTCAATGTAACCTAGTTATATTAACATAAGCTTGTTTCTGGTGCTTTCTGGAAATAAATTCTTCGTAGCCATATTTAATGCACTTCCTTAAACGAGGCATGCCCTAGCAGAAACGCGCGAACTAAATGTACCAAACGTTAATTCGAAGGATCTTTGAATTGCAAATACTCGTTTCACAGATAATATTTACTCTTTATTCATATCTGTGGGTTACATTTTTATATTGAGCCCGTCGCATAAATTGAAACCTAAATCAGGGTAGCTGTATTGTACCGATTAAAAAAACATTCCTGATAGGCCCACTAAACGTACATCTTGAGATTCTAGTTGAAAAAAGGTCCAAAACGCAATTGAAGAATTCTTGACTAAACATGTTCTAATTTATTTAACAGTTTATGTACACACATATAAAGAAACAAGAAAAAGGAACAGAAAAATACGTACAAAGGTGATGCTTATTTCTAAAGAAATCTCTTCCAGCATACCTGCGATAGGAGAGTGGATAAAAAGAGATGTAGACAACGTGTGTAAGAGTAGAAGAGAAAATAAAATACATAAAATAAAAACATTTAACCATTCACTAATATAAAATATGACCTTCAATATGAGAATATACTTACATACATACTTTCAAAATAAATATCTTTTTAAATATATACACTAATAATTATAATTTAGTAGGTATATAATATAATAATAAATACAAAATATGCAACTATGACGAATTGGAAAGATAGTGTTCTTTCACTCTTCTTTTAAAAACTGCAACAGTTTGGCAGTCCCTAATGTTAGGCGGTAGTGAATTCCACAACCGTACCGCATGCACACTAAAGGAGTAGGAGTAGAAGTCGGTTGAGTGGGGAGGGGATTTAAGGAGATTTCTAAGATGCGACCTTTAGGGTTGTGAAGGATGTTAAATAGCAGACATAATATCCGAGAGTTCCTGCGAAGTCGAATTTTTTTTTTTTTACAAACATATATACTCACATACACAAACAGCCAGACCCGGAACAACTACTTGCAGGTCATACAAATATTTGGTCCGTACGGGAATCGAACCCGCGACACGCAGTGCAGCAGTCAATCGCTTAACCACTGCGCCAACCGTGCCGTCAATTGGGAGCCACTTGAGTATCTTGCGAAAGTTAGAAACGTGGTCATACTTTTTAAGATTAAAAACAAAACGAATGCAGATGTTTTGCAACCGTTCAATTACTCATGCATCACAAAATAATACAATAGTCCTCCAGACCGAACTTTGGCCATCATGGCAGCCAATCTCAGCGGAGAGTAGCTTTCGGCACGTTTACGAGTTATATATTATAGTGCACAAGTGTGTGCGCAAACACAGGTCCACTCTCTATCCCTCACAAAATAACACAGTCATGCACTTAGGCTGCCTGTCCAAAGCCTCTTGGTTAATATTGGCTTTCTAAACTCCACTAAGCGGAGTTTAGATTCTATTGGTTAAAATTGGTACTGCTCCGCTCCTCTCCTCTCTTCTCTGTTCCAGTGGACAGGCAGTTTTAAAGCAACATCATTCAAAATACATTTACACCAAGTGAGCTACCTACACTTGCAATAATTATATTATCCCTACTTCTAACTTTACCGCTCTGCATCGCTCGCCGTGACTTTATTCCCGGTCCTCGGTCTAACGACTGTTTTATTGTTGCTCTCGGCACGACTCGGGCACAGAACAGACTGGTACAGAAGGCCGGCTGCGTACTACGGGGAAAACAGGCGCACTCGCACATATACGGCGCGGCGATCTCAAGCGAATGTCAGTCGCGAGTGGGCTTGCACTCGCTGTACGTGAAGTGTGTCTATGTGTGTGTATTTTTACTCGTTATATGGAGCAGGCCTTCTGTACCGATCTAGTCTGTGGTTTGGAGAGAGAAAATGACAGGAAAAGATAATCTCGGTTTTTATAGCAGCCAAGTATAGGAAGGCTCACCGACGGAATAAAATGACAACGTCTTAGGGGAACTTCAACGTCGAGGTTTTTATGAGATGGTTGAGTCTGTTGTCTAGATGATAGTTTTTTTTTAAGTGATTGCATTATTTATAGAAGAATATAACATAGAAGTTAAGTCGCGAGTCCGCTAGCACTCGGTTTATGTGAAGCGTGTCTATGTGTGCGTGCGTTTTCACTCCTTGTATGGAGCGGGCCTTCTGTGCCTATCTATTCTGTGGCTCGGTGAGAGAAAATTACAGGAAAAGATAATCTCGGTTTTTATAGCAGCCAAGTATTGGAAGGCTCACCGATGGAACAAAATGACCACTTCTTAGAGGAACTTCAACGTCGAGATTTTTAATGAGATGGTTGAGTCTGTTGTCGGGATTGTGCAAGTATTATATTTTTTTAAATTTTGTGAATGTGAGGACTATGTGGATATTTTTATTATTACACTGATTGGAAAGGTCCACTCAAATCTGTGTGGTTATTTCCTCAAAATACCATTTCAGACACTAATCTACATGGTCCTCATATGGCCTGAAATTATGTCTGGACCTTTTTTTTTTTTTTTCGTGTTGGAAATTATCAAATAACTTCTCCCGCTCTGGGTGGAGCGGAAGGGCGTGTCAGACTCTTACTGACTAAAACCCACCCGTGTTCCTTCCGTTGCCTGTACGTTGCCAGGGGCCACGGTATCCCTTTACACACAAACTGTGACCTCTGAGTTTGTTTCGGCCTTTCTTCTCAGAGTAGTTAGATAGGAAACGCCGAACTCATCTAGCTAATCTACATTTTTAATAAAAAAAAATTAAGATGACTTGTACAAGTGATTCCAATATCCTATTTACAGAATAAACGATTTCATTTCATTTAAAGAAGAATAGAAAATAGAAGTTATTACATTTACTTGAACGGTTGGCAATAAGCTTGAAATGTTTTTATGTAGCTTGATTTCAGAAATTATTTGTTTTCTCCCTTGCAACTGAACAAAGCAATATTGAATGTATGACTCCACAGAATTCAAGCTAAACTTGCTAAAGGAAAATAAATAAACACGATTGGATAACTCGTAGCTAAAATCGACACTACTTACGAATCGGGAGAGCTATAATGCAACAAACATCAAAACTAAGTTGTCATAAAACTCCGAAACAGTGACCCAAATACGAAAACTTTCATCAAAACATCAACCAACATTCAACCAATCACACACAACTTCACATAAAACCCTTTGAAAACAAATGAATTTCGGCAAAACAACTGAAATAATATGGCCGCGGCTTCAGTGTTGAGGAAAATTTGCTACTGAATACATCAGACAACGGTAATTACCCAGTAGTAATTAAGTTAATTTACGGCTCGCGACTGTGTAGACCCTGCTTGAAATATTTCGATCACGTTTGGAGCACCCTGTTCAAGTTTAAATTCTGGTGAAGTAGGTCTACTTTTTTTGCTTTATCCAGCACTGTGGCTTGAATAATTTGGTTTTGCGGTTGTGGTTTATAGTTTTTGGTCTTCGCAATTAATTCGGTAGTCTTAATTTTAGGATGGAGAGAATTGTCGTAGGTTGTTCCTGTTTCAAGTTGCATTTTCAACATTTATTTATCAAGTGTTTGGGTGTGGGTGGAACTCTCTGCCACCGTCTGTGTTGTGTTCCCTTCCACGTATAACCCGTGTTTAAGGCAACAGTGAACAGACATCTTCAAGGCTTGCTCGCTCCATCGTAGACTCTATCCAGCGCTTTGCACCAGGCGAGATCTAGGTCAAGAACAGGTACATTTCGAAATAAAAAAAAATCCTTATCATGTAGGTAATTCAGAAGTTAACTAGATTAGATTAGAAAAGTTCTTTCGAGTAACAAAATTATAATAATAAATAAATACAAAAAAAAAAAAATCAGACATCCAAGGCCCATAGTGTTAGTTACAAAAAGCTTACAAAGGCTATTAGTAAGTACAGAAATAAAAGTGGATAATATTAATGTAGATTCATCAATCCGCACCTCTTACATGCAGATTGATGAATCTTTTGAACACAGTCGCGTCCAACCTATCTGCTATGACTATCAGGATGCTGTTGCTACTCCCCCGCATATTTTTCTAGACTGACGCGGTTTTCTTCCACATAATTGCATGGTAATCATCTATATGCGCGTCAGCAAACATGCCTGTAGCACTAGAAGAACGAGCCGCAACAGAGTGCCCTGAAAATGTTGTTGTATTGTACTCTGAGAGCATTGTAGGCACTTTGCGTGTACTTAACCCATCCAGTCTACACCACTCGTGTAGACTTTGACAATATAAGCATACTGACAAAGTTTCTACACGAGTGGTCTATGGCCTCATTTTAATGTCTACCGTACAACGAGCGAATCTATGTGCAAGCATGTTTCCCCGTACCGACAGTGTCCTCCGCTCCCTTTCTACATCGAGTTCATCTTTCAAGTTGTCAGCCATAATGTGCCCTAGATACTTACTTATAATAGGGATGATACCAGGGTAAAAAAAAAAGTCTAGTGTGTCAATCATATGAAAAACAATATTAAACACGTATAAAAAAATACATGTCCAATATATTTTTTAAATAACAAAGGAGGAAAAAAAATATTGTCATCAGCCCTATTATTTGAAAAATATCTCCTCGATATTTAACAGAATGTAATACGTTCAAGATTACATGTCTGAGGCAATGGCAAGAAAAGTCGCATTTGCTACATAAGCTAACCTCAAAGGCTATAGAAATTGCTCAAACATCTCTTTACCTTACCTTTGAATAGCCCTCAAACACAATTTTCTTCCCAAATCATTGCAGGAAATCATAATGACGCACAAGAACTTATGTGCCCTTGAATATGTACGCAACCCTAAAGGGGGCCACGAATAAATTGAAGTAATATTTCATGCTCAGACATTTTAGTGAGTGAACGGAATGTAATGCGGAAACTAGCTCGGTTCCAGTTTATTTACTTATGCAAAAAAATTGTTCGCATACTGCTCTGGGAATATGACAGGAGATGATATATTTGTGGACTTTGTAAGTCAAATGGAACTTTGTTGATTTGGTTGTAATTTCTTACAGAAATTTTGAATTTGGAGACATTATGCGACATAATGTTGAATTTAGAGACTATGCCATAAGCAAAGTAACAATTTCAAGGCAACTTTTTATAAACTATATCAAGAACACGTTGTTTTGCATGTTCCATTGACTAATGGAAATTAATGGAATAAACCAGAAACTGAATTATTATTTATTTATCTAAATATCATTATAGGTTTTATTACCTAATCCGATAGTGCGGTCTCATATAATTATAATAATGTATATAAATATTAAAATAATTTACTATGATTATAGAAGATAATTTAAAAAATGAAAACACGCCCTTGATCGAACAAGTGTCTACGGACCAAATCAAATTCACCGCCCTAATTGCGTACCACACGATCAATCATAATTTGAATAATTTTGAAGGATATTGCTTATCCATTGCTTCGTATGTTCGAAAAATTTGTCTGCTCAACAACATAAATAATGCAATGAAAGTTGTTGAACTGTCAAAATGAAACAGATTGTGATTGATCATGTGTTACGCAAATAGAGTGCTGGGTGGCACTTAATCTAGGGGTTGCCGTCTACGATTACGCCAAAGTTAATTATGTTCGTTATTATTAAGTAGGTATGTATAATTACTACCTATTAACTATGTCACGACCACCATTGTTTCTTGTCGCCAAACATAATTCCACAATCTCATTAAATACTCTTTCTTATCACTTGATCGAGTATTAATCTAGTTCAATCTATGGTAGTGGCTAGTGACTGGGTTCTAGATCATGTAACCTTAGGGGGTTAATACACGTGTGCGAATCAAATCGAGCGTCACCAATGTCAGCTGCATATAGCCGAGCGAGAAAGGGTAAAATGTGCACATGCAGAGGCACAAACCGACATACTGGGTAATATGTTGGCAATCCATTAAGGGGATGAAATTTTATATTCTTATTTCATTCATTTCAAATTATAAAATGATAAATTATTCGAAAATGGTTGACATTTGCATTAGGTTTATAAGGTGTCATTTGGTTGCAAATGACCTCTTCTAATTCCATTTAATGGATTGCCACAATATTACCAATAACCCTGTATACATAAGCTATGGTATCCTAGAAGAGCGGTGGACACCATTTATAGTTTCCGCAATTTACCGGCGCATTACGTCATTAAAACTTTATTTGTGAAATCAAGTGGGTGTATGTTCCTAGATAGGGTTTTTTGACACCGTAAAGTCATACCCCGCTGCCATCATTAATTTTCGCGGCCATTATGTAATGGCCACCGCCCTTTTGGGAAACTTTAGCTTTACGGAGACAAATTTCAAGCTAAAATGAAACTGGAAACCTGCATCGTCGTTAAAGAATTTTCTAGCAGTGGACTGGTGTAGGCTTTGATGATGGTGATATGGCGTAATAGCCATATAGCCGATCAGTCTCATTAAATAGGTAGGATAAGAACGGGAGCACATTACCGTAGGTACTGAGCAAATAATTTATGTTACTTTATTATTCAAACACCACCCCCACAGTCAACGTTGCCAGTTTTCAATTTGCAGTCTTACAATACGGTTTGCGGTCTAGAACTACCCTTAACGAGTAAACGAACCGTAACTAACGAAGCTTCGTACTCCGAGAGTCCGCAGGTATGTGGGGGGGCAGCGAAGGATGCAAGAATGAAAGGAAGCGGAACTGACTTATGCTCCAGCTGGCGTATTGGTATTGTTGGATTAGATGTCTTGAATTCCGGAGGTAGGTACTTTTGCTTCGCGATGGGAAAAAGTTCAAACAGAATTGGGCCAAAATTCAGCTGTGAGAGCTGATTCACTGAGGTTCTAAGTTTTGTAGGTTGAATAAATCATCTGGTAAATCTTTTGAATCTGCAACAAATCTTCAAAGATAGGTTGATCTCAGAATTAAATATCTGCATGTGCATCTATAACACGTCGAAAAGTAAAGATTAATTTTCAAATAGGTTTGATTTTCAGGTTGGACACATTTAAGATAAATTTTTCGTTTAGAAAATAGCGGAATGGTGTTTAAGTTAGTTTTTCAATGGCATTTGAATGGCCTCCATTGTAAGTCCTTGTAACCTTCACCAAAATTAACCAATTAACTAGCTGTGTTTCTAAAAAACCTGTACATTACTTCTTCTACTAGCAAGTTACTAAATAAACAAGAATCAAGATAGTGCACCCATATTGCCAACATTTTACAAAAAAGAAAAATAAATACAGTGCCGTGCAAAAATAAACAGCACACTCCGAGTCGGAAAGCAAACATTGTTACACTGTAGTGTAGGAAATGGGTCAATATAGTGCTTGTTATAATAATAACAAGAAGCCGGTCCCTATGCATTATCAAATTGACTGTGAAGCAGGTGGGAACGACACGTGCGCGAAGACAAGAGGAATTGAGGTCGTATTGAATTGCGTATGGTGGAATGATTGATTGTTTCACGTTTCTAGGAAGAAAACTGTTTCATATGCACGTGGTAAAAGTCCTTTTGGTATCCTCCTAAAGTACCTACTTACCTGGGAACGTCAGAGATTAAGGAACACTGGCGGACAGAACGGCAGAGGGTTTTGAATTTATCAATCGAATTTAATACTTATCTAATCGAAATAAGGTATATATTTCAATGCTCGGTGATCGAACTTGGAGCGTCGCAGCGCAGTTTTCTCTGGAGCATCGAATAGCATGCTAGAGGATAACGCGGCGGGGGGCGTTGGTATGCGGCGGTATGCGCCGGTACGCGCCGGTATGCGCCGGTTTGCGCTGGAATCTGCCGAGTCTTATCCAATCGAAATAAGATATATATTTCAATGCTCGGTGAGCCACCTTGGAGCATACCAGCGCATGCCACCAAGGCACATTTAAACCAAGATACAGTACGACACAACTTTAATGTAGCATAATTAAATTTGAAAATTTGCATTAATTCATTTCAATTTTACGTTTGCGTAAAGATCATTTTCACCTAAAGTAATAAATATTGGTGATTTTGAATGCGCACTCAATTCAGATGGTGATCGGTTTTACGAATTTTGCCAATGCTACATCCAAGTTGTGACGTAGTGTATAAAACATGTATTTTACATGTTGTGTTTACTAATTTCTTTTATTGTCTACACGTAAAACAAGTTGTACAGACTAGTTGTACCTACAAAACTTGTGGAAAACTTGTCAAAAAGGTGAACGAAATAGTTAACAACACATGTCTGAGACAACTTGAATACATTTATGGATACATGTTTTGTATCACAACTTTTATAAGGGTATAAACGTGGGTTAAGGATTATAATATAGATTTTGTGACGATTCCATACCTAACTATGGAGGAACTCCGATGTAACGTGTGTGATGTTATTATTTGATTTTGCTTTTATATAGATTATTTTCTTTTAGAATTTGTGAATGTGAGAACGTTGTAGGCTTAACAGACTGTAGATCTGTCGACCATTTTCTATCTTGCTAAGTACCGGGTACTTGTTGATAGGCCTACATTGTCCTCTTATACCTATTAACTCTGTAATTTGAAAACCATTTGTAAATACCATTTACTTTTAAAAGAGTAACCATGGAGTTTCTTGCCGGCTCTTCTCCATAGGAAACGACCAATTGGAACCGTGAACCTAGCTTCTGTCGTTTCTTAAGTGCCCATGTAGGTTTATGTGAAATAAAATATTTTGAATTTTGAATTTAACGTTTTTGTGACTGATATGCCGTCCGAGACATGCTCAGAAGGTGCGACGTCGTCTTTTTCATTTTCTCCACTGCTACCTATAATGCATGTATCATCCACAGCTCTACAGCAAATATAAAATTGACAAGCATCATCATCAGTCTACAGCTGCAGTCCACTGCTGGACATAGGCTTTTCCAATAGCACGCCAGTCAGCTCGATTTTCCACAACTCTCATCCAGCTGCTACCAGCCATCCTGCGATTCCTGCATGAATAAAATTGCTCACAATTGTCATAAATTCACAATATTCTCGTATCACTGAAAATTTTCTCGCCTCCGGAGTTCAATCAACTTGATTTTATATCATACAAAATATCGACTATTTACTCTCTGCCCATTTTCATAGTTATAGGTACCTAGAGCAGTATTAAATTAATGAATACTTAAAACTTTTTTAGCTAAAGTTCATTTATTTCTAGTCATGATTGTTGTTTTATGAGACAACACATGTGTCTATTCCTTTTTAAATTCGTCGTGATGGTCAACCTCATCATTTGTGGACACGGATAATTAACTAGAAAGTCAGACAGATAAATTGTCATTGACTTAAAGTCCACCATTTCTACTGTGATGGATTTTGTTCACGATATGTGGCCAAAATCAAAATCAGGCACAATATCACTGGCCGACCACGCACGAACAGAGTACGTAGGCATCCTCCCAAAACCTTTGAGATTTCAAATATATTTATTACTTGTGACCTCAGGCCTCAGGCATCAGTGATTCTAAATTGCCTTTAACCTTTAGATTCCCGAAATATCATATTCCCTTCAGCTCTCAAATACAGGAAACAGGCTTTACAGTAAACAGTCCATGTTCACAAACGACGGACACTAACAAAATAATTCTCGCTTCTATTGTGACAGTTTTGTTTGTGGCGTCATTGAGCGGAATTGAATTTGCGCTGGAAACAAGAGAGCGCGATTTAGGGGTCGCTATTTACTATCAACTCGCTTCGAAAACGCGGTAAAACGGTGCTGGTTTTAGAAAACGGTGCTTAGATTCGACTCAATAAAACGTGGTTTGCAGGAATAAAAAAAAATATATAGGTACATAATATATAATTAAAATTTTGCATGTTGATGAGGTTGTCGTGATACTGATAAGTTATGTTAACCCAATAATTAATACTGGAAATATAATTGCTTGGTAGGTAACACACAGTTCTTCGTCTACCTAGTGATTAATACATATATAGACATAAGCTACAAGACGTAGTAAAATGCATGTTTTTTTTAAGAAAAGAAAATTTAAAACCTTACATTTGTCTAATTCATTTATCTCTGTAGAAGCAAACGAACAATGTTTAAAATAAAAACGCAAGTAAGATCTTATTATTTTATTTATACATTAAGCTGAATTTGAACTATTACTTACTAAAATTAAGGAAAAGTGTAACACAGCCCTTCAACTTAGTTACGTTAAACCACGAACCATCCAAGGGTTAATCCATTAATTATATTGATTGATCACCTAATTTACCAACAAATTAAAACAACATCAATCACTTGGCAGTCTTCGCTAGTATAAAAGTTATTCTTAGGTAAATAAATGTTTAAAATTAAAAGGATTAACTGAAACACAGGACCCATATCAACCAGACCCATTCCAATCCCACCCAACCAACCACCCATTCAACCTCATCCATTCCATCCATCATTCAACCACTCATTGACGACCGAATGGTTTGAATGGGTCGAGTTAGGTGGGTATGCACCCGGGCCTATTCAAACCATTCCATTATCATAATCATATTTTTTTCATTTTCCATTTTTTTTTCATTCTAATCAGTCTAGGTTTGATATATTGAAAAACGAATAAAATCATTTTCATTTGAAAAGTTTAGTGAAGTCAAAAGATCTTAAACATGTTGCAAATATTTTGAAACTAGCCTTTGCCTGAGGTTTCGCCCGCGTGGAGGTCGGCAACTATCCCACGGGAACTAAGAAGATTTTATTATTTACTACTAGGATATCAGAAGTAATCTCTGGCCTAACCCAACTCTGCTCCATACTCTTCCAGTGTGCCAAGTTTCATCGAAATCCGTATATAAGCCGTAACAGACAAACAGAGTTACTTTCACATCCATATTATTCGAAATTATGCAAAATTTAAAATGATGAAAGTATACGGGGAATTTTCATTTTGTGAAGGAATGTGGCCCATAGGTACATTATTTATTTTAGGACTAAGCTTCCCTTTTCTGAACCCTGTCTGGTTATTCAGTAGCCTTAGCTAATTTTACTTTAAGTGTTACAATTATAGCGATCGTATACCCAAATTTGTTACTTTCCTTTACTCTGTTATCCGAATACATATTGTTAATCATTCACAGTCTTCCAACGATATCCCACAGGTTATTTGCTTTAAAATAACCATAATCCGTAGGTATTACGATACTAATTGAACCAATACGTGATCAACGTACAGAATATTCCATTTAAATTGATCCCTTCTGTAATTAAAGCGTTGTTTAAACCAAAGTTTTCATACACTGCCAATGAATATTTAATTATTTAGAAATTCAAATGAAACATAATCCATTCATTTACGCAGGTTCTATTCAAACGAATTTACGGTCTGATAACTTTAATGTTAACTTCAACCTCTTGGGTCAGAGTATTGATAGCATTATGCTATTAAATTAAGGATACCGTTAACACTAAAGATTGTAACAATGGATATGACCACTATTGTTGGAGGGGTAATAGATCCTATCGTGGTGTCGACCCGTGAGCAATATTGCTGATTATATCAGTTTATTCAGAATTATGTCGTAGCCTTTAATAGAATAAGGTATACGGCTGATAAAGTTTGATAAAGGGTCTTCATCCGAGAGTTTGTTCAGTCTATTATGTTGTCAAAGGCCGTGTCACGTAAAAAAGCTTTGGTAAATTTACTTTTTTATAATATTCTGCCTTTGGCCATTCACTGTTGCATGGTGAACGTAAGTAGGTAGGTACGTTTTACATAAATTAAAATTAGAGAGTCAACTGAATTGGTGCTGAAGACCAAATGTACGTACCCGTGTTAAAGAAATAAGTCATGTTTTCATTCATTAGATCACTGATTTAATTAGAAGGTTACGCAAATTCCTTTTATTTTTAACTCACAAATTGACAGATAAAGCAATTTCAAATTAAATCATTTATAATTGAAGGCACCTTGACAGAGCTCCGGCGGGATCTCATGGCATCATGGAGAGTGCGATTGTCGCAACCCAGTGCTGGGCACGCCACTATTACGGCGATAAGTCGCGCGCGCGGAGCGAGTGGGCGTGGGAGACCGTCACCTCCTTCTGCGAAGCAGTAATGCTTGCGAAGGAGGATGCGGAACGCGTGAGGGAGAGGCAAACTTCGCGCCCTCACGCCCCTAGCCGCCGCAGGAGACGCCCTGGGCGTCGGAAATCGCAGGCTGACTCCTGGCCACCGTAGGTGCGGGCTTGTGGACGGTGAGCAATGGGTAGCTCGCCGTCCGATAAGGACCAGGCCCGGGTCGACGGCGCGTTGTGTTCCACGCGCGCCTCAAAGAAATTTCAGCACAACTGAAGGGGTCAGAAGATATTTAATAATGACCCTCCCAAAAAAAAAGGTACATAGTTGTGAGGTGTATTGGTATAAAACATATGATAGGGTTGTGTACTTTGTGTGAAAACATAACCAAAAGGTAATTATTTATACAGATAATAAAGAATTTTAAGCACTTACATTTTAATGGGTGAGTATTAATAAAATTATATAAGTGAATAACGGATAAGTGGATTAACCTATAATATAGACATTGGTTTATATCCAAGTGTAGATTGCGTAGAGTTTCCTCAGATCTGACAAGAACTTTTTTCGCTCCTTCAATTTTCCGCAAGAAAATGCTGCCATTCGCCGTCCAGCAAAACTAGTAGTATCCTTTTTGCTTCGCAAATTCTCTTGCCTCATAGAAAAGTTTTCTGGAGCTAGCGGGAAGATATTTGGCAACATATACTGTACGTCGATCTCCGGGTAAACCAATGCATTTAGTATTTAATCGACCCTCGTTGGGGTGAATTTTATTGTAGTCACGCACACTTGTGACGAGTTTGTTTTTTCACCTGAATATTTATGAACTCCGCAATAATAGGTCTGACGGTGCCTAGTTTCCCGGGTAAACGGTATGCATCGCGTAGCTCGGTGTTATAGAGAGCCATGTCAACTGCTGCACCAACTTTGCTGATTATCGTGGATAAATCTGACGCTGACTCGTTCTCTTCTCCATGGTAGGCACATTACGGATCTCGACGCACGATGACCGGGAAAGCTCTTGAATATCCTGGATCTTTATTTCCAAATTTATTATGTTGTCTTTCTGTTTTTGGGTTTCTATTTGCAGAACATAATTTTTTTTTAATCATAATATCATCGTACTGCTCAGTGATAAATGTAATAGATTTCTCTATCTCGCCGTTTGATTTTTGAATGGAAAGATTCTGTAGTTTCAGTTCAGCTAGTTCGGAGACCAACTTAGAGAGGCAGGTGTTTTGATCGTGCGAGAATTTTGTAAGGCGTTCCTCTTGTTCTATTTGTTTGTAGTATTTCGCGTTTTACGTCTTGAAGTTCATTACCAGGCGAGAATTCTGGGCAAGGACATTTGAACCGCGACGTGGTGTTGACACTGCCGACTGGGGTGTTCAATAGCGCTGGTATATCCGAGTCTGACTTTACTTGCACTACACAGGAGTTTACAAATGGCGAAGCCAGAGGCGAGCGTTGAATGCTAGGCATTGTACGCAGTCCACTGTCGATCACCCGACGATGGGCACGGGGATATTTGGTGCTTACGCGTAGTACATAGCAGCACTCTGGCGCGCGCGCAATCAGTAGAGCAATTTATGACAACTTTCCTGCTCCTGCGCGTGGGCGGGGCTAAAGCGGTGAGTTAGATCTGCGGTGCATATGCAGTGCGGCGACCGGTCAAAAACAATTAATATTTTTAATAATGATTTGGCAAATTTGATCACTTTCACTTTGCGGTAACGGGCTAAAGTCACGTATGAAATCTTTACAAGTTTATGCGCAAACCGAACACACGTTCACTCTCAACTCGCGGACGAAGAGCCAAGTTACATAATTATACCAAAATTTTATCATACATTAAATTCTCAAAAAACACTACTTTATCTGGTCGTATTATAATAAAATAATACCAGCCTATTACTGTCCCACTGCAGGGCAAACACCTCATACAGAGAAGGCCTGAGCACTGATCACTACGCTTGCTCAAGACGGGTTGGTGATGTCAGACTTATATTAACTATAAGTCCATGTTTCCTCACGATGTTTTCCATCACCGATGTCAATAATGTCCAAGATAAACTCGGAAAGTACATATCAATTGAAAAAGTCTCATTGGTACTTGCTCGGATTTGAACCCACAACTTCATACGTGAGAGGCGAGGCCTTAACCGCTGGGCCATCATGACATGGCCATAGACATCATGATCGTATTAGATTCAAATAAGAAAACGAATCCTAAATTCAATTAAAAGCTAATTAGAACAAAATTAAACACCTAAAACCTAATTATGAACTAAAAAACTTACTTAAAAATGGCGAAAGTTAAAAAAGGCCCCTCCGCTACTTGTGCCCTGGTGCACAGATAGGGTCTCAACTTTCGCTTCTAACTAGGTATTTACTAAAATAATGCCTTGCTCACACCTGCTATCTATAATTTACGCAACACATTTTCGTGAACGATTACGACTAATCTATTTCATCTCGACAGTTCAACAATATTCATTACGTTATTTACGTTGAGCTCTTTTTGGGTGAACAAAAATCATGGAACTCGCGTAATCGTCAACGAGCGCTTTCCATGAGCTATATGTATACTGTGTATATATGTGAACTTTTGGGTTAACAAAAAGCATGAAACTCGCGTCATCGTCACCGCACGCTTAGTTTTCACTTCTATCGGCAGTCCCCAAAGACTGTTCCGCATGTTTTTTTCGAACAAATGAGAAAAAACCTCTTCATTTCAAGTAACTGTCTGGCTACGGGGTCAACGGCAGCTGTTAATGAACTTGAAATTATGAGTTCAGAAAATATATCATATCTGCGGAGTTTCGCGCTAGCTAATTTCATTTGACCATGGGTAGCTGAAAAGTAAAAAAAAAAGTATGCTTTTATGAAAGTATTATAATAAACTACCTAAATATCAAACCAAAATAACCTTTAACCACAACCTTTAGTTAAGTAAGTAATCATGGGCTCGATAGAGCACAAACGTAGACACGCCTACATACCTCTAACCAATTGACGTCAGTATTGTACCTACACAGAATAGATTACGGTTGTGCAAACTATAGAACTGTACCAACATTATGCTGCCTTTCCACCAGAGATATGCTAAGCGGGATAGCGATGAATGTCTTTGGTATGAGGAACAGAGTTCATCATCCTCTATGGAAAGGGAGGATACTCTGACCAGACTGGTGTTGTATCTGGTGCGAGACTTTTTTTTTCTGGTTTATGTATAAATGCTAATCGCGGTGAATACGCTGCTTAAGCGATGAAGGATTAGTGTAACGTCAGTTGTGATGCGTAGTTTACATTTGGCGTTGTAGATGCCGCCACAATATCAATCAATAATGATGTTTACAGCGTAGCTTGACTTAGCTCTGGTGGCAAAAGGTTCAACGAACCTAGTGGTATCCATTCAAAATCATATTTGAATGAAGTAAAACCATTATGGCAATAATGAGATAAGAGTTACATTGCAATGGCTTAATGGTGTAAACCACCATTCAAATTTCTTAGTTTTTTACATACGCGATAAGCGCCTCTTCATACCACATCTTACCCGCTCCGCTTCACCACACTTAGCTCTGGTAGAAATGGACACATAGTTTAGTGGCTAAGCTTGACCGCTTAGCTCCCTCGCACATCTCCTATGGAAAGGTAGCCTTCGGGGCAGGTGTGTCAAATCGCTTCCATGAATATATGGAGCCAGTGCAAATATTTGGCCACTCGAAGAGCCCAATAATATAGTGAAACAGGCCGTACATTAAATCGAATGAAAGGCGCCATGTTACAAGATTTGAACGGATTAAAGAGTTATGTTGGAATTATGTTGTAGCCTGCAGAGTAAGCAAACTGTAGTGGCAATGGCTGGCCCATGTTTGTCGAAGGACCGATGGCGGGTGCAGTGGATGAGTCCTGGAGTGTGACCGCGTATCGGCAAGCGTAGTGTGGGACGCCCCCCACCTAGATGGACCGACGATCTTAAGGTGGTTCGGATAGATGCGGAAGGTTGGTTGTGGAGCAGCCTGGGAGAAGCTGATGTCCAGCAGTGGACTGTGATAGGCTGACTTATATAGGGATTTTGTTTCGAATGGGTTGTGATTTAACTTGTTGTCTCTGTTTTATTCTTTGATGCCAGGATTTTGAGGTATTTTAACAGAAGTCTGAAGTACCTACTTAACTGTTACTGTTACTACTAGACAGCATCATCCTACTGCTGGGCAAAGACCTCTCCCCATGACCTCCAGCTCTTTTGATCCAGGGCTAATGTGGACCACTGGTCGTTTGTTTTGTCCAATTCGAATCCTACCTAAGTCATCATCTGCCTAGCCTGACCTAATACATATATTATGTTAGGGTCGGCTTCCAGTCTAACCGGATGCAGGTGAATACCAGTGTTTTACGTGTAGCGAGCACCTATCTGACCTCCACAACCTAGTAACTGGGTCATACGATATCTCTTGGTAAGACTGCTTATGATAGCCTAGTGGTGTGACCGTCGGACTGCCAAGTCATACGAACCTCTGACTTTTCGGATTCATGTGCGTATTGTATAATTATCACTTGCTTTAAAAACGGTGAAGGAAAACATCGTGAGGAAACCGGCATGCCTGAGAGATATTTCTCAACGGCATGTGAAGCCAAGTCAGAGGCCCGTGGGCGGCTTTAAAACTTTGACACCAGGTTAGCCACTAACCACACAAAAAGAAGAAGAAGAACTACTTGTCAGACTTTCGGGCTTCTGACTTCTTCTTTCGTTACGGGTAGTAACGACTGTCAAAGATCTACAAATTATAGCCGAGACTAGGCTTACCAACCTTAATGCATGTATATACCGGAACTTTGGCAATCGAAATGCGGAATGTGGCAAAAAAAACGATATCAGCTGTCAAAGTATAGGGAGAAGAAAATTACAATTAAAAATCATTTTTAATGATTTTATTGAATGTTTTACTTTGGCATACAAGTACAAGACTTACAGCTGTGTTGTATTGATGATTTTAAGAATCATCAGCATCATCATTTCAGCCGAAAGACGTCCACTGCTGGATATAGGCCTCCCCCAAACACCGCCACTTCAACCCATTCTGTGCCTCCCGCATCCAGCGGAATCCTGCGGCCTTAACAAGGTCATCGGTCCATCTTGTGGGACGCCTTCCAACGCTAAGTCTTTCAGTACGCGGTCGCCACTCCAGAACCTTTCGGCCCCATCAGCCATGTGTTCTGCGAGCAATGTGCCCTGCCCATTGCCACTTAAGTTTGGCAATTCTTCGGGCTACGTCGGTTACCTTGGCGAATCGAATCCGAAATGAAAAGATCCGTAGGAGACTACGGATCTTTTCATTTCGGATTCGATCACGTAGGGAAACTCCAAGCATAGCTGGCATAGGCTAAAAGTCACCCAAAGGGCAATGGCCTCTCCATTGCCCTTTGGGTGACTTTTGGGTGACTTTTAGCCCTCTGATAAGGCCCATTGTGAGCGACCACGTTTCAGTACCATAAGTGATTTTTATGATTATAATTCTAAAAATTAATATTTGATACGGCCGCGAATCATATTTAGATCAACATACAACCTGATACTGAGTGTTCCTGCGAAGGCGGATTGGGAGCCACTTGAGTTCTTTGCGAAGATGAGAAACATGGTCATACTTTCTAAGTCCGAAAACAAAGCGAATGCACAAGTTTTGCAAGCGCTCCAGCTTGTTTAATAGCTCCTCAGTAGCATCCAGGTAGCAGGAGTCGGCATAATCTATAATCGGCTGAATAAGTGTTTGTGCCAAAGAAATTTTAGTTTTCAAGGGCAGGAGACTTTGAAGGCTTTTTAGTGATTAATACATATTGATGAGGTTGTCGTGATATTGATAAGTTATGATAACCCAATAATTAATACTGGAAAAACAATTGCTTGGTAGGTAACACACTGTTCTTCGTCTACTTAGTGATTAATACATATATAGACATAAGCTACAAGACGTAATAAAATGCAAGTTTTTTTTAAGAAAAGAACATTTAAAACCTTACATTTGTCTAATTAATTTATCTCTGTAGAAGCAAACGAACAATGTTTAAAATAAAAACGCAAGTAAGATCTTATTATATTAAGCTGAATTTGAACTATTACTTACTACAATTAAGGAAAAGTGTAACACAGCCCTTCAATTTAGTTACGTTTAACCACGAACCATCCAAGGGTTAATCCATTAATTATATTGATTGATCACCTAATTTACCAACAAATTAAAACAACATCAATCACTTGGCAGTCTTCGCTAATATAAAAGTTATTCTTAGGTAAATAAATGTTTAAAATTAAAAGGATTAACTGAAACACAGGACCCATATCAACCAGACCCATTCCAATCCCACCCAACCAACCACCCATTCAACCTCATCCATTCCATCCATCATTCAACCACTCATTGACGACCGAATGGTTTGAATGGGTCGAGTTGGGTGGGTACGCACCCCGACCTATTCAAACCATTCCATTATCATCGTCATAATTTTTTCATTTTCCATTTTTTTTTTCATTCTAATCAGTCTAGGTTTGATATATTGAAAAACGAATAAAATCATTTTCATTTGAAAAGTTTAGTGAGGTCAAAAGATCTTAAACATGTTGCAAATATTTTGAAACTAGCCTTTGCCTGAGGTTTCGCCCGCGTGGAGGTCGGCAACTATCCCACGGGAACTAAGAAGATTTTATTATTTACTACTAGGATATCAGAAGTAATCTCTGGCCTAACCCAGCTCTGCTCCATACTCTTCCAGTGTGCCAAGTTTCATCCGAAATCCGTAAATAAGCCGTAACAGACAAACAGGGTTACTTTCACATCCATAATATTCGAAATTATGCAAAATTTAAAATGATGAAAGTATACGGGGAATAAAGGCATTTTGTGAAGGGATGTGGTCCGTAGGTACATTTATTTTAGGATTAAGCTTCTCTTTTCTGAACCCTGTCTGGTTATTCAGTAGCCTTAGCTAATTTTACTTTAAGTGTTACAATTAGAGCGATCGTATACCCAAATTCGTTACTTTCCTTTACTCTGTTATCCGAATACGTATTGTTAAGCGTTCACAGTCTTCCAACGATATCCCACAGGTTATTTGCTTTAAAATAACCATAATCCGTAGGTATTACGATACTAATTGAACCAATACGTGATCAACGTACAGAATATTCCATTTAAATTGATCCCTTCTGTAATTAAAGCGTTGTTTAAACCAAAGTTTTCATACACTGCCAATGAATATTTAATTATTTAGAAATTCAAATGAAACATAATCCATTCATTTACGCAGGTTCTATTCAAACGAATTTTCGGTCTGATAACTTTAATGTTAACTTCAACCTCTTGGGTCAGAGTATTGATAGCATTATGCTATTAAATTAAGGATACCGTTAACACTAAAGATTGTAACAATGGATATGACCACTATTGTTGGAGGAGTAATAGATCGTATCGTGGTGTCGACCCGTGAGCAATATTGCTGATTATATCAGTTTATTCAGAATTATGTCGTAGCCTTTAATAGAATAAGGTATACGGCTGATAAAGTTTGATAAAGGGTCTTCATCCGAGAGTTTGTTCAGTCTATTATGTTGTCAAAGGCCGTGTCGCGTAAAAAAGCTTTGGTAAATTTACTTTTTTATAATATTCTGCCTTTGGCCATTCACTGTTGCATGGTGAACGTAAGTAGGTAGGTACGTTTTACATAAATTAAACTTAGAGAGTCAACTGAATTGGTGCTGAAGACCAAATGTACGTACCCGTGTTAAAGAAATAAGTCATGTTTTCATTCATTAGATCACTGATTTAAAGTCAAAGTCAAAGTCAAATCATTTATTTCAAGTAGGCCCGTATAAGGCACTTTTGAACGTCAAAAATTTACAAAAAAAAATAATTGATTCTAGTTGCCCCTTCCAAAAGGTAGTTTTCGTATGGAGAAGAATGGGTAAGAAACTCCACCGTTACTCTTTTAAAATGTTTTACAATATTTTGTATAAGTACATTTAATTAGAAGGTTACGCAAATTCCTTTTATTTTTAACTCACAAATTCACAGCTAAAGCAATTTCAAATTAAATCATTTATAATTGAAGGCACCTTGACAGAGCTCCGGCGGGATCTCATGGCATCATGGAGAGTGCGATTGTCGCAACCCAGTGCTGGGCACGCCACTATTACGGCGATAAGACGCGCGCGCGGAGGGAGTGGACGTGGGAGACCGTCACCTACTTCTGCGAAGCAGTAATGCTCGCGAAGGAGGAGGCGGAACGCGTGAGGGAGAGGCAAACTTCGCGCCCTCACGCCCCTAGCCGCCGCAGGAGACGCCCTGGGCGTCGGAAATCGAAGGCTGACTCCCGGCCATCGTAGGTGCGGGCTTGTGGACGTTGAGCAATGGGTAGCTCGCCGTCCGATAAGGACCAGGCCCGGGTCGACGGCACGTTGTGTTCCACGCGCGCCTCAAAGATATTTCAGCACAACTGAAGGGGTCAGAAGATATTTAATAATGACCCTCCCAAAAAAAAAGGTACATAGTTGTGAGGTGTATTGGTATAAAACATATGATAGGGTTGTGTACTTTGTGTGAAAACATAACCAAAAGATAATTATTTATACAGATAATAAAGAATTTTAAGCACTTACATTTTGATGGGTGAGTATTAATAAAATTATATAAGTGAATAACGGATAAGTGGATTAACCTATAATATAGACATTGGTTTATATCCAATTGTAGATTGCGTAGTTTCCTCAGATCTGACAAGAACTTTTTTCGCTCCTTCAATTTTCCGCAAGAAAATGCTGCCATTCGCCGTCCAGCAAAACTAGTATCCTTTTTGCTTCGCAAATTCTCTTGCCTCATAGAAAAGTTTTCTGGAGCTAGCGGAAAGATATTTGGCAACATATACTGGACGTCGATTTCCGAGTAAACCAATGCATTTAGTATTTAGTCGACCCTCGTTGTGCTGGATTTTATCGTAGTCACGAACACTTGTGATGAGTTTTTTAACCTGAACATTTATGAACACCGCAATAATAGGTCTGACGGTGCCTGGTTTCTTGTGTAAACGGTATGCATCGCGTAGCTCGGTGTTATAGAGGTCCATGTCAACTGCTGCACCAACTTTGCTGATTATCGTGGATAAATCTGACGCTGACTCGTTCTCCACGGTAGGCACATTACGGATCTCGACGCACGATGACCGGGAAAGCTCTTGAATATCCTGGATCTTTATTTCCAAATTTATTATGTTGTCTTTCTGTTTTTGGGTTTCTATTTGCAGAACATCATTTTTTTTTAATCATAATATCATCGTACTGCTCAGTGATAAATGTAATAGATTTCTCTATCTCGCCGTTTGATTTTTGAATGGAAAGATTCTGTAGTTTCAGTTCAGCTAGTTCGGAGAACAACTTAGAGAGGCAAGTGTTTTGATCGTGCGAGAATTTTGTAAAGCGTTCCTCTTGTTCTATTTGTTTGTAGTATTTCGCGTTTTACGTCTTGAAGTTCATTACCAGGCGAGAATTCTGGGCAAGGACATTTGAACCGCGACGTGGTGTTGACACTGCCGACTGGGGTGTTCAATACCGCTGGTATATCCGAGTCTGACTTTACTTGCACTATACAGGAGTTTACAAATGGCGAAGCCAGAGGCGAGCGTTGAATGCTAGGCATTGTACGCAGTCCACTGTCGATCACACGACGAGGGGCACGGGGATATTTGGTGCTTACGCGTAGTACATAGCAGCACTCTGGCGGGCGCGCAATCAGTAGAGCAATTTATGACAACTGTCCTGGTCCTGCATGTTGGCGGGGCTGAACCGGCAAGTTAGATCTGTAGTGCATATGCAGTACGGCGAACGGTAAAAAAAAAAAAAAAAAAATGTTTAGGCAAATTTGATCACTTTCACTTTGCGGTTACGGGCTAAAGTCACGTATGATATGATCTTTACAAATTTTTCCGCAAACCGAACACACGTTCACTCTCAAGTATGGTAGCGGACGAAGAGCCAAGTTACGTAATTATACCAACATTTTGTTCATACATTAAATTCTCAAAAAACACTACTTTATCTGGTCGTACTATAATAAAATAATACCAGCCTATTACTGACTCACTGCAGGGCAAAGACCTCTTCTCATACAGAGAAGGCATGAGCACTGATCACCACGCTTGCTCAAGACGGGTTGGTGATGTCAGACTTATATTAACTATAAGTCCATGTTTCCTCACGATGTTTTCCTTAATTCTAATGTCCAAGATAAACTCATAAAGTACAAGTTCAATTCATTATTGAAAAAGTCATATTGGTACTTGCACAGATTTGAACCCATAACCTCATGCGTGAGAGGCGAGGCCTTAACCGCTGGGCCATCATGACATGGTCATAGACATCATGGTCGTATTAGATTCAAATAAGAAAACGAATCCTAAATTCAATTAAAAGCTAATTAGAACAAAATTAAACACCTAAAACCTAATTATGAACTAAAAAACTTACTTAAAAATGGCGAAAGTCAAAAAAGGCCCCTCCGCTACTTGTGCCCTGGTGCACAGATAGGGTCTCAACTTTCGCTTCTAACTAGGTATTTACTAAAATAATGCCTTGCTCACACCTGCTATCTATAATTTACGCAACACATTTTCGTGAACGATTACGACTAATCTATTTCATCTCGACAGTTCAACAATATTCATTACGTTATTTACGTTGAGCTCTTTTTGGGTGAACAAAAATCATGGAACTCGCGTAATCGTCAACGAGCGCTTTCCATGAGCTATATGTATACTGTGTATATATGTGAACTTTTGGGTTAACAAAAAGCATGAAACTCGCGTCATCGTCACCGCACGCTTAGTTTTCACTTCTATCGGCAGTCCCCAAAGACTGTTCCGCATGTTTTTTTCGAACAAATGAGAAAAAACCTCTTCATTTCAAGTAACTGTCTGGCTACGGGGTCAACGGCAGCTGTTAATGAACTTGAAATTATGAGTTCAGAAAATATATCATATCTGCGGAGTTTCGCGCTAGCTAATTTCATTTGACCATGGGTAGCTGAAAAGTAAAAAAAAAAGTATGCTTTTATGAAAGTATTATAATAAACTACCTAAATATCAAACCAAAATAACCTTTAACCACAACCTTTAGTTAAGTAAGTAATCATGGGCTCGATAGAGCACAAACGTAGACACGCCTACATACCTCTAACCAATTGACGTCAGTATTGTACCTACACAGAATAGATTACGGTTGTGCAAACTAGAACTGTACCAACATTATGCTGCCTTTCCACCAGAGATATGCTAAGCGGGATAGCGATGAATGTCTTTGGTATGAGGAACAGAGTTCATCATCCTCTATGGAAAGGGAGGATACTCTGACCAGACTGGTGTTGTATCTGGTGCGAGACTTTTTTTTTCTGGTTTATGTATAAATGCTAATCGCGGTGAATACGCTGCTTAAGCGATGAAGGATTAGTGTAACGTCAGTTGTGATGCGTAGTTTACATTTGGCGTTGTAGATGCCGCCAAAATATCAATCAATAATGATGTTTACAGCGTAGCTTGACTTAGCTCTGGTGGCAAAAGGTTCAACGAACCTAGTGGTATCCATTCAAAATCATATTTGAATGAAGTAAAACCATTATGGCAATAATGAGATAAGAGTTACATTGCAATGGCTTAATGGTGTAAACCACCATTCAAATTTCTTAGTTTTTTACATACGCGATAAGCGCCTCTTCATACCACATCTTACCCGCTCCGCTTCACCACACTTAGCTCTGGTAGAAATGGACACATAGTTTAGTGGCTAAGCTTGACCGCTTAGCTCCCTCGCACATCTCCTATGGAAAGGTAGCCTTCGGGGCAGGTGTGTCAAATCGCTTCCATGAATATATGGAGCCAGTGCAAATATTTGGCCACTCGAAGAGCCCAATAATATAGTGAAACAGGCCGTACATTAAATCGAATGAAAGGCGCCATGTTACAAGATTTGAACGGATTAAAGAGTTATGTTGGAATTATGTTGTAGCCTGCAGAGTAAGCAAACTGTAGTGGCAATGGCTGGCCCATGTTTGTCGAAGGACCGATGGCGGGTGCAGTGGATGAGTCCTGGAGTGTGACCGCGTATCGGCAAGCGTAGTGTGGGACGCCCCCCACCTAGATGGACCGACGATCTTAAGGTGGTTCGGATAGATGCGGAAGGTTGGTTGTGGAGCAGCCTGGGAGAAGCTGATGTCCAGCAGTGGACTGTGATAGGCTGACTTATATAGGGATTTTGTTTCGAATGGGTTGTGATTTAACTTGTTGTCTCTGTTTTATTCTTTGATGCCAGGATTTTGAGGTATTTTAACAGAAGTCTGAAGTACCTACTTAACTGTTACTGTTACTACTAGACAGCATCATCCTACTGCTGGGCAAAGACCTCTCCCCATGACCTCCAGCTCTTTTGATCCAGGGCTAATGTGGACCACTGGTCGTTTGTTTTGTCCAATTCGAATCCTACCTAAGTCATCATCTGCCTAGCCTGACCTAATACATATATTATGTTAGGGTCGGCTTCCAGTCTAACCGGATGCAGGTGAATACCAGTGTTTTACGTGTAGCGAGCACCTATCTGACCTCCACAACCTAGTAACTGGGTCATACGATATCTCTTGGTAAGACTGCTTATGATAGCCTAGTGGTGTGACCGTCGGACTGCCAAGTCATACGAACCTCTGACTTTTCGGATTCATGTGCGTATTGTATAATTATCACTTGCTTTAAAAACGGTGAAGGAAAACATCGTGAGGAAACCGGCATGCCTGAGAGATATTTCTCAACGGCATGTGAAGCCAAGTCAGAGGCCCGTGGGCGGCTTTAAAACTTTGACACCAGGTTAGCCACTAACCACACAAAAAGAAGAAGAAGAACTACTTGTCAGACTTTCGGGCTTCTGACTTCTTCTTTCGTTACGGGTAGTAACGACTGTCAAAGATCTACAAATTATAGCCGAGACTAGGCTTACCAACCTTAATGCATGTATATACCGGAACTTTGGCAATCGAAATGCGGAATGTGGCAAAAAAAACGATATCAGCTGTCAAAGTATAGGGAGAAGAAAATTACAATTAAAAATCATTTTTAATGATTTTATTGAATGTTTTACTTTGGCATACAAGTACAAGACTTACAGCTGTGTTGTATTGATGATTTTAAGAATCATCAGCATCATCATTTCAGCCGAAAGACGTCCACTGCTGGATATAGGCCTCCCCCAAACACCGCCACTTCAACCCATTCTGTGCCTCCCGCATCCAGCGGAATCCTGCGGCCTTAACAAGGTCATCGGTCCATCTTGTGGGACGCCTTCCAACGCTAAGTCTTTCAGTACGCGGTCGCCACTCCAGAACCTTTCGGCCCCATCAGCCATGTGTTCTGCGAGCAATGTGCCCTGCCCATTGCCACTTAAGTTTGGCAATTCTTCGGGCTACGTCGGTTACCTTGGCGAATCGAATCCGAAATGAAAAGATCCGTAGGAGACTACGGATCTTTTCATTTCGGATTCGATCACGTAGGGAAACTCCAAGCATAGCTGGCATAGGCTAAAAGTCACCCAAAGGGCAATGGCCTCTCCATTGCCCTTTGGGTGACTTTTGGGTGACTTTTAGCCCTCTGATAAGGCCCATTGTGAGCGACCACGTTTCAGTACCATAAGTGATTTTTATGATTATAATTCTAAAAATTAATATTTGATACGGCCGCGAATCATATTTAGATCAACATACAACCTGATACTGAGTGTTCCTGCGAAGGCGGATTGGGAGCCACTTGAGTTCTTTGCGAAGATGAGAAACATGGTCATACTTTCTAAGTCCGAAAACAAAGCGAATGCACAAGTTTTGCAAGCGCTCCAGCTTGTTTAATAGCTCCTCAGTAGCATCCAGGTAGCAGGAGTCGGCATAATCTATAATCGGCTGAATAAGTGTTTGTGCCAAAGAAATTTTAGTTTTCAAGGGCAGGAGACTTTGAAGGCTTTTTAGTGATTAATACATATTGATGAGGTTGTCGTGATATTGATAAGTTATGATAACCCAATAATTAATACTGGAAAAACAATTGCTTGGTAGGTAACACACTGTTCTTCGTCTACTTAGTGATTAATACATATATAGACATAAGCTACAAGACGTAATAAAATGCAAGTTTTTTTTAAGAAAAGAACATTTAAAACCTTACATTTGTCTAATTAATTTATCTCTGTAGAAGCAAACGAACAATGTTTAAAATAAAAACGCAAGTAAGATCTTATTATATTAAGCTGAATTTGAACTATTACTTACTACAATTAAGGAAAAGTGTAACACAGCCCTTCAATTTAGTTACGTTTAACCACGAACCATCCAAGGGTTAATCCATTAATTATATTGATTGATCACCTAATTTACCAACAAATTAAAACAACATCAATCACTTGGCAGTCTTCGCTAATATAAAAGTTATTCTTAGGTAAATAAATGTTTAAAATTAAAAGGATTAACTGAAACACAGGACCCATATCAACCAGACCCATTCCAATCCCACCCAACCAACCACCCATTCAACCTCATCCATTCCATCCATCATTCAACCACTCATTGACGACCGAATGGTTTGAATGGGTCGAGTTGGGTGGGTACGCACCCCGACCTATTCAAACCATTCCATTATCATCGTCATAATTTTTTCATTTTCCATTTTTTTTTTCATTCTAATCAGTCTAGGTTTGATATATTGAAAAACGAATAAAATCATTTTCATTTGAAAAGTTTAGTGAGGTCAAAAGATCTTAAACATGTTGCAAATATTTTGAAACTAGCCTTTGCCTGAGGTTTCGCCCGCGTGGAGGTCGGCAACTATCCCACGGGAACTAAGAAGATTTTATTATTTACTACTAGGATATCAGAAGTAATCTCTGGCCTAACCCAGCTCTGCTCCATACTCTTCCAGTGTGCCAAGTTTCATCCGAAATCCGTAAATAAGCCGTAACAGACAAACAGGGTTACTTTCACATCCATAATATTCGAAATTATGCAAAATTTAAAATGATGAAAGTATACGGGGAATAAAGGCATTTTGTGAAGGGATGTGGTCCGTAGGTACATTTATTTTAGGATTAAGCTTCTCTTTTCTGAACCCTGTCTGGTTATTCAGTAGCCTTAGCTAATTTTACTTTAAGTGTTACAATTAGAGCGATCGTATACCCAAATTCGTTACTTTCCTTTACTCTGTTATCCGAATACGTATTGTTAAGCGTTCACAGTCTTCCAACGATATCCCACAGGTTATTTGCTTTAAAATAACCATAATCCGTAGGTATTACGATACTAATTGAACCAATACGTGATCAACGTACAGAATATTCCATTTAAATTGATCCCTTCTGTAATTAAAGCGTTGTTTAAACCAAAGTTTTCATACACTGCCAATGAATATTTAATTATTTAGAAATTCAAATGAAACATAATCCATTCATTTACGCAGGTTCTATTCAAACGAATTTTCGGTCTGATAACTTTAATGTTAACTTCAACCTCTTGGGTCAGAGTATTGATAGCATTATGCTATTAAATTAAGGATACCGTTAACACTAAAGATTGTAACAATGGATATGACCACTATTGTTGGAGGAGTAATAGATCGTATCGTGGTGTCGACCCGTGAGCAATATTGCTGATTATATCAGTTTATTCAGAATTATGTCGTAGCCTTTAATAGAATAAGGTATACGGCTGATAAAGTTTGATAAAGGGTCTTCATCCGAGAGTTTGTTCAGTCTATTATGTTGTCAAAGGCCGTGTCGCGTAAAAAAGCTTTGGTAAATTTACTTTTTTATAATATTCTGCCTTTGGCCATTCACTGTTGCATGGTGAACGTAAGTAGGTAGGTACGTTTTACATAAATTAAACTTAGAGAGTCAACTGAATTGGTGCTGAAGACCAAATGTACGTACCCGTGTTAAAGAAATAAGTCATGTTTTCATTCATTAGATCACTGATTTAAAGTCAAAGTCAAAGTCAAATCATTTATTTCAAGTAGGCCCGTATAAGGCACTTTTGAACGTCAAAAATTTACAAAAAAAAATAATTGATTCTAGTTGCCCCTTCCAAAAGGTAGTTTTCGTATGGAGAAGAATGGGTAAGAAACTCCACCGTTACTCTTTTAAAATGTTTTACAATATTTTGTATAAGTACATTTAATTAGAAGGTTACGCAAATTCCTTTTATTTTTAACTCACAAATTCACAGCTAAAGCAATTTCAAATTAAATCATTTATAATTGAAGGCACCTTGACAGAGCTCCGGCGGGATCTCATGGCATCATGGAGAGTGCGATTGTCGCAACCCAGTGCTGGGCACGCCACTATTACGGCGATAAGACGCGCGCGCGGAGGGAGTGGACGTGGGAGACCGTCACCTACTTCTGCGAAGCAGTAATGCTCGCGAAGGAGGAGGCGGAACGCGTGAGGGAGAGGCAAACTTCGCGCCCTCACGCCCCTAGCCGCCGCAGGAGACGCCCTGGGCGTCGGAAATCGAAGGCTGACTCCCGGCCATCGTAGGTGCGGGCTTGTGGACGTTGAGCAATGGGTAGCTCGCCGTCCGATAAGGACCAGGCCCGGGTCGACGGCACGTTGTGTTCCACGCGCGCCTCAAAGATATTTCAGCACAACTGAAGGGGTCAGAAGATATTTAATAATGACCCTCCCAAAAAAAAAGGTACATAGTTGTGAGGTGTATTGGTATAAAACATATGATAGGGTTGTGTACTTTGTGTGAAAACATAACCAAAAGATAATTATTTATACAGATAATAAAGAATTTTAAGCACTTACATTTTGATGGGTGAGTATTAATAAAATTATATAAGTGAATAACGGATAAGTGGATTAACCTATAATATAGACATTGGTTTATATCCAATTGTAGATTGCGTAGTTTCCTCAGATCTGACAAGAACTTTTTTCGCTCCTTCAATTTTCCGCAAGAAAATGCTGCCATTCGCCGTCCAGCAAAACTAGTATCCTTTTTGCTTCGCAAATTCTCTTGCCTCATAGAAAAGTTTTCTGGAGCTAGCGGAAAGATATTTGGCAACATATACTGGACGTCGATTTCCGAGTAAACCAATGCATTTAGTATTTAGTCGACCCTCGTTGTGCTGGATTTTATCGTAGTCACGAACACTTGTGATGAGTTTTTTAACCTGAACATTTATGAACACCGCAATAATAGGTCTGACGGTGCCTGGTTTCTTGTGTAAACGGTATGCATCGCGTAGCTCGGTGTTATAGAGGTCCATGTCAACTGCTGCACCAACTTTGCTGATTATCGTGGATAAATCTGACGCTGACTCGTTCTCCACGGTAGGCACATTACGGATCTCGACGCACGATGACCGGGAAAGCTCTTGAATATCCTGGATCTTTATTTCCAAATTTATTATGTTGTCTTTCTGTTTTTGGGTTTCTATTTGCAGAACATCATTTTTTTTTAATCATAATATCATCGTACTGCTCAGTGATAAATGTAATAGATTTCTCTATCTCGCCGTTTGATTTTTGAATGGAAAGATTCTGTAGTTTCAGTTCAGCTAGTTCGGAGAACAACTTAGAGAGGCAAGTGTTTTGATCGTGCGAGAATTTTGTAAAGCGTTCCTCTTGTTCTATTTGTTTGTAGTATTTCGCGTTTTACGTCTTGAAGTTCATTACCAGGCGAGAATTCTGGGCAAGGACATTTGAACCGCGACGTGGTGTTGACACTGCCGACTGGGGTGTTCAATACCGCTGGTATATCCGAGTCTGACTTTACTTGCACTATACAGGAGTTTACAAATGGCGAAGCCAGAGGCGAGCGTTGAATGCTAGGCATTGTACGCAGTCCACTGTCGATCACACGACGAGGGGCACGGGGATATTTGGTGCTTACGCGTAGTACATAGCAGCACTCTGGCGGGCGCGCAATCAGTAGAGCAATTTATGACAACTGTCCTGGTCCTGCATGTTGGCGGGGCTGAACCGGCAAGTTAGATCTGTAGTGCATATGCAGTACGGCGAACGGTAAAAAAAAAAAAAAAAAATGTTTAGGCAAATTTGATCACTTTCACTTTGCGGTTACGGGCTAAAGTCACGTATGATATGATCTTTACAAATTTTTCCGCAAACCGAACACACGTTCACTCTCAAGTATGGTAGCGGACGAAGAGCCAAGTTACGTAATTATACCAACATTTTGTTCATACATTAAATTCTCAAAAAACACTACTTTATCTGGTCGTACTATAATAAAATAATACCAGCCTATTACTGACTCACTGCAGGGCAAAGACCTCTTCTCATACAGAGAAGGCATGAGCACTGATCACCACGCTTGCTCAAGACGGGTTGGTGATGTCAGACTTATATTAACTATAAGTCCATGTTTCCTCACGATGTTTTCCTTAATTCTAATGTCCAAGATAAACTCATAAAGTACAAGTTCAATTCATTATTGAAAAAGTCATATTGGTACTTGCACAGATTTGAACCCATAACCTCATGCGTGAGAGGCGAGGCCTTAACCGCTGGGCCATCATGACATGGTCATAGACATCATGGTCGTATTAGATTCAAATAAGAAAACGAATCCTAAATTCAATTAAAAGCTAATTAGAACAAAATTAAACACCTAAAACCTAATTATGAACTAAAAAACTTACTTAAAAATGGCGAAAGTCAAAAAAGGCCCCTCCGCTACTTGTGCCCTGGTGCACAGATAGGGTCTCAACTTTCGCTTCTAACTAGGTATTTACTAAAATAATGCCTTGCTCACACCTGCTATCTATAATTTACGCAACACATTTTCGTGAACGATTACGACTAATCTATTTCATCTCGACAGTTCAACAATATTCATTACGTTATTTACGTTGAGCTCTTTTTGGGTGAACAAAAATCATGGAACTCGCGTAATCGTCAACGAGCGCTTTCCATGAGCTATATGTATACTGTGTATATATGTGAACTTTTGGGTTAACAAAAAGCATGAAACTCGCGTCATCGTCACCGCACGCTTAGTTTTCACTTCTATCGGCAGTCCCCAAAGACTGTTCCGCATGTTTTTTTCGAACAAATGAGAAAAAACCTCTTCATTTCAAGTAACTGTCTGGCTACGGGGTCAACGGCAGCTGTTAATGAACTTGAAATTATGAGTTCAGAAAATATATCATATCTGCGGAGTTTCGCGCTAGCTAATTTCATTTGACCATGGGTAGCTGAAAAGTAAAAAAAAAAGTATGCTTTTATGAAAGTATTATAATAAACTACCTAAATATCAAACCAAAATAACCTTTAACCACAACCTTTAGTTAAGTAAGTAATCATGGGCTCGATAGAGCACAAACGTAGACACGCCTACATACCTCTAACCAATTGACGTCAGTATTGTACCTACACAGAATAGATTACGGTTGTGCAAACTAGAACTGTACCAACATTATGCTGCCTTTCCACCAGAGATATGCTAAGCGGGATAGCGATGAATGTCTTTGGTATGAGGAACAGAGTTCATCATCCTCTATGGAAAGGGAGGATACTCTGACCAGACTGGTGTTGTATCTGGTGCGAGACTTTTTTTTTCTGGTTTATGTATAAATGCTAATCGCGGTGAATACGCTGCTTAAGCGATGAAGGATTAGTGTAACGTCAGTTGTGATGCGTAGTTTACATTTGGCGTTGTAGATGCCGCCAAAATATCAATCAATAATGATGTTTACAGCGTAGCTTGACTTAGCTCTGGTGGCAAAAGGTTCAACGAACCTAGTGGTATCCATTCAAAATCATATTTGAATGAAGTAAAACCATTATGGCAATAATGAGATAAGAGTTACATTGCAATGGCTTAATGGTGTAAACCACCATTCAAATTTCTTAGTTTTTTACATACGCGATAAGCGCCTCTTCATACCACATCTTACCCGCTCCGCTTCACCACACTTAGCTCTGGTAGAAATGGACACATAGTTTAGTGGCTAAGCTTGACCGCTTAGCTCCCTCGCACATCTCCTATGGAAAGGTAGCCTTCGGGGCAGGTGTGTCAAATCGCTTCCATGAATATATGGAGCCAGTGCAAATATTTGGCCACTCGAAGAGCCCAATAATATAGTGAAACAGGCCGTACATTAAATCGAATGAAAGGCGCCATGTTACAAGATTTGAACGGATTAAAGAGTTATGTTGGAATTATGTTGTAGCCTGCAGAGTAAGCAAACTGTAGTGGCAATGGCTGGCCCATGTTTGTCGAAGGACCGATGGCGGGTGCAGTGGATGAGTCCTGGAGTGTGACCGCGTATCGGCAAGCGTAGTGTGGGACGCCCCCCACCTAGATGGACCGACGATCTTAAGGTGGTTCGGATAGATGCGGAAGGTTGGTTGTGGAGCAGCCTGGGAGAAGCTGATGTCCAGCAGTGGACTGTGATAGGCTGACTTATATAGGGATTTTGTTTCGAATGGGTTGTGATTTAACTTGTTGTCTCTGTTTTATTCTTTGATGCCAGGATTTTGAGGTATTTTAACAGAAGTCTGAAGTACCTACTTAACTGTTACTGTTACTACTAGACAGCATCATCCTACTGCTGGGCAAAGACCTCTCCCCATGACCTCCAGCTCTTTTGATCCAGGGCTAATGTGGACCACTGGTCGTTTGTTTTGTCCAATTCGAATCCTACCTAAGTCATCATCTGCCTAGCCTGACCTAATACATATATTATGTTAGGGTCGGCTTCCAGTCTAACCGGATGCAGGTGAATACCAGTGTTTTACGTGTAGCGAGCACCTATCTGACCTCCACAACCTAGTAACTGGGTCATACGATATCTCTTGGTAAGACTGCTTATGATAGCCTAGTGGTGTGACCGTCGGACTGCCAAGTCATACGAACCTCTGACTTTTCGGATTCATGTGCGTATTGTATAATTATCACTTGCTTTAAAAACGGTGAAGGAAAACATCGTGAGGAAACCGGCATGCCTGAGAGATATTTCTCAACGGCATGTGAAGCCAAGTCAGAGGCCCGTGGGCGGCTTTAAAACTTTGACACCAGGTTAGCCACTAACCACACAAAAAGAAGAAGAAGAACTACTTGTCAGACTTTCGGGCTTCTGACTTCTTCTTTCGTTACGGGTAGTAACGACTGTCAAAGATCTACAAATTATAGCCGAGACTAGGCTTACCAACCTTAATGCATGTATATACCGGAACTTTGGCAATCGAAATGCGGAATGTGGCAAAAAAAACGATATCAGCTGTCAAAGTATAGGGAGAAGAAAATTACAATTAAAAATCATTTTTAATGATTTTATTGAATGTTTTACTTTGGCATACAAGTACAAGACTTACAGCTGTGTTGTATTGATGATTTTAAGAATCATCAGCATCATCATTTCAGCCGAAAGACGTCCACTGCTGGATATAGGCCTCCCCCAAACACCGCCACTTCAACCCATTCTGTGCCTCCCGCATCCAGCGGAATCCTGCGGCCTTAACAAGGTCATCGGTCCATCTTGTGGGACGCCTTCCAACGCTAAGTCTTTCAGTACGCGGTCGCCACTCCAGAACCTTTCGGCCCCATCAGCCATGTGTTCTGCGAGCAATGTGCCCTGCCCATTGCCACTTAAGTTTGGCAATTCTTCGGGCTACGTCGGTTACCTTGGCGAATCGAATCCGAAATGAAAAGATCCGTAGGAGACTACGGATCTTTTCATTTCGGATTCGATCACGTAGGGAAACTCCAAGCATAGCTGGCATAGGCTAAAAGTCACCCAAAGGGCAATGGCCTCTCCATTGCCCTTTGGGTGACTTTTGGGTGACTTTTAGCCCTCTGATAAGGCCCATTGTGAGCGACCACGTTTCAGTACCATAAGTGATTTTTATGATTATAATTCTAAAAATTAATATTTGATACGGCCGCGAATCATATTTAGATCAACATACAACCTGATACTGAGTGTTCCTGCGAAGGCGGATTGGGAGCCACTTGAGTTCTTTGCGAAGATGAGAAACATGGTCATACTTTCTAAGTCCGAAAACAAAGCGAATGCACAAGTTTTGCAAGCGCTCCAGCTTGTTTAATAGCTCCTCAGTAGCATCCAGGTAGCAGGAGTCGGCATAATCTATAATCGGCTGAATAAGTGTTTGTGCCAAAGAAATTTTAGTTTTCAAGGGCAGGAGACTTTGAAGGCTTTTTAGTGATTAATACATATTGATGAGGTTGTCGTGATATTGATAAGTTATGATAACCCAATAATTAATACTGGAAAAACAATTGCTTGGTAGGTAACACACTGTTCTTCGTCTACTTAGTGATTAATACATATATAGACATAAGCTACAAGACGTAATAAAATGCAAGTTTTTTTTAAGAAAAGAACATTTAAAACCTTACATTTGTCTAATTAATTTATCTCTGTAGAAGCAAACGAACAATGTTTAAAATAAAAACGCAAGTAAGATCTTATTATATTAAGCTGAATTTGAACTATTACTTACTACAATTAAGGAAAAGTGTAACACAGCCCTTCAATTTAGTTACGTTTAACCACGAACCATCCAAGGGTTAATCCATTAATTATATTGATTGATCACCTAATTTACCAACAAATTAAAACAACATCAATCACTTGGCAGTCTTCGCTAATATAAAAGTTATTCTTAGGTAAATAAATGTTTAAAATTAAAAGGATTAACTGAAACACAGGACCCATATCAACCAGACCCATTCCAATCCCACCCAACCAACCACCCATTCAACCTCATCCATTCCATCCATCATTCAACCACTCATTGACGACCGAATGGTTTGAATGGGTCGAGTTGGGTGGGTACGCACCCCGACCTATTCAAACCATTCCATTATCATCGTCATAATTTTTTCATTTTCCATTTTTTTTTTCATTCTAATCAGTCTAGGTTTGATATATTGAAAAACGAATAAAATCATTTTCATTTGAAAAGTTTAGTGAGGTCAAAAGATCTTAAACATGTTGCAAATATTTTGAAACTAGCCTTTGCCTGAGGTTTCGCCCGCGTGGAGGTCGGCAACTATCCCACGGGAACTAAGAAGATTTTATTATTTACTACTAGGATATCAGAAGTAATCTCTGGCCTAACCCAGCTCTGCTCCATACTCTTCCAGTGTGCCAAGTTTCATCCGAAATCCGTAAATAAGCCGTAACAGACAAACAGGGTTACTTTCACATCCATAATATTCGAAATTATGCAAAATTTAAAATGATGAAAGTATACGGGGAATAAAGGCATTTTGTGAAGGGATGTGGTCCGTAGGTACATTTATTTTAGGATTAAGCTTCTCTTTTCTGAACCCTGTCTGGTTATTCAGTAGCCTTAGCTAATTTTACTTTAAGTGTTACAATTAGAGCGATCGTATACCCAAATTCGTTACTTTCCTTTACTCTGTTATCCGAATACGTATTGTTAAGCGTTCACAGTCTTCCAACGATATCCCACAGGTTATTTGCTTTAAAATAACCATAATCCGTAGGTATTACGATACTAATTGAACCAATACGTGATCAACGTACAGAATATTCCATTTAAATTGATCCCTTCTGTAATTAAAGCGTTGTTTAAACCAAAGTTTTCATACACTGCCAATGAATATTTAATTATTTAGAAATTCAAATGAAACATAATCCATTCATTTACGCAGGTTCTATTCAAACGAATTTTCGGTCTGATAACTTTAATGTTAACTTCAACCTCTTGGGTCAGAGTATTGATAGCATTATGCTATTAAATTAAGGATACCGTTAACACTAAAGATTGTAACAATGGATATGACCACTATTGTTGGAGGAGTAATAGATCGTATCGTGGTGTCGACCCGTGAGCAATATTGCTGATTATATCAGTTTATTCAGAATTATGTCGTAGCCTTTAATAGAATAAGGTATACGGCTGATAAAGTTTGATAAAGGGTCTTCATCCGAGAGTTTGTTCAGTCTATTATGTTGTCAAAGGCCGTGTCGCGTAAAAAAGCTTTGGTAAATTTACTTTTTTATAATATTCTGCCTTTGGCCATTCACTGTTGCATGGTGAACGTATGTAGGTAGGTACGTTTTACATAAATTAAACTTAGAGAGTCAACTGAATTGGTGCTGAAGACCAAATGTACGTACCCGTGTTAAAGAAATAAGTCATGTTTTCATTCATTAGATCACTGATTTAAAGTCAAAGTCAAAGTCAAATCATTTATTTCAAGTAGGCCCGTATAAGGCACTTTTGAACGTCAAAAATTTACAAAAAAAAATAATTGATTCTAGTTGCCCCTTCCAAAAGGTAGTTTTCGTATGGAGAAGAATGGGCAAGAAACTCCACCGTTACTCTTTTAAAATGTTTTACAATATTTTGTATAAGTACATTTAATTAGAAGGTTACGCAAATTCCTTTTATTTTTAACTCACAAATTCACAGCTAAAGCAATTTCAAATTAAATCATTTATAATTGAAGGCACCTTGACAGAGCTCCGGCGGGATCTCATGGCATCATGGAGAGTGCGATTGTCGCAACCCAGTGCTGGGCACGCCACTATTACGGCGATAAGACGCGCGCGCGGAGGGAGTGGACGTGGGAGACCGTCACCTACTTCTGCGAAGCAGTAATGCTCGCGAAGGAGGAGGCGGAACGCGTGAGGGAGAGGCAAACTTCGCGCCCTCACGCCCCTAGCCGCCGCAGGAGACGCCCTGGGCGTCGGAAATCGAAGGCTGACTCCCGGCCATCGTAGGTGCGGGCTTGTGGACGTTGAGCAATGGGTAGCTCGCCGTCCGATAAGGACCAGGCCCGGGTCGACGGCACGTTGTGTTCCACGCGCGCCTCAAAGATATTTCAGCACAACTGAAGGGGTCAGAAGATATTTAATAATGACCCTCCCAAAAAAAAAGGTACATAGTTGTGAGGTGTATTGGTATAAAACATATGATAGGGTTGTGTACTTTGTGTGAAAACATAACCAAAAGATAATTATTTATACAGATAATAAAGAATTTTAAGCACTTACATTTTGATGGGTGAGTATTAATAAAATTATATAAGTGAATAACGGATAAGTGGATTAACCTATAATATAGACATTGGTTTATATCCAATTGTAGATTGCGTAGTTTCCTCAGATCTGACAAGAACTTTTTTCGCTCCTTCAATTTTCCGCAAGAAAATGCTGCCATTCGCCGTCCAGCAAAACTAGTATCCTTTTTGCTTCGCAAATTCTCTTGCCTCATAGAAAAGTTTTCTGGAGCTAGCGGAAAGATATTTGGCAACATATACTGGACGTCGATTTCCGAGTAAACCAATGCATTTAGTATTTAGTCGACCCTCGTTGTGCTGGATTTTATCGTAGTCACGAACACTTGTGATGAGTTTTTTAACCTGAACATTTATGAACACCGCAATAATAGGTCTGACGGTGCCTGGTTTCTTGTGTAAACGGTATGCATCGCGTAGCTCGGTGTTATAGAGGTCCATGTCAACTGCTGCACCAACTTTGCTGATTATCGTGGATAAATCTGACGCTGACTCGTTCTCCACGGTAGGCACATTACGGATCTCGACGCACGATGACCGGGAAAGCTCTTGAATATCCTGGATCTTTATTTCCAAATTTATTATGTTGTCTTTCTGTTTTTGGGTTTCTATTTGCAGAACATCATTTTTTTTTAATCATAATATCATCGTACTGCTCAGTGATAAATGTAATAGATTTCTCTATCTCGCCGTTTGATTTTTGAATGGAAAGATTCTGTAGTTTCAGTTCAGCTAGTTCGGAGAACAACTTAGAGAGGCAAGTGTTTTGATCGTGCGAGAATTTTGTAAAGCGTTCCTCTTGTTCTATTTGTTTGTAGTATTTCGCGTTTTACGTCTTGAAGTTCATTACCAGGCGAGAATTCTGGGCAAGGACATTTGAACCGCGACGTGGTGTTGACACTGCCGACTGGGGTGTTCAATACCGCTGGTATATCCGAGTCTGACTTTACTTGCACTATACAGGAGTTTACAAATGGCGAAGCCAGAGGCGAGCGTTGAATGCTAGGCATTGTACGCAGTCCACTGTCGATCACACGACGAGGGGCACGGGGATATTTGGTGCTTACGCGTAGTACATAGCAGCACTCTGGCGGGCGCGCAATCAGTAGAGCAATTTATGACAACTGTCCTGGTCCTGCATGTTGGCGGGGCTGAACCGGCAAGTTAGATCTGTAGTGCATATGCAGTACGGCGAACGGTAAAAAAAAAAAAAAAAAAATGTTTAGGCAAATTTGATCACTTTCACTTTGCGGTTACGGGCTAAAGTCACGTATGATATGATCTTTACAAATTTTTCCGCAAACCGAACACACGTTCACTCTCAAGTATGGTAGCGGACGAAGAGCCAAGTTACGTAATTATACCAACATTTTGTTCATACATTAAATTCTCAAAAAACACTACTTTATCTGGTCGTACTATAATAAAATAATACCAGCCTATTACTGACTCACTGCAGGGCAAAGACCTCTTCTCATACAGAGAAGGCATGAGCACTGATCACCACGCTTGCTCAAGACGGGTTGGTGATGTCAGACTTATATTAACTATAAGTCCATGTTTCCTCACGATGTTTTCCTTAATTCTAATGTCCAAGATAAACTCATAAAGTACAAGTTCAATTCATTATTGAAAAAGTCATATTGGTACTTGCACAGATTTGAACCCATAACCTCATGCGTGAGAGGCGAGGCCTTAACCGCTGGGCCATCATGACATGGTCATAGACATCATGGTCGTATTAGATTCAAATAAGAAAACGAATCCTAAATTCAATTAAAAGCTAATTAGAACAAAATTAAACACCTAAAACCTAATTATGAACTAAAAAACTTACTTAAAAATGGCGAAAGTCAAAAAAGGCCCCTCCGCTACTTGTGCCCTGGTGCACAGATAGGGTCTCAACTTTCGCTTCTAACTAGGTATTTACTAAAATAATGCCTTGCTCACACCTGCTATCTATAATTTACGCAACACATTTTCGTGAACGATTACGACTAATCTATTTCATGTCGACAGTTCAACAATATTCATTACGTTATTTACGTTGAGCTCTTTTTGGGTGAACAAAAATCATGGAACTCGCGTAATCGTCAACGAGCGCTTTCCATGAGCTATATGTATACTGTGTATATATGTGAACTTTTGGGTTAACAAAAAGCATGAAACTCGCGTCATCGTCACCGCACGCTTAGTTTTCACTTCTATCGGCAGTCCCCAAAGACTGTTCCGCATGTTTTTTTCGAACAAATGAGAAAAAACCTCTTCATTTCAAGTAACTGTCTGGCTACGGGGTCAACGGCAGCTGTTAATGAACTTGAAATTATGAGTTCAGAAAATATATCATATCTGCGGAGTTTCGCGCTAGCTAATTTCATTTGACCATGGGTAGCTGAAAAGTAAAAAAAAAAGTATGCTTTTATGAAAGTATTATAATAAACTACCTAAATATCAAACCAAAATAACCTTTAACCACAACCTTTAGTTAAGTAAGTAATCATGGGCTCGATAGAGCACAAACGTAGACACGCCTACATACCTCTAACCAATTGACGTCAGTATTGTACCTACACAGAATAGATTACGGTTGTGCAAACTAGAACTGTACCAACATTATGCTGCCTTTCCACCAGAGATATGCTAAGCGGGATAGCGATGAATGTCTTTGGTATGAGGAACAGAGTTCATCATCCTCTATGGAAAGGGAGGATACTCTGACCAGACTGGTGTTGTATCTGGTGCGAGACTTTTTTTTTCTGGTTTATGTATAAATGCTAATCGCGGTGAATACGCTGCTTAAGCGATGAAGGATTAGTGTAACGTCAGTTGTGAAGCGTAGTTTACATTTGTCGTTGTAGATGCCGCCAAAATATCAACCTATAACATCATTTGATGTTTACAGCGTAGCTTGACTTAGCTCTGGTGGAAAAGGGTTCAACGAACCTAGTGGCTAATGAAGTAAAACCATTATAGCAATACATCTAATTTATCCTTTATCACAATGAGATAAGAGTTACATTGCAATGGCTGACTAATGCTGGTATACGTCATTCAAATTTCTTAGTTTTTTACATACCAAATCTTACCAGCTCCGCTTCACCACACTTAGCTCTGGTAGAAATGGACACATAGTTTAGTGGCTAAGCTTGACCGCTTAGCTCCCTCGCACATCTTCTATGGAAAGGCAGCCTTCGGGGCAGGTGTGTCAAATCGCTTCCATGAATATATGGAGCCAGTGCAAATATTTGGCCACTCGAAGAGCCCAATAATATAGTGAAATAGGCCGTACATTGAATCGAATGAAAGGCGCCATCTTACAAGATTTGAACGGATTAAGTAGTTATGTTGGATTTATGTTTTCGCTTGCAGAGTAAGCAAACTGTAGTGGCAATGGCTGGCCCATGTTTGTCGAAGGACCGATGGCCGGTGCAGTGGATGAGTCCTGGAGTGTGACCGCGTATCGGCAAGCGTAGTGTGGAACGCCCCCCAGCTAGATGGACCGACGACCCTAAGAAGGTGGTTCGGATAGATGCGGAAGGTTGGTTGTGGAGCAGCCTGGGAGAAGCTGATGTCCAGCAGTGGACTGTGATAGGCTGACTTATATAGGGATTTTGTTTCGAATGGGTTGTGATTTAACTTGTTGTCTCTGTTTTATTCTTTGATGCCAGGATTTTGAGGTATTTTAACAGAAGTCTGAAGTACCTACTTAACTGTTACTGTTACTACTAGTCTGCATCATCCTACTGCTGGGCAAAGGCCCATGACCTCCAGCTCTTTTGATCCAGGGCTAATGTGGACCACTGGTCGTTTGTTTTGTCCAGTTCGAATCCTACCTAAGTCATCATCTGCCTAGCCTGACCTAATACATATATTATGTTAGGGTCGGCTTCCAGTCTAACCGGATGCAGGTGAATACCAGTGTTTTACATGTAGCGAGCACCTATCTGACCTCCACAACCTAGTAACTGGGTCATACGATATCTCTTGGTAAGACTGCTTATGACGCCTAGTGGTGTGACAGTCGGACTGCCAAGTCATACGAACCTCTGACTTTTCGGATTCATGTGCGTATTGTATAATCTATGACAGTCGTTACTACCCGTAACGAAAGAAGAAGTCAGAAGCCCGAAAGTCTGACAAGCAGTACTCTTCTTCTTCTTTTTGTGTGGTTAGTGGCTAGCCTGGTGTTAAAGTTTTAAAGCCACCTTTTTTGAAGCAAGTGATAATTATTATCACTTGCTTCAAAAAAGGTGAGGAAACCGGTGGCATACCTGAGGGATATTTTCCGACGGCATGTGAAGCAAAGTCAGAGGCCCATGGGCGGCTTTAAAACTTTGACACCAGGTTAGCCACTAACCACACAAAAAGAAGAAGAAGAGTACTGCTTGTCAGACTTTCGGGCTTCTGACTTCTTCTTTCGTTACGGGTAGTAACGACTGTCAAAGATCTACAAATTATAGCCGAGACTAGGCTTACCAACCTTAATGCATGAATTTACCGGGACTTTGGCAATCGAAATGCGGAATGTGGCAAGAAAAACGGGATTAGCTGTCAAAGTATCAGCTGTCAAAGTAAGACGAAACCTACAATTAGAAATTATTTTTAATGATTTTATTGAATGTTTTACTTTGGCATACAAGTACAAGACTTACAGCTGTGTTGTATTGATGATTTTAAGAATCATCAGCATCATCATTTCAGCCGAAAGACGTCCACTGCTGGATATAGGCCTCCCCCAAACACCGCCACTTCAACCCATTCTGTGCTTCCCGCATCCAGCGGAATCCTGCGGCCTTAACAAGGTCATCGGTCCATCTTGTGGGACGCCTTCCAACGCTAAGTCTTTCAGTACGCGGTCGCCACTCCAGAACCTTTCGGCCCCATCAGCCATGTGTTCTGCGAGCAATGTGCCCTGCCCATTGCCACTTAAGTTTGGCAATTCTTCGGGCTACGTCGGTTACCTTGGTTCTCCTACGGATCTCTTCATTTCGGATTCGATCACGTAGGGAAACTCCAAGCATAGCTGGCATAGGCTAATAGTCACCCAAAGGGCAATGGCCTCTCCATTGCCCTTTGGGTGACTTTTGGGTGACTTTTAGCCTTCTGATAAGGCGCATTGTGAGCGACCACGTTTCAGTACCATAAGTGCCATAAAGCCGCGAATCATATTTAGATCAACATACAACCTGATACTGACCTGCAGATTGCAAAAAACGTAAGAAAATTCGAATTTCGCGAAACGTGCGTTCATTAAACTCCGACTTCTGCCCGCAAGTTTAGCCGTAGGTTCGAGAAAACGGGGCAAAATATGGCGTCCCACACTCGTCTTTCGCGGGACGCATCCTCTAATGCTCTAGAGAAGGGACGTACCGGGACGGTTGGTAAGACTAGCCGGGACTAAAACGGTTTAACGTGCTTTCCGAAATGAGGGAGCGAGACGTCCCCACAGCTGGAATCCTACCTAACTATCGACTATCGAATATTTCCGTATAACCTGGAATAAGTCTAGTATATTGTAAATTGAAGTTCTATTTTTACCAGACTACGGCGAAGCGAAAAGGTGGGTTATGATTTTGACTGGTATGTATTAGCTCGTAGATTGTGAAAGTCAATAGTACTAGCCTTGTAGGATAAGGCAATTTAATAAAGGTATTTGTATTCCTTAATAAAGTGAGTCTCGGTAAACTCACCGATTTCAGTTCGTAGCTTTTCGACGGCTACTTATATCATCCCTCGGAAATGAATAGAATAATGATGACACTATTCACTATTCTATTCAGTTCATCGCTATTTTTATCTGCCCCGTTGGCCTCGTGGTCGCAAGCGCGACTGTTGAGGGTGGGTTCCTGGGTTCCCGGGACGGGCAAAGTGTTATTCGGATTTTCTATTAGGAATTTCTTAGTAACAGCCCGGAGTTTGGAAGTTGGTAGTGTGATACCCCCGTGCCTCGGAAAGCACGCTAAGCCGTTGGTCCTGCGCCTGATCTCTCTCCGGTCGTGTCGGGATTGCCATCCCATCGGACTATGAGAGTAAGGGAAGAGAGAGTGCACCTGTGTCTGCGCACACACTTGTGCATTATAATATCTCCCGCGCCGAAGGCTAGTCTCCGTAGAGATTGGCCGCCGTGGCCGAAATACGGTCTGGAGGACTATATATATTAAATAAACAGCCAGCTTTGCAAGCAACTTTGGTGTAGATACCAAAGTTTCAGAAAAATTAAGTAATGAGACACAATAATGTTATTATAACTAAGTTTTTCAGTGCCAAACGGAACCCTATTACTAAGCTTCTGCTGTCCGACCGTCCGTCCGTCTGTCTGTCAGCGGGTTGTATCTCATGAACCGTATTGTATTAAGATAGTTGAAATTTTCACAGATTGTGTAGGTATTTCCATCGGCGCTATAAAAAAATAAAAACGTTAATAATTATCCCCATTCAAGAAATGTGTTCTTGCGGCGTTTTTTGTTCGATGTTAAAATGGTACGGAACCCATCGTGTGCGAGTCCGACTCGCACTTGACTCACCGGATTTTGTATCCTTTTATTGTTTGTCTGAATCTGGGGCAAATAAATTTTATTTTCTTTCTGTTTATGTAGCGAATTAATCGTGAAATTCGTCAATTACCAAGGCTATTACTAAAATCCGTTTCAAACTAATATCTCTATATATATATAAATCAGTTGCCGTGCATTAGTCTCGCAAATGCACGGTGCTGACATGCTTACAATGTTTGTAAATATGTGAGCACCGTGCATCTATTACATAATTAATTTATCTGTCATTCCTTAATTTTTCATTCTTTTTACCTATCGTGGTATAGTTATCTTATTCTAGGTGCATCGTCTTCACATATAATTATTTAATTGATGTATACAAGATATTGTGAAAACATTTTAAAAGAGTAACGGTGGATCTCCATGCGAAAACTACCTTTTGGAAGGGGCGACTAAAATCATTTTTTTTTTTTTTTTGTAAATTTTGTCTTTCAAAAGTGTCTTTCTGTGCTGAATTGTAATAAATTATTTGACTTTGAGTTTGAGTTTTCAAAAACGCTCGACGGATTTGAATCATTACTTTTTTGTTTTTTTACCTCAATACACAGGCGGTCTAGGGGAAAAACAATTAGGTAAAACCCAAATGAACAGCCGAAAAATCGAAATTGAAATTTTGACAGGACAACGTCTGATGGGTCAGCTAGTAGCCAATAAAAACATAGCTAATTAATATTAATTACCACGGGTGTTGAAGTTGATTAATTAAACGAAAACAGTACAAAATAGAACGCTTATTAGGATAATTTGGTAATAATAATTTATTTCACAGCTGTAATTTCTAGATAATTACGGTGGAGAAAATTATCTAGTTTTTATCTGTGTGTGCATCGCCTAAATGGTATTTTCGTGACTTTATAAATGCTGTAAGAAAATGTAAAACGGTTTACGTTTTTCAGGAAAAATCTTGATAGTGCATATAAAGTGGTTTGTTTTGTAGTAGAAAAAGCTCTTGCATATAAGTATCTTAATAATCGGGCTTTTACAGTAACTTATACAAAATAAAATCATAAATAGTGGATGTGTTTACAGATGATATCTTCATGTGCACCCGATTTTGTCTATACAGTTCGTAAAATAGCGGAAATCGAACCCTCAACTTGTAGCGTTCAAGCAATCTCTCAGCTACTGCGCCAACCACCGTCAAAGGTTAAAAACAGCAACAATATTTAAAAAATTATACTCTAAATATTTCGCTTTCTTCTTTTGAACTCCCGTGAGGCCTGAACTCCCTCAAAAGTTTCTTAAACAACGTGTTTTCATCCCTTCTTCTATCAAACTTAAGTTAACTATAAACTTATCTACACCAACATTTTGTTTAAGGATTATTTTTCTTGGAAAAACAACTTTCTTTGTGTGTAATGGGGCTTGTATCTTCAAGTTGGGGTAATTAGTAGACTCATAATGTCTTCAGAGTTTCTTTGGAAGGAATTATTAAAATTATTTCCTTTCTTATTCTTATCATTTCACGCTCAGATGTGCGCAGTGGTTGCGCGATTATCTTTTGCAATACAAAATAAAACGCAGGTTCGACCCGGTTAAAAAAATGTTTTTTTTGTTGCCTGTACAACATGAAAAAAACGGGGTCCGATACGAAAGGGTGTTGTTAGGACCAGGCCCGGGTTATCGGTGCGTTGTGTTCCACGCGCACTGCAAAGAGATAAAAGTTAAACAGTGCTTAAACCGACAAAGTTGCTTCTATCTAATTACTAGAGCTCTAAAATTCCGAATCTAGGTTTTCGGTTGGCGAGTAAAAAAATAAATGTACACTGAAGCTGCAGTTTAGCGGTTTACAAAACAGTTTTACCTATTTGGAAAAACTCATTATTGGATAAGGGAAGATGTGCTGTGCCAACATCAAGTAAATTTAAATATGGTATAATTATAATAATATTACCTACTATTTATTTGATGTTAGTGCACCATGTCTTCCTTCCACTATAGGCGCGGGCTTGCGGACGGTGAGCAATGGGTAACTCGCCGTCCGATAAGGACCAGGCCCGGGTCAATGGCGTGTTGTGTTCCACGCGCGCCTCAAAGAGACGTCAGCACAACTGGCGGGGTCCGCTAGGACCGTTGCCTGACGGAGTCGCGGGAAAGTCTGAAAGGGATACCGTGGCGCCGGGCAACTTACAGGCAACTGAAGGAACATGGGTGGGTTTCAGTTAGTAAGAGTCTGACACGCTCTCCTGCTCCGCCCAGAGCGGGAGAAGTTATTTGATAATATCCCACCCAAAAAAAAAGAGGTGTTGTTAGGTATCGCACTGATTTATGTGTATCAGGAAAAAAGAAAAAAAAACGCAATATTTTTTTTTATGAGGTATTTTACCGGATTATTACATGGAGCGCGAGCGGCCGTCTTTTAGCAGGTACTACAAGTCATAACATAGGACCCCTGTAGAAAATTTGCTTAATTTTAATCGATTTGGGGTTATTTTGGTACTTAAAATGTGAATTTTAAATATTAATAACATTTTCATTTTCAATAATAATAATATTTTTATTACTTTTTGGTAATGTCATGTATCTAGTATCTATGTGCCCATTTTGGTTCGGACAGGGGTTTTTTACATATTTTATATAATTGTACGGGACATGGTGTTGGTTTATGAGTTTCTATGAACTAAGAAAACTGAATTTATTACGTAAATTAATTGTTTGTCTTAATTATGACTACCAACTTAAATTGTTCGTATATTCAAATCACAACCGCCACTCTTTGTCACTTGTTCTTTTTGTTCTTGTTGTCTTTGACAGTTGTTCTTTCAATTTCGAACTCGCACATAATGCCATTTTTTTATTTTGTTGAAACAATAATTTCCCTGACCGTACATCACAAAATACGTGACTTTTTCGACTAAGGAAATAAAAGGTCACTAAATATAGCAGGTACTAACATAACATTTCGAAATAATGAGCCTGCCTGAGTAGGTACTGCATATTAATTATTGAGTAAATCAATGTAGGGCATGTAGCTGGCATGTAGGAGCGTGTGTGAGCCTACAAACATGATTTATGACCACTAATTAAGTATAGGCATTAACACAAGCTCAACAGTAAGATCAAGCTAACTAAGTTATGTTATAGATTATTTTATGAGGAAGGAGTTTCGAGAAGTTCATGTAAATCAGCGGGGTAGTTGTGCAACACATATAAAATGGCATTTGACTGCAATGCCCTTCACTTTGACAGTTCAGCCACGTTCATTGCGTTATTGACGTTGTTGAGCAGAATAATTTTTCAAAGCTTTGAAGCAATAGATTAGGAATTTCTTTCAAAACCTTCGGATTTTGAATGAAAGTGTGATACGCAATTCCGCGAGAAATCACGGCACAGCGGACAGAGCTCCGGCGGGATCTCATGGCGTCATGGAGAGTGCGATTGTTGCAACCCAGTGCTGGGCACGCCACTATTGCGGCGATAAGTCCCCTCTTTGAGGAGTGGCTAGAGAGGCGCCACGGCGTCCTCACCTTCCGCCTGATGCAGGTCCTCACCGGATATGGTTGTTTCGGGAGGTTCCTGTTTCGTATCAGGCGGGAGGAAACGCCCGGGTGTCATCACTGCGTGGATCGCCCGGAGGACACGGTGGAGCATACGGTGGAGGTCTGCCGGCTTGGGCAGAGCATCGCCGTGTCCTCGTGGAGGCGATCGGTGGCGGAGATCTCTCCCGTCCGGCCCTGGTCCAGGCCATGGTATGGAGCGAGAGGGCATGGGAGGCCGTCACCTCCTTCTGCGAAGCAGTAATGCTCGCGAAGGAGGAGGCAGAACGCGTGAGGGAGAGGCAAATTTCACGCCCTCACGCCCCTAGCCGCCGCAGGAGACGCCCTGGGTGTCGGGAATCGCAGGCCGATTCCCGGCCACCGTAGGCGCGGGTTTGCGGACGGTGAGCAATGAGTAGCTCGCCGTCCGATAAGATTGCCAGAAAGTCCGAAAGGGATATCGTGGCCCCTGGCAACGTACAGGCAACGGAAGGAACACGGGTGGGTTTTAGTTAGTAAGAGTCTGACACGCCCTCCTGCTCCACCCAGAGCGGGAGAAGTTATTTGATAATTTCCAATCCAAAAAAAAAAAAAGTGTGATACGCAATTATTAAGGTCCCGGGCTCGGTACGTTAAAAACATCTAATAAATTATGCATTACATGACCTTCGAGGTACATTGAAAATAAATTCAACAAAATAAAAAAAGCATTTCATTTATATATTATTTCTCAAAAACACAAACAGCTTAAAACATCTAAACAACATTTTAAACAGAAAGAAAGATAAGCTTGACAATATTGTCAAGTATTAATACCATTTTTTGAATATCGAATCGAATTTCCAAGCATGTTTAAGTGCTTGGAAATTCGAACAATATTTTGACAACCTTCTTCGAGATAAATTGAAATTGCGGTAGTGGTCGAATACTTGCGAGCGCCCGGCCGTCAATGTTTGTATGAAAATCCGTATGTCATGTTTAGCGGCCAAATAAATTACTATGAAAACTCATATCCGTCATTTTTTTTTTAAATGGAACGAACTTATACTTCAACACGGCAACCAAGGAGGCAACTTATCAAAAATTATATTTAAATTTCGATTTGGCTTGCAAATAGAGCTGTTTAGAATAAAGAAGAAACAAATGAACATATCGGTGCTTGTAAAATAGTCGTTGTTCGTCACTCAAAATTAAAAAAAAATCAAAAATTTAAAGTCATTTATTCAAACTAGGCTGAGAATCAGCACTTTTTGAACGTCAAAATTACATAAGACAGTCCCCCAAAACGCCCACCCTTCACCACTTCCTAGTGCTTTAGCTGGGAAGAAGAAGTGGCGCAACAAACTCCCCAGCAGCACAGCTGTCTGTTCAGTTAGAAAAAAATGAATCTATATAATAGTATTCCAAATGATATTTACATTACGCAACACAAAACATAATTTAAATTATTTTAATGATGGTCTGGCAGTTTGAGTACTTTATGCGACCTACCCAAATGTCCTTTCTTTGGTATTGTTCGTCGAGTTGAGCTCCACGATTACTGACAAATGCTTGCACTGACTGGACAGGTCCACTCAAATCTGTGTGGTTCTTTCCTCAAAAGACCATTTCAGACACTAATCTACATGGTCCTCATATGGCCTGACCAAGATTATGTCTGGACTTTAAAAGAGACTGTGACCTCTGAGTTTGTTTCGGTCTTTCTTCTCAGAGTAGTCAGATAGGAAACGCCGAACTCAACTAGCATTTTCTTCTTTTTTTTAATATGACGTGTAAAAGTGATTGCAATATCCTATTTACAGAATAAACAATTTCATTTCATTTCATTATCCTTTGGTTTAAACTCACGTATTGAATAATAGTATTCGCAAAATGCAACGCACACAACACCACAAATAGTTGCATAATAAGTAAAATTATACATTCAGTCGACGATTCAATAGTGTCAATTACAATACGTATCGTTTTCCCGCAATTACTACATAAAATATTCTGTCACAAATGTGAATCGGTATTCACAGAAGCGAAAATCACGTGAATTCATACGTCATCGCAGTCGGTTCGCTGTACAATACGCTCGATTGACATAGATTTTGATTGGTCACCAACGGATGTGCACTATTCATAATATTTCGTTGGTACCAAATGACGGTAAAAACGGCTATTGTGACGCCTGATGGATTTAAATTGCTTTTTTGGAACCTTTTTTGGAATTATTCGTTCCGTACGATGTGATAAATTATTCATTTCGGCTTTAAACGTTCGCTATGGTGGAATTTGAAATTATGAGAGACCTCCTGTGTTTCAAATATTTTCAGTTTTTGAGTTTGCAATAACTTATCAAGTTTAACTCGTCAAGTTCAGACACTGTTCAGTCATATCAATTATTATCGAAAATAACTGCAATAAAGCTCCACAGAAAATGCAATAATTGCATTTTCCACGACAGTTACAAAATAGGACGCAGTTTTAATGTTTCCGAAACTAAAAAATAATTAAGTATTGATTCAAATTAGTTTCACTAATAACAATACGCTAATTAAGCATTACTAATAACAACTTTACACACTATAAACGTATCTCAGTGAGAAAAACAAACATCAAAGACAACAGGGTATTTTTCCTAACAAAATTTCTTTAATAGATTTTCAACTTTATCACTAAAGCGTAAGGTTCAAAGTTGATTGGGAAAATTTGACAGTTTCGGGTAGGTTGACCTGCTGGCGTCTGTACGTCAAGATTTTTGTTTAAAACACCTAAGAAATGAATTTCATCAAAAACTGCTCTGAATAATTCATGAGAACAGAACACATTAATAACGAAATCTCCGTGCGTCATTCCTATTGTTTACTGAATATGACAAGTAAAGACAAACACACTTTACCTAAGACTAAATGAATAATGTATCAAAATGTCCTAAGAAACAGTCTGGTTCAGGTCCTAACTATCTCATTCTTAATAGAACTATTGTTCCTTAAATAAGGCGTCTATTATCATGAACGGATCAGTCCCGTCGGTGTTTTGTGCGGCCCTCATTGTGCGAGAGACAATGAGTCGATGAAATTACTGATATTAGGAAACTTATTAACCCATTTATGAAATAAAATGGTAATAAATGTGTCTCTATGGCATCTGGCATTTTGGTCGGTAGACAGTCTGATGTATCAACTATTATGGATAGATAATTCATGATCACTGTGAGTTTACGGTGTGTTCTGATATACCTAAGTACAATTTTTTGACAGGTAATGTCAAAAAATTGTACTTATATCAGGAAGGTTACTAACTAGCTAAAGCATTAGGAAGTGGTGAAGGGTGGGCGTTTTGGGGGACTGTCTTATGTAATTTTGACGTTCAAAAAGTGTTGATTTATTTTTCAGCCAAATTTGAATAATATGTACTCGTATAACTTTTGATTTTGATTTTAACTATCTAATCCAGTGGTTCCCAAACTATGGATTGAGATCCACTGGTGCTTTACGAGTGAATATTGGGTGGGCCTTGAAAAATTGATTTTCAGTTATTATTAATATTAAAACTAAATACAGTTTTTTATTTATTTTTTTAAACGTTGCCCCACGCTAGGAATGTCTCCTGTATTGTGGGTGCGTTTACAAACATTTAAACTCACATACACAAACAGCCAGACCCGGAACAACTTGTAGGTCATTTGTTCCGTGCCGGAATCAAACCCGCGACACGCAGTGCAGCATTCAATCGCTTAACCACTGCGCCAACCGTGCCGTCAAATTGGACGTATCAAACTCATTGCGATTAAAAGTAACTAAAATTGAAGTTGATGCTACAGGCTATATAATGAGAAAAAATTGGAAACAAATACATCCTCCTCTTTGAAATAGCACTCCTTGTATTTAATTAGGTATTCAAATGTTCGATTGTAACTGAATGTTTTTTTCTTATTTGAGCACTCCTTCATTTATATAGTTAAGTATGCTCCTTTTTTAACCATGACAACCAAGAGGTGAGTCTCGAATTTGGAAGTTTTTGTTAGGTGGGTCGCGGTCCAGTCAACTTTGGGAACCACTGATCTAATCTATTTACTTCTCTGATAAACGAGTATAAGACTAGGACAACAAGAGTAAACCACGTTTCTAATCATAAACTTATCATACCTACCATATTGTAACCTAATGAGCTCAAGTAAAGTTATCCTAACAATCCATTAAAAAACCACTCACACTTAAGTTCATCTAATCTCGAGACTGAAATCACTAATGAGATAACATTCTTTAATCAAAAATCAAATCAAACATACTACACAACCTAGAAACAATGCACATTTCCACGATCATGTCGCACTCACACTTGACCGCCTTATTTAGTGTCCCATCCAATTGTTCTCGGTGTCTCTATTCGTATTCCACTCTACTTGTTTATGGACAGTTACCAAGAGCAAACGTACGTAACACAGTGCAATGTTTACCAAATCATTCGTTCTCTTACTATTGGTCCTGGTATACGAATCAAAGTGTGTGAAAAGAACAAGGAAAGTTTTTGATTCCGATGATTGTGATCTTGGTCCTTTGGCAAAAGAAATTGCATCTTATGAAGCCGTTGCTAAGAAAGTAATAGACTACACAGTCTCGGGAGCGTTCAAAGGGAAGATCTATGATGAGTGAGTATCGTTGTACTTTAATATTGGTGCCGTTGTTAAATTGAATCTTTGTAGGATTTCACTAAGAGATCTATTACAAGATTTATATTACTTACTCGTATAACAGGTTTAAGATGATTGGAAAGACGTGAAAAACAAATAAGGTATGGAATTAAATAGAAATGGCGCGCATGATGATAATACTCTCATGACATTTGTAGACAAATGTCAGGTGTAAATTGTAGCAATCTTTATTTTTATGACATTGAACGTAAAAAGGAAACGTGGTCACGTGCTCGTTGGCGTTCATTCCTTACTAACTGTATTCCTCTGTTTTCCCTGGTCCCTGATTAATGATACTAGTACGATTTTTTTAACGATATAATGTATATTTACCACTACTATGTCCCTATGTTTTCTTTTGGCGTAATTATATTATACATGTTATCAAAAAAAGATATACTCGTATTTTTGTTTTTTTTTTAATATATTTTAGGTTTAATAATATTTTTGAAGGTATTTACTATTACGTACTGTTTGAATTTATTCACGTCACAACAATACATCTAAGATATTTCCTGAAGTAGTTATTATTTGAATGATTCTTGATTATTATGTGGCCTTGGTAACAATGAACAAAAAAAGTAATATTGCTCCAGACTGTAAATCTGGAGCAATATTACTTTTTTTGTTCTAATGTTACTGTTAATAGTCTTTATTAAGATTGTTACGCGTGTCACATTACCTTTTTATATATTCTTCACTTTTTCCTGCATGTTTTTTTAATTAGATACAAGAAAGTAAAACTCACCAAATACACGGAACAGGACTGAGTATTTCGTAGATGCTTAAATTTCAACACACATTGTAACTGCTTTTATGTGTGATATCAGACAATCAACAACAAAATAAATACAAGGGTCGTACGAGCCGCATTGATACGTTAACAAATATTGCATATCATCGAAAATAACTAATAATTCGCATTTACTATCTATTACATCTTAGCACTTAGGTAATACTATGATCCAAAATGATACTATCAAGTGGAAAGCGTACAATTGAAACACACGCAGTTTGATAAGATATCAATGAAATCCACAAGAAATACTCTCAAGCCTCTTGAGTATTAAATGTCTATCAAACGTAGATATAAGTAACGTATAGACACCTTAGACATTTGACCATCAATTCGATAAGATACTAAGATAGATATACTACAAAAGAGCTCTCGTTTTATCGAAACATCTCAATGTCTCAGAGACATCGGAAGAAAAATGAATTTCAATCCGATTGTATTTGTAACCCTTTTTGTTATCGTTGCGAATGAAGCCAAGGTTCTGGACAAAAATACAAATACATGCCAGGACACACTGGGAGATGAATTGATTGAAGAGATATGGGCCTACGAAAATGTTAAGGATGAGATTCTGAGATATGTTCTCGACGGTGATTTTAAAGGCAAAACTTATGATGAGTAAGTGTTCAAGCATATTAGGACTGAAACCAGGAAATATGTTAGCTGTTATGTGATTGTGATATGGTGCTGTTTGTGGTTTAATATATGTAGTATTTTGTAATTACAGATTGGCGAAATTCGTGGACAAGTTTGGTGCGCGGCCGTCGGGAACAAAAGTCCTTGAAAAAGCTATTGATTACATGATCGATTTGTCTCATAATGAAGGTTTAAATGATGTCATTACTGAAGAAGTTGAGGTGAGTTTCATAAATGCGATTAATTTGCAATATTGTACGAATATAACATATTGTTGCTATAGTACTTATGTGTATAAAATTGTAAGTCATCGTTTTGTAATTTAAGTGTAATTATGCTCTTATGTGTCTTCTTTTTCTATGTACAATCAGGTAGAATTATTCCATTTTATTATCCTATCTTATCCTATAATATAATAATAACTATTATAAATGCGAAAGTGAGTTTGTTTGTTGGCATGTTTGTTTGTTTCGCTTTCATGCTAAAATGGCTGAATAGATTTGGATGAAATTTGGCACATGAGTAGACCATGACCTGGGTTGGGACAAAGAATACTTTTTATCCCGATATTCTCATGGGATCGAGATTTATGGGGGTGAAACCGTGGGGCGCAGCTAGTTTGTTTATAAAAGGTAACTTTACAGCTGACAGTAGTTATGCTTATTATGATTCTGAACAAGTTATTTTGTTTCAGGTTCCGCGTTGGGAAAGAGGCGCAGAAGCAATTACTATGCTAGAACCAAGATTTAAGAAGATGGCGGTTTTGGGTCTCGGTCATAGTGTCAGCACACCTATAAATGGACTTACAGGTGAAGTGGTTGTAATATCCAATTTTACACAGTTGGATAATACATCAGCCGAACAGATCAAGGGCAAAATTGTTCTTTTTGTGCCGATTTTTACGACTTACGGTGAAACTGTGAAATATAGGACACAAGGAGCAAGTAAAGCATCAGCTAAAGGAGCCATTGCATCTTTGGTGAGGTCTATTACTCCCTTTTCAATTAACGCCCCACATACAGGTTCTCAAACTTACGAGGATGGTGTTGAACCTATACCAACGGCAGCAATAACTTTGGAAGATGCTGATTTGATCACAAGAATAAATAACCGAGGTGAGAAAGTCAAACTAAATATTCTAATGTATTCAACACTACAAACTAAGACATCAAGAAACACACTTGTTGATTTGAAGGGATCAAAAGACCCGGAAAAGCTCGTCATAGTGTCGGGACATATCGACAGCTGGGATGTTGGCCAAGGAGCTATGGACGATGGAGGTGGCCTTTTCATCAGCTGGGCAGCTCCGGTGATTCTAAAGCGATTGAATTTGATCCCAAAGCGAACCATCAGAGCCATATTTTGGACAGCTGAAGAACTTGGTCTGGTGGGTGCACGTGCGTATGAGAAAGCGCACAGAAATGAGACCCACAATATTAACTTTATAATGGAATCTGATGAAGGAACATTCGCTCCTCTGGGACTGGTTGTCGGTGGCAACCACAAAACACGTTGTATTGTAAAGGAAGTGTTGAAGCTTTTCCAATCAATTAATGCGTCGACTCTTGTAGAAAGTGATGCTCCAGGATCTGATATTGCTATATTTACCGGTAATGGTATACCTGGAGCTAGTCTTTACAATGATGATGCGAAATATTTCTGGTTCCACCACACTGAAGGAGATACTATGAATGTTGAAACTACAGAGAATCTTGATCTTGGAGCTGCGTTATGGACAGCCGTTGCCTATATCATCGCTGATCTCTCTTTTGATATTCCTCGATAAGTTTTTTTTTTCTTTTGCGATATTTAAATTATAATAAAAATAAACCGTGATGATTTTAGTTTCGTGGTATTAAACTATATTTAAAACGTAGTATGCCACGATTTCTTACTATCCAATTTTCTCATAACACATTTTATTTTTAGATAAAACAATCGTATCTATCTCCAATAGGCATCAAATAAATTATCAATTGAAATCCTATTCAATAAATTTCATTTCAGTGTAGTACGAAATCATACTCAAATAAAAGAGGCAGAGGCGTAAAACCTTCGAAATATTCTTCAATCAATTTGTATTTTGGAAATGTTCCACTCAATTTTTCTAGAAGTGTCCTTAAATCAATGAGCGTGAATCCTTTATCTACGGTTCATTTTCTTTTAGGATCGAGCTCTTGGGAACGGTAAACGGGATACGGTATATTATAAAGATATTTTCTATGCTACAGCAAAAGAGAATTTTCTTTTGCGAAGCGATCCACCTTTCGATAAAGGTCTTAAATTATGCTATCGTGTCTCAGCCGTTGTAATAAAAATAAAACAAGTAAGCTTCCCGACAAAAGTTGTATCGAGCGTGTAGGGTAGAAACTGATTTTTATGAGAATAAAGAATAATGATGTAACTTTTTGTGAAAAAGAAAACTGTATTAAATGAAAGAGGAAAGAGGTTGCTTATCTTTTGATGAAACAATGTTTTCTAATCAAACATCGACATGAGCATGAAAAATGACATAAAAATATTTCTAGATTTTTATCAGCAAGCAAAGATAGATAATTAAAAAAAAAAAAACAATATCTTTAAATCAATGTAGTCTAGGGACTTCAATTATATATGTCATCCTAAAAGGAAACCTCAACATTGAAAGTCAATGAATAATGTAAAACTTCTCAGCTCTGTTAATTAAAAACGTAACAAACTTACAGCCATCAAAATGTAGGCCGTGCGCTTTGTAAATAAAATGTTTTAATGAATTTGCGGACAAAAGGTTCCCATCCATAATTTCACACGAAATTTTATTATTATATCGAGGCAGGTTGTTTAGTAGGAAAATATATCATTAAACTTTGTCAAGCTACCCAATTATAATTATATTTTTTTAATAAAGGACGTTTCATTTTTTGGAATGTATTTTGCTCGCAATATTGGTTTTTTGACGTAGGTATGTTTGAAGAGCAGTGATAGCCTAGTGGTGTTACTCAGACTGCCAAGTCAAAGGTCTCGAGTTCGAACCCAAGGACCTCTGACTTTTCGGAATCATGCATAAAAAACGGTGAAAGAAAACATCGTTAAGAAACTGATGAGAGATATTTCTCGACGGCATGTGGCAAGTTAAAGGTCCATGGGCGGCTTTAAAACTCTGACTCCATGTTAGTCACCAACCACACGAAAAGACGTATGTTTTTACTACGATAGCTTAGCTACTACCATTTTACTTAAAAAGACAAGAAATATAAGACTCTTTACTAAATAAATAAAAAGCCATTTACAGCTTAAACATACCTACCTCAATCAAATTGTGTCAAGAACAGTAATGTACTTTGTTAGGTGACGTCTGAAGGTTGGATAGTGTTGTGGAGACCGTCTTTACTTTTCTATATAGTTATAGGGCCACACCAGTGGCCAGCCATTGGTTGAGTGTAAGATGGTGGGTATATTAAAATTTGCATCACTATGATACAATACGTAGCGTGAACGTAGGAAAACCTGCCACGATGTGGACCGATGACCTTGTGAAGGCCGCAGGAATCCGCTGGATGCGGGAAGCACAGAACCGGGCGTAGTGGCGATGCTTGGGTGCTTGCCTATGTCCAGCAGTGGACATGATGATGATGATACATCACACATTTTATAATTTATTACTGTCAGTTTTTGTATATAACTCTGTCAGGGCGCTGCAAAACACAATGTCGGTTTGCTGTTAAGTTTGTGGACATTAAACTAACTTTCAATTTATGTTAATTGAATGTCAACAAACTTATCAAATCACAATATAATTAATTTCTGAAAAATTATATAACTAGATGTCGTTAAGATGTCCAATTAACAGTATTAAACAATAAAGAAAGAAAGAAAGAAAATAAATTTATTTGACTCAGATCAAGGCACACAATATTCACACAAAAACAAATAAAACAGAGAAAGCTTAAAACAGTATTGTGTGCCTCACGGCTGCGCCAAATAGGCCCAGTTTAGCATAAATGCCAGACAACTAGTGTCTGACGCTGGTTTTCAACTGGACCTTATGTTACGACATATATGTATGTTACGACCTTATGTTATAACATAGATACACATAGTCATATTTAGTCACATGGTAATAGAAGTTAGGCAGTAAAAAAAAACGTAATATTATCATGTCATGTGAAGTTATTGTTAGTAATTAAATTGAATTAAATTAAAACTCGCAACCGGCGTGCGTGTATGACCAGATGTACGAAAGTAAACGAGGCAAAAGGAGTATGTAAGGATCGTAGCAGGTGGCGGCCTTCACAAGGTCATCGGTCCACATCGTGGCAGGTTTTCCAACGAAACCTGCCACGATGTGGACCGATGACCTTGTGAAGGCCGCAGGAATCTGCTGGATGCGGGAAGCACAGAACCGGGCGTAGTGGCGATGCTTGGGTGCTTGCCTATGTCCAGCAGTGGACATGATGATGATGATACATCACACATTTTATAATTTATTACTGTCAGTTTTTGTATATAACTCTGTCAGGGCGCTGCAAAACACAATGTCGGTTTGCTGTTAAGTTTGTGGACATTAAACTAACTTTCAATTTATGTTAATTGAATGTCAACAAACTTATCAAATCACAATATAATTAATTTCTGAAAAATTATATAACTAGATGTCGTTAAGATGTCCAATTAACAGTATTAAACAATAAAGAAAGAAAGAAAGAAAATAAATTTATTTGACTCAGATCAAGGCACACAATATTCACACAAAAACAAATAAAACAGAGAAAGCTTAAAACAGTATTGTGTGCCTCACGGCTGCGCCAAATAGGCCCAGTTTAGCATAAATGCCAGACAACTAGTGTCTGACGCTGGTTTTCAACTGGACCTTATGTTACGACATATATGTATGTTACGACCTTATGTTATAACATAGATACACATAGTCATATTTAGTCACATGGTAATAGAAGTTAGGCAGTAAAAAAAAACGTAATATTATCATGTCATGTGAAGTTATTGTTAGTAATTAAATTGAATTAAATTAAAACTCGCAACCGGCGTGCGTGTATGACCAGATGTACGAAAGTAAACGAGGCAAAAGGAGTATGTAAGGATCGTAGCAGGTGGCGTTCTGTAGTTTTTGCCTACTCCCATAGAAGAAGGCGTGAGTTTATATATGAATGTATGTAAATTTAATTATGGTATGTCATTTTACAATACAAAATATTTTTTTAATACATTTTTAATACATTCCTAAGCTAATTTAGTAGGTAATAATGGCCCATAGAAATCTTTCGACAAACTTTGTCTGACGCCATTCATGCATGGCCTCTCTTTTTCAAAGCGCTGACGGACCTATTCAACGATGTCATTGTCTACTGGCCTTAGTGACATCTCTAGTTCAACTCACCACTAACTAGAGCGTGAAGAAGACCTTCAAGATTATGTACCAGTTTAAAATCTACCCTCATAAAAAAAAGTTTCATTATCATTGCAAATAAACAAAAAAAAAACAAAGGAAAGCTGTAACAATAGGAAACCGACGGACTTAAGACTTTATTTACCTGGCAATTTTATTTCGAAGAATAAAAAGTGTAATTATAAGCACAAACAACTCCCGAAACGTAATGAAGAATGGAAAAACTTCAAGAACCGGTTTCTTTTAAGTTTGTTTCTTGTTTGTAATATTCCCGTGGCCCGCTTATTTTTTTTATTTTTTATTGCGGAACGACCTCTTGGCCTCGCCTTCATTTGAAAAAATATGTTTTAATAATGGTTTGTTTATCATAATTTCAATAATAAATAGATAGGTACAGCTCAAAATGATGTTTTAATTTATACTTATTACAATTTTATATTTCACGTTAGTTTATGGATTTACTATTGAAAAATAGGTAGAACAAATATTCAAGAGGTACTTAAGGTCCAATAACCTATACATTATTATATTGTATGTGTCGCGTTATGAAACGTTTTCTTTACTTGGAATAATCATACATAATTTTGCAAATAAAAATCTGATTTATCTTAAGAGAAGTAAGAGGTAAAATATTGATTAAGTTGGTACTCAGGTTAAGTACATTACTGTCACGGCCAGCAACACGGGCATTGATGGACGATCGTGAAAATGTGAGTCCATCAATGCCTGGTTGTGGCTGATATTCAAACTAAGTAAATTAATTATAAATTCCAGAATCAATGACGAACAACGCTAACTTATCACGCGCCAATATGTTCTTGTTACTTATTTATTTTAAGCAGCTCTATTTGCAAAACGAAACGAAATTTTTATAAAATCTTTGATAGGTAGGTAAGTTACCTCCTTGGTTCGTTCCATTTTTAAATAACACGACAGATATCACGTCACTGGCACGTATTCGACCAGAACAGCATTTACAATATATCTCAAAAAAGATTGTCAAAATAATGCTCAAATTTCCGGGCATGTTTGAAAAAAATCATTTTTTGACGCAAATATGTTCCAACCATCATTTTACTACACACATTATAATCCATTTCATTTCTCCCCATTAACCATATCCTGCAAAAAGATAAATATTATGAATGGCCTCCGCGCCTTATCTTTAATTTCCACCAACTTCTTACATAGTTGTACGTAGTGTACCTAACAGTAAGGAACACATAACGGGATACGGAACCACCTAATAGTATTTAACTGGAAGCCACATTTGTCTTCGAAGCGGACCGTAAAGTCTAATCTACGACACTGAAAGGAAACTCAAAGATCTTTGAAAGTTGAAGTATTGAGAATAGAGAAGATGCCTGGGTAAAAAAAAACAAACTCTATTTAGTCCGTCAGTCAGATAATAAAAAATATAAGACACGTATTATTTGCTTTATCATATTAATAAAAAAATTACTTAGATAAAACGCATTAAAGTTGAGGGAGTCGCTACGCACAAGTAATATAAAATATACATAGTCGTGACGTCATGGCAAATTTTAACTCAATGTATCGCCGTATTATTTTAATTACGTAAAAAAAGAAAAAATACGTGTCCAACATTTTTTAATAATCTACCTGACGGATAAAAAAAATATTTTTAGTCATCATCCCTATTTTGGTGGGATAAATAAAATAACAGCCGCACGGGTCGATCGAAGATTAAAGCTACGCTTGCCGCGGTCGGTTCGTAGATGGGTGAACATCCATTACTCACGAGACTCCTCCGTGCCTCGGAAACCACGTAAAGCCGTTGGTCCCGGCTGTCATTCGTAGACATTTGATAGTCGTTTCGGGTAGTTAGAAGCCCAAAAGTCTGACAACCAGTCTTACCAAGGGGTATCGTATTCAGCTGCATGTAGGAAGACTGGAAGCCGACCCCAACATAGTTGGGAAAAGGTTAGGCAGATTGACTGGCTGATTTTATTGATGATTGTAAAGAGATGATGGGACTGGGATACTCATTGGACGGCTTATTTTCAGTTGCAGATGTTATCATCTTGATTATGATACAGCAATGTTTTGTAAGCGGTTTTTAATGTTTTGTCTAAACAAGAAATAGGATCAGCTTTTTAAGTGGGGTTGTCGTACAAGAACTGGGGAAAATACCATAAATTACTTCTTATTCAAGTGGTTGAGCAGCAACCAAGTAAATGATGGGTAGATTGTGTGAAAGATGATAATAATAACTATGGAATTCACCCCTTTCGAACAAAAAGGGGCGAATACTAAGAAGGTGGCTAATAGAGATGTAGTATAAAGGAGCCATGCTTTTTTTTTTGGTTGGGAAATTATCAAATAGCGTCTGGGCGTGTCAGACTCTTACTAACTGAAACCCACCCATGTTCCTTCAGTTGCCTGTACGTTGCCCGCCGCCACGGTACCTCTTTCAGACTTTCCCACGACCCAGTCAGACATCGATATTAGCGGACCCCGCCAGTTGTGCTGACATTTTTTTGAGGCGCGCGTGGAACAAAGGAAACAACAACCTGGGCCTGGTCCTTATCAGACGGCGAGCAACCCATTGCACACCGTCCGCAAGCCCGCGCCTACGGTGGTAGGAAGACATGCTGCGCCGACATCAAATTAGTAATTATAAAACTGAAAAGTGTTTGTTTGTTTGAACGCGCTAATCTCGGGAACTACCACTCGGATTTGAATTATTTTTTTGCATTAGATAGCCTAATTCTTAAGGAAGGTTATTTAATATCACGACACGACCTTAAGGAGCTGAGCAAAAAGAAAAACAAAACAGAAAGAACGCTAAGCGAAAATGAAGTAATAGCGCGGGCGGGCGATGCGATGCGACGGGGTGGAACGGGGGAACAAGAAATTTCACGCGAACCAAGTCGCGGGCAGAAGCTGGTAAATAATAAGGACAAAATTGTGTGGAGTTGTGGAGGACTTACATCACTTATTGATGGAATGTGTTCGATATGAGGCTCGAAGAAGGGATCTGTTTGGGGTCTTAAAGTTCACATTCCATAACATTCTGTCTCAACCAAATGGTGATGATGCGAAGAGTCTGTTCGGGTTCAAGGCCCAAATGTGATCCGTAGTAATATGTGTTTAGGGTACGATGGGACTGTCATACGCATTGCGGTCATAAAAGTCCCGTCTTCCCTTATCCAATAATGAGTTTTTTTCCAAATAGGTAAAACTGTTTTATAAACCGCTAAACTGCAGCTTCAGTGTACATTCATTTTTTTACTCGCCAACCGAAAACCTAGATTCGGAATTTTAGAGCTCTAGTAATTAGATAGAAGCAACCTTGTCGGTTTAAGCACAGTTCAACTTTTATTTACTTTGGAGTTCCGCTGTTTTAGTTTTAAAACACCGCCAGACGGGACTAGTTTACGATATTTTGATTTAACTTAGTTACTCTGTCTTATAAGAAGGCTTTTGAAATAACTTGGGATTATTTCTAGGCATTTAAAAAATATCTTTTAGTTTATGTTAAAACATGTAAGTAGAGCAAGGCCTTCCATATCATAAGAACCTACCAATGATCGACACATTTAACACTTTAATTATTTTGCCAGAAACAGTCAATGGAGGAGATGACTTCAGTTTGTTTTGCTGTCAATAAAAGCGAAAAAATTATGTAAGAAAAAATTATTTACTTAGATACAACATAAACCTCGATTTTCCAACGTTATATATTTGATACAGGATGCAGGCAGTGCTAGATTAGCCTCAAATATAAACAAACCATTTAGCGCCCTAAACACAAGTTAAATCTTACTTCGGGTGCCAGAGTTCATCGAAAACACTCTTTCCCTTAGTTGTAACGCTGCATAGTGTTAAGTGTTTATGTACAATTTAAGGTAATATTTTCTGTAATTAATAACTTGTCACCAATTCCTGCATTATAAATCTGCTGACAAACATTATTCCTTTGGATATGAAGAACAAATTCTACCCGTATTTTCACGGATTCAGGGCTTCAAAACTCCAAAGCTCTTTTGTGGGTGAAAATAAGTTGCTTATTCAAAAGGCCACCTCTGTTAGTTGCCACTTGTTAGAAAGCGGGAAAAACTCATGGAAACTGGGGTGTTTCCGTCATAAATTTTAGGAAAGTATCTAAATATGGAAACGTATTTTTTGGAATTAGCCTGTCTTGTGCTAAGCGAATGGCTTAAGTTCTGTTTTCTCAAATTGATTTATATAGATTGTAATAAATAACGTCTGTCTCTGGGTCTAGTGATCGCAAGTACGCCTGCTGAGCTCATGGGTTCATTCCTAGTTCAGGCTTGGGCTTGTCCCCTAAGACATAGGACATAAGTCAAAGTCAAATCATTTATCTCAAATAGGCACATAAAGGGCACTTTTGAACGTCAAAATTTACAAAAATATAGAATAGGGATGAGAAGATGTTGACAAAAATTTTTTTGTCTGTCTCCTAGATTATTAAAAAATATTGAACACGTATTTTTTTTTTACGTAATGAAAAGAATACGGCAATACATTGAGTTAAAATGTGGCATGAAGTTACTCCCCGTTAAATTTTATTCTGACTTTTGTCGTAGCGAGCCCCCACTCATTTTTAATGCTTTTTATCTAAACCAAGGCGTCAACGCGCGATCGCCTGCGTCTAGAGATTTTTTTCTCTGAGTGCTGCGTTAACGCTCGCTGACGCGCGCATGTGATCGGTTGTTAGGTAAATATCAGGGTGTCTAGATGTGAAAACGCGCGTCAATTTTTTTCCATCTGAATGTAGCCTTACTCTGTTGGTTTTCATTGGCTTGATCATTGAATGTCATGGGTTGCAGTTGCCTCTGCCGTTGGCGCGTGCCGCCCGTGTGTATGAAGAACTAACTATAGCTGATATACGTCCAGTAATAGCCGCATGCCTTCTCCAAGCATCATCATAACGGAAAGTGACATTCTATCAGATGATCGAAAAGTCAAAATGTATCGAACTAGTTTAAGCTACCGAAAAGCTTTTGTCAATCCCGTTGGAATTCGTTCTAAAAATATGAAACGCTTTGAAAGCGATTGCCATTCTGGTCGTCGATTAACCTCCTGGGAGCCTACCTACACTATGCTTTCAGGTAACAAAGTTTTCGCTGCACCTTAACTCTTTCAGTTAACCTATGCAGAATATAAGCTAACTCCATGAGTATTTATAACATCTCCACAACGTAAATGTCTTGTAAAAATCCTATCATTGCAAGCAATTACTTTTTTATTTATGAAAGTGTTGTAATTAGGTATTAAAATTCCAACTGGCTCAGCAACTCCATTATCCTATTTTATCTCCGGGAATTTTAAGCTCCCTTTTAGTTATTGTGAGATTCATAGCCGTTTGTTGAAGAGATTTAGTGTGGAATTCACGAATGCTTCTCGAAACTAAACTGACATTGAATTGGAGAATTATTGAAATAGCTTTGTAGTGCTAAGTTTAGATGATAAGGGATGATTACGTGTGAGAAAATTTTATTTGGATACAGGGTCGTCGAGCAGCGGTGGCACAGTAATACCGTGACTTACTAGGTGTAGATCGCAGGTTCGAACCCAGATAGCCGCTTTAATTTTTGTAAATTATTTCTCATTTATCACCACTGCTCTCAAAACAGTGAAGGAAAACATCGTGAGGAGATATGCATGTTCTAGCACCAAAAATTCGAATACATGTGACATCTACAAACCCGCACTGGGCCCGCGTGGTGAATTACGGCCTACACCTTCTCACCGAGAGGAGGCCTGTGTCCCAGCAGGGTGATAACTTAATAAAATAAATTAAAATAAAATAAAAATAAAATAATCTTTATTTCGGATCCATATGGGTTAGTAAACAAAAAGATAACTTATGTCAATGTTAGTAAACTATTATTATTATACTATTTGGACACAAGGCTGTTGTTCGAAATGCATCAAAGTCAAAGTCAAAGTCAAATAATTTATTTCAATTAGGGACAAAAAAGGCACTTTTGAACGTCAACATTTACAGAAAAATAATAATTGATTCTATTCGCCCCTTCCAAAAGGTAGTTTTCGTATGGAGAAGAATGGGCAAGAAACTCCACCGTTACTCTTTTAAAAAATGTTTTCACAATATCTTGTATACATCAATTATATAATTATATGTGAAGACGATGCACCTAGAATAAGATTACTATGCCACGTTAGGTAAAAATAATGAAAGATTAAGGAATAACAGATAAATTAATCATGTGAATCATCTTCGAACAACATCACCTAACAAAGGAGAATCGTACCTCCCCGCAATGGTCTTCAGGACAGAGTTGGAGCTTTCCCGCACTCTGCAGAGCAAAGAGGCAGATTTCTGTCTGACAATGGCATAGAAGCCATCAACATGTGCCTGTGCAAACATACCTGATGCACTGCAGAAACGAGGCAGCCCCATCAACACCCTGAACCCGTTATTATATTGGATTAATGCCGAATGGTGTTTGGTTCAAGTTTTTCAATGTCGAAATGATCTACCACTATTGAAGTGAAGAACGCTGTAGGAAAACAAATTCGAAATTACTAGAACCACAAATTGGAAGACAAATGTGACAACTACCGACTCGAACTAGGCCCGCGTGGTGAACGGCCTCCCACTCACAGACAGCCTAGTCTATAATTACGTTCACACAGCTAGTAACAGACCTAGGTATGTGTTACTTGCTGTGTGAACATAGCTATAAGTCGATAATGACATTATAATAAGGATGCCATCAAAATATTTAAAAAATACGGTAACCAAGAAAAACAAAGCTAAAATTCTTTCAAATTAATATCTTCCAGAAATTCATAAAAACGATTATCATTTTAGTTTCTCAGCAAGTTTTCTATCCAGCTAATTCCCTGTCTAGCTTCGAAAGCAGGTTATATTTCATCCCGGAAAAGCGAGAAGTTAGTTCCACACTAGTGGAACAGCGGCTAACCTATTATGTTTTATTTCCGACCACAGTCTCGTGCAATTGTCCAATATTGGAGATTTAATCATAGCATCGCCATTTCGTTCCGACTTTCCGACAGTAATATTGTTCCTGAGTGACTTTTATTTGAGCTTTACGTGGATTGTGAGGATCTTACTACGAGTTTTAAATGTAAAACTAGAATAGTTATTTTTGCATAATATACAACATAGGTCGGTCTGTAAATGCAAATTATTTTTTACTGGTTGCGGATCGCGGAAGTTTCGATCCCATTAAAATATCAGGATAAAAGTTTACTATGTCCTAATCTAAGTCATGGTCTACCCATGTGCCAAATTTTATCCCAATACGTTCAGCCAATTTAGCGTGAAAGCGTAACAATCAAACTCACTTTCGCATTTATAACATTAGTTAAGATTTGTAATAGATCGTAACGCTAACTTCTTAGGCCTTGTAGTGAGAAATTATTGGTCACAACAAACAATGAAAGATGGGCTTTATTTTCGTAGGTATTTGGATTTTTAACAATACTCTAAAACTGACCAATTTCCTTACCAACCCGATAACATCAACCTTTCTGACGTTTCAAAATTCAAAATATTTATTTCACATAAACGACTGGGCACTTACGAAACGTTAGGAGCTAGGTGCACGGTGTCAAATGGTCGTTTCATATCTCCAGAAACCACGGTTACTCTTAAAATTAATTGGCTTTGAAGATGGTTTTAATAAGTATGTGAGGACAATGTAGGCGAGGGCTTGCGGACGGTGAGCAATGGGTAGCTCGCCGTCCGATAAGGACCAGGCCCGGGTCGACGGCGCGTTGTGTTCCACGCGCGCCTCAAAGAGATTTCAGCACGACTGAAGGGGTCCGATAGGACCAATGCCTGCCGGGGTTGCGGGAAAGTCCGAAAGGGATACCGTGGCCCCTGGCAACTGAAGGAACACGGGTGGGTTTTAGTCAGTAAGATTGTGACGTGAAGTTATGTAAAAATTTTCTTACCAAAAAAAAAAAGGTCAGTGTAGGCCTGTCAACAAGTAGATACTAGGTACTTAACAAAGTAGAAAATAGTCAATAAATTGAAACATCTATGAGTCTACAATGCTTACAACGTCTCACATTTACAAAATAGAAAATAATCTAGGTATATAAAATAAAAGAAAATAATAATAAATAAAAACTCTCGAAGTTGTCGACATGTGGGATGTGGATACAGGAATCATGGTGCCAATAGTCGTGACGGCCAATGACATAATAGCCAAGAACCTCGATCAACACCTGGAGTGCTCTTGTTAGGCAGCTGGACCAAAGGCTTGATCCAGAAAGCGGTATTTCTGGACACGGAGCGTATCGTTAGGAGGTTCCTCGCTCAGGAGCCCTGACCACCTGTAGCTTGGACTCTGTTCCCGATACCGGTGGGCTACAATTTTTTATATTTTTAAATTATCTTTTTAAAACGTTTTTATAAAAAATAAAGTAAATTATAATATGTTTGTAAATGACACAAAAAAACAAATAAACGTAATGATAATGTTTCGAGTTACAATGGTAGGACAAGTGTCACGGTATAGAAATATAGACACCGTTTCTTTTGTTCACAGACGCCAGGCGGCGAATGATAAGAAGTTATACGGGTGTGCCTTCAGCGTTTTAATTGATATCGTCTCATCCAGGCCGTGAGCCAAAAGCCGAATGCCGACAGCCGAATGCTTTGGCGCAGCAGAGATTAAAGAATATATTTATCGTACTGCAGTGGAGCGTTAAGCTTATCTTTATCAACACTCAATTTTGAAATTTTGTTGAAGTGTTATTATTGAGGTACTTCGTTTACTAAGATAATGTAATTGTTTAGTTCAAAAACAATGTTTTCTACGTTGATTTTTGAGAGAGGATTGTTTTGAAATGCAAACACAATTTGCATATTTTCTTGAAAAGCAATTATGTGCCTTCTAAAATATTCAGGCCTTTTTTACAAACTAACATTCCTGTGAAAGAATTCTTTGGGAAAATAAACTATAGTTATGGCATTAATAAGGCAGGCATTTATAGTGGTAGCACTATAATAACGTATTGTCGACCTCGTTATTGGTTTATCACCATAAGGTTTGATGTCACTTGCACGTCATTTATTTATTTATTTAAAATAGAACGGCCGAAGCCAATTACACTATTTAATATAATTTGAGATAAAATATAATGGATTCAACTCAGTCATGCATTCTTCTCACAAAACTTCAAACATTCTGATAGTATCATTTTCCATTCATCCGCAAACATATCAAGATTTGTGTTTGAGTCCAGGAGAGCGTTAATAGCGCCTAATGTCCGAGGGATGGGTGACTTGGAGTGCGCAACTGTGCGGCAAGTTGGAACAGCCAATAAGCGGTGTTTCCTGCGGCGACAGTAATTGTCTGGGACAAATAACGTTAAAGTCATAAAACGTTAAAGTCTATTTTTGTATGTGACAGTAAGATAGTTTCAATCTTAATGTATTTTTTTCTGGAAATCCTCGTCACAAGTGGTAAAATAATTTCGAGGTTGATTATACCTTTTTCATCTGCCAAGCAGTGTTCCGGCTGTTGCCGCTGTGAATCTTCGAAAATAATTAACAAAGCCTGGTATTTGTTGAGCCTGTTTTATTTTTCTGAATAATCTGAAAAGCGATATGTCCGCCATGCGATCTCTGTTCTAGACTTCTTTTCTTCCTTTTTCAAAAACTTGCGGCACCCCAGACGGCGCGAATAGCACAGGCTGGTGCAGCGGCATGGCTACAGTAAGTCCCGCCGTGCGGCACCTGGCGGCGGCGGAGTCGTAACAAGCAGCATCTCTGTTTTCTAATTTATCATCAGGTAAGCAGCTAGCCAAGCCATAGCGGCTTGGCTTGATTATATTGTAATTCAATTTAAAAAAACTTCGACAAAAACGGTGAGATGAAAAGTGATAAAGAAATCATTTGAAATCACATTACCGTAAAGCTGTTAAAGATTAGTTGATTCGGGGGAAAAAATGGATAGCAAAAAATCAAGTCTTGGCTACAAGCCAGGATAATCCTAGGAAAGGGTTGGGTTTAGAAACGTGCCGCCTTGCTAGAAAGAATGTGAGGTTATTTATCGGTACTAGAGGGTCTCTTAAACCCTCCACAACATTTTTTTTGCCGGAGATTTTGTATTTTAATAAAAAGTCTTTTTTAGGCTAGTTTAAAAAAAAATACTATTTAAATAAAGATGCATGAGCGAGCGAAGCGAGCTCGGGACTCGGGGCACCCCTATTCTGACAAGTTAGGTTCGAAGAGGATATTTTTCTTTAAACCACAGAAAAATAAGTGCCCCGTCTTAATTCCAAAATTTTATATTTTCCATGTACTATTCATATTTTTATTGGTTCTTGACCTTCGAAACCTTTGACAATACCTTGAAAATGTGTCTCCTGTACCCCAAGTCACTCGCTCTTGCATCCGTAAATAAGCAGAATTATTTGAAACTTGCCTAAAAAATAATAACTTTTTTTATTTTATTGTCTCTGTCAAAAAGAAAATGTTGTAGAGGGAAAATGTTGTTCAGGAGACATACATTTCCAGTTTATGCTGATCTCGCATTGCATTGAATTTCCGTACAATGCAAGGTCAGCTTATACCGGAAAATTATCGCTTGATGTGTAGCCGTGTGTACCTACCCCCACATTTCGCCAGTTATGTTTAAGTCATAGGAGGGGAGCCAATTGCCATCAGCCGGGCACAAATCCGGATTCCGGGCTGCTAGCTTGGAATTCCAGATGGAAAAACTGACGAAAGTTAACACTTTGTCCGACTCGAATCGAATCCAGGACATGAGGTCCTGGGTTCAGCAGTAGCGCTCGCGACCACTAGACCAACGAGGCAGTCTGAGTGTATGGACTTACTAGCAAAATAATAGTTTAAAAATAAATTTAAATAAGAATAATAAATAACTATAAATAATAATTCACCATTTAGTTTTCCATGTTTAGTCATATTAATTAAATATTTTAAATTGAAACTATTAATGGCTCAAATCTCCGAAATTATTTCAAGGAATTTTATTAATCGGCAATCGTCTAAACTTTTAGTAATTAATCTAAAGCTTACTTTTATTTTGGCGCAGAGTTTTTATTTGTAATTGGTTTATTTATCTAAAATTTATTTCTTTCTTCCCGATTGGGTGGTTAAAAAGAAACGACGCAATTTAGATTTTTAATTAAAACAATCCTGAATGATGTAGGTAGACAATGATAATTATTATTACCTTCTTTTTGTTCGTAGGACATTTGTTGGCCAATCAATCCTTTTTAGGGTTCCGTAGTAAACAAGGAACCCTTGTAGTTTCACCATGTCCATCTGTCTGTCCGCGGCGTAGCTGAGAGACTCTTTGTACTAGAAAGCTGTAATGTAAAATCTTAAATCTGTAAATTATAATCATAAAAAAAAAATTAAGGTAAAGTGGGGATGTGTTTTTTTTTCTCATCTATCCCATGGTGTGGGGAAAGGTCGTTGAAAAAGGTCGTTCAAAAATATTGTGAGTTTGTGTAAACCATTGTAGGATTCAGGGATCGGTAAGCGAAATATTAAGCTTTAAAATGCAATGTTTGTTAGAGTCTAGTGTGTCCCCTCCCCTTGCCAGCTAAATGGTGGGTTTTGGATATGTGAAGAAATTCACGGCAGTAGTATATATAACGAAATTAAAAAAAAACTATCACACCAAAGTAGTCTTTACAAGTTAACGAGTAATAATCGACCAACTTACATTTGCGGTTCCAAAAACATGTTCTCCCATACATTCCGTATGGGAGAATATGTTTTTTCAAGCACAAAGTTAAGTTTGTTCTTGCGACAATTTCATCCCAACTACGGAACCCTTCCACCGATAGCGCACCTCCGCCGCGAAACCATAGCAGCGGAACTGTCTAGTCTAGCTCCGCTAGTCGAGGTCTGCTACTCGAATCTCGAGTAGCGGAACATGACGCGAGTCAGTTGAATTGAACTACTGCAGTTTCGCTGCTATGGTTTTGCGGCGAAGATGTGCTACCGGCGTGAATTGTGTGTGGTCCGACACGCACTTGGCCGGTTTTTTATAAAATTGTTTTCAGTACGGGAAAAAGGATTCATGAGAATTCGGTCAGAAATCATCAACGCAGACAGCAAGCATGGCAATGTATTGTTCTGTTTCAAAAAGGAACGAGCATGCATCAGCATTATTTACTACTACATTTTGGAACAAAAAGATTGCACAGTGTGAAATGATTTTACTGTAAAATTGATTTTGAATAGCCACTGAAAAGGCTCATTTTATGCAAACGAGTATTAAATTCTTGTTCAGCAAAGCGATCTACATACACACACAGCGAACAGATAACCAAGAGAAGTCTCAATGTTTATAAACTTTACAACTTTAGATACAAACTTTGCCGACACGAATAAAGCCGTGAATTCATTAGAAACAAAGTTGCGGCAACAAAAATGTTCCTGGCAGCAATGTTGCGCTTCCTTTGTATATCATGAATACGGAATATTAGTACATATTTCCAGTCACATTGCAACATTCTGTGTCGCCAGCAATATGTTGCCGTTAGCAATACATTGTTTTAGCAACATGTTTATGTGTTATAACACATAAACATATTGCTGAAACAATGTTACGCAACTTGTTCCCCAAATTATTTATTTATTTGGAAACTCAACAGCTAATTTTAAATTTACATGAGTTATGAAAGTTCACCCCACTATCACTGAACAGCTCAATGCAGTTGAACAGGCAGTGGCGTCAAGTTAAGGTTACAGCATCATACAGCCTGCATGCACTGCTCAGTGATAGTGAGATGATGACAATTATCACTTAAGCCAATAACAGAGTTTCACGACATTGATAAAGCTAGGTTAACTAGAAAGTAGCGGGAGGAAACAAAGAAAAAACTTAAACAAGTATAGTCATCAAGAATAGGTAAAATGCGATTATTGACACATTGCTAACATTAAATTAAAGTTTAATTAAAGTATGTACCTAAATACTATGACCGTATTAATTTAACAAAAGGAAAAAGAAAAAACTACATAATTTGCACTTGCGTAAATATACTTCCACACAGCAATTGGAACGTGCTTTGCTGAAACATATGAATTTAAATTCAAATCTAAATAATAATAATATTCTCTCAACCAAAGTTCGGACACGGCCGCCAAACAAAACGGAGATTAGTAGTACGCAAGAGATATTTTAGTGCACAAGTGTGTGCGGAAACACAGGTGTACACTCTCATAATCCGATGGGACGGCAATCCAACGAGACCAGGCGCAGAACCAATGAGTTCTGCGCCTGGTCGCGAATGGTAGTGAATACCGTGCTTTACATGCTCTCCGAGACATGGAGTTGTCACACCGCCAACTTCCAAACCCCGGGCTGTTACTGAGAAACTTCTAATGGCACAACCCAATAACGTTTAGCCCGACCATGAAATCGAACCCTACGATCAGCAGTCACACTTGTGACCACGAGATGGACAGTTCCCAATGAATACGGGGCTTAACGCTGACGATGAAAATGTTCAAAACAACCGTCCGCAGGTTCGCCACACACTATTAATATTTCATAAGGCTGTTTATTCGATTCCTACGTAACCTACAAAAGCGAGCTCCACTTGAATCGAGATTTCCTCAAATCGTGACTGGAACAATATTCTTGATAGAAAACATCTTCCGAATTTATATTCGTTTGTGCATTAAGGAGCCGGAACACTTCTCCTATTTCAAATTCTGGGAGATGAATAAAAGATTGGTATTGATCGAGTACTGGTCGATAGACAGGACCTAGTTCGAAGGATTTGAGGACAGATTTTAGTTAACACATTCAAGGGCACTGAACTAGAAACAGTACGAGTTTTATTGTTATAACGCCTATGGGAGTTTAGTGTCCCTCAAAGTATAAAAAAAAAAAAAAAATAACCCTCACAATGGTTTTAACACAGGTTTTCCTAAACCTACATCAGGCACCAACTCTCGCAATGTGAATTCATATTGATCAAAACTAAGTGCTACAAAACCATTGTGAGAGAAAATAAATATATTTTTTAAATAAGTACAGATTTTGAAGGTCTTAATAATGGTTCTATGTTTTCCGTTGTGACTAAGTGTTGATTCTTATGTACGAGTAACCGTGTGATTTTATGTGAGCAATTTCTTCTTACGGTTCCTGAAACTGCTTTATCGATCTCTTCGGTTGGGGTACCCGTTTTCAAGAAAACTGCGAGTGCGGCCTAGCGTCTTCCATTATTAAGATAGAGAAATGAAAATGGTATCAAAAGATGATGATGGTGAGATAAGAAGAAGATGTAATGTTTTTTTTTTATGAATAAAAAACAATTTTTCTTAACCGTTTCATTTGGCACTTTTTTCAAAGAATCTTGAACTTCTCAAAAACGAAAAGAGATATCGCAACATTTTAAAATAATCCTGTAGAATTTAAAGGTGTTCGAATTGATACCATTCTGGTTGCAATGGGATTATTATTATTTAATTATATCAAATACAAATGATTCATATTTTTGTTAGTAAAACTTATGAACTACGTTAGTAAAATGTCCCATTAAAATAAAAATACAAATAAAAACTTTTTTACAAAAAAAAAACAACCGCCTTCCAAAAAAAACACTAAAATAACTTTTTTACAAAACAAAAACCACCGAATTACACAAAAATACACTTAAAAGAGAAAAATAACTTGAATTTCGGAAGTCGGTGGCAAAAACAATAGTATTTTATTAGATACATATATAGTAAAATATACCTACCGTAATATATATGAAAGCAATTCATAACTATTTCCCTAGGGATATAACTATTCACGGCTTCAACTATGCGAACTGCGAACCATCTTAAAATATATGGATCGGTATTTTCGTTTTTGCCACCGACTTCCGAAATTCAAGTTATTTTTCTCTTTTAAGTGTATTTTTGTGTAATTCGGTGGTTTTTGTTTTGTAAAAAAGTTATTTTAGTGTTTTTTTTGGAAGGCGGTTGTTTTTTTTTTGTAAAAAAGTTTTTATTTTTCACTTTTTAGTTGTGTTTATACCTACCCCGCACAAATTCGTATACCAGTCGAATAATGGAAACATAACAAAAGATTTTTCAAAGATTAACGAATCATTCCACTTTGCCCCACACCGGGCCGCCGCCCACGCGCCCCGCTGGTGGGGCAAAGAGGAATGCCTAAATGTTTTCAATATGCCCCACTAGTTCGACTTGGTGGGGCAGATTCCACTAGTCTAAAATCTTTATGGATTCTGCCCCACTAGGGTTGGCACCTTAGAAATGTGTAGGTAGGTATGCTCGTATTTTATATTTGTTTGGAAAAGAAAGAAATGTATAGTTAAGTAAAATATATATTTTTTGGTAATTTAAAATGTTATGATGGCCCAGAGGTCAAGGCCTCGCCTCTCATGCATGAAGTTGTGGGTTCAAATCTGAGCAAGTACTAATGTGACTTTTTCAATTCATATGTACTTTCTGAGTTTATCTTTGACATTATTGAAATCAGTGAAGGAAAACATTGTGAGGAAACATGGACTTATAGTTAATATTAGTCTGAAATCACCAACCCGTTTTGAGCAAGCGTGATAATCAGTGCTCGTGCCTTCCCTGTATGAGAAGAGGCCTTTGCCCTGCAGTGGGACAATAATAGGCTGGTATTATTATTTTATTATTAATTTTTATTTACTAGTTGTTTCTGGAAGGAATCGGTTTGTAAATCATACGTTAAAATTTACACGATTTGTTACAAATAAAATAAAATCTAAGTAAATACAAGTTCTAAATACATTTTACTTAAATATAAATTTCTTCGTTTTCCAATCAAATATAAAATACGAGCATACCTACCTACACAAATTCTAAGGTGCCAACCCTAGTGGGGAAGAATCCATGCCATGGGGCAGAATGTATTTGCCCCACCAGTGGGGCGACTTGGTGGGGCAAAGTGGAATGATTTAAATTAACCCCTTTGTGGGGATACGGATTGTATGAAAGATATTCATTTGGTTTAGAAAACGTGGTATAAACTTATCCATAATAATAAAGATGGAATCATACATTTTTCAGAACTGGCTTGAAAGTGTAGAAAGGGGGTTACATTTTTTTTTGCATCTCAATGACATCCATTGGCCCAAAATGGTACACATTTTGGAATACATTTTTCTACATTAAATTTAACAGAAATAACATTTTTGAAATTTAATTACAGTCCCATTAAAATTATAAATAGAATAAAATCACGATGTAACATTTCGTTTTTGTTTCATTGCAATCGTCTCATACAATAAAAAGATATGCTAATTTAAAGTTTTCAAAGTGATACCCATACCACCAACAAGCACTACGTTCCAGGCGGCAAGGGGTAACGGAGATGTGGAGCGTATGCTGCCTCTAATATTAAGCTGGACGGTCACAGTCCATAAATTACAGGCTACCACCCTCGAAAGAGATGTGATTGACTTTGGTAAAAAAAAACTTTGCAAAAGAGCAAATATACGTCGCGCTTAGTCGTATCAGAAGTTTGGAAGGCATAGTTTTATCAGAGTTGGACGCCAAAAAATTAATAAAGCGACCACACGGCCACAGATCATTGACGGAAATAACGTGGCTACAAAATCTGTCTTCTGACAATCAAGGCCACACATAACATACGACTCTAGTAGCGCAATTTGATGCCGGGATATTACCATTAAAATCATTTATAGCCAGAGTACATCTCATGACAATTTGAACAAGCCCAAACACGGCTAGGATACATTGTTTTATGACGGAGTTCCGGTGCCGTCCTTCCGGTTTCATCTTCAGATCAGTTCGATGGTCATCAGAATTATTTATTTAAACGTGCTTCATTGTCGCTTTAAAACTATCTTAATCGAGATATCTTATCGCCACCCGTGAAATACTTATCATTGAGTAGTTCCGGTGGCCATCTGTCTTCTTCATCAGTTTCACCAAATGATACTTTCTGAATGCAAATGCTTAATTTGTTGCTGAAAATATCTAAATCGCTATGTGTGTGCCTATAATATTTGAGGAGTTCCCCCAATTCGTCATGGATTCCATCATCAGAACTGATTTTTAATGGGACCAATCTGGGCGTATATCCTTTCAAATCAGAAAATAATTTTCCAAATTGGTTCATAAATGGCGCCACCCGTGAAATACCTATCATTGAGGAATTCCGGTGGCAATCTGTGGTCTTCTTCATCAGTTCCACTTCACTAAATGATACTTTCTGAATGCAAATGCTTAATTTGTTGCTGAAAATACCTAAATCGCTATGTGTGTGCCTATAATATTTGAGGAGTTCCCTCAATCCGTCATGGATTCCATCATCAGAACTGTTTTTTTTTGTAATGGGACCAATCTGGGCGTATATCCTTTCAAATCAGAAAATAATTTTCCAAATCGGTTCATAAATGGCGCCACCCGTGAAATACCTATCATTGAGGAATTCCGGTGGCAATCTGTGGTCTTCTTCATCAGTTCCACTTCACTAAATGATACTTTCTGAATGCAAATGCTTAATTTGTTGCTGAAAATACGTAAATCGCTATGTGTGTGCCTATAATATTTGAAGAGTTCCCTCAATTCCTCATGGATTCCATCATCAGAACAAAATTTTGATAAAAATGGGACCAATCGGGAAGTGTATCCTTTCAAATAAAAAAATAATTTTCAAAATCGGTTCATAAATGACGGAGATATGAGGTAACATACATTAAAAAAAAAAAAAAAAAAAAAAAAAAAAAAAAAAAAACATACAACCGAATTGATAACCTCCTCCTTTTTGGGAAGTCGGTTAATGAAATAGAAAATATCGAAATTAAATCAAAACAAAAATAAAAATTAAATAAAAATTTAAATCAAATTGTATTAAATAATAAAATTAAAACAAAACTAATTTAAAAACCGATACTTATAATTAATTCCGCTTCCCGCTGCACCAGACCTGCAGCTGTGCATACAGGTCCAGTGCTCCAGGAATGGGAAATCAGGCTTGTCTGCTATCACCTTTAAAATGCTGTTGGTGCTTCCTCGCATCCTTTTCATCAGGGATGCTGTTATCTTTCGCATAATTGCTTGAAAGCTATCCGTATTTGCTTCGGCAAACATGCCCGATGCGCTACAGAACCGCGCGAGCCCCAACAGCGCCCTAAAAGCGTTATTATACTGCACACGAAGAACGTTGTAGGCCCTCTGCGTATGTCTATCCTACAGGCTGCACGTGTAGAATGACTGGCAGAATGCCTTGAAAAAGAGTGAGTTTCACTTCTTTAGTACATCGTGCAAACCTACGGGCCAACATATTACTTCGGATCAACAACGCTCTTCGTTCCCTCTCTATATCACTATCATAATTCAAGTCCTCAGTCACTATATGGCCAAGGTACCTAAAAAGCGACATTCTATTGAATGGTACATTATAATTAAGGGTAGATGTTTACCCCTTTAACTCCTCTGATTTTTAAGTGCCGGGTAGCCGCGAAATTCAAGTTTTCTCACGTTTTTTTGCAATTTGCAGGTCAGTATCAGGTTGTATATTGATCTAAATATGATTCAAGGCCGTAACAAATGTTTATTTATAGAATTATAATCATTAAAATCACCAATACAACTCTCTTAGTTCATGAAAGGATACATATTTGAATGCCGAAAATTAAAATACCTACGAGTAAAATGTCAACGTTCAAAACATCGAAAATTTAAATATCGATTGTATAATAATATCGAAAATTGTTATACCTAAGCCTAAAATGTCTAACATTGAAATGCCGAGTGATAAAAATATCTAATGATTAAAAATATCGATAGTCATTATACCTACATTTAAAATGTCAACATTTAATACACCCAAATTCATTATATTTACGTTAAAAATACCTACTCGCAGTTACTATTACGAAAACCCGAATAATTAGAAAATGATGAAATAAAATCTGCGAGCAACTTGGACGTAGCGTTCGCCGGCCGCTGCCGCGGCACCGCTCGCTGCGCTCGCTCGGCTCACGCGCAGTTGGTCACAGTTCTAACCTAATCTAACCTATTTCACCCAGTTCAAAATGACGAATCATACCAAAAATCTCCCGCAGAAATGTTTTCACCATTTTCTAATTATCTAGTCGCAGGTAGATTGTATGATTCATCATTTTGAACTGGGTAAAATAGGTTAGGTTAGGTTAAAACTGTGACCAACTGCGCGTGAGCCGAGCGAGCGCAGCGAGCGGTGCCGCGGCAGCGGCCGGCGAACGCTACGTCCAAGTTGCTCGCAGATTTTATTTCATCATTTTCTAATTATTCGGGTTTTCGTAATGTCACAGGGTAATTATGAAATTACCCTATGACATACTTATTAACTACTGTATTATGTATGTGTCCTAAATGTCGATATTAATTATTAATATCGACATTTAGGACATTCGATACTCTGTACTGCGATATTTAGGACATTCGATACTTTGTACTTTCGATATTTAGGTATTTCGATGTCACTTTTGTAGATAATTTGATTTTCGATATATTGGACGTAGGTTATCTAACCATTCGACATTATAAATTTACGATATTTTAATTTTCGATATTATTATACAATCGATATTTAAATTTTCGATGTTTTGAACGTTGACATTTTACTCGTAGGTATTTTAATTTTCGGCATTCAAATATGTATCCTCATGAAATCCTATTGAATTACAATTTCATGAAATCATGACATAATTTGTTTTGCTGATTCTAATGATTAAGACATAGAATACTTTTTATCCCGATATTCCCACGGGATCGAGACTTATGCAGGTGGGCTTAAGTCTCGACGTAACTAATAATTATCTAATAATTAAGTTTTAATGCTCCTGAAAAAATATCCTATTGTTTTCATTGGAATGTTGGGTTTTATCCGTTTTGTTATGTAAAGTCTACGTACCAATTTATGAAAGCTTTGTGTCAAACTACATAATCCCTGACGAAGTACCTACGTCTACACCTATATGAGGCCTTTAAATTATTCATGGAAATTATAATTATGTAGTTTTATTTCCGAGGAAACAAAATGTTCTATCAAAATGAAGCTTAGGGTTGAAAGCGACATTAATCTCATCATTAAGTACTTACATTGTTGTAAAAGAAAAATATTTCAATGTGATCCCGTTACTCATACTTTTTTTTTTGCCAAATTCCCGAAATAACGTTTTAATGGAGTGTTTTTTGTAAACAATTTTATGTATGTAGCAAATTAATTACTTTGAAAACCTCTAAAAACGAACAAAAACACTTATCCAAAAAAATATAAAATATATTAAAGCACTAGCTGCGCCCCGCGGTTTCACCCGCATAAGTCTCGATTCCTCAGGAATAAAGGGATGAAAAGTATACTATGTGCTAACCCAGGTGCCAAATTTCATCCAAATCCCTACAGCCGTTTTAGCGTGAAAGCGTAACAAACAAACTCACATTCGCATTTATAATATTAAGTTAGGATGACATTCAAATTAATGTCAAACTTCACTGTAAAGTATTTGAAACTCATAGTTATTCGGCAAGCAGTAGCCAATTATCCTTTTGTAAATTAATTTCATTCATTAAAACATTTTTGGCTAACAACCTAACAAAACTGAGGACTGTACGAAAAGTTATCCAGCATTTCCGACTCGAGGGGATTTACAACTTTAGAGCCAAAGGTCAGGTTCAAAGCACTTAATACGTTGGACCTGACAAATGAAATGAATGTTCATACTCCATTATTTTAACGTCACAGTTATAATGGGGGTTAAAACCTAGTACTCACTATATTGGGGCGAAACTTTTATCGGGATGGACCGATTTTACGTGTTGACATTTCTATAGGTTTTTCGGAAGACATTTATGCCCACCTGTGTGTGTGTGATACTAGAGTAGGTATATCAGATAACTTCTTTTTTGCAAATACGCAATTCATGGATTACAACACTAAGTGTACATAATTGACAGGCAGCTCTGGTGAGCTGAACTGGATTTAACCGGTCATAGAATAGATAGGCTTAAGTCATCACACACCCGATGTGACCCGAATTGCGGCGAGCGTTGTCTAGGCAGGCAGCAAGCAGACAGGTGTTGGAAACGGTAGCTTAATGTCTACTGTAAGAACGCCTGAGCTGAGCCATAAGGCTGAGGCGCCTGGAGTTAGCATTGCAAGCAACAGAACGACAAGATAAATGTGGAAAGATTAAGAGATATTAGTCAAGTAATCGTTCAATATAGGATTAAAAAACGCTCCTTTTTGGCTTCACCTCAGTCGGGTAAAAAAGAGGGTGTACGACATAAGTGAAAACTTACGACTGGAGCCGAGTTTACGCGACAACAACGAGTATTCAGCTTCACCGGCCAACTGGATCCGAGTATACCCGATTCACCAACCCGAGCCTGACGGTTCAGTTTCGTTCACTGTTCAGAAAGAGCGCAAACTGCGCGCCTAAGGAAGTTTTTCCTTAAAAAATATCAAACAAAACCTACTTAATCCAAAAACTACACAAAAATCCAAAGCCTAAAGGTACCATTCCGTAGCCGACCGCAGGCGGAAACTGCAGGCGACGTGTTACCGCGACACGACCGGTTTCTATGAATTTCTATGAAATACGTTCCGTAGCTAGCGACACGTCAGTTACGGGCGAGCGGCAGACGACACGTGTAGTCCGACCGCAGGCCAGTAGTGCCGCAAACGCTCGAGCGATAACACATTTTTATATCTTCTATCTACCGACTGGAATACGGGCTGCTGCCACCTGCGGTCGGGTTCGCAATCATGACTGCAGCGACACGTCGCCTGCAGTTGCCGCCTGCTGTCGGGTACTGAATGGTAGCTTTAAGGTTCACAGCAGTGTTTACTAACACTAGAGCTAAGACACGTTAACAGCTATTCCAATCCACTTATTTCCATAATGCAAATGATTCTGGTACAGAAGTCTTAGCTAATTTTAGTGAACATTGAGAGGATTTCGCCTATGTATGTAGATGCATGTCTCAAGTAATTGTAATTTACTTGAGACCCGATATTTGTACAACACACTTAATCTTTACTCATTTGCAAAACATACAAGGGAAAATGACCCATAAAGTTCATGGGATTAAGATGGTTTTGGTTTGAAGATTTCAAGCTGATTAAATGAAGTGTGTGGTTGATTTTAAATGCGTATTGGGAAGATAAATTAAAACATGATCTGCCACGTATAAATAACCGAAATACGCTTCGAGCAATTTATTTCGTTTAACTCTTGCCCCCGGTTTGCTGAGCAATGCAATTGGAGAAAAATGTTGGGTGCTCAGTTGTCTGTGAACTGCGCCGTAGTATTCGCGAGTTACAGGGTTGTACTGATGTGGTAAACAGATGCCGATTTAATTAAAAGCCTTTTTATGTGCCGGGCCTCTGGGTACAAATTAATTTCGAATCGGCTTTTTTTTTTTTCTGTGGTACTAGGTACCTATTTATCTTTAATAAACCGGCCGAGTGCATGTTGGACTACGCACAATTAAGGGTTCCGTAGTTGGGATGAATTAATTATATCCCAAGAACAAACTGAACATTGTAGTAGCAAAACATGTTCTCCCATACGGAATGTATGGAAGAACATGTTTTTCAGACTGCAAAATTATTTTATTTTATTTTATTTCGGGATAAAAAACAGGAGTACAATTAAATGTTATGCATAGTATCTTACTAATTATACAAAATACTAATTATACTACTAGCAACATTATCCACTGATTACTAATTTGTTGATTGTTAATGCTACGTGAGATAAAAATAAAAACAGACTACATGAATGAATGGACAGAAAGATAAAATTTTTGAATTGATTGATTGCTTCCTAATAACGAAATTTATGGAATAGAAAAGAAAAAGGAAAAAATAAAATAAAATACAGCACTTAATCATTCATAAAGCTAAGATAGAATCGACTACAGATTTCCTAAATTGATGTGCTGTTAGACTAAAAATATCAATATCTTCAAATTGAGTGTTGTAGAAATCCACAAGTTGGCGCAGAGGAGCGCGCAAGCCGGCATTGGAGTTACAGACGTGCTTGGTATTTATAGATAGTAAGCGGTATGGACGCTTGTCTGCGCACTACTGTCCTCGGAACGATGTAACATAGTTTATTTATTAAGTCTGAACAATCATATTTGTTATGCACAATACCATGTAGGAACATTGCTCCGAGAAGCAGTCTTCTGGATTCTAGGGTTAACAGTTTGTAATTGTTAAGCAACATAACATGCGAACCGTGGCTGTGACAGCATCTGTAATGCAGAGCTCTTAAGAATTTACGTTGAACAGTCTCAATCGACTCAATATATTTTGCGTAATAGGGAATCCATATGATAGTAGCAAACTCCAGACAAGGCCTAACTAGCGATATATATAAGTATCTATAGGTTGATGGACGCTTGAAATCTTTGCTGCTGCGCATAACAAAACCGTACATTTTAAGGGCTTTGTTGATAATGTTGTCTACATGGATATTAAAGTGAAGTTTAGAGTCTAGTACCACACCGAGATCACGCAGTGAGTATAGTCTTTTTAATTGTGTATTTTGCAAGTGATAGCTATAAGTGTACTGCTTTTTGTTTTTAGTGAATGTAATCGAATTACATTTGGATAAGCTCAATTTGAGTTTATTCAAGGTGCAATAGCTAGACAGTCGATCTAAGTCACTTTGAAGCATCAAACAGACATCATTACTTTTTATAGTTTTGTAGACTTTCAAGTCATCCGCGTATAGTAAAAAGTTCGAATGCTTAAAACAAGTACTAATATCATTTATAAACAATTTAAATAATAAAGGGCCCAAAATTGAGCCCTGAGGAACGCCAGATGTGACGAAAATCAGATCTGATTGAAATCCGTTAATAACAACCCTTTGAGTACGGCTTGTTATGTAAGAGGTGAATCATCTCAATAGATTTCCGCGAATACCATTGAAGGCAATTTTGCGTAAAAGTAATTCGTGATCCACCCTGTCGAAAGCTTTCTGAAAGTCCGTATATACTGCATCAGTTTGTAAACGATTATCGATTAATAAAATCGTCAATTATTACTCGTTAACCTGTAAAGCCTACTTATCTGTTATAGTTTCCCTTTTAACTTCGTTATATATACAATTGCTGTGATTTTTTCACAAATCCAAGTATAACCATTTAGCTGGAAGAGGGCAGGACACATGACTCTAACAAAAATTAGCAGTTTAAAGCTTAATATTTCGCAAACGGATACCTGAATTTAAAAATAGTTTTCACACACCCACTAATTTTGAGCGACTTTTCCAACGAGACCCCACACTATGGGATAGACGGGGAAAAAAACCTCCCTCTTTACGTGTACGAGAGGTACACAAATTTTTTTTCTTGGTTTTATTTTACCACTTTGTCGCGTGATTAATATGTATACTCATGCCAAATTGCAGCTTTCTAGTACTTACAATCTCTGAGCTAAGCTGCGAACAGACGGACATACAGACAGACAGACGGACATGGCAAAACTATAAGGTTTCCTTGTTTACTACGGAGCCCTAAAAAGAAGGTTCATTTGATAACAAAGTAATATATTTATTATTTGTCTGTACTAAAACTAATAAGCGTATTAATATCCACTAATTATGAAATTGGTTATAGCACAAAAAAGCTTTTTCATGTTTTTCTTGAAGCAAAATAAGTAATCGAAAAAGAAAATGTACCAAAAACAAAATAAGCAATATTTATTTAAAAATTATAACAAAAATCTAATATCATAAGATACTAAAACCGATTTTTATCCAATACAGATTCACATCACGAAATGAATATAGGTATCGAAGAATGCGAGCGTATTTAAAAAGTAATCAAGTTGGCAATCTTTGTGCTTAATCGAAAAAGAACTATAAGATCAAATCCTCTTCTGCATACTAATTTTTTATATGGGTCTGATAAAAGGAGATAAAATGCTACTTTTATGTACTAAAAGAAACAATCTTCTACGACTTCGATTGTGATATTTTATTAAGTATTGATTAGAGATAGTGAGTTTCATGCCTATCATACAATTTAATTAATTATACAATGTGTAACTGAATTAATGCACATTATGAAAGTAATCTGTTTAGAATCATTTGCTGAATCGACTTCTGTCATTTTTTATATAGGTAATTTTTAATCCCAAAGAATAATTAAAACTACGTAAATTACAGTCACACTTCCGCTGTACATTCAAAACAAACCAAAATGGACGACGTACCTACTACGGTAGAGCCTTAAACGTGTGTGACTGTATGAGTGCGTAGATTTGTAATGTGACCACAATTTTCTTCCACAATCAGAAAAACTCATTTAATAAATAAACAATGAAAATATAATGAATAGTAATAATTCAGTTTATCTCTTATGTGCGTTAATTCCGGGACATGTTCTAGACTTTAGTTAAATCATAAACTGAATTAGTTATAACAGTCGTAAAACACACAGATATTCCTAATTTTCCTACAGTTATAGAATGTGTTTAAAGTTTACTTTTCATGCATTCGTTTCACAAGCACCATTGCATTTCTACATCGAAAAAAACTGATCTTTTACCTTAAAGGTATCTTAAAAATAACTCAAATTAAATAAAAATATTTTATTTCCTATAAACCTACAAGGGCACTTATGAAACCTCAGAAGCTAGGTGCACGGTTCAAATTGGTCGTTTCCTATGGAGCAGAGCCGGCAAGATACTCCAACATAATAAGATAATAGGTATGGGATGACAGTGTAGGCCTTTCAGCAAGTACCAGATACTTAACAAAATAGAAGATGGTCAACAAAACTACAGTCCATTAAGCCTACAACGTTCTCATATTCACAAAATAGAAAATAATCTACGTAAATAAAACATAAATAAATTAATAAATAGAAAGACGTATTTTAAACGAAACTAATATCTATAGTTCATTTATATAAATTCATTTGCTAACCCTACAGACACCCGCAACGACCCATTTAACCCTCGCAACTCTCGGGGGAGGAATACCCATCTGCCATTTTTACGACTCTTCAAACCAATCGCAATATTGGTTTGAGGAATCGTAAGAATGATGTTGCCATCAATTTCCTTTAATTTCATACTCACATATTTTATTTTAATAATATAGAACACATAACATACACACATAACATCACGCCTGTAATCACTGTAGGGTTAGGCAGAGATATTCCTGTAGTACACCCACATTTCGCCAGTTATGTTTAAGTCCCATGTAATAGGGGGCGAGCCTATTGCCATCAACCGGGCACAAATCCAGATTCCGGGCTGCTGCTGGGAAATTCCTGATGGAAAAACTCAATAACACTTTGCCCGACCTGGGAATCGAATCTAGGACCTCGTGCTCAGCAGTAGCGCTTGCGACCACTAGACCAACGAGGATCGACGAATATAGAATTACGTAAAATACCACCACAATTGTAATCTTCAAAAGGGTACGTATAGGAAGCGGTGAAATTACAACCAATTTTCAATTATACACATACATAAACATAGCATCAGGCCTGTATTAGCCGAAGAGTTGGGCAGTGGTATACCTATAGTACACTCACATTTCGCTAGTTGTGTTTTGTGTGTTTGTGTGTAGTTATTTTCAATTATACTCACATCAACACGGTCTAGGGATATTTTTTAAAAAGCGAATTACTATCAATGTGTTAATTATTTGTATGACATGTATATATTTAAAAGATACGTTATTTAATATTCTACCATTTTTTAATAATGGTTAAGGTACTTCTATTAAAATTTCAGGATTTTATGGAAATAAATGAAGCATAGATGGAAACCGTATATGAATTAACATTTAATTTATGAGTAAAAACTGAAAAAAATTGAAAAATCATTTAATTTGTGTTTATAAACTTGAAGTTAGTAGTCTGAGAAAGCGCCCATGATGTTCATAACACATCGGCAACGATTCGGCATGCTCAGAACAAGGTTGTCAATGTGTTGCTGCGGAATATTGTCCCATGTCCTTCTGAGGTGCGCAAAAAGTTGATCTTCTGTAGCCAGATTTTCAGGAACTTCCTTCAGAGCTCTTCTTTGCAGCATATCCCATGCATGCTCAATGGGATTTAGATCTGACGATTGAGCAGGCCAGTCTAAGGCCCTAACATTGTGTGTATGTAACCAAGCTGCTACCGTTCTCGCCGAGTGTGCCCGGGCATTGTCGTGCATGAGCAGGAAATCTTGCCTCATTTGTGTTCTGTGGGGCAAGATTACGGGCCCCAGCACCTGTTGGACGTATCGTTCAGCCGTCATATTGCCCCGCACCCAAACGAGATTCGTCCGTCCCCCAAGACGAATTCCTGCCCAAACCATAATTGTTCCTCCTTGGTATGGGTGAACTTCCTGAGGGTTCTGAAGACGGCTCCATCGTCCAGGAACTCGCCAAACACGCGTCCTTCGTGAATCTGGATGGAAGCCGAACCTGGTTTCATCCGTGAACAGCACATTGGACCATTGCTCACGGCCCCAGTCCACGTGGTTCCGGTCCCAGGCAACTTCACCTGTGGCACGATAGCGTGTCCACAATCTTGAAATTACATTTTGGTGGGTCCCTATGGCCTCAGCAACATTACGCTGAACAGACCCAGCTTCCAGCATTCCCACAGCTCGTAACATCTCCGCCCTCGTCAAATGTTGGCGTTGCATGGCTACAATACCTCAATTTTAACTTTACCTTTCGTTTAAAAATGAAAAAAAACTGTAACTAAACGTAATTCGTATTGTTTTCTAAATTTCGCACAAATGAAAATTCCCTCTCCTACACATCAAGACATTTTTATGCCACCGAAACAAAAGAATTTTCAAAAATTTGAATTTGGAATTAGTCTGAGATAAATTACAAACATATCGGTGTATGAAAGATTACAATGCGGCCAGTACTTTTCGAGTTATTTAATTGAGTATGAAATATCCCTAGACCGTGTTGATGTGTGTATTTCTATGAATTATGCTCATGTCCAATGTAACAAATTGACTGGGTACAAATCTAGACTCCGTGTGACCACTGAGAAATTCCTAATAGGAAAACCCAATAATACTGTGATTAACCTGAGAATCAAATCCATGGACAAGTGCGTCTGCTGATCATGAGATCAGCAGACGCACTTGCTTCTACTTAACCACCGGAGCATATATTAACACCTGATATCTCACCTTGGTAAGCAACATTAAAGGGGCGGGGCCTCGTCAAGGTCGCTTCTGACGGCCAACTCTAGCACCGCGCGGTCAATTACCGCGTGCTTCCCCGGTTTCCTGTGATACACTTCCGTCCCTTTTCACGAAATCACTCCCGCAGATTTAATTAATTAGATTTTTTAGATTTTGATATTGATTGCAGGAAAGCGAGAAGAAAGATGATACATCAAAAATATTCATGTGTTATTAATACAATCTCGTTTTAAATGTCTATTTCCGATAAAGTTCTACTCACATGTCGCCGACTTTCATTTTATCGTTAACTCTTCCACGTTGAGTGGGCATACTTGAATCCACTCGCCTTGGCATGTATTTATTAATATGCTAAATGCAGCTTCATAGATTTATGCGTATGTCAGCGGTTTTACTGCAAGATGCATTTTTTCTCTTATTATAGACGAAACTTAACATTTTACACTGGCTAGAATTGTTTGTTTTATTATTTAAAAAAATTATTAAAGAGGCTTCTATCTTTCATCATCATCTGCCATCCTTTACCCAACTATGTTGAGGTCAGCTTCCAGTCTAACCGGATGCAGCTGAATACCAGTATTTTCCATGGAGTGACTGCCTATCTGACCTCCACAACCCAGTTACTAGGTAACACGATACCCCTTGGTAAGACTGTTAGTCACACTTTCGGGCTTCTGACGGCCCGTAACAACAAAGAGGCTTCTATGTTTGTGTGGTAAATAATTATATAGGTACCTAACATTACCGCAATCCGTATTACGTTTTCTCATAATTTATATTCATTCTCAGAATATGATTCTAACTACATGGGTCGTTAGCTTTCGTAACTAAATATTTAAACTAAAAGTTGAAGTGAGTTTATATTGATTTGGCATTGGCATTGGTTCTCTGTACAAAAGAAAAGTAGAAAACTATCATAATTTTCTAACGAACAAAAACTATAGAATAAAGTTATAAAAATAAAACTGCAAAGTAAGGCGACACGCAAAACTGAACGTAGGCACAGTAAAAAAGAAAACTTTATGTGCTACGAGCGTAGCGGCGTAGCACTTTCGTAGCGATGTCTACGGGCCTACAGCGTAGAAATGCCAGTGTACTCGCGTCGGCGTCGCAAGAAGCACGCTGCGTCGCGCTCACCGAACGAAAATTTAACACGAAAGTAAACAAATAAAATGTGATTATAAACTTTGTTATAACATGATAGTAAGTGACCTGACTACTGTTGAAGATATATCACACAATCAAAGGTAAAGTTTACTAAGTTTTCACGTATTTACGGTAACCTTTAAAATAAATTTTAAGATATTAAATTTTTAAGTTATCAACTTGTTTGAGGGTCAAACCAGTGACAGGTGTGATGTTTAGAAGCTATGTTCAAGAACTAAAATCAATAAAGTTAATTATACAATCAACGTGTTTCGTCTCGAAACTTTGTTTCCAATAAATTGTTCAGTTGTATCGAACTTGAAATATTAACGATAGAAGTATCGAAGCAGATCATTATCACAAAATGGGACGTATATCTCAAATCTCAAATCGTTTATTGCAATCCATAATGTACAATTACAGGTGGTAAATAAAAGAAATAATAGTAGAAACAATTATGGACCCTGTCGGGCACAGCAAATTTTTAAATAGGTAGAGAGAGGAAGAGCGCTTTATTAATTTTCCTTATTATTAAGTTAGAATTATTTTATATCCCATTACCCTATGTACTTATATTTCCATTCATTCACTTATTCTATTAATATTTTATATGCAGGTCTATCTATTCATATATTATTTATTTAATTATATTTAGTATTGCTTATTTCTTTACTCGCTTAAAAATTATTCATTATTATTAATGTAGTATAATTATTAAGTTATAATTTATTTTTGTTATTTTACTTATTAAAATATATCTGTTATTCATAGTTATTATTATTATTGAATTTATCCATTAGAAATTCTTGTACTGTGTAATAGTTTTTTTAAATTAAGTATTGCTTTAGTTTATTTAAAAATAAACTGGTTTTATTTTGTTGTTTTATGTCTTCGGGTAATAAATTACTATTCGTTTGTTTCATTAGTAGAGGCAGTCTTCTTTTTTTTCAATCTCATTGTGCTTATATTATTATATACATTATTATTTACAGTGCTGGGTAGGTTCATCCAGCTTCACGTGACGAGATTATAGTGTGATTTTTGACAGGAGTGATTTTATTATTTTTGAATTTTGAATTTTATAAATGATGACTAACATAGTTTTTAAGACCTTTGTAACTAACAATTTTTGGACAAATCAATTAGTCGGAATTAAATGAATATAATAATAATAAAATTTAATTATTGCTACGAACACATTTGCTAAGAGTCAGTATTATCTGAAAATTATAATACATAATTTTAATATATAGAAATAATATAGCCACAGGTGTCTGCTTAATCAACTAAATTGTTTATTTACGCATTTACTTGATTGATTAAGAAATCTATTCCCCTCTTTGCTATTTTCGGTCCAGTATCTAGGTCATCGGGAAACGGAGCAATACAGCATTAAGAACAAAAAAACATGATTATTTGTTTGAATGACTATTATTTTTTCATTTATTTAAAAGGATATCTACACATTACACTAAATTAATCAACAATCATAATTATGTACTCATGAACATACAACATATAAAAAAAACCCGGTCCGGTTCCCGATGGTGTTGTTAGGTATCGTACTGAGAGTCTATTTATGTGGTAATTTTCAGGAAAAAAGAAAAAAAATCGAATCATTTCACTTTGCCCCACCAAGCCGCCCCACTGGTACGGCAAAGCGGAATGCCTAAAAGTTTTCAGTGAAATCTGCCCCGCTAGCTCGATTTGGTGGGGCAAATTCCACTAGTCTAAAATCTTGATGGATTCTGCCCCACTAGGGTTGGGACCTTAGAATTTATGTAGGTAGGTATGCTCGTATTTTATATTTGTTTGGAAAAGAAAGTACGGTATATCTAAGTAAAATTTAACTAGGACTAGTAACGTTAGATTTAGTACATACCTAGGTAGTGTTTTTAAATAAATGTGCAAAAATAATTGTTTGGTAATTTTTATTTACTATTTGTATCTGGAAGGAATCGGGTTGTAAATCATAAATTAATTACACAGTTTGTTACAAATAAAATAAAATCAAATATAAATAATTGGCTACGTACTCGTATGTATTTCAATATTATTCAATTTTACCCGTGAACACCCCAAGTTGCGTTATCAAAACACGATAAAAAAATAAAAACAAAATTTGCATGCCTAATGGTACAATGTACCTGTAATGAAACATTATTTTGCAATAACTCACCTGCATACCTTCATTAAAAATAAACATATTCTATTCTATCCTAAAACAAAATTCTACTTTTCTATTTATAATCGACTTTAAACAACCATCAACAACGTACAAACAAGGGGCAAAATGAATATCAAAACTCATTTGTTACCCGAGGCATTGGGGACGAGTTAAATATTGATATAAGTGCATTATGGCCATCATAGGCGCACGTTTTGACGGTTTTGATGGATTACTTAATAACACTGGCCAGTATATATGTTATATATGGACATAGCAAATGGCTTTGACGTGTGACCAATGTGGACCACTGTGTCATCATAATTCTCTTGCCCATAACCCAATTTATTTGGGGTCAGCTCAACACATCTTTTTCTTCCATACTTCTCTTTTAGTCGTCATCTTAGTAGTCAACCCCTTTCTAGTTATATCATCTTTCACACCATGTTGTCCATGACCACAATATTTTCCTTATTCCTCCGCATCACATTCCCATACCGTGACAACCGATTCCAAGAAAACTTTTTCGTCGCCGGTGCCACTTTCAGACTACCTTATATGTACTCATTCCGTTGTGTAAAAGCCAAAATTTTATTACACAGAATTCAACAATCACCAGCGCTTCATGGTCCATCAAAACCCTACGTGATATCGGTAAAATTGTGGTGCCTTTTCACAAAAGCCACTATTGAAGACTTGTGACTTTAACTTCAACAGTTGATGTTACATTTGGATATTATTTCATTGGCATATTTGATCTATGAAATAAAATAAATACCAGTCACGCCATGCAGCAGGACAATAATATTGTCCCACTGCCTGGCAAAGACCTCTTCTCATACAGAGATGGCACGAACATTGATCGTCAGGTTTGCTCAACACGGATTGACGATTTCAGACTTATTTGATCTATCAAAAACCGTTTTTTCTGTCGTATACTAAAAAAAAAAAAACAAGTGTACAGATTAAAGTTGAACTTTATAAAATGGTTAAACTTTTAAAAAAATATAAGAAAATAAGAAAACATTTTGAGCATTTTATTTGACGTTAAAGCTTTTTGAACTTGCGATAGATCGACTCCTAACAACGTTCAACGTTCTGTTCACCATATACTTTATAGGTAAGAATAAAATCTTAATAAAATCTAAAAAAACTATAACAATATTTTATCCAGTTTCATACCTAAGTACGTATACCACAGTGAAGAAAAGGCCCTAAGAAGATACTCTTAGGTCCGTATTACAGAAGGAAACTCAAGTATTGATCTCTGTTTAAAACTAGTTTTAAGTCTGCTTTTAATTTTAGAACGTTACTCAAGCATAGATTTATTGATCATAGTTCAGCTGAGTTTGGCTTTATTTTAGATCGTTACTCAGTTCGCGAATCGAACCCAAGCAGTGATTTGATCTATAATCACCCAAGTGTGGTCGAGACCGCGCTTGAGCATAGGTAGATTGTCATGCCAATTGTCAATTTTTGCTGTTCAAGTATAGCTGCGTTGTCGAGTTTTGTATTGTTGTTATTTTAAATTAATTATTCTATCAAAATGGACATATTTGAAGAGGTAGATTATTACAATAATTTATTTAACGATAATTTAAATAGAAGGTTGAACTTTAGTGTTCCTCTCAGATATTTAAGAGATACACAGGACCCATACAATTGTGAAAACTTTAAAAAGAGGTACAGATTTTCACAAGATGTGGTGAAACATTTAATTCTACCGATGATCTACCACGATTTAAGAAAACCACACAACCGTGGGCATCCCATAGCCCCAGAATTGCAAATCCTTGTGTGTTTACGTTTTTATGCGACGGCTTCATTTCAGGTGAGTGTAATTATTTGCACCTCACATTAAAATGCTTTTAATGGATTGTTCAAACAAAAGCAATCAATAATTTAATTTAATTTATCTCTTGCAGATAGTGTGTGCTGATCTCTTGAATGTTTCCCAACCAGCTGCTTCAAACATAGTTGCAACTATCTCTCGCCTTATAGCTCTTCAACACAGGCAATATATTAAGTATCCACAAGACATGGTCTCACAAAGAGCGCAGTTTCAGCAGCTGGGCCAGTACGACGGATATTCTGGCTTCAGAAGTGTAGATGGTGCAATTGACTGCACACACATTAAAATTGTTAATACTCCAGGTGTGGAACACCATGAAGCATTTAGAAACAGAAAATCGTATTTTTCTATAAATGTCCAGGTTAGCTAAATATTGAGTACCTACTTAACCATATTATTCTTTTCAAATACCTACCAACACAAAGAACATTAATTTATTTTGATTTCTTATTTATTTATTTCAGGCAGTTGTTGGTCCATTTGGCCATTTTATGGACATTGTGGCACGTTGGGCAGGCAGTACACATGATAGCAGAATTTTTCAAATGTGTTCCTTACGGAATCAGTATATTCAGCAACAACACAATGGCTATCTTGTTGGTGACAGTGGCTATCCATGCCTTAGGTTTCTTTTAACCCCAATAAGTACACCAACAAGGAATGCAGAAGTAATTTATAATAGAGTTCATGTCAAAACACGAAATGTGGTTGAAAGAACATTTGGTAGATGGAAACGGAGATTTCCATGCCTAAGTCGAGGGCTGGGAAATAAACTGGTTACAGTTTGTAACATAATTGTTTCCTGTGCTGTACTTTTTAATATATCAATAACATCTGACGATACAATGCCAATAAATGATGAACAGAGTGATAGCGATGTGAATGAAATTGACCTGAATCATCCTGACAATCAAGGGACAGTTGATGGGTTTGCTTTTAGAAGTACCATAATAAATAATTATGTTTAATTTACAGCAAGTATACATGTGCCTATATTCCATAGGTTTAGGTAGTTAAATAAAGGTAAACCTAAGGTAAAAAGTCTGTTACTTGAGAGCTGTCTCGTCACATGTTTTTTTTTGTTTACCTTTATTTAACTACCTAAACCTATGGAGTATAGTACTTATTAATATTTTTAATTTTTATAAATAAAACAATATGTAAAATACACAACTTTTTTATTATCAATAATCAGTCTTATGTGTGTACCTACCTAATAAAAATAAAAAAAACAATCTACCTAACACTATATAATATCTATCAATTTAAAGAAAAAGGAGAAACTGACTGACATCAGCACACAGCAAAAATTAACAAAATAAAATAAATACTTATCTATATAAACAAAGCATAACATACCATACATATTTAATATCAGCAGAGAAACTTTGGTGCTTGGGTCAGATATCTCTTTGTAAAAGTCATATTTAATTACTATCACTGATTGTTTTGTGCCGACTCTGCTTTTGCAGTTGCTTCTTGTAACTGTTTTTTTAATATTTCCATTTCTAATTCATATTTTTGTTTTTTATATTTGATATCTATTGAATGAAGCTCATTTGCTCTTTTTTCTCTATTTAAATACTCGTTTTTTAAAATTTGCACTCTGAGTTTTTTTTCATTCGATGACAAGTCCATGAAACTGTCTTGTGTTGTGTTGTTGTGTTGGGTTGAGCTATGAGGTTGGGATACAGGTTCGATTGGAGCAACGGGTTCAATGGGTTCAACTGCATCTGTTGTTGAGGTATGTTGGCTGGCATCAATTATGGTTGGGGAGTGTTCTATTTCAACAGCATTAAAACGTTGGGGTGGTATTACAAGTTCTTGCTCTATAATTATGTCAGGATCTACTTGAATTTGATTCACCAAATCTGAAACTAAACATGACAACATAAGCAGTTGCTCCGAGAGAAAGCCTAACAATTGAGACATCATAGGCTGATAATAAATAAATAAATAATGTTAACATTTTAGCTGCAACTATACTGGTAGCAGCTAGCAACTCATAGTAAGGAATAGAATTCAAAAATAAAATTAAAGTGGCTACCTACCATTGCAGTCAGAGTCTATGCTGTCACGAACTTCTACAAAGAGAGCTGGAGATATCTCGGCTATGTTAGGGTCTATGTCAGCATCAGGGCAGGGACCACCACCTCCCGTGGCCATCCTATGCTGGCGCTCTCTTGTGAGACCATCTCTTTGGCGGGTTTTGAGATTTTGCCAAAGGCGTCTTAGCTGTTCCCCTGATGCCTGTAACAATTAAATAGTTATGTATTTTAATGATCAATTGAACAGTTGAAAACTACTAAGATAACCCCATTTAATAATATATCTAATTGAAGAAAATAGATTGGTACTTACTGACTCACATATCATAGGCGAACTATTAAATTTCTCCGCAATACGGATCTAAGCGGCCTTTTTTGTCCCAGTGCTGACACTATCGGTTTTTTTATTCTCAATGACATTTTTAAATTCTTTTAAAATTTCTATTAGCAAGTTTTTTTCTAATGTACTAAAATTTTTCTTTCGTCCTGCCATTTATAAATTGATAAGAGTAAATTATTAATTAATCAGCAAAACAAATATCAAATACAACAAACTGAAGTAGATGTTTTCACATAATTGATTGACATACTGACATTTTAAATAGCATACCTATTTACGGCCATAGATACAAGTCTTTTAAGCTTGACAATTTGCTTACAAAATTACTTTATTGTACTTCAAAGAGCTTTACTTCAATAAATGGGGGATTGTATTGTTCGGGACCGAAATAATAACGCTGATTTCTTAAATAATTGAGCTCATAAGGTATATTTTAATACTTCTAATCCAGTGACGATCAAAATAAAAATGAGTAAATAGAATAAATCGTAAATGGAAACATGCTAATGCATAGACAATACACATCTCTGCTTGAGGCTCGATTTGAGTCTCGATTCAGCTGAGTTTAAATTGATTACCTTTCTGGAATAAGACCGATGCTCAAGTACTGATTCTATACTTAAACAGTGATCAACTGATTGAAGATCAAACTGGACTTGAGGAACGTTCTGTAATACGGACCTTAATATTTCTGTCTCATTCATCAAAAATTCTCAGAATTATAACACAAAGTGCTTCGGCATTTTTAATGATTTTAATGTTCTCAATCTTACGAAAAAAATAAGGCTTTCAAGGCGTAACAAATTTTAAAGCCTTGTCTGGTACATATTTTATTTAAAAAAATATAATATTGTAATAAATTATTCACTTTGAAATGTTGAAAGAAAACGTGGCGTTTCCTCTGGGGCCATTAATTCATTCTTTATATATTTTTTAATTTTAGCTTAGTACGGACTTTATTGCGAAGATTATTTTTGTTGAAAAGATTATAACATTTTTTTTTTCGCAATGGGTACCTACCGCCTCCCTCGTTGGTCTGGTGGTCGCAAGAGCTAATGCTAGAATGAGGTCCAGGGTTCGATTCTCAGGTCGGGCAAAGTGTTATTGAGTTCAGAGTCAGCAGGAATTTCTCAGTAGCAGCACGGTGTCTAGATTTGTGCCCGGTTGATGGCAATACGCTTGGCCGCTATTACGCGGGACTTAAACATAATTGGCGACATGTGGGTGTACCGGTACACCTCTGCTTACACCTTCTGGGATTACAGGTGTGATGATTATGTTATGTTTTATGTGTACCTACCGTTCTTGAGATTTGAAAGTCCTCATTTTGGTGCTAAGGTTGTTAGGTTTTGGTTGTTTTAGTACGATCTTACCGAGAAGTCTAATGAATTATTATCAGACAGTTCAATCAAAATTTTCCATTGTTCTCAATCATAAACAATTTGGCACAAAACAGTATCTACCGTGGTTGTTATTCATCAAGGACTTCGTCAAGGACTTTTTATATTTGAAAATTATCTTAAAGATTATTACAAACCAATTTATTCTATTCTGGGCCATCTCTCACAAATTCCAACAATCTAGAGCTTTATGAATTTATTCATAATACTAATTGCTTAAAAATACTTAAGTGTACCGGCGAGGTTATTGTTATAGGAAATCAAAATAATCTAGCAAAAGTTGAAATAATTTAATTCAGTACCTGCTTTTCTTATCTTTTACTTTCGTTATCTAGTAACTAAATACTTGCGTGGAGTGCTTAGGCGATGACTAAACATTCATACATTATTTCTGTACAAGATTAAGAGTAAGAGTCTCGTGACACATTAGATGGGAATCATCTAATGTGTCACGACGCTTTGCGGGACAGTCCGAAAGGGATACCGTGGCCCCTGGCAACGTACAGGCAACTGAAGGACGGGTGGGTTTTAGTCAGAAAGAGTCTGACACGCCCTCCCGCTCCACCCAGAGCGGGAGAAGTTATTTAATAATTTCCCAACCAAAAAAAAAAGACTCTTACGCTACGCGATAAATATATTTACAAAAATAATTATTTTGCTTCGTCGTAACGATGGTTACAAATTTTATGAGTTTTGACTAGAATTCAGCTAAGAAAAAAAAAAGAACTTACAAGAACTGACACTCACATAGCAGTATAGATAGAAATATACACTACACATACTATAAATACACACGCTATACATATACTCACTACACATACGCACACATATAAATTGTTTAGTTTATAAGTTTTTGTTACTTTATGTTTAAATGACAGGCGTGGACGCTGGCACCCTAAACACAAATTAAATCTTAAATTGGGTGCCAGAGTTCATTGAAAACACCGACGTGTGGTGAAATACTTTATGTCTAAAGTAAGTGCTTATGTACAAACTTAAGGTAAAGTCGCTTAGAAAGCAACATACCTACCAAACAAGTTTAAAGGCTAATATAGCAAAATGTGCAATGTGTTGTTTTCTGCGGAAGTTTTAAAAATGTGTATGTTGAAGAGAAACATCTATCTTTATAAATTTAAAGAATAATATGAAAAGGATACCTTACATGGGTCATTTAGCTGCAGGCATAAAATATACTAGTTCTCTATCGTCGTTCGTTAACATTTGCAGAAAATACGCAAATCCACTCACGTGGGAGAATATTTGCATACTTTTGACAGCATTTGCAATATGGAATGTTAGTTTATGCATTACTGTGTTTGACTAATAAAGCGCAATTTCTGTACATTTTTTTAGTGAAGACTGTAGTAATATTTTAATTAGAATAGTCTCAAATAAGGTCCCAAAGTAAATATTTTCGTCTGAAATACTTTCATCGCTCCTAAATTATCTTCAACACACCTCATTTGCAAATTATTTTGAGGTAAGAGAAACAGTCACAAAAAAATAGGCGCCTTCATTTAAAAAAAGGGATCTCTGAAACTCTAGTTAAAGTCGTTTCATCTGTGTTATCTTTTAATAGGAGACTTTATAACAATAAACCGCCGAATTCCAGTGCTTGGTTTTTATTTTAAGAAAGAGTTTTTTTAATTTTTTGTATTTGTCTTTCTTTGAAAACATTGTAACAATTATGTAGAAAGTTAAAGATCCATGATCCATTATTTTCGTGGATTGTTTTCTATATTTTTGAATAGCCCCTTAAAGTCTACATCATAATTAAGGGGCTGTCCCCAGATGTAGAAAATGAAAAAGAATTAAATCGCGCCGTGTAAATCACGCTTAAGGCCTGTACCTTAATCCTTAGGGGCTGTAAATCAAACATAATATATTCTTCAGGTAGTGTGTATTTATTCCGATTGGATTACAGAATATCTAGGCTCCCAAATATAGGTATATTTTTAATGGACACTGATATAAAGACGAGATATGAGGAATTTCAAATTTCTATAGAAAACTTATTTTTCTCATAACTCATCTTTAAATCAGTGTCCATTTAAAATGTATATTTGGGAGCCTAGATATTTTGTAATCCAATCGGAATAAATACACACTACCTTAAGAATATTTTTGATTTACAAATTATTTTGGTATTACGTTTGTATGAATTACGCATGCTCCGCCGGCCCGTTTACTTTCTGATATACACAGCGCGATTTTATTATTTTGTCGCATCAATTCTATTGTATGCCGCAGACAAGAAACTTGCATACTGTAAATAGAGCTTTGGCGTTGGAATATTGGCAACTTTTTCATTTTCAACAAGAAAAATTGTCGTCACTTCATCTTCTTCCTTTAATGATCTTAGGCGTAAATCCTAGGTAAGTACCTACTATTAATTCTATTGCGCTGACAATTTTCTTGATACTCAACTCAATATAGAACATTTTCGTTGTCAAATGAAATAAGATTACAGCCGCCATCTTGGATGTATGTCGCCACGTGCTATGATACTCTGTGGAACCATACGATGTAACGACACGTCATTTGAATAAATAGGTGAAACGTTTAGGCTTATCGGATGCTATATACTTACATACATACCTACTCTGATGTGATAACGCAACGGTGTGGCTTAAAAGATATAGTGACAAAAATTGAAAAGAGTACGCTTAGATGGTTCGGTAATGTTGAGAGAATGAATGAAAGGCGATTAAAAATAAGTTTATATAAATCTAGACAATGCTCAAAATGTATTTACAAAGCAGATGTGTGTGGAAACGCTGGGACGAAGTGATCTTATTGGTGATGTTCTTCAGAAAGATCAGGTGCATAGTACTCGCAACCGGCGTGCGTGTATGACCAGATGTATGAACGTAAACGAGGCTAAAGGAGTATGTAAGGATCATAAAAAGTGGTGTTCTGTAGTTTCTGCTTACCCACTTGAGAATAAGGCGTGAGTTTATATCTGTGTGTATGTGTATATGATCGCGACGATAGGTCGTAGCGGAGCAAGTGAAAATGAGTGGACTGTAGATATAATAAAGAATAATATGAATTACAAACGGGTCGGTTATAAAGCAGTAAGAAAATAATATATGTAGAATAATAAAAACGCGTAAGCGCAGCCGTGCGTGGAGGTGTGCAACAGCTGACTGGTGTGGCGCGGGGGCCCGCCTTGTCCCCGCACCCCTCGTTCACTGCCGCCAGCGCGCAGCGATGTTGAGAGTAACGGTCTCAACAGTATACATACCTACGTTTTAACACATGTAGGTAGATTGGAGATTAGTAAGATATTTTGATTTGAAACTTGGAGATTTTAGCTTGGCTTGCTTAGTATGAGCTTTGCTTGTCCATTTCAGAATGTTAAGAGGTAAATGTAGCTACTAATAACCGGTATCACCTGCAGGTCACTGACACATGTAAAATAACTGTCAAAAGACTGACAGGTATCGGGAACGCATTCTCTCACCGGAAAGCGTCTAAACATGAATAATAATACTCCTCAGCTATGTTGAGATCGCTCCCACATCCGACTTGATATCAAAGCTACCAAAACCTACATCGAGCGTCATCTGACCGAAAATACGTAAAATATTTATGCTGTATTTATTATTCAACGACAGTTCTGTGACCTTTTGCAGACTATAACGCAATAAATACTTATATTCCTAACTATACCCTCACGGAATAAAGCGTGAACTTTGCATATGAAAGCGTCAAAGGCTCTAATAGGAACGGGAAAGTGCTGAAAGTCGCATTGTTATCAAACTCATGCAAAGCTTTGGCGCGCTTTCAGCAGAAACGTATCAAACGAGGCTTAAAGAATATTCCGAAAAAAGCAGATTTATGCTTATTCACTAACTAGCTGTGACCGGCGGATTTGTCCGTGTGTGAAGTCCTATTTCAGATGCTAACGTCTGCGTCTTCCATTTTTCCTCAGGGGCCTAATTACCTCGTGAGTTGGGTGAGCGTAAGTATATACAATTAGACAGAAAAGTTAGTGGAGATTTGTGTTCATAATTATAGGTTTATAGAAGGTATTCTATCCTATGAAACTATATTAAAATTATGAACGATACTCTGTGTTGGCTCGGTATACACACGGAACTGCCAATATTTCCAACATTACCAGAAGATTAAGAGTATTTACCATATTATGGTACACAATTATTTTCAATGTTCATAGTAATTATTTATTTAAGGCGAACTTAATGGCAGGACAAGATTATTACCAACGCAGGGCGAGACTGACTAGTCACCGCGTCAGATAGACTAAAGTGGAATTCTTTGTAGGAGGCTTTTACCCGAAGGGGGTCCACAGTAATGTTAATGTATTTTAACCAAAATTTTTTTTTTTTTTTTTTTTTTTAAACGTTGCCCCACACTAGGAATTTCTCCTGTGTCGTGGGTGCGTTAACAAACATTTAAACTCACATACACAAACAGCCAGACCCGGAACAACTAATTGTAGGTCATACAAATATTTGTTCCGTGCGAGAATCGAACCCGCGACACGCAGCGCAGCAGTCAATCGCTTAACCACTGCGCCAACCGTGCCGTCAAATTAATCAACTTATTTATTTTAATGCATGATTTAAATTAAATTCAATAATTGTATGTAATATGAAAACTAATAATAATATGATTAAGAATGTAAATTTTTATTTGTTGAATTTATTATGATTTAATTTTATACATAAATTTAATTGTTATTTAATTGTGTGGAATGAATTAAGGCTTTGTTATTATTATATTATTATTATTAATGCCATGAGCATTTTCTATCAGACAACCTTTGAAATGAAACAGTAGTATCACATTAATCAGTCCTAAAGGAAATAGTTATTCGTTTAATATTTTCACATAGCTTACCAGTGGTCTACACTGAAGTGTGACCTAGCCGTAATTCTATTTTTAAACCCACTCAAACTCCAGTTAGCTAACTCCCAACGGGTCTTTTATAAGGAAAATAAATAAAATATACACAAGCCGGTTACCAAATAAAACTTTTGGGCCTCTACAGGTAAAGCAAACACTTTGCTAAGAAAAACTTTCGCTGTTTTAGTTCTCAATTGATTTATAGATCAGTCAGGTGTAAGTCTAGTTCTTTTTACATTTCTTTTCTTGGATATACTTTTAGTGGAAACCAGTTTGAACGGAATCCTTTGATTTTTTTATTTAGATCGGTCTTTACTATCTTGTTGAATTTACCCACGTACAATATCTTGAGCCGATCTATCCCAAGTAGTCCCTAAGATATTTAACAAACTTTTTTTACCACGGATATATATATTTTTAGAACGGTCATAAGGTCTATTTATACGCTATTTCTTCTGTATGTCACTGAACTCCTCCTAACCTCCGCTTGGATCAATTTTGACGACGTGTTTGTGTGTTTGAGTGGGTCCCCGTATGGTTTAAATTCACAATTGGACTACGATCGACTTCTAAAAAACAGGACAACATCTGTCCTGTCAGCTATTTTTTCAGACTAATCGCAAAAAAAATTGGGGAAGCCTTATTGGCTATAGTAATGCGCATACTAGATATTTAAAAAACATGTCCTACATTACATAATAAAATAACGAAATGTATCATTCGAAATGGTTATCAAATTGGGTTTTTAATTTTCGTATCATAATTGGTATCATCCGTAGATTATCCGTAGATTAGAGACTATGCATGCAGAAACCAGGCTACAAATTTCGCTCAAAACCGCAAAAGCGAAACAAAAAATAGCGTAAGCAACATGAAAAAGTAGCTAAACCGAAACTCGGTTTTGCATATTTTTGAATGACGCATCACATGCAGCAAACGAAAGTAACTTCCCCATCAAAATAAACAAAAGAAGTTAGAAAGAATTGTCTTTCAGTATTACATATCGGTTTTCTTTTGTTTTCACTTTCCCTGAAGTGTGCTAAATTCGTTCAAGGACCCTTTCAGGTTGTCAAATGAAATAAAAATAGCTGAACAAAATTGATTCCTATCGGAATTCTGTCAGTCCTCGTTTGTCCGTCGCATTCTGTTCCGGGTTTGATAGACATTATTATGTCAAATGATTCAACAATTTCCGGGTGAAATATTTTTTGTCCCCGTTTCACTTGGAACGGACCTGCAGACTGGTCGCGGTTTTGTGGTTTGGCTATCACTGACAATAGTGCTATTTATTTTTAGGAAACATTTTTTTGTGATAAAAAATCGTGTGATTGCACTATTTTGCAATTTATTAAACAATTTGTAGTGTTTACTCTTTTGAACATCATTATGTTATGTTGTTATGTAAAAAAATAGTGCCATTACACTATTTTTTTTGTACTTTTGTTTAGACGACATGACTTTATAGTGACAAGATTCTCAAAAATAGTCTATTTTTTATTTATTTATCTAATACATTTTTTACTAAACGTTTGTCATTCCAAAGATTGCCTTAAGAAACGCTCCTAAGACGTTTTTCTCCAACTCATCGTCTCAACCGCCTTACCATTAATTAATCTAGTGAGGCAATTTACGAATCGTTTTCCGTTACGGTATCTTCTTTCAAGAACTGTTCTTTTACAACAGCGATCCATTTTATGGAGTATACGTGGGTCATTGTTTAATTAACTTAGAAAAAAGAACGCCTCAATAGTATTGATTGTCTTAATATAAGCCCGGAAATATCCGTGTATAGGTAGCTACAGTTGGTTACGGACCATCTAATACCTGAAAGATGAATACAAAGCGAAATCTGTCACAATATCGACCTTATGGCGGCATCTATATCGCCACATGCTACGCATCACACTGACGTCACGCAAAATCCTGCATCGCGCAAGCAGCGTTTACCGCGTGACTTGCATATATACAACGTCCCGACTACAATCGTCGAGCATTTGCCCGCCCATCAGATACAAGACCCGTCCGGTCGGAGGATCCTCCCTATTGAGTGATGAGTGAACTTTACACCCTTATAACTCTATAACCTTAACAAAGAAATTGGTGATAGCGGTTACTTTGTTGTTATTAAAAGAAAGTAAGATGCAGCCACTTATTTTTTGCAATTTGATATTGCAATCACCTTCTTAGAGTATTTTACAAAACATAAGCCATGCGTCTTTGGGAAATTCCGCCTAAGATCAAACATTTCATTTTTTTTTTTTGAGTGAACAGACGTGCTCGTTAGCAATATTTAATAATTACCTACTTTAATAATAGTGACCTCCTTTAGTGCATTACTAATGTGATGCAACTGTAATTTTGCTTAGTGTGTCGTTTCAGTGAATAATGGACCCGAAATAGTAAACTCGTAAAAATATAAAATGGCTAACAGCCCCAAGGGGCCAGTGAACCCCTCCGTCTCGCCATTGAAGACAACGACGCAAAATCCAGCCCTCGAGTCGGCCACGGCTGATATTGTTTCAACGCCCGAGATTCAAAAATGGATGTCCTCCATCGAACAGCACTTAAATGAAGTTTGTTCTATTGCCGCGGATGGTAAACTCAACTCGGAGCAGAAAATGAAAATATCAACCCTTTGCCGTAAAGTAGGATCTGGAACCTCACAAATGGCAGTACTATATCAGTCGCTAAAGCAGAAAGCCATTCACGCCTATAACGCAGTTGATGCCCTTCAAGAAAAGCGAAATCTGACGGAACATATTTCGGAGCTCAAGCAGACGATTAAGGACTCTAGTTCGAGAAATGTTTCGTTTGCCGCTATGGTGAAGAACGGAGCAAATGATTTCATTCGACCGAACAATTTAAGCTCCGTAGCTATTAATCCCAACGATAAATTAAAGTCTAGTGACGAAACAAAAGACCTCGTGCAAAAAATAATTCGTCCTGATCAAATGCAGCTGCATGTACGTGGTGTCCGCAAGACCAAAAATGGAGGCGTTATAATTAGTACAGAGACGAAACACGACGCTGATAAACTCAAGCACGCAGTCCAGCTCTCTACATCCGGACTTACCGCCGACGAACCCAACAAGCGCAAACCTCGAATCATGGTTGTAGGTGTGCCGACTACTTTGACCGAAACTGAAGTCTTCAGGTGCATTTACGACCAGAACGTAGCCGACAAGTTTCCAGCAACGCCTATGGACTCCTTTTTGAGCATGGTTAAATTAAGCCACAAATCTGGGAAGAAAGATGCGAAGACCTGTAACTACGTCATTGAAGTCACAGCAAATATTCGTAAAGCCCTATTATCCCAAACAAGGCTTTTTATAAATTGGACCTCCTGCCCTATCAGGGACTTCACCCTGGTTACCAGATGCTACAAATGCCAACAATATGGTCATGCAGCAAAAACATGCAGAGAGCTTAAATCTACGTGTGGTCACTGCGGAGAAGAAGGACACTCGATTTCAGAATGCGCGAAGAAAGCTGACACATCGAAATGTGCAACTTGCTCACGCTTTAAAAAGCCCAATAACCACAAAACGGGAGACGCAGATTGCCCTGCTAGGAAAATAGCGGAGTACAGGTACATCAATTCTATCGACTACGAGGGCGCCTAGAGCGTCATACTCAAGGCTAGACTTCCGTGTTTAATGCCTGCTGCTGACTCAACAAAACACTGCACTTGCCTACAAATCGTCGTTTTTGTTGATGTGTAAGCACATTAATCGCCCGCAATAAAATCAAATACACACATCGCCTCGACCGTTATTCAACTTTGTGCAACATTGACTTTAACCCACTCACAATTCTGCTGACGCTGATATCTTGAGTGTATTTGTGTTAACTAGGTTATAAAGTGCAAGAATCTTTTTTATGCAAACTAAATAAGAAATGATGTATTTAAGACTTTTTGTTATTTTTATCTTTAAGGTAAATAGTATTTAAGTAAACTAGGTATAAAATAATGAATTAGGTAATTACATTTTGTCATTACATCAAGACTTCTAATGTTAAATATTGTTATGAATTTTATTGTCCTTCAATCACCATAAAGTGACAGCTCATGCCGCCTGTGATACAGGTTTATTCCTAGTACAGGCATCTAACATTATAATACCTTTGTAAATTATTTCAAGATTTTATGTTAATATTTTACGAATTTTAATACTGAATAAAATATTTATTATTTATTATTATTATTATTTATTTCGATAGAAACGTCACTTTGTTGGTTAGTTCTTCGTAGAAACGAACAAGTCATTGGTCAGGTTTTGTCGGTTGGACAACTAATATTATTATTTCCCGAAATATCCTGCATATTCCATAAACATGATATATACCTAATAATAAAACGTGTGTAGCTCATAGAATGGCAATTGTACATTTCTATATTTTATTTCAAATTCGGGTTTTGTATTTTACTAGTACAATAAAGTATCTTGTATTGAATGTAGTATTGTATTGTTGTCTACAGATGAAAGCGTGGAGTGCACACGAGCAGGACACATCGCTGTCATGCTGTCGGACGCTGCAAGTCAAACACGCTGCCTACGCTAGTGCCCTCTATACCCTGGTGAGTACACTATTCATCCTCCTTTAAGGTGGATCCGCAAAGGTAGCCCGCGAAATTAAAACTTTCTTACGTTTTTGGCAATTTACATGTCAGTGTTAGGTTGTATCTTGATCAAAATATGATTCGTGATCATAACAAATATGTATTCATAGAATTGTATTCATTTGAATCATAAAAGGTTCCTCGACAGACAGTGCTGGTGGCGTCGCCGCCGGCACTGTGTCTCGAGCCGGGCTTTGCCGCCGGGTGCGCCATGCACCCGGCTTCCTGCACAAAGGAGTGCTCGGCAAAAGACGGTGGTCCGTGCTGCTGACACTGTGCCTTTAATGATTCTAGATCTGTTCTCAAATGTCATGATTTCATGAAAAAGTCATTCAGTGGAACAAATCTAACTTAGAGAGTGTTATTAATGATTCTAACTCTGTAAATACATGTTTCTTTTATTTTAGAAAATGTCTTAGGATCCACTCGAGTGAATCTCCGGGCAGCAGCTAGTGTAACATAAAAACAAACAGTAGGTACTCATACACAATAATAGTTGTTATTTTATAGCCTGATATCTTAAAACATGTCCTTACTAGGTTAACAGTTCAATGTGTTCCCTCACTCCTATCCATTCACCATTTGTTACAATAAACGAAACTTACGACCCCCGAGGGTAAAAATCCTCTTAACAGGAGTACAAAACTTGGCTAAATGCATTACGCAACCACAAGGGGATAAACACAGTGATATTTATTCGCACTTGCCCAATAAACTATATCAAACTACTTAGCAATCTTGTGGAAGCTTCCTTATTTCAATTTTCAGTCGGTAAAAGGGATCTCGCGCACTCGACGGCAACGACCACGACCAGTGGTCGTACCGACCAAGTCAACTATAGCAACCGATAATTGTGCACGTGATCGCAACAGCCAACTAGACGCAGACCTTACAATACCACTAGACGACCACGACTGGTCGGAGTCGTGGTGTCTAGTGCGCGAGATCCCTTAAATAACTTATTGAAACTAACGCCACCGCCCGCCCGTACTATTTGTTAAGTGTTAATTATTATTACAAAACGCTGTCTTTTTACAGACATACACTTTTGACAGAGTTTAATCAATTGTGTACAGATTTCTCAGCATCCAAATGTTTTATGTAAATGTTCTCTATCTGTATTTTTGGGAAATGAAGATATATTATTATTATTATTTTGTCTGGCCGTTAAGAGGGAATAGGGCCTGCGATTCTATTCCATACAAATGTATTCCCCTTTTTTCTTCCTGAATAATGCCTCTAGAGCAATCATTTTTTTTTCATAAAATCAAGTTCTGCTGTCGACATGTCCCTGTTATTTCCTTTTTTCAGCAACTTATTGGTAAAGAAAATGAGCCTTCAAAAATTACAAAAATACCCCATTTTTATCGCTGTGATTAGAGGACTACCACGCAAATTCGAAAAGTTTTTAACATAAAAGAAACTTATATGAACCTAGAGATACTCTTTCTTAAAATTTCAATGTAAAAATAAAATAGAATCGGCTCAGTTTTTGAGGAGAAAAAAGGGGAATACAAAATCTCGAACTCGTCAATTTTTTTTGTAATGTAATCGGTCTGAGCTGCCGCTGTGTCTATCGCACTCTACGGAGGCAGACTTGAGGTAAGACGACGGCAATAGTTTCTTTAAATACCTATTTTTCAAAATCCTCGCAGGCCCTGTTCCCTCTTAATGCGCTTCAATGTCAAGATCCTTCTTTATTTTAATACATGGTATACCGCGTTCAACGCGCTCAAAAGTTCTCCAAGTGTTTTTTAACCAACTACGGGTTAAAAACGCTCGGAGAACTTTTTTTAGTTTAACTGACACGTTTTAAAAACATAAGCTTTGACTACTTATTATATTAGTGTGTTGATTTAGTGTCATCGTGTTAGTTCTGCCTCATTGGTCTAGTGGTCGCTAGCACTAGTGCTGAGCATGAGGTCCTGGGTTCGATTTCCAGGTCAGGCAGTGTTATTGAGTTTTTCCTCTAGGAATTTCTCAGTAGCAGCCCGGAGCCTGGATTTTTGCTCGGTTGATGGCAATACGCTCGCCAATATTTATCACATGGGACTTAACGCCGCTAGCACACTTCTGCCGCGAAACCATAAGTAGTTCAATTCAACTGGCTTGCGTCATATTCCGCTACTCAAATCGGATGTCAGTAGCGGAACATGACGCAAATCAGTTGAATTATACTACTGCGGTTTCGCTGCTATGGTTTCACGGCGGAGGTATGCTACTGGCGTAAACACAACTGGCGAAATGTAGCTTTACTATAGGCACACCTCTGCCTTAGCTTTCGGAGAATACAAGTGTGATGTTATATTATAATAGTTTACACAAGCACAGTTGTAGTAGGACAATACCTTGATCTGACATAAAATCTACCCACGTGTGTCTTGCCTCGGTAAGTCAAGTATGGATAAAAACAAAAGTCGATCACGACATTTTTTATTTCTCCGTGTGATATTTCCCTTTTCTTTTATCCGTGTACCCGACGGTTTATCCGGTTTTACGAAATCGTGTTACTACGCAGACGGGATTTGAAAATTGTCAGCGATTTCGTTTCATTTGATCGATGAGTTTTGTACGCTGAGTTTTTATAATTGAGTTGGAGCTATCGGCCAAATGTATTTTTGGGATATTAATGTTGCTATGGGACACCATGATTTGAGTGGAAGTAACGGTTCTAAAATATAAACAAGTTATAGTTTCTACACTAAAACTAGGGCACCGTACATACTTGCAAGTCTTTGGTAAATATGTATAGTATATACTTATAAGTTTGAATGCAAGAAAAAATAGCGAAGCATTTTTGCGACAGCTGGGAAGCCGGCAAATTCCTGTATCACTCGGAGTAGATCTTATTTATTTATTTATTTAACCATTTATGTACACACATATATAAACAGACAAGAAGAAATGAACAGAAAAATACATACAAAGGTGTTGCTTATTTCTAAAGAAATCTCTTCCAGCATACCTGGATAGGACAGAGGGTAAAAAGAGATGTAGACACCGTGTGTAAGAGTAGAGAGAAATTAAAATACATAAAATCAAAACAATTCACTTAATAAAATAAAACGAAATATATGAGAATATACTTACATACATACATACAACCGTACATACTAAAATAAATAAAATATAAAATAAATACCAACAAACCGAACCGACGAACCGAAGGCATATATTTTCCTGGGTAGTAGAAACAGAACAGAAAATTGCAATAAAATTGTAATAGCCAAGTCAGCTATAAGGACAGAACAAATTAAACAGTGCGAGCTCTACAATCTAAATGCTGATTCTAGCAGTGGCTAGAATCAGCGTATGTAGGGACATACGCTAAAACAATTCGCCAACACACAAACCGCCTAATAGTCTTAATATTATAAGCCGTAGAGCAAAGCAACTCGCATCCTCATTGCGATGTGTGACGGTGTAATCGGCCTGTTGATGTAACTAAACCTACCGTAAAATCCAAATAGCAAGAAATATTTGCGAATGTTTTCAACCTTTTTTTATCAATAACTGGGAAGATAGCAAAGTCCTGTATCCTCTGGAGTTTGAACTAAGCCAGAACAAAGGTAAATACTTCCCTTGGTCGTAGAAACAGAACTTAAAATTGAAAATAACAATATCAGCTTTAAGAACAGAACAAATGAAACAGTACAATCTAAATGCTGATTTTAGCCCCTACAATGCTTGCCTAATAGTTTTAATATTATATGCCGCAGAGCAAAGCAACTCGCATCCCCATTGCAACGTGTGACGTAATCTGCCTGTTGCTTTTACTTAGGCCTCCGGGCGAACGTGCCTGCTATTTCTATAGAACATGTCTAAATATAAATAAGTGTACATTTATGTAAGGATCGTAGCAGATGGCGCTCTGTTGTTTCTGTCTACCTCCATAGGAAGAAGGCGTGAGTTAATGTATGTATGTCCAAATATAGACTTATGTGAGATGAGGATTTGACGTGCAGTCTATACCTTCGTCAGTTTTGAAATGATTTCCTTTATCAAGTTGGGGCTAGGGCTTGGAACCGGTGCCAAAAGCACAGGTTCTATATCGATACTTAGAGGTTCATTCCATTTCGGTACCTGGGTACCGGTTCCAGACAGGTATCTGTTCCAGACAGGTACCGGTAGTCCACCTTACAAACGTCTGTGCCAAATTCAGGTACCCGGCGCGTACCACAAAACTCCTATATAATGTATGAGGAACCTCGTACGTTTGGCATACTTGAAGTTATTTTTATAATTCCTATTTACTATCTTTTTTACTTACTTTATCTGTTTTCTCACTCTAACTTACGGAAATATTAGTTTGGTACCGGTACAGACAGTACCGATACCGATTAGAAATACTAATAGGGCAGGTACTACGTCTGGTACCGGTACCAATAGTACAGGTATTACTCTGGTACCGGTATCACACTAAGGCCAATGGTACCGGTTCCCAAAAATACCGGTATTTCAAGCCCTGCTTGAGTTACATAATACCTTTCGAAGATACAGCAGCCTATTGCATAGAAAACTTAATTTAGTTACTTGATAACGAAGATCAAAATAGATAAATGTTGAGTTGAAATCAACCTAAAACCTTTTCAATGGCCTGGCCATTTTACAAAATTTAAATCGTTTTTTTATTATTTAACCGTCAGAGTTTTTTAATTCGGTCTGACATGTAAAGAAGATGGATGGATGTCATTCTGTGGTAGCAACATTACGACGCAATATGTTGAGTCAGTAAAGCAGATTCTATAGTGCAATGAGCAGACAAAAATAGCCCTTAAAATGACAAACGTGTTTTGGCCGAGACTGTACAAAAATCACTTAAATAGTTTCATTTAGATGTAAAGGTAGATGTAAATGTTTTGAAATATTACACGTTTGAAGCACGGCTCGAGTACTTCAATTCGAAGAAGTACAAAATGCTAAGACGGCTAGGCTGTCATAACATTATAAAGTACAAGCTTTAGACAGTGGTTTCGCCAGCGTGGAGGTTGGAAATCATCCCACGATAAAAAGAAACGGGAATAAAAACAGTATTCCATTTCCCAGGTCATGAACCCAGGTCATGGTCTACCTGAGTACCAAATTTCATTGAAATCCGAATGATGCAAGTATTTACTTATTACAGTTTTTAACCGACAGTATTAGATTTTTACTTTCTGATGTAGAATAAACTAATAACAACTTGCTTTCGACCATTTCAAATACTCTATCTCAGTTCTTTTTCTACAACAACCAAAGATTATTCCTCGTCCCCAGGGCTTACTTGATATGAATTCTTCAGAAGTAAGAAATATTTCCATTGCCACACATAAGCGGGCGTAATCAGCCTGTTGCTTTCCTAAGGCCGGTGAACGTGTCTGCTATTTACAAAGGAGTCATAATATAGGATCGTACGTGAGATGGGTTACATGTCGTATCGTAACCTTTTGATTTGTCATGGTAGCTTTGAAACATTTTCGGGGACTGACGACAACTGTAATTGTTAGGAGATGTTTTGTGTGGATAGTGTCTGCCGATGATTGTTCTAGATAACACGGGATTGAGAATTGTATGTAACTAGTGTCCGGCCGAAAATGGTTTTTGAGCCGAAAACGGAAAAGAAGCTTCGGCTTTAGTCTTACTTTTGGCCGAAAACGAAGCCAAAAAAATCGAAGCCGTTTGTTTATTTGACACCTAGGGAGAGAAAGAGCAAATAGGCTTTAAAAGAAATAAATCACGATGATTCCATTAGAGGATACTAAAATTCGTGTATTTCTTGTTGTACCTGATATTACCGAGCTTTAAGAAATAGGCCGAATGACGCGCGACAATTCACGAACTTCTGATTTTCGGATTGGCCGAAACTTCGGCTGGTTTATAGCCGAAAATGGAAATATGACCGAATCATGATTTTTTGGCCGAAAGTGGTCGGAAACGAAGCTCCGATCGGTCACTATAATATAACACAGGCATTGTATGTGTTGGTGGATATTGGTTGGTTGGTTGGTAATTGTTTCCTATGTTGCTGTATGTTGTACAGACACTTAAGATACTCGGAAGTAAAATATAATGTACGAAAAATGCTGTGTACAACAAATTCCTGTTAAGCAATTTAGAATCAAGTTTCATAAAGCAGTTATAAAGGGTTTGGGTTATGAATATGTGTATTAAAAATAACTTTAATCAAACGTGTCCATTTTGCTCCTTTTTAGGAGAACAAAGTTAATGTTTTTTTTAATAAACGGTACCTAAACCTAACGGTAAATATTATAACAAATTGTTGAAAAATTCAAATAAAACACGAAAAAAAACAAATTATTCAAACCGAGCTAACGAGTTTGTTGTTAACCTTATTTTTTTTTTTTACACGAGTAACCTACATAGGCATTACTTTGTACTAAAATCACAAACATTTTAATTGAATTTTTCTACTGAAATAAACCTATAAAAGCATTAGAGAAGTACTCCTTGTAAAGGAGCTTTGTGGGAGGGGGTGTACTGCCCAAATGCCCACATCTATTTCCAACATTGCTGTGTTTTAGTTTGAAGGGCTATATATACCCTTACGGCACAAGCATACATAATCAGCCTATAATGTTGCCACGGCTGGAACACAGGCCTCCTCTGTGAGAGGGAGTGGGTCATAATCCACCACGCGGGCTCGGTGCGGGTTGGTAGATGTCACATGTCTTCAATTTTTTTGTTCTACGACATGCCGGTTTCCTCACGATGTTTTCCTTCACCGTTAGAACTATGAATGTTGGTGTAATTACAAGCATATGAGACGTTTGAGGTTTATCTCTGTTTGGATCGTACCTAGGATATTTCTGATATTGCAGATGTCCATAAGCGCAACCCGACCTCTTACCATTGTAAGGGGTGATGTGGGCAGGCCCTAATTGCCACCCAGTTTCACAAATTTGTAGTTATTGTCTATTTTGTTGCTCGGCTGTACGGCCAACTAAACTTCAGCAATCGATTATCGAAAAATTCGCGAATACTACGAGCGAAACATATCAAAACTTCTTCGGTATATAAACCAGAAGATTGATTGCTACATTCGAGGATAATATTAGGTATTTGTTAGTTTATTGACGACCTGTTTCATACACGTGTCTTGTGTGAAGTAGGTTTAATCCCGAAACGACTTTATCGAAGACATGACATAAAATGTTTCTTGAATAGTAATGAAGCAAAAGAAAGATGATGTAAGTTGTATTTGAGGATAGCAGTTGAGAAGGGTTACAATTTTCGAAAACAAAGAAATTTGTTCCAATAATATTCGCCAAAATTCATATGTCTTAGTACTCGCCATAATAAAGAAAAGAGGCCATGCTACAATAGATTATAATAATTTAACTTACGTTACTAACTAGTAAAAGATTTAAAAACAATACAAAAGTAGATCAGTTTCATGATTACAACAACGCTACAACATTCACCTCATCTTTTGACACATAACTCTAGGGATTCCTCCCTTGTGTCTTGCAGTTATTTCTCTGTATAGTTTACAGTATCAGTTACAGGAACTTGGTAACAATTTTAACCAAGTACAACATCATAACTCACAAGTTTGTTCTCAGTTGGTAACATTACTCACTACAGATCGGGATTAAGACAAGACAAATCATTGTAAGTAAGTGGTAACACTTACATGGTAGTAACTTAATAGGCAACTGTGTAATCTAAGTTATCAAAATGAACATAATCTAGGACTAGAATTATTATATTTACCTATATTAAGTTATTTATTCAGTTTTCTTGAATTAACTATTAACCTATGCTTACCCTATTGGGGACTCAGGCACATATGCAGAATGACTCAAACACGCTCTGACTTCTACAATTATAATTTCTTTATTTTTAATTAAAAAACGCTATATATTTTTCTTATAGCCATTGAAGAAATAATACACTACAATAATTAGTAATTAAGTTTGCCGATTTTGTTCGTAACTATTACGAACAAAATCGAATCAAACTTACTACTAAAATAAAATACCCTCATTTGAAGTACGTATCAGGTGTCGCTATGACTTCAATAAAGACAACTTTTAATGTTCCATTAAAGCCATCCAATCTATTGAAAACTCATATCCGCCTGCAGGAGGCAATAAAAAGCCTATATAAACTAAACTTACGTAAAGTACATCTTTACCCGCTTGAAAAGCTATAACGAGGCTCACAGTGCACGTGGGTTGGCGCCAATCGTTAACTTTAATGTGCAGCACATGGAAAGCTATTCATTACGCGTCAACCTCGGGGTTAATGACGACCAACTTCAGTCGGTACGCAATGGATTGCGAACATAAATCAGTGATCGCACACGATTTAACAGATGGCAATTAGGTGGGAATCGAACTGTGACCTCCATTTGAGGCAGAGGTTATTTCTGATTCGGTTTGTGTGGGTGTGTGTATAAGTGTTTAGGGTCTGGTTACTATACTGCCATCTGTTTAAAAGCACAGTAAAAAATTTAAAGGTAAACACAAGTAAAATGATCAGCAAAACATTCTAAATCCTACAGGATTTTTATCAGTTATATTTGCAAAACTTTTGAACACAACAGCACCCTAATAGCGTACCACACTTTCAATCGAGTTGTCAAGTCGAGGTTATAAAGGAAAATTCTAATCCAAAGCTTCATCGGTTTAAAAATTCGTCTGGTCAGCAACATAAAACGCAATAAACGTAGCTCAACTGTCAAAGGGAAGAGCATTGCGATCAATCGGCAGTTGTGTGATACGCAATTACCCAACTCAGCTGGACTTGTTGTTTTTACTCGTATCTCAATGTTTTCTCTGGAGTGCATACCAGGATGCAAAGCAATCAAAACACGACTGAAGTTGGCAGCGTGTTTCACACTGGTGTAGATGAATGAATATAACTAATGAATATATATATGTGTGCAATAATATCGACCGCGCCATCTTGTATCACGCTACCCTATGTTAGTGTATGTCGTAAATGTTTAATATTCTACACTCTTTCGTTTTCATGCACGGGTTAATAAATTAAAACTCATATAAACACACTGTCTGCTGTATCACATGACCTATTTATAAAAAGCATAAAGAATATTTTCATATTTTCATTCCATCCATCTGCCTAGCCTTTCCTAACTATGTTGGGGTCGGCTTGCAGTCTAACCGGATGCAGCTGAATAACAGTATTTTACTTGGAGCTACCTATCTGACCTCCACAACCCAGTTACTGGGTAACACGATACCCCTTGGTAAGACTGGTTGTCTGTTGACGACCCGTATCGACTGTCAAAGATCCACGAATGACAGCTGGGGCTAACGGCTTAACGTACTTTCCGAGGCACGGAGGAGTCTCGGCATGTAAAGCTGGTCACCCATCCACGGACCTACTCCGGCAAGCGTAGCTTAACCAAATACATTGCAGGCAGAATACAATGACTGTTAGGACATAAGATCTTTCATTGAATTGGTATGTATTTTCTAGCAAATAAACATTTTTGATTTGATTTGATTTGAAATAGAACCCGTGCGGCAATTATTACTTAGCTACGAGCTCGAGCTTCGATTTTCATCCCATACGAAAAATAAAGCTACACTACTCAAACATTTCACGATTTTGATAAAACCTTCGTGCTCGGATTAATTAGTCAGTCGTCATATTTCCATACACGCGCCATTAGGGATCGCATGTGTTGACGCGAAGTTTTAATTATTTTTCGTAATATTAACGCTAATGTAATAGTCTTATATGTTCTATAAAAAGTGGGCAGACTTGCTGAATTACTGGAAGTAATGATAAAAAAACGGCGGTCTGGTTAATTGATAAACAAAACATAGAAAAGTAAAAACGCCTATGTAAAATCAGGGAAATTAATTGTCCAAAGCAAATTTACTACGAACGTAAATTGTCCGTATATTTAAATCACAACTGTCATTCTTTGACTGTTGTATGAAATGGCTATAACACGAAGGCAATCAAAGTTGATAAAGTGTTAAACGTAGAATCGTTTCAATTATCATGTCAATAATGTTATTTTTTTAAATACACACATCAACACGGTCTAGGGATATTTCATACTCAATTAAATAACTCGAAAAGTACTGGCCGCATTGTAATCTTTCATACACCGATTTGTTTGTAATTTATCTCAGACTAATTCAAAATTCAAATTTTTGAAAATGCTTTTGTTTCGGTGGCATAAAAATGTATTGATGTGTAGGAGAGGGAATTTTCATTTGTGCGAAATTTAGAAAACAATACGAATTACGTTTAGTTACAGTTTTTTTTCATTTTTAAACGAAAGATAAAGTTAAAATTGAGGTATTGTAGCCATGCAACGGCAACATTTGACGAGGGCGGAGATGTTACGAGCTGTGGGAATGCTGGAAGCTGGGTCTGTTCAGCGTAATGTTGCTGAGGCCATAGGGACCCACCAAAATGTAATTTCAAGATTGTGGACACGCTATCGTGCCACAGGTGAAGTAGCGGAGAGGCACCGGGGGCCAAGTCGCATCACTACCCCCAGACAAGATCGATTTTTGCAAATTACTGCGCGAGCTCAACCAAATGCAACGGCGACTCAATTGGTCCAAAGGCTGCGAGTGGAACACCAAGTGCTTGTGAGTGACCAAACTGTAAGAAGGCGACTGCATGAAAGCAATCTACGCTCTCGTAGACCATTCCGGGTCCCACCTTTACGGAGAGGCAATCGTGGACAACGATTAGAATGGGTTCGGAACCACGTGGACTGGGGCCGTGAGCAATGGTCCAATGTGCTGTTCACGGATGAATCCAGGTTCGGCTTCCATCCAGATTCACGAAGGACGCGTGTTTGGCGAGTTCCTGGACGATGGAGCCGTCTTCAGAACCCTCAAGAAGTTCACCCATACCAAGGAGGAACAATTATGGTTTGGGCAGGAATTCGTCTTGGAGGACGGACGGATCTCGTTTGGGTGCGGGGCAATATGACGGCAGAACGATACGTCCAACAGGTGCTGGGGCCCGTAATCTTGCCCCACAGAACACAAATGGGGCAAGATTTCCTGCTCATGCACGACAATGCCCGGGCACACACGGCGAGAACGGTAGCAGCTTGGTTACATACACACAATGTTAGGGCCTTAGACTGGCCTGCTCAATCGCCAGATCTAAATCCCATTGAGCATGCGTGGGATATGCTGCAAAGAAGAGCTCTGAAGGAAGTTCCTGAAAATCTGGCTACAGAAGATCAACTTTTTGCGCACCTCAGAAGGACATGGGACAATATTCCGCAGCAAGACATTGACAACCTTGTTCTGAGCATGCCGAATCGTTGCCGATGTGTTATGAACATCATGGGCGCTTTCTCAGACTACTAACTTTAAGTTTATTAACACAAATTAGATGATTTTTCTATTTTTTTCAGTTTTTACTCATAAATTAAAAGTTAATTCATAAACGGTTTCCGTCTATGCTTAATTTTTTTTCCATAAAATCCTGAAATTTTAATCGAAGTACCTTAACCATTATTAAAAAATGGTAGAATATTATATAACGTATCTTTTAAATATATACATGTCATATAAATAATTAACACATTGATAGTAATTCGCTTTTTTAAAAATATCCCTAGACCGTGTTGATGTGTGTATATTTGGCAAAAGTAAGTAGAAAATAAAAACCAACAAGAAGTAGAAAATTTTAAACATTCTCGGAGCATAATTACGAAAAAAAGTCTTGCGACGTATAATCAAAATATTACAGACCTACGTTAAAAGAAGTTTCCAGGAAATTCATAATATTACGCGACGTGCAGATTCTTGAGAATGTTTTCCTCAGTAATAGATGGCAAGTATGTGCAATATTTGGAACGCCAAGAGGTGCTCACATGCCTTCTTAGGTGAGAGATGTCGACGAGGTTTGAATTCATCGAGTACTGAATAAACATACAATACTTGCAGAATATTTGATACTTATTTTAGTACATTTTTAAAAATGCATCTAACTTTTCAAGGTTCACCTATAGTTTTTTAGTACAGTTCAGTGCTTAGGTAGGTACTGCCAAAATTCATTTTGTTTTGGCAATGTTGGTTTATGTCGACGGTAGGCATTCGTTCATCCAAAAGCAATCAACGGCAACAAGAAGAAGGATTAAGCAATGGTCTCTCATAAAAAACATCGGGAACTTCAGTGTTGTGAAAAAGAATTTAATAGTGTTTCCATTTATAGGTATATCAATCGTAAAAAAGCACCAGACCATGCTACATAAAAATTCTTACAAGCAATTAATTACTGAAAAAGCCCATAAGTAAATTAAAACGCAAAATTAATCCTCACTTTTACATTTCGAGGCGTAATCGCCATTCGCGTAACACGTACAGCAAAATATTCAAAATTTATTATTGGACGTGGACGAGAAATGCCTGTTTTCTCGCTTCACATAACTCCATGTTGACAATACCAGTAAATTCAATTGGATACAAAATATTGGTAGCTATAAAGGGCAGGTCACACCGTGACCGAAGTTAACTAAACTCCATTAATCTTAGTTTACAAAGCAGCGGTGTAGTTGCGTAACAACCCCAATCGACAAACTAAAGAGGTAGTAAGCTAAGCGAGCTGGCTTTCACTTCAGGACCTATGTGGGTTAACTAACCCGACGATTTCACCTGAGCTAAGTAACTCTATCGCCCTTCTGCCTTTAACAATACCCTTTGCTTTTTTATTAGGACTCAGATATATAAGCTCGCATAACTGGTATAAACTAATCGCTAAACTATGTGCAGTCGGGAAAAATCGTGGTCGACCACTTTTCAAACAAAGGCCATGAAAAGTGGCTAGTCTACTATTTTGAGTGTAAAGTCAGAAAATTTCATTATTAAGCATATTAACCATCGTATGATAAAATCACGACGGATACATTTGACAGTTGTATGAAATAGCTTTATAGCCATAAAGACTTATTTTTAGGTAGACCTCCTACGTCAATTTGCCATGTTATCACGACAAATTGACGTACGAGGTCTTAACAATTAACTGTACGTTAGGTAAGCTAATTTCACGGTGTGACCTGTGCTTAATGAAATGGCATTTTGCTACCAAAGGTGTACGTTCGCAATTCAAACAATTGAGTAATTATTATCCCTGTCATTCCATAAAAGAAAAAAAAGAAAACGATAAAAAAAATTCAATGGTGCCGATACCGTGTGAAATTCGTTAAGTAATATTGCTTTTCCTGGAAATAGGTAAAATCGGTTTTTCGTGGTATATCCTCGCTTTAATTGATTACGTTGGATCGTGAATAAACGACGTTTTCGCAGAATGGGAGATAAACGATAGTAATCTTTGGTACCGAAATGCGTTGGGGCATTATTCAGTGACAATAGTTGCCTATGACTTTATCACCTATGCCAGGCATTTTATGAGCAGGTAGTCAGCCCCGCTACTAAACTGTGTTGGCTATTTATTCCATTGATTCCAGTCTTTATATCCGTCCGTTCATTTTATAATTGTACAAGCTGCCCCCGCGGTTTCACCAACATAAGTCTCGATTTCGTGGGAATATCGGGTTAAAAAGTATCCTATGTCCAAATACATTCAGCCGTTTTAGCGTGAAAGGGTACCAAACAAACAAACATACAAAAATCATATCTTTTTTTTATATAATATTAATATAAGTTTAGAAGTTTAGATAAATTAAGTTGAATTCAGAATGACTAGTACAATCGATAAGTCTTAAAAAATATGGAGTAGTAGCGCAAACTGAACTTTGTGTCGTTGTTTTATTTATTAATCGGTTGAAGGACATTAGGACACTGAACGAGACACAATAGAAGTTTGCCTGTTTAGTGTCCCCAAAATGTAAGTTATTTTTTAAAAAACAAATATTTGTTTACATTTTTGGAAACTAAAATGCTAACACAGGATAGCTAGTATTTTTATCGCGTTATGATATATTGTGCTCGAGTTCGTGATGAGAGAATCCTATATAGAAATACTCGACACTGATGGCTGTGGTTTCATCGTTTCAATAACGAAACAAATAATTTGAATTTTATACACAGTATTTAGGCAACAATAATTATCTGTGAAACGTACTCAAAGCAAAGTTCCGTTGGAACGTAGCCAAAAATAGGTGAATTTGAATTGGATCTGTCGAATGCAACGTGAGATATTAAGGTCGGCACGTGTTATTTGGTGGCGGCACGATAATAATGGTTTTTAGTTATAAACGCGTTGTTAGGAACAAAATGTTTGCGTCATGGGTGATGGCATTGTGGTTAACGAGATAGCTGTGAATGATTGATAAGATGGCGTCAGAGAAAACCCTATACGAGCGGCCCGGCTGCCTATATTTAAGATGATATATATGGCCCATGTGGGTAAGATAGATGGCAGATTTACATATTTTTTAAAACGTTGCCCCACACAAGGAATTTCTCCTGTATTGTGGGTGCGTTTACAAACATTTAAAGTCAGAAATTTTACATAGGGTGACACAATGGGCGGTCTTGTCGCTTAAAGCGATATTTTACAGACAACCTTTAGATGAATTAAAGGTAACAGGAGAGACAATACTGCAGGTAGTCAGTGGTGTACCATTCACATCTACAATAAATACATACATACATAAAGCATAAACTTATTCATATAAATATATATATATATACATAGATATACTTATATAAAATTATAAACTTGAAACAAGAGCAAGGAACTATATGTAATGATGATGTTTAAGGAAAGAGGAAGTGTTTTTTTTACCAGAATTTTAAAACTGGACAAAGATTGAGAACTCGGTCAAGGCATTCCATAACCGTACTGCTTGAACTGTAAAAGACTTGTCATAAAAGCTGGTGGAATGCATCGGCATCTCTAGTCTCAAGTTTTCCGATGACCTAAGATATATATTATGTGTGTCATGAAGGAACTTAATACGTTCTTTAGGATAAGAGGCTGTTATAGGATTGAACAGAATACTGTAGAGCTGAAATAAGATATGAGAATTCCAGCGAAGACGTATGGGAAGCCACTTGAGCTTTGTACGTAATTCAGAAATGTGAACATGTTTGCGCAGGCCAAATATAAATCATATACAAAAGTTTTCAAAGACAACTCTGAACTGCTTATATGTGCAAGGTAATCTTACAAAAACCAGTATTACATTTACAAAAACAATTAACACGGCTAAGGCTTCACACACTACACGGTTAAAGGGCGCGGGTAACCACAGAAGACGTTACAGTTCGGGCTCAGAATTGCGGTTAGCCACACAACTATGAGTACGATGTTAGAACTTAGTTTCTAACACATTGTTACGTTTGTTTTGTTTAATGTAGTAACAACTTTTGTGATGGAAACAATAAGGATGTTGACTGGACAAAAAAAATCTATTTAGTCCGTCAGTCAGATAATAAAGAAATATTAGACACGTATTTTTTGCTTTATTATATAAATAAAAAATGGTTTAGATAAAACGCATTAAAGTTTAGGAGTGGGGGCTCACTACGTCACAATTCAGTATAAAATCTACCGGGGAGTGACGTCATGCCACATTTTAACTCAAGGTATTGCCGTAATCTTTTGATTACGTAAAAAAGAAAAAATACGTGTCCAATGTTTTTTAATAATCTACCTGACGGACAAAAATATTTTTTTTTTGTCAACGTCCTTATTCTATTTACTTGTATTTACTTGAAATATTTCGTAGGTCATAAAAAAAATGCTGTTCTATACATTTTGACCGCGAAGGTATTGCACTTTTCTATGCACACATCAGATTTTTTTTTCACGGCTCCAGTTTGATCGATGTCCCTCCCACCTTTTATACGCGTCACGAGTAGGGGAAGACCAAAAAACGATGGATGGTCTGAGAGAAAGATGATATGCCTAGAAAGGGGGTGACTACCGAGATAACGACTGATAGAGAAGTATGGACGAAGAAGACTTGTTGCGCCGACAACAAATTAATTGGAATAAGTACAAGAGAATGATAATATTGTCAAGAATTATACAGCCAATAATTAATCATTAATGAAGGTCGAATCAATAAGGTAGTGGCCTTGTAGACGTTCCATATGTTTGAAACCTTAATAATTTTTAAATTTTTAACCTTTTAATTGACCTAATATTTTCTACAAAATAGATTGGCTGATTTTAGATCTGCTTTTGCAAATTTACATATAAATTAGTTTTTTTTTTATCAGCACAAGCCTCTGATGTTGCGTTTCAATTTTCTTTTATTAGTTATATAACATAACTGCACTAGGCCCCTGTGGTAGATTTTTTCCCACTCCCTCTTGAAGAGTGAAGGCCAGTTTCCCAGCAGTGGGACATTATAGGTTGATTATGAGCTTAAAATTTACTACAATTTTCTTGAAAAAATGTAAAAACTGGTAATTTCATCTTATAGGTATCGTATTCGGTATATGTATCGCCTCAAAGGCCCTTTTCAGACACTAATCTACATGGTCCTCATATGGCCTGACCAAGATTATGTCTGGACTTTAAAAGAGACTGTGACCTCTGAGTTTGTTTCGGCCTTTCTTCTCAGAGTAGTCAGATAGGAAACGCCGAACTCATCTAGCTAATTATTAATAATTCTTTTAAGATGACGTGTAAAAGTGATTCCAATATCCTATTTACAGAATAAACAATTTCATTTCATTTAATTAATTAATAACCTACAAAATTAATCTAATAGCCTGTAACAACGTTGCCCTTTTCGCAGCCCCACCACATTCTAAATAATTAGGTTAAGCGTGTTGCTCACACAGGTTAATGTTCCTCTCAGTTACACGGCACTCACAGAAAATGTCAAGGTCGATTATTGATACCTTAACCAAGGCACATGATAGATATCAACAAGATTGATCCATAATGGTGACTGATGACTTGCACCACAGGCGTTGCTTGTAATGCCTATTTCAAGCACCAGTCTATCACAAATTTAATATACTATCTTTAAGGCTCCGTGCACGAAAAAAACCCTTTTTTTACAGCGACTACTGTATATTTGCGATGAGAAAATAAATATACCTTTACTTATAATGTATAGATATTTATGTGTTAGAAGTTGCTTTAAGACCTAATTACACGATACAAGTTCCTTGCCTGTGGTATACAATAAATTGAAGCGAATGACTCATTGTCTGAACACTTTTTCGACGGTGAAACTTTTATTGTTGCTTCAACTTAATTATGGTAAGCTACTGGCAATAAAATCGCACTTTGTAAATTAGGTTTTTACACAAGGATTTTTCTGGAGCCGTTTAAACATTTACAAAATTCTTTTCAGAAATAAATTGCATAATTACGAGTATAAGGAAACAGCCGATTTATTCTGTAAAAGTATCACCGTGAAAACTTAGGTGAAGTGAACTGTCATTCCACTGATGCTAGGGATGGCCAATATTGACAGCCCACTTCACCGAAGTTTTCACCGTGAGATTTTTACAGATCCGGAACGAGTTTCACAAGAACGGAATTTTTTTGTGAAAACCTACCACCCAAATATCATCATCACATATTATTTTAGACTCGGGGTACAACTAGATAATTTACATAAGCACCTCCGTGCATCTCTTCTTGCCATAATCATCTTTTACGCAACCCGTACATCGAACTTTTTGTCTGGACAATGATCACAATTATTTCTTCGAGTTTCTTCCTTCTGATTTTAACGAAAACAATAACAATTACTTTATATTTTATTAAAACCTCTTCCGTTTTTCGGTCGAAAGTAACAACCTAGTCTTATTCCAAGTTATTAACTCAGTCCCGAAAGTTCACGCAAACAACTTATTTTCGCAAGCAAATTATTTTCGCAAATTTTTGAAACCAATTTGTCTTAGTCTTGTGATTGAAGCATTACCATGATGTAGTACAATTATTTCATTCGGTAAATTGCTTTTTTCTTTTTCTGGTTCTTGAGAGTTTTTGCCTTGAAAGGAAAATCGATTGGGCATAACTTAGATAGCCTTGAAATAACCTCAATTCTAGGCTTCCTGTCATAATTATGCAAGCATGATTCTTATATGTAACTTAATCATCTGCCTAGGCTCATCACTCCATCCACAGACCGATTTCAGCAAGCGTAGCGATTGGCCTGTTATAACTTAGTTACGAGCACCTTATAAGAGCTGCTATCAAAATTATTTATTGCAAACATTTCTCTTAAGTAAAAGTTGATATCTTTCAGTTTAACTTTTGCTTCTTTGTAAACCAATTACTCGCCTATATTTTAATGAGTCCGTGATACCATTTCTGGTGACATAGATTTGTAAAGTTAACCCAAAAAGCCTTTTTGAAAGGAACCCTATGTCAAGATAAAAAATATTAATTGACAACGGTTCGAGCCCATTCAGTTTTCCTTGTAGCTGTCCAACCTTTGAAAAGGCTTGTCCCCGATTCCACTTCGTTATAGGACGTTGACTTTCTACCACTAATTAAAAACAAAAGAACATTTATTTATTTATTTGGGGGCATATTTTTATTTGATTTGAGGGCGTCGTAAGTGAAGGGCATGATTTAAATAATTAAAAATGCCTTTCGTTGCCACAATTCCTGTTTTATAAATATTTTTTTTTTAACCACTCCACTTTTGATGGGTACCTTGAGCCCTTCTTCATCCAGAAAAATAGATAGAGAAAGAGTTATATCTTTCTTCTCTCTCATGTGACGAAATGTGCCTAAACGTGACGCATTCTTGAAGTTTCACTCTCATATCTCGTCTAATTATCGAATTGTCACCTAAGAAATTTCACTTCAAAAAGTTTATCTGATTATGTAATTAGTACCTGGTTGACCGAGCTCTGCTCGGGTGGAAATACGGAGAAAACGAATTTTCCCAGATAAGAGACCTAGCTAGATCGATTTTTCGCCCCCGTAAACCCCCATATTACAACTTTAATCGAAATAGAGCCGTTTTCGAGAACATGATTACAAATATATATACATAAGTCGGAAATGCGTTACTGAGTTGACTAATCAGGACGCGAGCGCTGCTTAGCGGTGCTCGACAGAGTCTACTACATAATGCTCGGATCGGCTGGAGTTAAGCAAGGGTTCGTTGGTGGCGATCAAGCAGTGACCAAGTTTAGAAACTGTCGCGCATTCCGAATAGTTGTGTTGTGTACCTACAGTGTGTGAATTGCTAGTGCGATTAATTTGATCGTAAATTATAATGTGATCTGAACTGCAAACGGTTTTTCTATTGCGCAATAACCAACACTACCCACAGTACGCCCTCAGTAGTTAAAATATGGCTGATAATAACGAAAGAGACACATACGGAGGGTATGTGTCTCTTCCGTTACATATATATGTATATGTGGGCGTCCAAGCAAAAAGGGTCCAGTTCTCGGCATTTAGTTTCCGAGATATAAGAAGTTTTATAAAGTTGGGTGAATTAAATTGCGTTTCGCTTTTTTAATTGATTATTAATAAATGCTCAATTATCTAAAATTTCATATAGTCAATTGCTATATACGATTTATCAGAATTTCAACTTCAATCGTCAGATAAAAAAATATTTGCCAGTTTTTGAATATTTTTTTCAATCTTTACTATCAATTGACTATTCTAGATACCGAATCTAGTCTTAACTCAATATCCCACTACTGGATCCTTTTTGCTTGGACGCCCACATATTATATACAAATATTGCTCATTTAATAGTGTAGGATAAGTATGTGGGAGCATTGACTACTTGCTTAATCGTTAACAGCTTCCTGTCCAACTATCTCAAAGTTGTCGCTTAAAAGCCTGGATGAATTTCAAAACGATATTTTCATACATTATATTCTGTTACGGCTGTTTACGGCTTGTGAACGGCTGCAGTGGCACACAAAAATAAATGGCATTAAACTACGGTTTCATAGGAAAGCGGTGGCCGCCACATAATGGCCGCAGTGACGGTCGTCGTGAAAATGATGGCACCGGGGTTTGACATTACGTTGTCAAAAAACTCTCACATCGAATTTCTTTCAAAAGTCATTTATTCAAACTAGGCTGAGAATCAGCACTTTTCGAACGTCAAAATTACATAAGACAGTCCCCCAAAACGCCCACCCTTCACCACTTCCTAGTGCTTTAGCTGGGAAGAAGAAGTGGCGCAACAAACTCCCCAGCAGCACAGCTGTCTGTTCAGTAAAAAAGATTCTATATAATAGTATGCAAAATGATATTATTTACATTACGCAACACAAAACATAATTTAAATTATAAAATTAATAGCCATATGACAGCTAGCAGTTTCATAAATAACGTTTCAGTGATGTCATCGGACGGTAAACTGCGGACACGATGTGGCAGCCACCGCAGTCTTATAAAAACCTTTTTTTTTTTTTTTTGTCGCTGAGAAATGCTTTATGCATTGCCGCTCGTGGGGGACGAGACGGGGTATGTGGGACTCCTGTCGGAATGACAGTATACCCACTAAAACTCAGTGGTGTTCCCACATCGCCGTGATGGGAGGGCCATGGGAAACCGGCTCAGCCTTTACATCCACAACCCTCCCGGCAGTCTTATAAAACCCTAGCTTAACATAACACAACCAAATCAGATTCCTCTAAAGATTAAAAAAAAGACAGAGTAAACATGTCCCTACCAAACTAATCCTCAAACAAAACTAACACGTAAACAAACCACAGCCAACTTTGTTTCGTATAAATTGGTAACAACGTGAAAGGTTTAATATTATAGAATGACCCGACCAAGTTCTGAAAAAGCTACACGATATTTGGGAATCCTGTGCGTCAGCTGGCGTGTAGGGACGTTCACGTCCATACATGAGTATAATAAACGAAACCACAACGAAATTGGGTCAGTGTTGCTGAAGTTACAAAGTACAAAACATGTTTTATGAAGGGTTATGTTGTGTGTGTGTTAATTAGTTTTGTAATTGCTTATTAATTACTTCTAACAGAAATCCGCATTTATCAACGCTGATTTAAATCCGGCTTTTTATATTCATTTAAATTGTTTAAGTACGGTCATTTGTTTTTGAGCAAGTAGATACTTTTTTAATTAAAGCTTTTGAAGTACAAATTTTGAAATGATGAAAATTATTGATGAATATTAAAAAAAAAACTTTTTATCTTCGAAATGAGTTCTTGTTGGAAGCTTTTAATAAACTGTCGTCAACTCTTGTTGTTTTTTGAAGGTCTTAATGATTCATTAACTAATTATTCATTAAGTATTATTATTCTGAATTTTAGATTTATGTCAGTGTTTTGTTTTCAATTTGAAACAATAGAATATCGTTTACTAGGGTTAGCCTTTCCCAAAAATGATTTTGTTTGAATGGCTTTTCCTTCAGTCAAAATAATTTTCGGGTGTAAGTTGTATTTCTAGATCAAAAATTGAATACGCCAGAGATTACTGAGATTTGCTTAAAAAGTAGGAAAAGATTAGAATTCTGGTAATACTTTCGGCAATAATGGGAAATATTTCTCATACATTACTTATTATGATATGAAAGAAATAGGAAGAACAACTAATTTATATCAATTTCGAATAAACGCTAAAACAAGGTTGTGAATCTTCCGATCGCGAGTCCACACGACTAAGTTTAGCTTCGTAGGTACAAGTTGTGGGTATTGGCGAAGTTTCAATAACATCGAGCCAACAGATGTCATCTCTGAACTTCGTGCTGGTGACGTTAGAATTGCACGCTAAACTTGTAGTTACGAACACTTGGGGGCAATTAATAAATCAGAGTGACAAGTACAAGTACTATTAATTATTGTGATAGATTTTCAAGTAATTACGACTGTTTTATTTGGAATTTTCCCTAAAATTCTATGCTTGATAAAATAAGCCTTTTTTTTGGGCGGGAAATTATCAAGTAACTTCTCCCGCTTTGGGCGGAGCGGGGGGCATGTCAGACTCTTACTGACTAAACCCCCCCCCCCGTGTTCCTTCAGTTGCCTGTACGTTGCCAGGGGCCACGGTATTCCTTTCGGACTTTCCTGCAAACCCGGTAGTGATAAAATAAGCCTCAATTACGATTTGTTTACTAATACAGGTAAAATTATAGCTACCACTGAATAATGATACGCTACTGTTAATTAAGTAAAGGGCATTAATAACACATCAATGGAATAAACCTACATTCATTGACGGCCTGTTAAGAATCTTTCCGTTGACCATTTTCATTTTATTGACAACATAAAATATTGATACAACACAAAACAAGAGTTCAAAACATTGTTTTTGTTGTGTGTTATGAGCATAAAGCCGATGGCAAACAAGAGTATCCGTGGAGTTTCTTGCCCGTTCTTCTTCATAGGGACCTACTATGCTTTGGAATGGGAAAACGACCCCTTGACAATTCAAAAGTGCCTGTAATTAGTTTAATTTAAATAAATGGTTTGAGTTTGAAATTGTTCAGAAACATGTTTTTGTGTTGCTAAAAACATGTTTTTAGGCAACACTGCATTTAGAGATTGGTACGGCTTGGGTCGCACATCAGTGGTAACAAAACCAAAGCTGGCGTCTTATTCTATTGAATTTCGAACTACGCTAGGCCAGTTCAAAGTCTTTGTGTGCGGCCTACTATACGTATAGACAAATGTTACCAGTAACACAAAAACAAGTTGCAACAATTTTAAGTAACTTTTGTTTAATACCAGGCATAAAATTTCGATGAATCAGCCAATTTAATATAATGGCAGTTACAAACCGCTGCTGAACAAAGCAATCATAAATTATGAGCTACCGTTATTCTGAACGTTATTTATGTTCATTATTGAGGGAATTATCGTATTCATTCGGACGACATCCCGTGGAGCATTATCTGTATAAACGAAAATAAGTGTCGTGATATAAAAGATCGTGAAAGGTGTAGATGGCGTTCTTATGACCATTATCTACTAATGAATGGTTACTGGGAAATTTGGATAATGATACTATTTATTAGACGAAATGTTATTTTGATGAAAGGCAAGTACAGAAAAAAACGTTTATAACGACTTCGAAAGGACAGTCGAATTACGGTTGTTATAGCCGATAGTCGTTATAACCAAACACTATGTTAAATAAACAGAAATGCTGGGTCCTGAAAAATTCGTCTTTATAACTGGTAAGTCATTTACAGCGAAGTTGTTATAAGCGGTTTTGACTGTACCAACAGTTGATTAACCTAGGATCAGACAAAGAAGAACTTGCTCTTTGCGATTTTGATAAAAATCGTAGAGCCGTTGGATGCTCTGCAGAAATGTGTGTCATTTGCGTGGGTATCAGAGACTAAAGGATACTAAAGTGACAGCATTCTCTTGTGAATTACGATCTGTCATTCGTTGAACTTTATGACGGAAAACTCCAATAACAGTCTTTCCAAGTTTTGGTAGGATTGTTTGACTTAATTCTTGGCAGCGACTATGAAAACTCAAAAATTGTTAATAAAGCTTAGAAGACTTTGTTTGTTTGTTGAAAGGTTAAAGGCTGTTTATCACCACGCTAGTAGTAGCGTAGGTTAGTTGTGGCGTAGACTTAGGAGCCGAGCAAAAAGAAAAAAATCCAGAAAGAACTCTGTGGGTAGATTATACTCAAAAATTGTACACCCTCTTCGCGTTCAATACAATAATGCGTTCCGGGTATTGATGGGGCTGTTCCGCTACTGTAGCGCATTAGGGTTGTTTGCTAATGCTTGTGTCGATTGCTTCTACGCTACGATGCAAAAAATATGCATTTCCCTGGTGCCCCTGGTGCGGGCCAGCCCCAACATTATACTGCAGTGTATCGCGAGCAGACTGGGCTGTTTGAGTGTGAATCGCGGCTGCAAGCTTTCCACTCATTACTGTAAGGTGATTAAGTGTGTAAGGTGGATTAAGTGTGTAAGTTTAGGTTTTCTAACATAGTTTTTAAGAAATATTTTTAATAACATATTGAGTCCATTGTTATTGTTAATTAAATATAAATATATATACAAGGTGTCCCTGGAAGTATAAATCAAATCGAATAGCGGGCAGAAGCTAAATTATACTAACTATTGATTGTATTGTTATTGTAATACTATCTATAGCCACAAGCTATAGCATAGTACCCAAACAGACGGTTCAGTATACTAAAACTCTGTTATTACCTATTCCCTCCTCAAATGGGGAGATAAAATAATGTACTTACCTCCAATATAGTGCTTTTATCACCCCCATCTATTTGAAAGGAATGGATGCTATATTTGTTCATTTATTTTCAAGCATTCGTTTCTAGAACTGTACCTGCCAAGTCTAAGTGGTTCTATCTTATTTGAACTTGAATATCGGTTTAATAGTAGAATCTTGATTGAATTTCCAGATAGACTACACGTTGTGTTTGGCAACGGTAGGCAATAAACAACAGAAGATTTCTGTGACCTTTGTCGAGAATGATTTTATGATTATTGTGGGATGGAATATAAACCTCATTCCTAATACAATGAAGTAAAAATAGTCATAAATGTCAGCAGTACACTACAATGTTACTTTGATACAGTGTATGAGTCATGGATCTCTTTTCACAACGCCTAATTTAGGAAAATGTGTTTGTGTAATCGTGCCAATTTTTCTCTCAGCGTTGATTACGGTAAATATATTTGAAAAAAGACTTTAGAGTTTATCTGACAATGTCCCGTATGAATTACTCGTACTTAAGGCGAAGGCACCAAGATAGCCCGATCCCCTCGACCCTTGCTCGACTATGCGCCAGCCTGTGTCGATGCTGAGCCTGTAGCTTTAAATTCCCCGATTGATAATAATGATATGTCTTTGATCCCGCGGGACGCGCGGAAGCGTCCCATCTTGCTGTCCTCCCCCCAACGACGCCCTAAGCCGAGGTTCGTACCCCACAGGGCAGGGGAATAGTTTTTTTCCCCTTATAACTTAGACAAAAAAAAAATGGTGTCCCGCGAAGTTGACCCTATAACTTGACAAGTTGTCACTGAGAGGCAAATTAAAAAAAAACTTAAGAAGTATTTAATTTCGCGGGCTACCTTATCGCATCCGTAAGAATAAAGTAGGTACTATTACGTATTCAATAAATTAACTTTGTGTTCTTTCTTGTTTCAGAATATATCAATACTAGTGGTGCTGTTGTACAGTTGGAGAATTGGCATCAATGCCAAGAGGTATAAGGAACTTGATGACGTTTATTATGGTAAGTAAACACCACTATCTATTCAGTACAGAACGACAAATATGGCTGGAGACCATACTTTAACCCACACATGTCTGACGTCAGTCCATAAGGGTAAGCGCCATTTCCGATTGTTCTAAAATTCCTTTACTGTGACTAATATTGATATTTAAAATGTTTTGCCGATTACTAAAGCATCCAAACAAAAAATAAACAAATGACAGCCGTCTTTTGATGGTTAATGTTGATGATAGGTTAATGTTCTTTTATCCGAATTTGCATCATCTTCATTGACATTGACACTGATCGTAAAGTACACGGTAGCTAAAATACGATTTTTATCTTCAACAGTGTGTAAAACTATATCGTTTACGATAAAAATCGCATCTTCATCATAAAAATGTCGCTTTCGATAAGTCAGGTCAGGGCTCGATATAACAACGGGTGTAAAAATACCCTTAACAAAGCAGAGGGTCACTTGTTCTTCCTGTTATTACGTTTTTTTTTTTTTTGTTCTTGTTTATATCTGGGAACCTTCTGGCTATGGAGATATTGAAGGTCAAAGTTTCAACTTTTTTACGAAAATTAGTTTTTAATTGTTATAACTTAAGAGCCTACTCAGTAGAGTACTACCTCAGCTCAAATTCACTTTTTATCTCGCTCACACCATACTGCTCGCGGACTGAGTGAGAGCGAGATGGGGTGGGATGCTGGCGGCTCCAAGTTGCCAATAGTTTCGGTAATTGCTTTTTACGGCGAAAATAACGATTATTAAAAATATATATATAATATAGTCGCAGCTTTATAGTTTATTATGCAAAGTTTCATCATCTATTTTTTTGTTTTTCGATTTGGAGGTATTTTTTTTTTTATGAGTTCGTATTTTTGTCAAATACTTAACATTAATCCTCAACTTTAACATATATTTATTTCAAAATTAATGCAGCACTATTTTCGATATAATGGAGGATCATGCTAAGCAATTTGAGGTAGAATAGGGCTTTAACTTTAACTCTTGTTACGGTCTTGCTTGTTACAACCTGTATTTATGCAAAACTGATATAATTTTGAATTATTATTACATGACAACAAAGAGACATCAAGGTTTGAGATATCTTTATTCCCCATATAAAATTTCACTTACATGAGAAATATTTAACCAATTTAAAACCATTATTATTTAACGAACAGTTTTGGCAAAAAAAATTACAACACACAAAAATATTCCAAAAGTGTAGTTAATAAACCGACGAACCCAAATAAAAAAAAATGTCACCGTAACTTTGTTACTTTGATCTAACAACAGTCTAACTAACAAAGTAAACCTAAAAGATAAGTGAAAGAAAGGGAAGAAGTTTCTATAACAACAATATACTTTGTAAAAAAAATATGTTGGGTGATACCCAATTAATGTTGACGGTCAATTACTTACTGTTGACTTTTTTTCAGTAAAGCCTCTTTTACACGATGCAACTTTCTTGGGTGTGGCATACATACAATTGAAGTAACAAAGGACTTGCATGGTTTAAACACTGTTTATACGATGAAACTTCAATTGTTGCTTCACCTTACGGTATGCCGCAGGCAATTAAATCGCACCGTGTAAATCTGGCTTAAGTTACAAACTCAAACTTAAAGAATTTATTTCAATTAAACCATTTACAGGCACTTTTGAATTGTCAAGGGGTCAGTCAGTCAGAAATATGAAGCTAGTTGTCCATTCCCAAGCGTAGGTTCCTATGGAGAAGAACGGGCAAGAAACTCCACGGACACTCTTTTAAATTATAATATTGTACTTGATATGAACATATGAACATTTTGTACCATTATTCGAAACACTTGGCAGTCAACCTTGCTATGCGAACTTTTTAATTTTACCATAGCATGAGTAACTTATTCTATTCTATTCTATTCTTATCTTATTCTTATACACTTCGTGACGACACAATAAAAGAAGAACGACCAAAACATCAGCTTATTCAAATTCAAAATTCAAATAATTTATTTCAGGAATACACCCATATAAAAAATTACAACAGACTCAAATACAAATACAAATACAGATTACAAATTCATTCAATCAATTCATTAATTAATTATAACTTATTACAAAACAAAAACAAAATAATCAATATTACAATATTAATTTAGCTGGAATATTAATTGCCATATACGAAGAAATAATTAACCTCGTATATGGCCCTCAATATTCCATTGTCCGATGTATGTATTCGGTTCATAAAAGAGGCCTGCGACTTTCTCATGACTGCGTAAAAGTCATCTACCCTGTTTTCGGCAAACATGCCGGACGCACTACACCGCCAAGGCAAGCCCAGTATGCATCTGAATGCGTTGTTATATTGTACACGCAACGTGTTGTAAGCATGCTGTGTGTATTTGTACCATAGGGCACAGGTGTAAAGGTTATGAATGAAACAATTTGGTAGTCTATACTGTCAAAGCAAATTGTAAAGTAGGCCTGACAAATACGTGATGTATTGCCGGCTTTAAAAATACGAAAACTGGTACATTTCCACGTCAGATCAAACAAAAACAAAATTCATGGAAAACAAAACACGATTGTTTCGCAGTAAAGTTGTTATCGACAACGACCGAACGAAAATGATTGATTTTCTAAAGAACTCAATACCCTATTATTTTACTCGGTGGCCTTTTAATTAAGGATCAAACACAATTTAATATTATCTCAGGATCAGATTAATATCTCTTTTGTTATTAGGAACAGTAAAACGATAAAATATTGAATATTCACCTAACAAAAAATACTGATTTTTCCTATAGCTATTGTTATAATGTAACTGAAAATCCACCGACCTCTGAAGACCTCTGACTTTTCGGATTCATGTGCGTATTGTATAAAAATCACTTGCTTCAAAAACGGTGAATGAAAATATCGTGAGGAAACCGGCATGCCTGAGAGATATTTCTTGACGGCATGTGCAGCCAAGTCAGAGGCCCATCCATGGGCGGCTTTAAAACTCTGACACCAGGTTAATCACTAACCACACGAAAAGAAGAAGAAGACTGAAAGTGATTTTCAATTATTAAATTCATTATCTTGCCTTATCCATGAAGAACTCGTGGCTAAGTAATAACAGCCGCACGGGTTGATCTATCAGGTTAAGCTACGCTTGCTGAGGTTGGTCTGTGGATGGGTGATACATCTTTACATACCGAGACTCCTCCGTGCCTCGGAAAGCACCGGCTGTCATTCGTGTATCTTTGACAGTTTTTACGGGTCGTCAGGAGCTTGAGAGTCTGACAACCAGTCTTACCAAAGGGTATCGTATTACCCAGTTACTAGGTTGTCGACTAGGACGTCAGATAGGCAGTCGCTCCATGGAAAATATATTCAGCTGCATTCGGTTAGACTGAAAGCCGACCTCACCATAGTTGGAAAAGGGCTAGGTAGATTGATTCTCTTGCCTTTATAGCAATTTAGTTGGAATCTTATTATCTTTCACGCAGTTCATCGATCGTTTCTTTGGTCTATCCCTACTTTTTTATCCATCCACATTCTTCACACTCAAAACTTAATATATCTCTCTCCTCTAAAATGATGTTTAAGTAAAATTACCGAATAAACGAAAAATAGAAATAGGTACTGACCTATAGATAATTGAGTATAACATTCGCGTGTCTCGTTAGAAAAACAGATCATAGTAATTAGTTGAGCATCAAAATATTATTTCGTTTTTCGTTCTATTACAGCTAAAGGGAAAATGATACTCGCATGTTGATATATAAATAACGAAGGATAAATTGGGTCCTGATTATCTTTTTCCACAAACTTTCCCAATGTTATTCGAAATATATTAGGATGGGTTATATTTAGGATAAAAAACACGATGCCTCTTTCTAATTTAATAATAATGTAAGTGAATCTCTCTGTCTCTACAAATTGTATTTGTTGGGAAGCTTTTACAGAACGACATCAGTCTTATATGGCTTTTTGGAGTTCTACATTGAGTTAAACTTTGGATTAAAAGATTAACGTTAACACAAAATGAATTACAATTTAGATCAACCTGTAAACTAACTATGGACAGAAAATATAATAAAATGGAGTTGTCAAACTCAAACTCAAACTCAAAGCATTTATTTCAATTAAACCATTTACAGGCACTTTTGAATTGTCAAGGAGTCAGTCAGTCAGAAATATGAAGCTAGTTGCCCATTCCAAAGCGTAGGTTCCTATGGAGAAGAACGGGCAAGAAACTCCACGGACACTCTTTTAAATCATGATGTTGTTACAAAATATTGGTTACATCATTCATGTTGAAATTATACATGTGAGACCAATGTAGAAAGACGTGCACGTAAAAAGCGTCCGTTATAAAAAGATAAAAACAATTCAAAAATTAAAATAAGCCGTGGCAGATAAGAGATGACCAGTCCCTACTGACGGCGCCCGTTCACGTTGTGGAACTCTCTGGCAGCGTCTGTGTTCTCTTTCACGTAAACCCGTCAGCCTTCAAAGCAAGAGTGAACAGGCATCTTCTGGGCTTGCTCGTTCCATCATAGACATCATCCATTGCTTTCCATCAGGTGAGACAGAGGTCAAAAGGGGGCCCATACCACAAAAAAAAATCCTCAACAAAAGCAAAATTTTTATAAGTAGCTAACTTGTTATTCAATTCTGGTAGTTCCATTGGGAACTTAAACACGTGCTTTTTAATCTGATTTATTCGTCTATTGTAAATCTAGGTTACAAATACTACTTATCTCACAATAGTCTAGACATCTTTTTGTGCCCAAAGAGACTGATAAGGAATAGGATTGAAGAAAATGTAATTACCTAAGTAATTAATTTAAATGTAATTAATTAATTTTGTACTAAGTATAAGATCTATTCACTTACTTTCATTGTGTTACAATAAGAACGTCCGGCATTTTTATGTGGCTGTCATAGAAGGAATATTGTTGAAACTTACGCTATTGTTTTGTTGATTCATCTAAAATCAAACTTTTAGGAGGCAAATCATAAAGTATTTGTAACAATTTACATAAAGATCTGTTATTTGAACGCATCAAGATCCCAAAACCAACAATAAAAATATTCGTGCATTTTCAATAAAGTACTAATGTTGAAACTGTAAAAGAACTGGTTTTTCTTGTGAATCATAACCGGAGCTATGGAGTTCAAAAGAAGTTCAATAAATAATCAGCTTCTTTGATAAATCAGGCCTTGAATGGCTTGAGTATAAGAGACTAAGAAATAAGCCAGATTCCTCGTAAATTATTTACACCAGTAACGTTACTATATCTCCGAATCCATGTAATCAATCAATCCTCGAAAGAATCGAGACTACTGTCTCGAATCGAAAAAACCAGACTATTCTTTCGATTCATAAGATATTGAAACATGGATTTTTATTTTATTCGGTTTTTCCTACATACAATAAAAATCGATCGAAATTTGACTTGAATAATTTAAGCAATTATTTCAATAAAATAAGGAAAACCTCAAAGAATTCATATTTTATCTGTTTATACCTACATAGAGTGCACGCCACGAAAGAAGGCCGGCGAAAAACTACATTTTTTAAATGCAATATGATGCAATGACATGGCCAAATGGTCGCGTCAAATGGACTTCAGTGGTGGCGCTGACTCTAGTATAAACCCAAGTCACCTTTCGTGTCTATCTGTGTGACCGCTTAGATCTTCTAAACTATATAAAATCATTTAGACAATTTATTCCGAAAGGTTTATCTATAGTGATAGGTAGGTACTAGTAGTTCTGCGAACAGTAGACGTCGCACGCACAATTTTTTTTGCAACATTTAATATACTTTATTTTTATAAAACCTACTTTCGTGCCCCTAGCCGCCGCAGGAGACGCCCTGGGCGTCGGGAATCGCTAGCCGATTCCCGGCCACCGTAGGCGCGGGCTTGCGGACGGTGAGCCATGGGTATCTCGCCATCTGATAAGGACCAGGCCCGGTTTGACGGCGAGTTGTGTTCCACGCGCGCCTCAAAGAGATGTCAGCAACTGAAGGGGTCCGATAGGACCGATGCCTGCCTAGGTTGCGGGAAAGTCCGAAAGGGATACCGTGGCCCTTGGAAACGTACAGGCAACTGAAGGAACACGGGTGGGTTTTAGTCAGTACGAGTCTGACACGCCCTCCCGCTCCGCCCAGAGCGGGAGAAGAAAAAAAAAAAACACCAACTTAAAGTCAAATTGCAAATAAAAAAAGAAACATCTAAATTGGATCTCCTCAGCCCCTTTTTGCACCTTTTTCGAGGAAGTAACGCTCCAAGCAAAAATCCCCAGCGACAAAAAAAAACTATTAAGGCGTTAAACCTGTATACCAATTTCGTTCAGATCGGTTGTAAAATACGACCTGTAGAGGAGTACGAAGAAACTGACACGAGAAAATTTTTGCCAGACTTGAAGCAATGACGCTTCGCTCGCTCGGTCAATAATAAAGCTGAGGAGTTTGTTTGTTTGAAGGCGCTAATCCCTGTCGGATTTGAAAAAATATTTTTTCATTTGATAGCCCAATTCTTGAGGAAGGTTATTTAACATCACGCTACGTTCATAGGAGCTGAGCAAAAAGAAAAAAAAAGTCTGAAAGAACGGGAAGCGAAAACAAACGAAGTAACGGGGCACAGTTATAGGATATATTCGATGTCGCGGGCAGAAGCTAGTAATTTATATATATATATATATATTTTTTTTAAACGTTGCCCCACATTAGGAATTTCTCCTGTATCGTGGGTGCGTTTACAAACATATATACTCACATACACAAACAGCCAGACCCGGAACAACTACTTGCAGGTCATACAAATATTTGTTCCGTGCGGGAATCGAACCCGCGACACGCAGTGCAGCAGTCAATCGCTTAACCACTGCGCCAACCGTGCCGTCATTTAGCTTAGATATAGCACAGAAATCTCAATGTTTTAATATGTCGTAATGTCTGTACATTGCACTTGTGAGAGAGGCATGTGGCTAGGTAATATCAGCCGCACGGGTCGATCGATCAGGTTAAGCTATGCTTGCCGCGTTTGGTCCGTGGATGAGTGACCATCTTTACATACCAAGACTCCTCCGTGCTTCGAAAAGCGCGTTAAGCTGTTGGTCCCCACTGTCATTCGTGGATCTTTGGCAGTCGTTACGGGTCATCAGAAGCCTGAAAGTCTGACAACCAGTCTTACCAAGAGGTATCGTATTACCCGGTAACTGGGTCGTGGAAGTCAGATAGGCAGTCGTTCTATGTAAAATACTGGTATTCAGCTGCATCCAGTTAGACTGGAAGCCAACTCCAAATTAGTTTGGAAAAGGCTAGTCTGATGATGATGCACTCGTGCGAAGCAGAGGCGGGCCGCTAGTGAAAAAAAAAACATTGTTGCTTATTTCAATAAAACATGTGACCTTTTAGTGAGTTCAATCCACAAACGTTTCAATTCAACCATGAACCAGTAAAATAATATGATTTTACTTACTGCTAAACAACAAACTCCACAAACAGACATTACAAAAAGAATTCCACGGTTGAACAACTTCTTGTCATCGGAAAAAACATTTGTATCTTAAGTCTCAGATAACTTTGTTTTCAGATTACTGGATACATAAAAAATAACATCTTGGAAACCGTAGGTACCTGTCCTGTTTTTTGTAGGTGTCTATCCTTATTTTGCAGGTGAATGAACTAGAAATTACAATAAAGTTATAAGTGTGTTTGGCTACAAATAACAAAGCGAAACTAGTATAATATTATGTTGTTATAAATCATATGCCCATAAAAGTGTTTGTTATAACAGATGGGACTATTAATAGATATATTTTAATAGACCAACTAGCTCAGGGGTCTTCTTAAGGTGACTTTAGGTTTAGACGAACATCGTCTGCAAATAATAGTACCTACCTAGGTCTCAGTGGCGAGGCTTCACATTTCGTAGGATCCCAAGCCGAGGAAGAAATTGTTCAGTTCTATATGTAGTCAGACAATTATGTTAAAATTAATTTATTACGCAGAAATAAAAATAATTCCTTTACTTAACTAAATTTAACACCATCTTTCGTCAAATAGCAGAACCAAAGATACACTACCAATACACAAAAAATATATTTTAATATTTTACAGAAATAAATTATATTTCAAATGTTACCAATTATTTTAAATTATTATTAATAGATAGATAGATAAATCGTTTATTTAGTGCACACAAAAAACAGCACAACATACAAAAACACGATTAAATAATGACTAATTAGCTATTAGGAAATAGCTGCAAGATGCCAAGATACAAACAAATAAAAAAGGAAGAAAACAAGACATTGTAATGACACTATTGGCTATGACACACTTTAAAATAATGTAATTATTAATGTATTGGAATTTAACGAATCGATTAAAATTAATTGAACAGGTGAAAATAAAAATAAAATGCATAATATTCCTCTATCTCGTTCACGCCGACGCATAATAGGATAATTAAGTATCTAAATAAAATCAAACTGGTTGCTAATTTAATTGTATAATTTATATATAGGTATATATATATATATTTAAATATATTACATTGATTTTACATTCTGTTATTAGATAACTTCCTCACACACTGACTTATTAATTGTACAATTTTAGGAAAATCGTCTACTTTTTTTTTAATGTGGTGTTCACATATTTACAAACATGTATCTATTGCATAATAAATGTATCTGTTGTTGCTTCATTTTTAATTATTTTTACCTATTGTGGTATACTAATTTTATTGTAGGTGCATCGTCTTCACATATAATTATATAACTAATGTACCTATACAAACTATTGTAAAAAAAATTAAAAGAGTAACGGTGGAGTTTCTTGCCTATTCTTCTCCATGCGAAAACTATCTTTTGGAAGGGGCGACTAGAATATATATTTTTTTTTGTTAATGTTGACGTTCAAAAGTGCCTTATAAGGACCTATTTAAAATAAATGATATGATTTGACTTTGACTTTGACTTTGCATGTTTCTATGTCTGTCTCAGCCATAACCCGATAGATAGCAAACTACTGTCGTCCATATCAGGCCGTGTCACGTGACCGTAAGTGACGTCATGACGGGATCGCTATTGTATGAATTTTTAGTTCGCGATTATCACGTCGTGGCGCCAGCTTATTTAGAACAACTTGTTGGAATTCAAAGCTAAGAATAGACGTTTATTGTTTTTTGAATATTATAATGTATTGAATACCTGTAGTATATCTATATTATTTGGCAATCGTAGACACTACTGAATGTTCTATTTTTCAATGGTGGTAGGTGAAGTTACCCTTCCGATCGTCCGAAGGGAAACCGATTGGAATGGGGTTGCCAGCGCGCTACGCCTCTGACGTCTACATTTTAACCTTTCCATAATTAACTAATGAACTAATTTAATAATACCTGCCGTACCTACGTATTTCCAGGAATTCTAAATTGTTTTCACACAAGTTAAGACAGAAACACAATTTAAATCCTGGAAAAGTTATTTTTGTCCGGGGAAACTTACACGTACTTCACTGAAATTTACTTTCCTTTCAAAGATAATTTTCTACTACAAAATTAAAGAACTGTCATGGGTACAAAGTTAAAGGAACAGTACCTTTTATCTCAAAGATTTTGTTCATAAAGAGCTCTATACTTAAAATCACTTAAAACCCCTAATTTCCTCATTTAACCACCCAATAAAGCCACCTTCTTTTTAAAAGATCTTCAAATTCATTCCCAACTCATACAAAATGAACCTGTAACGATATCGATTCATTAATATTCAAATCATGAGAAGTGCCGAAAGATTTCTTTCGGCAATATTCGGAAAACCCGAAGTAGGTACCTATCATCGTTGAACAAAAGAGGAAACAATTTCGTTCGTATAAAAATGAGTGAATGAAAGCGAAATGACTGAACGAGTCAATTATGAAAGATTCCCTTCGGTCCTTCCAGGATATTAATTGTTGGGAATTATTCATTAACGTTTCTGAGATTATTGAGTTCTATTCACTTTCGTAATTGTTCTTCATTTATTTAAGAGTTGTGAACGTGGAAGGGAGCCGATGCGTCGCCTACTTTTATTACTCTCTTTTATGTTACTCTTCTTTTTAGAGTTTAATCTGGGCCGTGACATATGAAACTATAATGTTCAATCGTAACGGAATTTCGCCATTGGGTAATAATTATATCAGTCAAAGATATTAATTATCATTCTGCTGGATATGGCTTTCAACATAACTTAACTAAACAACCTTTGAACCAGAGACTCAAAAATATAGTATGTAGACCATATTTTTCATGTTGGGAAAAGATCACCTGAAAAATCCCTTTTTCCCATTTTACCCAAACTAAGATATCTGAAGTGATTTTAATCAAAACTGATGGCTACATGGTACACGGATAAAAAACACAAATAATCAATCAAATCTGCCTAACCAACTATATTGAGATCGGCTTCCAGTCTAACGAGATGCAGCTGAATACCAGTAATTATATGGAGCGACTGTCTATCTGACCTCCACAACCCAGTAACTGGGTAACACGTTACCCCTTGGTAAGACTGGTTGTCAAACTTTTGGGCTTCTGACTGTAAAATATCTACGAATGACAGCCGGGACCAACGGCTTCACGTGCTTTGTGAGCCACGGAGGGGTCTCGATATGTAAAGGATGGTCACTCATCCACGAAACGAACGCGGCAAGCGTAGCTTAACCTTCGATCGACCTGTGCGGCTGTTATCATGTATCCACAAGCATCTTAAGGACACAAACACTGACCCCAAAAGTGAAGAGCGTGTTTTCATAAAACCTTAAAGCACCTAAAAAAATATTTCAGAAAAAATCGAACGTTTTTATTAGAAATAGCAACCCAGCCTTCTTCATAATATATCAAATACAAACGCCGACTATAATGTAAACATTGATACCAAGGTCGTTATTACCAAGAAATATCGCCGTTATTCATGCTACAATTCGGTACGATATACATTTATATATTCGTGAGTTTCTGTTGCCGCTTATTGCGATCCGAACGACCAATGCATGTTAACCAGGTGATAAATGTCGTTATATTTCTTATCGATAGGTACCTGGCTAAGGAAGTGCGCTATAGTTTTCTTTTGACATTATTTCGTTGGGAACTTCGCCGTCGACGTGACTTGGGAATAAGTTTCGAATGTGTTGTGGATCCTACTAATATAATATTATAAATGTGAAAGTTTGCATTATTAATTAATATATATTATTATAAATATATAATATATTATTAATGTATATAATATATATATTATATTATAAATGTGAAAGTCTGTATATTTGGATGTTTGTTACTCAATCACGCAAAAACGGCTGAACGGATTTGGATGAAATTTGGCACACAGATAGCTTATAACCTAGATTAATATTTAGGATACTTTTTATCCCTGTAGTACGTTCCCGTAGGATAATTTACCGACCTCCACGCGAGCGAAGCCGCAAACGAAAGCTAGTCAAATAATAAACATGGATGTTTTCAGGTAGAACAGTTGGCGAGATTCCTAAGCATCGATTTATCGTGATGTTTATAGTTGAGTTTTGGCAGTTTATTAGTTCAGTGAGGTTTTGACTTATGTATTTTGTTGTGTTTTCCGTTTACTTGTACAAAGATAGGTGTACATTATCTTTTTCCTCATTAGTAATTAGGTATAATACCAGCCTGTAACTGAAAGGTCTTATCTTGCACAGGCAAAGAACGAGCCTTTAGTCGCGATGCCTTGTTCAGTATTCATTTTGTGTAAACATTTCAAACCATTATAAATCCAGATAGTTTAAAAAAGGCGCAAATTAACTTATTTCTTTCTTTAATTACCTTCACCATAAAAATCTAAAAAAATACATCCATTTAAAATGTGACATATTAGGAGTGAAGCACTGGACTTTGAACCCGCATCCTAGTGCTAAGAAAGTTCCCAAATAAAGTCATAAAAAGGCCTAAAATATCTACAATAATATTAGCTATAAAAATATAAATAAATCTGCTCCAGGCAAACATCTACAATAATTATGCAGGAGAAATCTTTCCTACATCTTCTCGCAGTTGGGTGCGGTAAAGTGAGCGCACTATGGAGGCGATGAGGTTAACGAAGGGGAAGTGTTATGATAGTGAGCAACCGGCTTTATGAATGCACTGTTGGTTTTTCTTACCGTAATTCGGAATAAAATGCATTCTTATTTCATACTAGCGACCCGCCCTTGCTTCGGGCGGGTAGATAATTAGTCCTCCAGAACGAATTTCGGCCATGGCGAACAATCTCAGCGGAGACCAGCCTTCGGCGCGGAAGATATTATAGTGCACAAGTGTGTGCGCAGACTCAGGTGCACTCTCTTCCCGTGCTGCAAATTATGAAACCACGTGATATGCTTTTCACAATGTTTAATTAGCTAAGTATATTAGTTCAACACGTCCAATTAGTTCTCGTACAGTAAATATGAAATTATTGTGGTGTTGATATTCTACATTATTATCTATGTAATTCTGCCATGTTTGCGGAGTTCGTATTCGATTACCTGCCGAGTGCGGTTTCCAACCGAGTGTACCTAATTGATTATTTGATTAATAACAACAACATTCGAGGATATTAATTTATTTTATAAATACGTGGATGACGCCCCTGTGTTTCTGAATTTAATAACTTTTGAATAACAAGTTTTTTTTTTTTTTTTGTTTTTGATAAAGGTTGATTACACCTGATACTGATATGTAAAAGGAAGCCCCTTTTGCAGGCCGCGGCAGTAATGTACTATACAATATGTTTACAGATAGACAACCGTGTTACAAGAAATCTGTGTAAAAAGCCAAACCATATTAACATCACTCCTATAATCGTCTAAGAGGAGAGTGTTAACGTGCTTACATCCACATTTAAATCATTGGAAAACGGGTAAAACCAATTGACGTCGAACCGTGTCCCCACTTAATGAACATGACATTAATCTAAGTACATCATAATGCTGAGGAAACATTGTGAAAATCATATCACGTGGTTTCATAATTTGATAACCAGTACTAATCATTTTTCAAATTGCAGCTAGGGCACGCGTGCACTGCGGATCTTTATCGCGATCATCTTTATCGATTATTTTGTCGCAGAAATGCAACGTATTGGTTTAAATCAGCGCCTCCTCCCATTTTTTGTTATGCCAAAAAACATTTTAGATTTACTACCAAATCCAAAAAAAATGCTTTACCTTGCCTACCAAGGCAGAAGCGCTCTTGAGGCAACAAAATACATTAATCGATCAAGTTTACGATCCCTAACACACTAACTCCCGTTATTGCTAGAATTTACTATCCATAAACGCTCAAATTTTATCTGACACATTCTATACAATAAAACGATACATCAATATTATACGATAAATGATAGATCGGCCAAGATATACTTTTCTAGAACGTGCGTCATCAAAATGATCCATTATTTGGCAAGGGAGGCAAAAGAGTTGAAACTCCCTGCCACCTGCTTTTCCCGCTTTCAATAAATTGTGTTTCAAGCAGGGCTTGAAATACCGGTATTTTTAGGAACCAGTACCATTGGCCTTGGTATGATACCGGTATCAGAGTACCTGTATTTTTGATACCGGTACAATATGTAGTACCTTTGCTCTCTTTGCAAATTCAGCACAGACACTCCAAATTTTCAGCGCAACAAGTCAAAAATGTATGAGCGTAAGAATGTGTATGTGACCGTGCTTTCGCTTGTCCAATTCATTTCGAGTAAACAACGAGTTACCCGAAATGCAATTCCGCTAAAAATAAATTCGTTGTATTTTAAATTCAGCATCTTTTCAGCGTTGAATTTTCATGTTTTTCTATTCGAAATTGTAAGAGATATGATATGATTTTAGATATAGGTATGTATATATATAGGTGTGTAAATAAATACTAAAAGAGAGAACGGCAAAACAGTTAAATAGTGATAGATCAATTGCGCGTACCGGAAGATGCAGCATTGGAAGGCCTCCCACAAGGTGGACCGATGACCTTGTGAAGGCCGCAGGAGTCCGCTGGATGCGGGAAGCACAGAACCGGTTGAAGTGGCGGTGCTTGCGGGAGGCCTATGTCCAGCAGTGGATGTCTTTCGGCTGAAAACGATGATGATGAGATCAATTGCTCTTTTGCCCATTAATTAAAGAGGTTATCCTTGGAAACTTGGTCCCTTAAGAAAGGTTCCTCGTCCAGTCTATTGGTTGAAATAAAAATGTATGATTGTATGACACAAGTTTATTGCAAAAGCCAGATCACTCAACACGACCTGAAAACGAAATACTAAAGATCAAAAGTAATAATAAACTTTGTACATGCTTTTGGCTGCCTCATTAGCCAGGATAACTCTAGCAGAATTTTCTACGCGCAAAATCTTTCACTCTGCTCAACTCTTTAGGGGATTACGGCAAGTTACGATTCATAAAAATATTTTTTTCCGCCCGAGTTCAACCAGCTTCTACAACAGGTGCTTCAAATGTTTTTCTCATTACCCCACGTTAGAGCATGCACGAAAATGCAATACAAACACGTACAAGCTGTTTGTATACAAGCCAGGTCAGGCGCACACCGGTATCTTATATTACTGTAAAGAGAATTCTAAATGAATAACGCAACTCTCATTGTTGCTCACGTAACCTGAATAGGAACGGCAAGATAAAATAAAACCTTATTTATTTAAAACTGGGAAGCATGAATATTTGCGTTTTGCATCGTTCTCACATGTATAACTTCACCATGAATGATGTAACCAATATTTTTATAACCATATTTTGATTTAAAAGAGTGTCCGTGGAGTTTCTTGCCCATTCTTCTCCATAGGTACCTACTACGCTTTGGAATAGGCAACTGACTTCAACTTTCTGACTGACCGACCCCTTGAAAATTCAAAAGTAGCTGTAATTGGTTTATTTGAAATAAATGCTTTGAGTTTGAGCTTGACTTATCAAGTGCATGTGTGAGTTAACGTAGTTAAGTGAGGTGAGGGTATATGTGTCTGTGTGTTATATCTATCCTACATTGCGAGATTCTTCGTACAACGAAGTCGAACGGTCACGATCATAAAAAACAAAAGAAAATACGTTTATTTGCAATAAACATGACGCAAAAAAAAAAACAAGTCGTAACTCATCATAACTTTGGTGTTATATACAGGGTTTTTCAACAAGAACTTTGTTTTCTAAAACAAAATAAAACAAAGAATTTAGAGGAAAATGAATCAAATTTTTATTGTATTACAAAAAGAAAAGTTATGAATGAAAAATGATATCTGGCAAATGTCCACCACGACCACACTGACAGATGTTGATTCTTTCATCAAAAATTTTAATCACTTTTTGGCAAAATGGAGGGTCTATTTCGTTAATGACATCACGGATTTGGAATTTTAAGGATGCAATAGATTCGATTGGCTCCGTTTAGACTCTGTCTTTAACATAGCCCCACAAAAAATAATCCAGTGGTGTCAAATCACACGATCTGGCTGGCCACTTAACAGCTGAATTTCGCGAAATTATGCGATCGGGAAATTTGGTTTGCAATAAATTGATCGTTTCATTGGCACCGTCCTGTTGAAACCACATTTCAGTGATATTCATTTCATCAATAATAGGCCAAAATTTAGTGGTTAACATATCGCGATAGCGTGATCCATTTACTGTTACCGCATTACCAGCCTCATCTTCGAAAAAAAACGGCCCAATCACGCCTCCAGACCACATAGCGCACCACACAGTGACACATTGAGCAAGCAAAGGCTTCTCAATAATTGCTTTAGGATTTTCAGAAGCCCAAATGCGGCAATTTTGCTTGTTGACGTACCCCGACAAATGAAAATGGGCTTAGTATGAAAAAAATATTTTTTCAGAAAAACCAGCAGGTTGTTCCTGAATGAACTGAGCGAATCTACGGCGATTTGTTTGGTCGGTCAGCTTCAATTCCTGCACCAGTTTAATCTTGTAAGGCTTCAAAGCCAAATCCTTTCGCAAAATTCGCTATGTCAGTTGTGCTTTTCGATAACCCCAATTGTTGAGAACGTCGTGAAATTTACAAATTTTGATCTTCTTCAATACTGTGGCTCACGGCGACGATGTTTCCTGGTGAACGACCCGGTCGAATACGTGTTGGTGTTGGCACATTTTGTACCGAGCCTGTCGACTCAAATTTCGAGACCAAATTCTTAATAGCGGTCTCAGAAAGACGATTATGTTGTCCGAAAATATCACAAATTTTACGAAATGTCACTTTAACAGAACGACCATTTTCATAGTGGATTTGAATTATTTTAATGCGATTTTCGAGTGAAATTGAATTCATTGTAACAATTGCCAAAGCACCTACTGCGAATACCGCCAAAAACTAAATGTCAAAACTATCACGTTCTTGGTGTTGCCCCAATTGAAAAACAAAGTTCTTGTTGAAATACCCTTTATATAAAATATTTATTTATTTGTCAGATAACATACAGCAACAATGCGATAACATTTATCATTATGGTTAGTAACAACAGGAGCTTATAAACTAAGTAAGTAGGTAAATAATTTAAATATAAATAACAATTAAAACATTTTATTTTACCGTCCCAACCACGATGCTTACCCAGAGCGAGTGTATCGGAAACTGATATTTACTCGAAACTATCCTCAGAATGTTGTTGCTGTTGCCGCGTACTCTGCCCAACAGCGATGACACACGCTTGCGTCTTATTGCGTAAAAGTCACCCGTACGCGCTTCGGCAAACATAGCGGACGCACTGCAGAACCGCGGCAACCGCAACAACATCCTGAAGACGTTACTGTATTGTACCTGCAGAGCGCTGCATGCCTTTTGAGTATAATTAACCCACAGGCTGCTCGTGTAGAAAAATTGGCAATATGTTTTGAATAGCGCTAACTTGACTTCAGCTGAGCAACGAGCAAACCTGCGAGCCAACATATTACCCAGGACCGCCAGCACACTGCGTTCACGTTCAATATCATCGTTGCCCTTTAGATCATCGGTGACAATGTGCCCTAGATATTTAAACTTTTTCACTCTAGTGAGATCTTCCTTCAGAAAATAGGTGGAGGTGGGGATTCTAAAACAATTAATTGAAAGAATATTTTACGTTTGACTCATTATACATTTGACCAAACCTAAGCTCTTCAACCTGTATATAAATGAGTTGATCATTGAACTCAGCAGCAGACCAGTTGGGAGCAAAATAGATGGTGCTAGCGTCAATAATTTGAGTTACGCCGATGACATGGTGCTGCTGGGTCCAACGGCTGGCTCAATCAGGGAGATGCTGAACGTCTGTAAAAGATATGCGGAGAACCACGGCCTGTTATACAAAGTGAATACCTGATCTTTGCTGCCCCCGGTAAACATCTAAATTATGAGCCCTTAATATCCCTCAATGGACGAGCACTTAAAAGGGTCACCCAATTTAAATACTTGGGACATTATGTCAACGAGGACAGGAATAGGTAGATATGGATCGTGAGCGCAGGGCGCTAACGGCCAGATGCAACATGTTGGCTGACAGATTCGCTCGCAAGTAGTAACCAGGCCGAAATAACTCTATTTAAAGCTTATTGTCATGGGTTCTACACGGGCAGTTTGTGGGTCAACGATACGCGGAGGGCTCTAGATGCTCTACGTGTGCAATATAATAATGGCTTCAGGCTGTTGAGGTTGCCCTGGTCCTGCAGCGCGTCTGGCATGTTTGCTGTAGCGCGAACTGTTGACTTTTATGCCATTATGAGGAAGAAACCCGCATCTTTAATAAGCAGAATGAGGGCTAGCAGCAACAGCATCTTGAAAACCTTAGCTGAACAGCACGATGCACCACTGCTAAGACACTGTCCGGTTGCTCGTGCGGCAGGGATGAGAAATAATGATGTGTAATAATAATGAAGTAATGAAGTAATAATAATAATAAAATAATGATGATGTGTAATTAGTTAATAAATACTAACCCTTAGTTGATAAGTTTCGTTGTTGTACCAACCAGTGGACCAATGTTGTCCAATTAAATAAATATATTATAATAATTATTATTGTTATTATTCTGTTCAGGTTTAAGGTGACATTGCTGGTTTCTGTATGGAAATTATTATGAACACGGGGTTTGGATCTTTGCTAAATACTGAAATTATGCAACACTGTTATTAGGTGCTGAATAAATAGCGTCACTTTCGGCCTTCAACCTCGGAGAATACAGCCGAGATGTTGTCTACTAGGAACTATATCCTTCTTGCTTCCTCGAACGGCCAATGTCAGTTCCGCCTCGGGCCACAATAAAGCATCACGGGACATTAATCTCTCTCATTCCGTCCGAATACTGTGACACACTTACTTAGTGAAAATGGATTGCTTTACCATAGATAGGTTAAAATAGCTATAGGTGGCTGATTATATTGTATTGTTCACCAAAATTAACACTATAAAATAATTACGTAAATTAAAACTGAATAGAAGCGAAAATCTTGTACTTACTGTAAAGGAAAAAATTGTTAATTATGCAAACTGAAAATTGACACCCTACTTCAATTTGCCGTATTATAGCCATTTCATAGATAACTGACTAAGAATGACAGTTGTGATTTAAATATACGATCAATTTAAATTGGTAGTTAATTTGCTTAATAAATTTTCCTATCGTTACTTTCCACCTTCAACGCCAAAATAATTGCATGATGCTCGCTAAAACCACAAAAAAGGGTTATAAGTATTATCGAAATGATTGTCGATGAAAGAGTGCAGAACAACACAGTCAACAAAAAAAAAACCAGCGAGCGTTACAATAGTCACATATGATGTACATCTTGGCTGACGTATATATGATATAAACAATATTCAACATAATCATCATCATCATCGTCATCATCCTGTTTACAACGTCTCGGAAAATGGGTTGGTACCATCTGACGGCCAACTCTAGCACCGCACGCGCTCTTTGGTCAAATCAAATAGCGCTCGTTTCCCCGGCTTCCTGTTACACACTTCCGTCCCTTTTCTCGAAATCCCTCCCACATATGACAGGAAAACGAGAAGAAAGATGTTACACATCAAAAACGATCTATACAATCCTGTCGATGTTCATTATTTTGCCCCGAAACTGAAAGCATTGGAGAAGCTGATGTTAGGAGCGAGTGTTACACTTCTATACATTCTTATTATATGGCTTGACCCACAGCATAAAGTAAGTTTTAGTTACACTGTAACTTCGCCTTGTTAGTATTAGTTGTAGGCAGTTTGTTTAGGCAGTCCGCAAGTTTGGCATTTTCAGGCAAACTTGGAATATAAATGATAGCATTAGCAACTGCGAATATAAGCTAGATATTCTTGTCAGTTATCTCCGAAGGGTCTGAAACGTAAACAAGGCTATATCCATAATTGAAGATTAGGCAGGTTTAGGATGAAGTCTTACCTCTCGTGTGTTTTAGATACGAAGATATACGATAAGAAGGTACGTTAAGGGGATCGGTATCAGCGTATTCCTGCCAGTTAATTTAAAAAAAACTTCTATCTCCGATCCGGCTACTAAACTCATATCAATACCATGTCAAAAAGGGGACGTCCATAAGTCACGTGATGTTTTTGGCCACTTTTAACCCCCCCCCCCCCCTTGGTGATACGTGGTGAGGTTTTAGACTAACCAAACCCCAAGTCAAGTGTATTTTTTGACACAAAGTACTTATCTTAAACAATTACAGAATATTTTATCTTTAAATAGAAAGAAAGAAAGAAGAATATTTTATTTGGGGCCAATTTTCGGCTTAGAAATGCGGGTTCAACAAAAAAATGTATACACGTGATATCTCACTGCACCCCCGCTCCCCCTTGTGATATTTTAGATGAGATTTCCCATGGGTAAAAATTACGAACTTCCATATAAACTTTCATTCCCTATTTTATTAACCTTTTAGGGGATGAGTTTTTTCAAAACTTTCCTTGGTTTTCACTTTCATTATAAAAGGAACTCTTGTACAAAGTTTCATGCTTCTAAACCCAGCCGTTTAGGCTGTGAGATGTCTATCCTGTCAGTGATTTTTTTTTTTTTTTTTTATCAGTAGATTTAGCACGAATAACCAAAACTGCATAAATATACAATTTAAAATTGATTTTGAATGTTATAATAACTAAAAATAATAGGAATTAAATAAATAAATAATATGTTAGTTAAATAGTTGATATACCTTCTTTTACTTTAGGTTCTATTACTCGTATAACAATTTTTCATTATTATTTTACTTCTTTAGTATTAGAAATGTTGGAACGCCGCGCCGACGACGGCTAGCCTAATGGCTGCAACACAGTTTTTTTAAAGTAATTTATTTATTTATGCAATAGTTATTTACATTACTTAATTACGTAATTACGTTAATTAAACATACTTGCCAACATAAACTATTAGAGATTTACCGTGCACCAAAATCATTGAATACATAATTTAAATAATTTCAACAGCTTAAGAAGGTAACGGGTGAAAAAAAAAAATACAACGAGGGTGTAAGCGAATTTATATTTATCTATTACTAACGAGCGAACATCGGTGACTAATCTGACCTAATTTAATGTAGCTGTTAACGAACTGTAATATTTGTACCTGTTTTTTGTTCCAATAAAATATTTGATTTGAAAATCTATAGGCCGTACAAATAATCGAACCATAAACAATTTAAACCTACCGTTCTAAGCGCAGATACCCAATCGCTTAGTCCCTTCCTGTTCATAACCCCGCCTCTTTGCAATCCAACTCATATCCTCGCTTCAATTCTTCAAACTATTGAATAAGGCCAATAGCTCTATTCAAGCAGAAAATTCGATTATTGAGAATCGCATTAGAATTCGTAGTGGTCCAACACTATAAATTTGCATGCCATTAAGCATTATGCGACGTAATTATTTATCTATGCTTTTCTAGGATAGAGCATATACTGTACACTTAGTGTCACAGCATTTCACGGTTTTAAGCCTGTTAACAATGATATTTTGTGTGATGATGCTTTGTGTTTGATAGATTAATTAGAATGGTACAGATAAATGGGATACATCGGTATCCTGGGCTCGTAGCTACATTATAACAGCCGCACGGATCGATCGAAGCTACGCTTGCTGCGGTCGGTTCGTGGATCGATGACCATCCACTACATATCGAGACCCCTCCGTGCCTCGGAATGCACGTTAAGCTGGTCCCGATTGTCATTCGTAGATCTTTGACGGTCGTTATGGGTAGTCGGAAGCCCAAAAGTCAGACAACCAGTCTTATAATATCGTGTTACCCAGTTACTGGGTCGTGGTGGTCAGATTGGCAGTCGCTCCATGTAAAATACTGGTATTAAACTAGAAGCCGACCCCAACATAGTTGGGAAAAAGGTAGGCTGATTGAAGTACAAAACGATGGGATGTTAGGGATATAGTTTTCTGTATTGGTACTAGATAGTGAAATTAATGTCCTAATCACTTTTTGTTCCAGTTCCCTATTTTATTATTGTTGCCTTGAGACTTACTTACCACATATGACTGTCCCGAATTCCTTCCCTGATTTGTTTTGCCCTGTGTTAAGGTCCATAAAGTATTAGTGAACCCGTCACTTCACAAATAATTTATGTTTCAAAAAGTAGAAAAGAAGAAAATTAAATAGCAGTTCATAATGTACAGTCGGATCTATCATTTATTAACACACGAATTATCACTTTTATTATATTGAGCTGCATCACTTTTAAACACAATAGTGTCTGCTCGCAGGTCTACTATATTTAACTATCTGTTTATCTAGTTACAATGAAAGTATATAAATCATCTTTTTACACGTGTCTTCTTACAACACATCACTGACATTTATCTCAACGTTCTCGAATCCTATGAATATAAAGCGATACAACACTGAACATACCTTACATTATCCGTTTCAGTGGCGGTGACGTAGCGCCGGCAGACATCTTTAATTTATTAAAGCGAACGCAACCTCTTTTGTTGGAGGTAACGGAACATCGCTTTATAGCCTGTCGTAATTCAGTTCAGTTAGTTCGAATCATAAATTTTCGAATAATCTTTATACTGTAACTTATTTAAAATTGAACATTAAGAGAAAACATGTGATGTCGTGATGGCCCAGTGGTTAAGGCCTCGCCTGTCATGCACAAGGTTGTGGGTTCAAATCCGGGCAAGTATCAATTCATAAGTACTTTCTGAGTTTATCTTGGACATTACTGACATCGGTGAAGGAAAACACGTGAGGAATCCTGGACTTATAGTTAATATAAGTCTGAAATTACCAACCCGTCTTGAGCAAGCGTGGTTTATCAATGCTCGTGCCTTCTCTGTATGAGAAGAGGCCTTTGCCCTGCATTAACAGGCTGGTATTATTAAGAGAAAACGCAAATATTTCCTATTATATATTAACTTTTGAAGTTAGTTGCCGCAATTGTAAAAGTTTCAGAGTCCCTATAGATATATCTGAACTAAAGCTTAAAACCATAACGTTGCTGCTTTATATACCCAGGCTTCCACACACCAAATAAATTTAACGTCCCCTAGCCACTCGCTGTCATTGCAAAAACCTTCAATGTCAAAGTTGTCAGGATGCCCCATTATCACTTTGTCAAGCTCCATTGACGAGCTCCCACTTAAATCAATAAATGCAAATCATAAAAGCAGCAGACATAAAGACTATAGCAGAAAATATAAGTAAAATAAATTTTGGTCACACGATTAATGGTTACGTATAACACATTCTAAAACAAACGACAAAAGAAAAAAGAACTAAGTTATAAAATTTTGTTATTATACTACAAAAAAATAGCTACAAGTGTAGGTAAATACTCGTAAACATTCAAAATAATTCTACGTATTATTTTAAAACAGAAACAAACAACTGAAAGCCAGAGTAATAAGCCCCATTTCAATGTTACCAGAAATACGAGAAAGCTAAATGATAAAATGTCTTATATAATAAAGTAATAAGCTCTACATGCGAAGGAAGGCTGTACATTTTAAAATTAGCCTTCAGCGAAACAAGTTTATGTGAAATGGATGTAAACATGGTTATATTAAAATGCGTCAGGTCCCGGTGGTGTTCATAATTCCCTTGATTATGAGGAAATTGCCAAGCTTGGCGATAGAGAACTGTGAAAGTGAAGGATAGATAAATATATGGCCCCATTAAAATAGATGGACAAACTTTTAGAAATCATTCAGACCACCAAAATAAGGACAGTGGTAAACAATAATAAGAAAAACGCATTAGATACTTACAAGAAAAAAAAAACTACTATATACAAATAAACTAAAGAAAATTAAGAAAAGTAAAAATGTTGGTAATCAAAACCGCCAGTTTTTTTTGCAAAGGAGTGTATGGTGTGTGGTCAAAATAAAATCACTTTAATCGGTGTTTTTTTTGCTTGGATATCTTTGGTTAGATGAAAAGAACGCTGTGTTAGAATTTGTCCATCTATTTTAATGGAACCTTGTATAAGAAAGAAAGAAAAGTATTTATTGGGACAAGCACAGGAGCATCGTTGTGACAAGTAGAGAGACGCAGACGCCTACACCGGAAAAAAAATGTAATTTATATTTAGAAATAATAATAGACCCTGGCTTTCACTTTTATTCTTCATCTTGAATTATTAACACTACAGCACGCGTAGCATGCCATTAGCAACCATAGAAACGGGTTTTCTACGGGTTTTGTCGACGGAAGAATAGAAAAAATTACAGATTGTGATTGTTTATCTGTCATTTGTCTATTCTTCCATCAACAAAATCCGTTTCTATTGCGGTCATGCTAAGCGTGCTGGAGTTAATAAAAGTTTTTAATCCTTTAAAAGTTAGTGTTTGGCGGTTTTAAATATTTACTAGCTTTTGCCCGCGGCTTCACCCGCTTGGTTGTTGGAAGATATCCCACGGGAACGTACTACCGGGATTACATATCTGATAGCCGAGGAAAAGGTCATTGACTCCTACCGCTGCACCCGTGTTGCCGTCAACCATAATTATTTTGTTACGCATAATTTTACATCTGTGATATCTTTTAAACTATTCATCTAAATGATATGATGTCAAGACAAATTTTAATCTAAATTAAATTCAATTTGAATAACATATTTTATTAGATACTGGTCAAAATAGCTTCGGAAATAACAATGAAATTTTGTATCAAATTCTGACAGATAATAATGTTTACTGTGGGTCATCCTTACAAGATAGATATATGACATTGAGGACTGTTTTGTTGAACTTTTTAAGATGTACAATTCTGTAGAAGAAAAATGTTAAGTATCTCTCACGGTTTACGCGGCGCATGCCAGTAAAGCTCCCTGTCGGCATGATTTTTTTCTGACATATCTTATATCTTCAACAGTAGTCGTCATATTTCAGTAAAATTACACAAAACTTTAATGAATTCTACACTAAAACCTTCCTCATGAATCACTCCGTCTTGGTGAAAACGGTTTGAAAAACCGTTCGGTACTTTTTGAGTTAATCGCGTTCAGACAGACAGACAGACAGACGCGGCGGGAGACTTTGTTTTATAATATGTATGTATATATAAGGATTATAAGAACTGAGTTTCCACCTGTGACAAACAATAAATGAATACGAATTTGAACAACTAAATGGTTTTATAAAATGGAAGGATTTAGAATATAAAATAAGCTTACAGTATATGACCACCAAATCTCTTTTGGTTATCAGTAATGGTTCTATAAGTAGGAAGGATGCGTCCGCTAATTGATTATGATCTGTTTTAATAGTATCTGATGAAAATGTAAACAAATCAGAAAATATACCTGTCACATAAAAAATGAGGGCTTTGATTAGATTATTTGAATACTAAAACCTGAAATTCTAATTTGAAATTAGTAAAAAAGTTTTATTTCATTTAACAATTTGGGTTAAATGTATAACCACAATTGTGTCGATAATTTTACAATTAAAATTGAATAATGTTATTCAACATTGGAAATGTGATTAGATATAAACTTGGCAGCTTCTAAATACAGATAAACGATGAAGAATGTGTTATTAATTCCCTTTAGTGAGTGTTTCTGTAAGAATTTAACTTCAATAGGGTTTGTTTACACTTGTATCAGTTACTTTTGGTACAGACAATACATTTCACCGTGTCATGGCGGCTTCCCCCCCGTCTAGGCGTTTTTCTATGATACCACACTATGTGAATATGACGACATAAAATCTCTCATAATCAGGGGATTACTCATAAAAACTTTTAAACGATCACCTGCCTAAGTCGTTTCCCAACTATGTTGCGATCAGCTTCCAGTCTAACGAAATGCAGCTAAATACCAGTATTTTTCAACGGCCTAAAAACTCTAAATGATTATATGAATGTCAAAAAAAAGGAAAATCTAGTAGGTATAGTAAGTAGTTCCTATAATTACACGTAGTAGGCACGATTATGTTTAAGCATAATCACGAAATTGCACGAAAAGTATTTCAAACACACCATCCAAATACACGTGTCGCTTATATATAAATAAGGGATTCGTATTCTGATAATATTAAAGATATTGCGTTTCAAACAAAACCTATACGAGGCATGTAGGTTCACAAAGTCTCAGAATAAAGGTTATTAATTAGGTTCGCAAAGGTCAATAGCTGACGATTCGAGACACAGTATAAACACCTCGTTAGCATTTTACCACAGTAAATTGACAGGACAGTAGCGTCACTTCTAAGAAATACCCAATTCGGTGCTCACGCTCTGATGTGGTAAGTTAGAGCATACCTAATTGTGAGGTACTTGGAAAAAGAGAATGATATAAGACGATACATATAAGTAAGGTATTTTTATAATATTATAAGTGTTTACAACTGTTGGTGAGCCTATTAAATAATATAAATAAATGTGTTTACGAAATGTTTTGGCCACTTTGCTGATAGACGGATTGTGGGCTGCAAATGACATAAAAGCTACATGGGGTAAAATAGAAGGCACCCGTCGCTGAAACCTCATTGGTCAATATTAACTGAGCGCCTTACAGTAACTAGTTGCTCCACTGTGTCCGAAGTTGATCGCAACTCGATTCAAATTGCATTTAGATGAAATGACGTGCATCAGAGTGTGACAGCCAAGTCAGCCGTTTCTTCGAAGTGATGCTACTGCGATCGATCTATTGACTGTGGTTTTACTTAACAAAGGCGACCGTTGAGGGGTTTACGAATTTACATAATCTCTACAACTAAGCTGAATATGTTTGTGTTGGGAGTTGGTTCCTCATAACTGTTTAATGAAGACTGAGCCGTAGTCCTTTCAGACAACGGAACGGCTATTAGGTCTTTCTTATATAGGAGCCGTGCCTATACGTATATTTTAATCTATTTATCGTTTCTAGTTGGTAACAAAAATCCATTGAACTATTCACTCTCGTGTGTTGGGTGCGTGGTGTATTTTGATATATGTCACCGTAAGATTGTGAGAACAATGTTTATAATGTATCGGTATTATTTCCGTTAGATTATGAACTGAATTGTGAAATAAATATTCTGACTGTAGCCTCACAATATATTTTTGAAAACCTATTGTACGAGTATGTACAAAAAAATAGATCAAATTTTAAGAAGATTTCCAATCTCGATGTACACCGCACTCGTCTCCACAGAGTAGGCAACTCGTTCATGGGTAAATGTATACGCTTTTACAACAAACTTCCCATACAACAAACTTCCCATCGACATTCGAAACTTACCCATTAAACGATTTAAAAGCTGTATTAAAACCAAACTTTGTAAAAAGGGTACTATACAATTTTAGATTATCTAATAGATAAAAAAGCTTGGGATTGAGCTGCTCGCTCTGCTAAGCCTTGTGATAAATCATAAAACTTGACATTATAATTATTTAATAAAATCATCTAATACACCAGTATTATATAAACATTATATACAAAATGATTACTTTGTAAAGTATTTTTTTTTTTTTTTTGTGAATGTTAGGACTATGTGGATATATATATATATTTTTTCTTTTTTATTCTTTCTCATTTAGTTTTAATTATGGTCTGGCAGTTTAAGTAGTTTATGCGGCCTACCTAAAGGTCCTTTCTTTGGTATTGTTCGTTGAGTTGAGCTCCTTAAGTTCCGAGTTGAGCTCCACGATTACTGACAAATGCTTGCACTGACAGGACAGATCCACTCAAATCTGTGTGGTTCTTTTCTCAAAAGACCATTTCAGACACTAATCTACATGGTCCTCATATGGCCTGACCAAGATTATGTCTGGACTTTAAAAGAGACTGTGACCTCTGAGTTTGTTTCGGCCTTTCTTCTCAGAGTAGTCAGATAGGAAACGCCGAACTCATCTAGCTAATTTTTAATAATTATTTTAAGATGACGTGTAAAAGTGATTCCAATATCCTGTTTACAGAATAAACCATTTCATTTCACAACTGAGTGAAATGGGTTAGATTAGAACTGAGACCGACCACACGCGAGCCGAGCGAGCCGCTCGGTTTGTCACCGCTTATTAGATTATAAGCTTTAAAAAAATAATGCGTTAAATTGTAAATGGTTTGTTGCAGTTCACAATTTTCCGACGGAAATACCGATAGATTATAAACTAACGAAGTTCATAATTATATGGTAAAATATATAAAACCAATACAATTAAACATTTATCTTAATATCTTAAAATTAGTTTGTTTTAGGGTAGAGTTAAAATTGAAATTGCAATTGGGAACTTATCTGGGATATATTCAGCGATACAAATGCAAATGTAACATTAGTTCAAAATTTTGAAGCACCAAACCGAAAGTCAGCCCATTTCTTAAAGCTCAGTCTTCCTTGAACATAAACTCAAGCCCTACGCTATAATGAAACGGATTAGCTTAAGCAACCGAAATGAACCCTAATGCCCCGTTAGATGAGACTGTTCGTACAAAAAGACTGACCCTACTTATGCAGCACCGTATACTTATGTAACCACAAATGAATTATACAAAGGAACCTTTTCAGAGGGAATTCCTTATTCATCTTATCTTACATTAACGCCTAAGTTTCGTGTACAGAGGATATTAGAGTGGTACATAAAAATGAGGTGTATCCGGGTCTTTATTCGTTCTAATCTCGTATATCATTGGTCTGATTTTGTTAAGGTTTTCGTAATGTAACCTTGCGTAGAGGATTGAGGGGAATTTGTTCGATGTAGATGTAAATTTGACGGAGAAAAAATTAAAGTAAGAGAATTGCACTCAACAGTAAAGTTAAGTAAAATTCGGTATTGATCTAGAACTCTAGACATTAAGTATGTTACCCGGATTACGAGAGAAAAGTGAGCAATAAAAAAAAACACTTATTTCAAGCAAGTAAAATCGCAGACAGAAGCACGTAAAAGAAAAAGCTCTCCACATTGAGAGCTCAGAGGCACATTCATATAACCCCAAAATTGCATCCATAAAAAGCGAAGAGGATGTTAATCCCCTCTTTATACCGCTATAAAGAATAGTGGACATCCGCGAAACAATTCACGGACGTATAAATAGCAGTGCCGCACAGTCTGAGAATGGTACAGAAGGTCCGTTCCATACAACGACCGAAAACAGGCGGTCGCACACATAGACGCGTACGTACGGCGATCTCGTTAGAATTCCAGTCGCGAGTGAGCTTGCACTACTCGCTGTACGTGACGCGTGTCTATACTGTCTATGTGTGCGTGACTTTTCACTCGTTTTATGGAGCCAACCTTTTTTATTCTGTGGCACAATGTTGGGTCGTTCGTCTCCGGACGTAACTCCGTCCATCTCGCGACACGGTCCTTAGCAAAACTACAGAGTTTCTACAGCGAAAGCCTTTTCTGTACGACTGTACTTAAAATATTTTATACAACATTTTTCACTGAAATCTCGGAATTTCTGTATTGTGCACTCAGCTAGCTTGTTGTGAATGAGAGAAATATATATTCGCTGGTGTCGTTATTTCATGGTGAACTTAAAATTTCGTTCAAAGTTATTTTTATGAGCATTTGTTGTTCTCAAGAGTCACGTTCTGAAAGGACCAGAGAAAAATACATTATTTCTTATTAAATAAAAAGCAGTACCTGCAGTTAACTTCTAGCGAGTGCAGATGCAGTCATAAATTTATGGATGCTGGCGCTCAGTCTTTCTTATCATAATGCCTTGATAAGAAAGAACGTATACCTAAAATATTTATTCCAAGCAATAAAAATACTGTTGAAAAATACACCAAAAGCCAGGCAAGACTACAAACAAGTAAAATAGCTGTAAAACACTTGTAAACAACCATACCCTTATAAATAACTCCTCTTTTACCCCTAAAACTCCTGAAAACAAGAAACCAATACGAATAAAATTTAATTCAGCAAACAGTAATGAAAATACAAATAGAAAGTGCCTAGACCGTACCTGTGCAGAATGAAAGGTGAAGAATTCTCATTATGAAGCCAGGCTTGGAGAAATGCGAACAATTGTTGTAATGGAGGACGCGTGTCACATACCTCTCCCGTTGTTTAAGGACGAGTGTAGGGTTAACGCGTTTTAGATACGGACTATTTACGGATAAACCCGTAGATAGTCCGTGCTTTTTGAATTAAAGGGTAGAATGTAGCGGATTGTGGCTGGAGTTGGCAAGGTGATGGTTTTATTGGAATTAGAGTTTGTAATTATAGCCTCAGTGGCCCGGGTGGAACTTTATATGCATTAATTATGTTGTTGAAGAGTTATAAACAAATTAGTAATCATATTAAGGTGGGTTTTATAGTTAATATTTGAGATTGGAATGACTCTGATGAAACCGTTTTTATGTAAGAGAAGACCAAATTGCAATGATTAACAATCGTTTTCAAAGACTAAGCTGGGAGAAATGCCAACAATAAAATGGTTGTAATGGCGGACGTGTGCCTCATACCTTTCCCGTTGTTTAAGGACGAGTGTAGGGTTAACGCGTTTTGGACACGGACTATTTACGGGCTTATTGTTTTTTGAGTTGCGGGTTTCAAGTTGCGTATTGTGGCCGGAGTTGATTTGTTGGGGGATATTGCAATTGAAATTCATGTCATTTGGTCTAAATAGCTTTTTATTTTTATTATTTGATTTTGCTTTTATATAGATTCTTTTCTCTTAGATTTTGTGAATGTGAGAACGTTGTAGGCTTAACAGACTGTAGATCTGTCGACCATTTTTTATCTTGCTAAGTACCTGCCGTACCTGGTACTTGTTGATAGGCCTACACTGTCCTCTCATACCTATTAACTCTGTAATTTGAAAACATTTTAAATACCATTTACTTTTAAAAGAGTAACCATGGAGTTTCTTGCCGGCTCTTCTCCATAGGAAACGACCAATTGGAACTGTGCACCTAGCTTCTGACGTTTCATAAGTGCCTTTGTAGGTTTATGTGAAATAAAATATTTAGAATTTAGAATTTTTGAATTTTGAAACTAACTAATTATGTGCCTCAGAACAGATAACATGAGGCAAATAGGGTGAGATGGCTGGGTGTGCATTGCTATCTGTTTGAGTCTAATTAAACGTTAATTGAATGACTGTAACTATAAAACTTTTAACCCCCGACGCAAAAAGAGGGGTGTTATAAGTTTGACCGCTATGTGAGTGCCCTGTGTGTCTGTCTGTGGCACAGTAGCTCTTATACCGGTGAAGCGATTTGAATGCAGGTTTTCTAGCGATGTATCTTAGATAAGTTTTATCAGAATCGGTTCAGCCGTTTGAAGAATATCAGTTCTTTTCTAGTTGATGAATGGATGTGAGTGTCTTCCACAGGTCTGATCGATTTGAAATTTGGTATTCTGTTACTTCAATGATATTAGAAGAACATAGTAACTTTGAACTGATGCTGCAGCATCACCTAGAATTTAGAGGATACCCAGCTCCCTTACGAACTTACAGCACAGGTATCGTGTTTGAGCTCATTGGAATGGTATAAATGAATAGATTATAGATAGATGACGAACAGAGTCTGGTGATGGAGTAGGAAAGAGATATGAGGAAGTTTTTGTGTTGGGGGTTTTTCAAACTTTAATATAGTTTCACTTGTTAGTGACTTGTTTAGATATCGATACCATCACGTCTGCGGAGTTTCGCTAGCAAATTTAATTTGACCCTGTATTTTAAAATGGTGATTTTAATCTAATTTTAGAAACATAGAAAACTTAGTAAACGCGCATACTGTACCAAGTCGTAATTTTATAGAATTACTGTCGAAAGGGTAGGTCCCTGGAAAATAAACTCTCCTAGATTTATCCTTCTTAGGTCAATATTTTAACGTCCAGAGTATGCCAACAGGGTGACTACTTTTAATTTTATATTCCGTGACTCTGCTGGGTGTTACGTAAACTTCATTTAATTTTAATATCTTCCAGGAAAACTAACTTTAATAAACTTTTTATGTCATAACTTTACGCTCGTTTTGCCGTACGGAGTAAGTGGATTATATGAAATATCTTTGTATAAAAGACCGCAGGGGCAGTAAAGTTTTATGTCCCGACTGAAGAATAAGAGGTTTAATAGTTAGATAATAAAAATAGGCTTTGCACTCATCTACTACAGCTTTGAAAACATCTTTCAACAGTTGAGTTCTGAAAGCATGGTCTTGTTGTATACAACCATTTCTGTTTCATGTTGGTTTGGTTGCATACCATTTCAGTTACAGTAGTGTGCACGCTCCCTACATTGTTCTAATGTTTTAGTGGCACTATTAATTTATTTCGACAGCAATGGTTACATAAACTAACGCCTACTTCCCTTGGTGGTACGCAAAAACAAAGAACGCCACCTGCTACGATCCTTACATACTCATTTTGCTTCGTTTACGGTCATACATCTGGTCATACACGCACGCCGGTTGCGACTAACACTGATGCAAAATACGGTAAAACGAGAACTATCTTGCACATTCAATTCATTGAACACATAAATATTGCCCTAGTTTCTCAATAAAAAATCTAGTTTCTCAATAAAAAATCCAGTCAATATTCTACAGGAATAACAAACCGTGATAGACGCGTGATTGGCAGTCGATCGGCGGAATTTGAAGGAAAAATAATAAAAATATAAGACGAAGTGAACTAACGTATCAATCCGAATGATTGAGTCCTTTGCGAACATTCGTCGGGATTGGATGCCAATATGGATTGTAAAAGATTTTACGGATAAAATTCTTTTGGGAGACAATTGCGAGAATGTTACTTTAAAAGATAATAAAATACTAAGGCTCACTTTCATCACAAATCAATACGTTTTGCCACAAAATGGTCCACAAAAGGCGCACTCCGCATATTAGGTATGAAGCTAAAAGTACGCGGCGGGTTATTCTTGTTGGGCCAATTCAGTGAGTGTAACATAGTCAAAAGATAAAAGATTTCTCGATAGAAAGAGAACTTCTAGGTGAATATAACTGTAGGTAATTAGCGCTGTGCGACCTGAATTGCACTTTATTGTGTCGTAGCAAGAGTCACTTTTTATTCAAATGATGCGGAGTGAACCATCTGTATTAATCTGTGGTTAAGCGCTAAACGTATTTTAAACTTCGATCTGTTTCTGTCAATTGTCTAGAGATTGAATGATGTTTTCAATATGTTTAACGTTAAAAACGTTTTTAGTGTATTTTGGTGCAAGTTGGCCTAAGAGCCTGTCTTACACTATCCAGATAGTGAATAGATCTGGATTGTGTAAAGAGACTCTAAAGTTCCATTTTTGTTTTTTTATACCTTACAAATAAATTTTATAATGAGTCATGACGATAAAAACCAATATTTCAGTGTTAGGTACTGTACTTTACAAGTAGTCGTAAGATGATTTGGTAATAGGATATTTTCTAAAGTGTTGTTTTGATTAAGGTACGTTTTGCTAATAGGACCATTAGCTTTTAAGACGTTTTGATACCGAGGGGTCTATACTATCCACTAGAACAAATATGGAATATAATTTTTAGGGTTAAGGTCATATAGATAAGTTAACTGAAGCTTGTCTGAAGACAGTGAAATAGGCCATAGAATCATCGTGAGTATCAAAATACCAATAATTATAGTTATGTTTATTTATTTTTATACCCAGTTGTCTTACTTAGAGAAGTGGGATAATGTGCCGAGTGGACATGATTATGCTATATACCTACACAAATACAATATTTAAAAATCCCTGTCCGATCCGAAAGCGGCATATATACTGCAATAAAATTACCAAAAAGTAATAAAAAAATGATATTATTGAAAAGAAAAAGTTTTTCCTATTTAAAATTCACATTTTTAGTATCATCCATAAAAAAATTAGCAAATTTTCAACAGGGGTCATATGTGTTTTCGACACCCGCTAAGCGACGGCCTCCTGCGCCCAGTGTAAATAATCCATTGAAACAAAATGTGGTGGATTTTTCTTTTTCTTTTTTCCTGAGCCCGCACTGGGCCCGCGTGGTAGATTAAAGCCCACTCCCTATCACATAGAGGAGGCCTTTGTCCCAGCAGTGAGAACATTATAGGGTGGTTATGATATGACGATGATTATGACGATCCCAACATACTAGGAAGATATTATTTTAACCAATACTCGACGTGTCGGATTCGTGCTTACACGTGAACAATTTTATGCCACTTACTGATCTATATACAGCTGGTTGCCTAATCGAAAACCGATGTACTGAGTAGAAAAGAGAGCTCGGTGCTATGGTGACCTAACACACCTTTCTCGTATTGATAGTACATGGTATTTATGGTAAAATTGAAGTCTTTATAAGAAATATAATACATTGAATCACCATAAAACTTGGTTACAAGAAATGGTAAAAAATGGTAAACTATGAAAAATTGTACAACTACATATCTTATTGGTAAAATGTATGGTAAACCGGTAATGGTTTTGAAGACATGGTGTCACTTATGAGATCTGAACGTGAACTGGCCCACATTTTGGTGAACGAGCGAATGTGTATACTTACGTTCGATGCATTTATGCATTTTCGCTGAGTGCTCGATTAAAACTCGAACATGAGTGAAATGATTTATGCTCTTAAATCAGTATCACTCATAGAGCAAGCTAGCAACTCAATGCGTAACACACTTTCAATCACAATTCCTATTCAATTGCTTCATACGAATGTTTGAAAAAGTCTGCTCGACAACGTAAATAACGCGATGAATGTTGTTGAATTGTCAAAGTGGATGGCATTGCCATTGTGCGCTAATATAATTTCTAACGTGACGATATTATCGTTTTCATTTTCCAGCGTCAATTTTTAATGTGCCTGACATTTGAAATTTCCATTTCACACAGCTGAGTCCAATTAATAGTTTTAAAGAAATTATGCGTTTTCTATTTCCATTTCACAAAATCCATTCACAGAGCAGCTTTTTATCGGGACAATGCATCGTATCTCCGGCGCGCGTTACTTGACGTGGGACCATTATTCCCATTGAGTTATAGTGAACTCAAATTGGATTCCAATTCACGGTAACGGTTTGCAGGATTCTAGGAATATGGCCTTGCAACTTACGAGCGCGCATCCTCTCTTATGTCATTGTTATAAGGCATACGTTGCAATGACCACGCGCGTTCGTGAAATGTAGCAAACACTCTTGGGGATATCGATGTAATCGATTTTGACCAGATTTGTTTGTTCACTTCAATCGATTACGTGACAATTGTAGCAGATGCGATTGCTTTGAACTCTAGGGACTCATTCGAGGCTGTGTCTGTTTCTAGGACGGCTATTAGAATTTATTTTGTACGTTTGGATGATCGGAGCGTTTAGGGAATCGTTTGGAAGGGACACAGTGAACAAAATGATGTCACCGTTAAATTTTCTTGGTTTTTCGATCGAGAAATTGTGTATCCGGAACCCTTTTACCCAACTAATCTTACAATAGAAGTCATTATTTAACACGTTTTCAACGGTACATTGCTGAATGGATTTCATAGATTCGTACGCGAAGAATGTCGACTGTTCGTCGTTGTGTATCCTTCTCGTACTTTCGAGCTCGAATAAATGAAATATTTATCAGAATCTTGTGGCGGTATGTTGTAGTAACTAGGTTTATAAATTATTAAAAACTTTCCGTAAACATATATTTTTATGACGTCTAGCTCAAATTTTGAAACGCGTCCAAGGCACTTGCCGACTCAGCGAAGCATTTGCCAGCTGATGGCGCGCAAACAACTCTGATTATGCAAATTATCCTGCATGAGATGCACCAGATATTTCTGGCAACCTAACCAAGCAATATGTTTCTCAGGCATGGGCAGAACTTTTATCGTAATTTCACTTTTACAGCTTCTAATATTAGATTGTTTATTTTTGTTTATTTAATAATATTTTGGATTTCCATCTTGAAAGCCATTTTTAGGTTTTAGTAAAAATTTACCTCAAAATTGACCTTGACTTCCAAATGTACTTGAAAGAAAGAAAGGAAGAAAGAAAAATATTTTATTTGTTGCACAGGAAATACAAACAGTAAAATAATTAAAAAAATATATATATAAAAATAAAATAAAAAAGGAGCATATAAAAAACTAATAAAATAATAACGACCTGTACGAGGTCAACAAGGCCCCTATCTCAGCATAATACGGCGATATTTAAAAAAGGTACTTAGAATAGGTATTTATAGAAATAATGATACAAACCTGTAACACACATATAATCAAACTCACTGATAAAATAAATCTGTACAAATTGGATCGCAGTAGATACTCGGTTAAATTCCCCAGTTCTACCTACATAACTACCTAAATAAGGCTGTCTATCTGTTGGTCTAGTTGGAGTACCAAGGTCTGGCAACGTCGCGTTTGAGAGACCTTGAGTAACTAGATTCAAGAGCTAGATAATTCGAGATTACTATTGCTATTGGGTTCCTACCTACGTAATAAAATACTTAATTTCGTGGGACTTCTTTATTTCTATCTATACGTAATAAGAAATCAAATAATTTATTTGCTTGAATATGGGTATAACATGAAGCGATACCTACATATAGTGGCCTTATTGGTGATGTTCTTCAGAAAGGTCAGGTGCGCAGTACTCGCAACCGGCGCACTGTGGATTGAGATACTTCATTTTTTCAGAATAGGTGCGGTTTAAAAAAAAAAACTCTCGTTATATGAAATATATCAAAAAATCATAAATAAATAATTACACCACCGTGTGCAAGGATATAACGGTTATTCTATTCATTCTGGAGATAGCATTAGCTGCATACGATTTTTTACAAAACAAAAAAAAGTTGCTAATTTGCCTACCAGATTGTATCCTATGAAATATATATGGATAATATTGGCTATTAGAAGCCATTTCAAGCAAAAAACTGACACTTTGTTTAATCAATCCACAGTGCGGCGAGCATGTATGACCGGACTTATGAACGTTAACAAGGCACAAGAAGTATGTAAGACGATCAATCAGAATCTGAATCGTTTTGAAACAGATTGCTACATAAGTTCGAAAAAAAAATCTGTTTTTTTTAAGTAAGTAATACTTACTTAAAAAAAAAAAACACAGTTCAACAACATAAATAACGCAATGAATGTTGTTGAACTATCAAAATGAAACAGACTAGTCGTAATCGTTTACGAAAATATGTTACGTAATTAAATAGTGATTATAACAATAGTTCTGTAAACCTTATCTTAACTGACAAATATTTCCTGCATTATCCATTCATTTATCATAACAATCATTCAAATAAAGTCGCTTTTCGTGTCTGTCTGTGAGTCTGCGCTGTTCTTCTAAACTATACAAAAGATGTTGATACGCTTTTCACCATCATTACCCGACTGCCCCAGAAGGAGGGTAAAGTTTTGTCGAGAGTATATTATAAGTACCTATGTATGTTTGTCTATTTCTTTGGCATGCTTTATAGCCTAAACGGCTTGATGGATTTTAACATTATGGGGTGTCGTTAGATTCGTCCTAGTTGTGGGAGTGACATAGGCTATAATTATAATTGATATATATATATAGCAAATACAAAAAAGGGAGAAGGTTTTTTTAAAATATTTTACAACAATATTGGTATCAAATAAAAGCCAGTAATTATTCAATTCTAAATACACAAATAAACTAAAAAGCTTGAAATAAAGCAAACAAAAGTTAAGTACACCATATTTCAGGTTATTGGTTTGTCTGTCTGTCTGTTCGTTTGTTTATCAAAAAACAAACTTCAATATATATAATGCTCTTTTCAGTTATGTGTTTTTGCAGTCGGATTTTAGTTTTCTTGTTAATAGTTTGTTTTATTTTGATAAATTATTCCGAAAGGTTTATGTTTATAATATATTCAAAATAAACTTAAAAGTAAATATAATACAGAAATCTTGCTGTTTTGTAAAGTCGTTAAAACCCGCCTCTGCTTCGCACACAGAGGCGGGTTGCTAGTAATGATATTATACCAAATTGGCGAAATGTGAGCCTTCTCCCTCGGAGAAAACAGCCATCATTATGTTTTTCCATTAGGTAACTCCATAACGAAAACATGTATTTGACTGAGAAGGTACGTCTCTCTCGTTATCATCAGCCATATTTTAACTACTATGTGCGCACTGTGGGTAGTGTTGGTTATTGGGCAATAGAGAAACCGTTTGCAGTTCAGATCAAATCCGTGCGCCCCGATTAGTCAAATCCGTGACGTATTTCCGAAATATTCAAAATACTGAATCAGCATTTATAATGGTGCCACTGTTAAGACACAGGTCTCCTCTCGGTGAAAGGGAGTGGGCCGTAATCCGCCACGCGGGCCCAGTGCGGGTTGGTAGATGTCACATGTCTTCGATTTTCTGGTTCTAGGAGCTGCCGGTTTCGTCACGATGTTTTCCTTCAACGTCTTGAGAACGGTGGTGCTGAAATAATTTACAGAAAGTAAAGCGCCAGTCTGGGTTCGAACCTATGACCTACATCTCGTAAGTCGCGGCCGTTACCACTGGGCTACCACTGTTCTCCTATTCATAATAACATTTACTATTGAAAGACAGCCATATAACTTCTACCCTTGTAACACCACCATATTTTTCTTTGCACCTTTTCGCCAATATGGAGTATATTCAACGTTGGAGCTCCTTAAAGGGTACGTTACCCTTAAGGGGTAGCTCATGCGTCAATTCGTTTGTCCCCTCAGCTGCTTGGGTCGGAATATATCTGAACATCCATCATGTAAGGACCCGACATCAGTCTATGTATTTGGGCAGTTGGGTTTCTTGATGGAACTATTTTTAAGTGTGAGAATTCTTTAAGTAGGTAAAGTATCTAAAGGCTGTGCATGTTTTTATAATTTAAAATGTTAAGTATTGAAACGTTCATAGTTGACATAACCCATTATTCCGTAACATTTGTAATGGTTATATTTATATAGACTTTATTTGCTAGGAACTGAACATTGGATTCGGTCACGTTTTCTGTAGAAAATAAGCTTTATATAAATTAAATTTACTTTTTACATACTAAAACATACTCGTAAATCTCAATTAATCAGTCTGCCTAGCCTTTTCTCAACTACATTATGTTGGGGTCGGCTTCCAGTTTTACCCGATGCAGCTAAATACGAGTATTTTACTTGGAGCGACTGCCTATCTGACCTCCACAAACCAGTTACTGGATAAAACGATACCTCTTGGTAAGACTGGTTATCAGACTTTCGGAATTCTGACGACCCGTAGCGACTGTCAAAGATCTGCGAATAACAGCCGGGACCAACGGCTTAACGTGCTTTCCAAGGCACGGAGGAGTCTCGGTATGTAAAGATGGTCACCCATCTACGAACCAACCACTGCGAGCGTAGCTTAACCTGATTGATCGACCCATTCGGCTATTACTTAGCCACGAACTCGTACGTCACCACGTATAATTTGAAAAATCTAAACATATTACGAGCCATTTTCCTTACCCTGCAAAAAATCTCGAGCAGCGGCAAAAAATGAAATGAGCAATCTAATGACATGTCTCATTTTAAGAAGGTAATGTGATATATAGCGTTACAATCTTCGATAATGCTAATACCATGAAAATACGTCTACAATCTATGGTTATTTCTAACGTGACTATATTATCATGGACGTTTATGTCCATAAAATGTATGGAAATTCGTGCAGGTTATAACGTTGTCGCGGACAGTAATTTAAAAGCGTCATCATAACATTTCCATACACTTTACTTCCCTGTGTTATCGTGATGTCGTGACGTGGACGTCGACGTCCATGATAATAGCACCACGTTAGAAAGTATAAAAGCGTATATGTCAGGCAAGATTTGATTTAAGTTGAAATTTACATCTAAAACATTCTGGACATTTAAGTTAAAATAGAAACGCGATTATGCAACTATTAAACCATGACAAGCTCTGGATATTAAATTGTGGACATTCATCGCAAAATAAATTATCTAGGTATTTGTTTTCCTATCAATTAATAGACATAAATATCACGGCACGTTTGGCGCAGTGGTTAATCGAACCCGCGACACGCAGCGCAGCAGGCAATCTGCTGCGCTGTGTGTTGCGGGTTCGATTCCCGCACGGAACAAATAATTGTATGACCTACAAGTAGTTGTTCCGGGTCTGGCTGTTTGTGTATGTTAGTTTAAATTTTTGTCAACACACCCACCATACGAGAGAAATTCCTAGTGTGGGTAAAAGATTTAAAAAAAAAACAAAAAAAAAGCATATTGTTTGAATCTCAGGAAATAAAACAAAATTATTTCAACAATTAAATCACTTTTGAACGAATTATTAATATTTCCGACACGGCAATAACTATGACTTTGGAGCAACTCTCCCATGAGAATACTAAAATGCATATTTTTCTGAATATTGTACTAAAACTGTTCTCTGTTTGTTTCAGGTGTACAGATAGCATATATTGCGATAATAGGAACACAGATGTTCATGATCGTACTCAGCATATTCCTCTTCTATGGTATTTATAAAGTAAGTATACATACATTTATATACATAAGGTCTGATACTATTATAATCTTGTGAAAAAGGGCATTCACGAATGATCGTATAAATAAAGTCAAAGTCAAAGTCAAATCATTTATTGAAGTAAAAACTTCTTTAGCGGCGTTGTGCACTTTTTTTGTGATGGGTAAAAAAAATTAAACTCGCGTCAGGACACGTGACCTGATCGAAAATTTGTAAGACGAATTCAAGATTCAAGTTTTCACTTCTGCCGGCACTCCCGGGGTGGTACCCGTTGTTTTTTTCAAATAGGCCCCTTGTTTGTGAAGGGGATAGGGCACTTTTGCACGACAAAATTAAAAAAAAAAATTTAATTGATTCTAGTCGCCCCTTCCAAAAGTTTTCGAATGGAGAAGAACGAGCAAGAAACGCCACCGTTTCTGTTTTAAAATATTTTACAATATTTTGTATAGGTACATTAATTATATAACTATATGTGAAGACGATGCACCTAGATTAAAGTTACTATACCACAATAGGTAAAAAGAATTAAAAATGAAGCAACAACAGATAAATTAATTACGTGATAGATACATGGTGCTCACATATTTAAAAACATTATAAAAGTAGACGATTTTCCTAAAATTTTACAATTCATAAGACAGTGTGTGAGGAAGTAATCACACAGTGTAAAATCAATGTAATATATAAAAAAATATTAAAAAAATATATACAATTGAATTAGCAACCAGTTTGATTTTGTCTAGCTTCTAGATTATCCCATGGAGCAGGACCAGCAAGTTTCCAAGAATTCTTAATACAATGTTTACATCATGGTTAGTCACCCCTCATACCCTCCCTTCTGATTGGCTAATCATGACTACGTGATGATGCCCACGTCATGAATTATTGACGTAAAGAAAGAAAGAAGAAGAAAGAATAAATTTTATTCTGCACAAACTAAACGCACATTTAAAAAAAAAAAACTTGTAATACACATTTACGAATTAGCCAAAAACCTCGTATTCAATATTCTAAATTAATAAAAGTTTGACAAATTTTGTCTATTGCTTGATGTCTGGGCCAGAGACCAAAGACAATTTACAATTGCTTGCGTAATGTCTTGCGACACTAACAAATGAAAACAATGAAAACATAAACAAAACACCTACACTAGAAAAGAAGAATTCTGTATTTCATCTTATTCAATATAGCTTTTTCCGTGGCTTCATGGAGGTAGGAAATTATCCCACGGGAACGAATTACTGGGATAAAAAGTATCCTAATGTCCTAAACCAGGTCATGGTCTACCTATGTGTCAAATTTTATCCAGTTGAGCCGGAACAGACAGACAGAGTTACTTTCGAATTTATAATATTAGTATGGATAAATTGATGAATTCCTGGATTTTATTTTGCCCCGGGCCATCTAGCCTTGTAACCTCTGCCAAAAATAATGATGATACTTAAACGTGCTTTTTAATAAACAAATTCAGTATTCCACAAAGTACTCACACCACGACTGCCTCGTTAGTCTAGTGGCCGCAAGCACTACTGCTGAGCATGAGGTCCTGGGTTTGATGCCCAGATCGGGCAAAGTGTTATTGGTCTTTTCCATCTGGAAATTTTTAGTAGCAGCCCGGAGTCTGGAATTTGTGCCTGATGGTGGCAATAGGCTCGCCCCTTATAACATGGGACTTAAACATAACGGGCGAAATGTGGGTGTACTATACGTACACTTCTGCCTAACCCTTTGGGGATTCAATGCGTGATGTTATGTCATGTCCACGCACCTGCATTTTTAAAAAGGCCTATTTAGAGAGGTCCCTCCGGCCAGAATAACCCATTCTCTAAAAATATTTAGTATCGTTCCTAGAAATAACTTTACTAAAATAGCTACGCTAACAAAAATAAAGCCTCTTGATATTTATTTGGGAACCGAAACAATCTCGGGGCCTTTAACTAAATAAGTGTAATCAAACCAGTTCTATTTCAACCTCTACGACATTCTATTACATTATTTTATGCGTCCCTAAAATGCCAGTTTCAAGACGCTATAGCTCTCGTAAAAAAGAAAATAAATGTATTTTTGTACCTAGAAACACTTTACTGGGGGTTTTAATAAGATTGCCAGGATGAATTAAATTAACCGTATATATTAGTATACTAGCTTACCCCGCGGCTTCTCCCGCGTGAATGTCGGAAAATATCCCACGCGATCGTACTACCAGGATTACATACCTAATAGCTGAGGAAAAGGTAGCGCTGCGCCAGCCGCCATCACCCATAATTATTTTGTTACGCATAATTTAGAATCTGTGATATCTTGTATAGTATTCATGATTATGATGTCAAGGCATATTTAAGTCTCAATTAAATGCCCAATTTAAATAACATATTTTATTGGTTATGGATTAATATAATACAGGTCAAAATAGCTATGGAATTTCATTACATTTTTATCAAATTCTGAAAGATAAAAGTGGGTTACCTTAAAAGATAGACATATGCTATCGCGGACTTTTTTGTTGAACTTTTTAAGATTTACAATCCTGATGAACAGTATTTTTTTGCAACTCTTACGGTTTACGCGGCGCACGCCAGTAAAACTCCCAGACCCAGTTGCCATGATTACCGACGTCTTCAACAATAATTATCATACTTAGCCGATTTACACAAAACCTTAATGAATTATACACTTAAACCTTCCCCATGAATTACCCCATGAATTAAACGGTTATCACCTATAGACATAAGTGATAACCGTTTGAAAATTCGTTCGGTAGTTTATGAGTTTATCGCGCACAGACAGACAGATAGACGCGGCAGGGGACTTTGTTTTATAATATGTAAGGATAAGGATGTAAGGATATGGGTATTAGTAAAAATACCATATAAGAATTGTACTTTGTGTGTACATATGTACAAAGCATATGAGCCAATGTGTGTAAATTTCCGAACATCAAACTAATTTTTCATTTAGTACGAAGTTACTTCATTCATAATAAGGTGTCATTTAATAGAAAGGCAAAGCAAACAATCTTAGTAGTGTTAGAACACAAGGTAAATACAGTATTTAACTAGACAACTACATACCGTGCAGTCCACAGATAAACACTCCTTTTACACCGATTTAATATTAAATAGAAGAGCACAGTCTTTGGCTTTGACTTTGACTTTGACAATATATTAAATAGCTATGTATTTTACAGGAAAACGTGGCATTTCTAGTGCCGTGGGTCGTCGGCTGCATGACCTTCATGGCGTTAGAAGCGATGGCCATGGTTTACTCCAATATTCTTAGAGATCATGTTAACAAGGTAAGCATTCTTCATTTTTACTTTTTCAGGGGTTTACAGGTCCAATAGCAGTGATAGCCTAGTGGTGTGACTGTTGGACTGCTAAGTCATATGTCTCGAGTTTGAGACGTGTGACTTAGCACGCCTCTCATGAGTTTTTGGATTTATGTACGTATTGCATAGTTATCACTTGATTCAAAGACGGTGAAGGAAAACATCGTAAAGAAACCAGCATGCCTTACAGATATTTCTTGACTGCATATGAAGCCAAATCAGACGTAGCTGAGCGTGTAACTTTAAATTCCCCGCATAATAATAATGATCTATCCTTGATCCAGCCTGTCCCATCTTGCTGTCCTCCCCCCAGCGACGCCCTAAGCCTAGGTTCGTACCCCACAGGGGGTGCCCTTAGCGAGCGTTCGCTTAGCTTCAATTTAGAATAGTTTGTAGATGCTCCTGGCTGGAGGCTCTTAGTGTAGAAGGTAAAGGCAGCCACAGGAAAGTCCGGTTAAGAAGCCACGACCTTAGTGGTCACCTGCGAGATGAAAAAAGTAGCCGTATCAGAGGTCCGGTATAAAAACTCGGTCACCAGTTTGGTCACTAACCACACGTAAAAGAAGAAGATGTCCAATCTTAAGTCGCTCATAGTTATGGCAATCATTTTTACGTTATACCATAAGTGATTCGTGGTTGATCAATCACCTTCGGCAAATGAATTAGTTACGGCCGTTTGTGGTTCTTACAACACATATATACGAGTACCCAGTGAGGTACTATTTGATTTAAACACTAAATGTTTTTCCATGGCTGAAGATACATTGTAATTAATACCTACAACGTATAAGTACTATTCAATATAATTTACGCTATAATGGTCAAAGTAAGTAATCACAATATAATAAACAGTCCACAGTACAGTCCATTTGAGCCTAATTAGCTGAGTTCCCTCATAAATAAGTACTAGAAAATTGAATTTAAGTAGAAACTGATGAATTTAAGTAGAAATAATTGGGTAAGGGGTCGACCCTTTATAAATGCGTGGTGATAGCGAAATAAACATTTAAATTTAGAAACGTTTGTTAATAAATACAAAAATATTATATAAATAGGTACGAACATTAATTGCGTATCTTAGATATCGTATACAAACTTTCTTTGCGTATCCTATACTAAGAGCGGATGACTGCATGCATTTCCGAACATAAAACTGTTTCTGCAATAACACATTTGTGACGCGGCAACGTCAGGTCGTCGGAGCGAACGGTATCCGGGCGCAATATTGCCCACCCGAGCACTGAGCAATGATGATTTTGTATCATGCTTATAAATATTACGTGCAAAGAGATATCTGCATTCAAAACGATGTTGGTAATAATGTGCTGAAATGTAAAAACAGAAAACCACAAAGGTAACAATAAAAAAAAAAAAAAAAAGTTTTGATGCTAATCTATTCTACTTTTGATTCGGATGATAATGATAAAAGTAAGTCCTGCCAATCCTTGGTCACCTCTTGTCACCTGCAATATTGATTGCAGTCGAAAAACCAAGGCAATCAAAGAATTGGGAAATTCACGTTTAATTTGTTCTAACAGGTCGATTGCACAAAAATACTGTTGTTAAAATAGACGCAACAGTTAAAGAGATTTTTTGGTATGTAAAAATTAAATCTATTCTGATTCTATATCAATTATTAAAACGATACTTTATCTAACGAATAACGATGCATTCTGATCACTCTGCAAACCACCTCTTACCATAGATATCCGTCAGCGAGAACGTAATACATTCAATGCTGCAGGCAACAATCAACGGTGCCATACATCGTACGTCGCAGAGCACAAACAAGGGAACAAAGGAACGACAGTGCAACAATTTGTTGATCACAGAGTACTATTGAAGCATTGTCTTCTAAACAAGGTTGATTTGAAACACGTGGAACTGTAGTTCGCTACTGTGTTTTTATTTCATTTTGAGTCTAGCAAGGTCCATTTCCATTACCTGACACGAACAACTTCAAGGATTAGATTGAAAAGTCTCTAGATGGAAAAACTTTTATATGGAGTTTTACTACATAATTATATTCATTAACTTGCTCTCGATCACTGCCTCCTCATTGACACTACACTGCAAGTTCGTGATGAAATATTAATAAATTTTTGGCATCAAAAAAATCTGGAAGCACATTACATGTTACTTCAATGGCGGCTGTTTTAGAAAGCTAGAAACTAAATTATAAACAACATTATATACAATGCTATGTGAATCAAAACAAACCAAGGTTTTAACATTCGTATCGTCGAAGCTAACTAACTGAAACAGAATAAAATAAAGTTGCCATTCCAATTAATCACTTCGTTGTACCGCATAGCAAAACAGCGCGTCCAATCCACTAAGTAAACGGTTAGTTAATGCAAATACATATCATTTGTCCTTTTTATGTTACCACACTAAATAAGGTCCCTAAATTATGATCATATTTCTGAGTATTCCCGTTAGACGAAATATAATTATTATTACCACTGTTATCTAGAGAACATGAGGAACAAATCAACATGCATTTCATTAATATACGCCACATTTTTTGATGGGCCTAATCCTCGAAGAAAAAATGCTATCTCCCTTTAGTAAATGCATGACAGATGATAGCAGATTCAGAGTGTTAGAAATTAAACGATAAACTAAATTCTTTATTTAATACATAGCAAACCAAAATTCCAACATCAAACTCATTGCATCTTCGAAGCTAAGTAACTCAAACAGAATAAAATAAAGTTGCCATTCCAATTAATCAATTCATTGTACCGCATAGCAACACAACGCGTCCAATCCGCTAAGTAAACGGGCGAATAATGCAAATACATATAATTTGTCCTTTGCTTGTTGCCACACTAAATAAGGTCCCTTGCTATTTGGTGCCAAGTTTGTTAAACTGTTGTTGTACTGTGTTTCTGTGTAACAGGTAGTATACAAGGTACATCTTTGACATTTATGGTGCTTTAGAATTATACAGTTTGTTCAGTTTGAGAGAAAGAGGTTTTTGCCATCGGAATAATTAAATGTATTATATATTTGCCGCAGTCAGTTGTGAATGGGTGGTTGGAATGGAATGGTGAATGGTTGGTTAATGGATGGTTCCATTACATATCGAGACCTCAGAAAGCACATTATTCCTTTGGCGGGACCAAAGGAATAATGTGCTTTGCGGCATGTCATTAGATTGCTCATATCATTTTTTGTCGCTGCTTAAGATTTTTTGCAGAGTAAGGAAAATGGCTCGTAATTATGTTTTGATTTTTTAAATTATACGTAGTGACGTACGAGCTCGTGGCTAAGTAATAGCCACACGGGTCGACCCATCAGGTTAAGCTACGCTCGCAGGGGTTGGTCCATGGATGGGTGACCATCTTTATATACCGAGACTCCTCCGTGCCTCGGAAAGCGCGTTAAGCCGTTGGTTCCGGCTGTCATTCGTAGATCTTTGACAGACGTTATGGGTAGTCAGAAACTCAAGTCTGACAACCAGTGTTACCAAGAGGTATCGTGTTACCCAGTAGATGGGTTGTGGAGGACAAATAGGTATAATAGTCACTCCATGTAAACTACTGATATTCAGCTGCATCCGGTTAGACTGAATGCTGACCCCAACATAGTTGGGAAAAGGCTAAGCAGGTTGATTGATATTTTCCCCATAATAATGCAAAAAAAACCGGCCAAGAGCAAATCAGACCATGTACAATGAAGGGTTCCGTAGTTGAGATGAATTTATCCCAAGAACAAACATTGTAGTTGAAAAACATGTTCTCCCAGGCATTCCAACTGCAAATGTAAGTTTGTACGCATAATATTTGGAGATTTACTATTTTATTTTAAGACTTCTTATAAGTTTTTCTGTAATCTATAAGTATAGAACAAATTTCTGTATTTTTTTCTAAATGTTTTGCAATTTTCTTCCACTTTCTTAAATATTTTTTAAAGTATTTATTTTAAAATTATTAAAAAAAATATTTGAAACAACAAGTCTTTCCATTTGATATGTACCTACACGGTACAGTTTGCAAAACTTTTTTTTTTTAATTTTTCAATTTGTCCCCAAACATATTCAAAATTCATTTATTTACGTTACACGCCCGTGTTTGGGTCACAGAAATTCATTTTCTGAGGTTAGCTAAAGAAAAAAAAAAAAAATTTTTTAAATGCATGCTGTATACATACAACGTAATTTGTTGCCAATTAATTAGTGCTCGTGTAAAACAGGTCTGTAAATTAGTTTGAAGTTAAATAATGGTTTAATTAGACTCTTGAACTCATAAATGAAGCTAGGTGTGGTGTGTCCTAAAATATGTATTTTAATTAGTACGCTGTCTTCTAAACTTTAGAGTCTTGCGCGAGGTTGTGGTTTTCTTGAGAATTTAATTGAACATGACAAATTATCCAGGCCTGCTAGAGAATCACAGACGTCATCCTATTGTTATAACCTGGCAAAAATTTGCAATAGTTTCTTAACTTATATCTTATTATAAGGCACTTGCTTTGGTGACTTTCGTTCGTCATTAATAATTAAGGTACTTACGCAAGCTTCAGCAGACATCTTTCAACGAATGGTTGTAAGTGAGAGCACGAATACAACACTTATTAATAAAATAACCCATAACCTGTGACGCGTCCACAGAGCAAAGAGGCCAACCTACTCAACTTCGATAATGCATAAAAAACAAAGCCGGTGGAAATATTCTTTGTTTGAAGCGTGTGTTGAGCAACGATCACAGGACCACAGATAACGAGCCCCGCTTCCTTTTGCCTTTTAATCTTTTATTTTAACAGCGTCACGTATTCACAGGTTTTATTTTCATGCATTCGGACAGAAGTACCACTCTATATGGTTCGCAAAAACAAACTTACGTACCGTGTACCGTGGTCACAATAAAAAACTTAAAGTGATGTTCGAATTTGCACATTCTATTTTTGAAATCACATACGGAGAAGCAAATAGGAGCGACAGTTTCTGTTTTTATTTTTGTTGAATCCGAATAAGGGTCAGTGCACACTGAGACGTGACGTGAAGCGATACTGCGCAGACTTTTGAAGATAATGATACAAAATATAATTTTATTTACTACACAAAAAGTAACACATTTAATTGAGATAATTCGAAAATGCCCCGCTGCTTCGCCGGAAGTCGTGGCGTGCAGCTGCGGCCCCGCGGACGCCGCGAGGCAAAGCCTGAAGCTGTCGCGGCGACTTGTTCGCTGCGCCGCGCTGTGTCGGATTGCGCAGCGAGGCGTGGCGCTACCAGTGACTTCACGATGCACCTCGCGACGTTGCGATGCGTCCCGCGGCGCCGCGCTGCGCAGCGCGAAACCATTTGCCTCTTCAAGCATCGTCGCATCGCGTCACGTCTAGATGTGAACTGACCCTTAAGGTACCATTCCGTACCCGACCGCAGGAGGCAACTACAGGCGACACGACTGGTTTCTATGAAATACCTGCCGTAGCTAACGACACGTCGTTGGCAGCTACGGGTAAGCGACAGGCGAAATGTGTAGCCTGACCACAGACCAGTAGTGCTGGCAATGCTCGAGCGATAACACGTTTTTCTATCTTCTATCTACCGACTGGAATACGGGCTGCTGCCACTTGCGGTCGGGTTCGGAATCATGACTGCAGCGACATGACACCGCGATGTGTCGCCGCGACATGACGCCGCAGTTGCCGCCTGCGGTCGAGTGCGGAATGGTACCTTAATACCATCAGCTATGAAGTTGGTTTCAGTTAACGTAGTAGTAGCAGTTCTTTGTTTTCAATCGTGTTGAAAGATTTTAGTCGTGTTGAAAGTTTTTAGACCTGATTTGCCCTATCCCTTTTTTTTTTTTTTGTTGGGTCGGAAATTATCAAATAACTTCTCCCGCTCTGGGTGGAGCGGAAGGGCGTGTCAGACTCTTACTGACTAAAACCCACCCGTGTTCCTTCCATTTCCTGTACGTTGCCAGGGGCCAAGGTATCCCTTTCGGACTTTCCTGCAACCCCGGCAGGCATCGGTCCTGAGGGACCCCTTCACTTCTGCTGACATCTCTTTGAGGCGCGCGTGGAACACAACGCGCCGTCGACCCGGGCCTGGTCCTTATCGGACGGCGAGCTACCCATTGCTCACCGTCCGCAAGCCCGCGCCTACGGTGGCCAGGAATCGGCCTGCGATTCCCGACGCCCAGGGCGGCTCCTGGTGCGGCTAGGGGCGTGAGGGCGCGAAGTTTGCCTCTCCCTCACGCGGTCTGCCTCCTCCTTCGCGAGCATTACTGCTTCGCAGAAGGAGGTGACGGCCTCCCTTGCCCTCTCGCTCCGTACCATGGCCTGGACCAGGGCCGGACGCGAGAGATCCCCGCCACCGATCGCCTCCTTGATACGAAACAGGAACAACCGCGTCCGGTGAGGACCTGCGTCAGGTGGAAGGTGAGGACGCCGTAGCGCCTCTCTAGCCACTCCTCTAAGAGGACTTATTGCCGCAATAGTGGCGTGCCCAGCGCTGGGTTGCGACAATCGCACTCTCCATGACGCCATGAGATCCCGCCGGAGCTCTGTCCGCTGTGCCGCGATTTCTCGCGGCAGCGGAGTTACGCCCCGGCGTTTCGCCTCCTCGCGCCACTCCCAAATGTGCGCGAGGACTTTTGCCTCCAGATCCCATGGCTGTAATCCGGCAAGGACGCTCGCCGCCCCACCGTCCCCGGACCAGCCGGGTGGCCATGAAATTCTGGCACGTATTAAATGTGAATATGCTGGCATTTTATTTATCGAAAAACAAAGAGGTTTTGCCATGTAACCACGCAAGTCTGGCTTAAAAGTGCGTGTTACACGCAAGGAGGCTTCACGAGTATCACGTCATAACTGCCAGAGTTATGACGTGATACTCGTGAAGCCTCGTGTGTGGTGCGAACGTGCGAGTAAATTATATGCATGTGGCCGAAATGTATTCGCTCCTACTTTGCCGAAGTAAATTATGCATGCGAAATTGTGTGAACGTGTCTAGGGTAGGTACGTAGGTAGGTAGGTACTAGACATCCTTACAAAAACCAGTTACCTACCTCAACTGGCTACCGTCGTTCACAGACAAACACTGACAAGGTCAAAGGTCAAGACTGTACCCTGCAAACAGAATTAATTATGTATGATGTGATGGTATAATTTACTCCTACAAACACTATCCCAAAAGTACTCTTTCAGATCTTGAACGTAGTCAGGAGTGGACCTTTTTCACGGCATTATGTTATGCCAGTACTATTTTCTTTCTCTTTTTGGATTCGAGCCAGTCCGGTATCACGTTTTTATTTTGACGTATGTGTTGCCAGCATGTGGCATATTGTTTCGTTTATTATTCGTTCTGGCATTCGATTTTCGAACGCTCGTGCAATTTTAAATCTGGAAGCAATGTAACTGACATTGCACCGAACAATGGCTTAGTTTTAAATAAATGATGAAACTTGTTTTCGTTTTTCTTTACCAAAGTAAGTACATTTTCTATCTTTCTACATAGTTATTTAATATCGAATTTAAGTGAGAAATCTTCTTTCAAGGCATGTCAATATTTTTTACAGACATTTTCAAGAGGCCTAATCTAACTTTATCGCCAGCACATTATATTGAAAGCCATTTTAAGGGTGACCAAGGTCTTACTGGCCATCCTTTACATAATGTTCCTTTGAAAATATCTCTCGTTTAATCGCCAAGTTTCGTTTATCAAGCAAAATCATCTCTACTCTAATAACTCAATTACCTAAGTCAGAACTTCGTCGTTTACTCTGCAAACTCGCCAGCAACAGTGCTAAGCACAGTTTTTAGTTAGTTCGAGCCTCCAATTTACTTAGAGTCTCAGTGTGCAGGCTTGCGATTCGTCTCGTGATTAACCAGTATAATGACTCTGATCTCAAAGTTACGAACTCCTCGTTAAATAGTTGAACAGTCGGATCTAGTTTCTGATCAGTTGGTCTAGCACGAACGCGCAGAGTAAATGTAAAGTAAACATTAAAAATAGCCGTTGTATACATAATATTAACTTAGTTTTAAGACCTTATTCATATCTATGGGTAATAAGGTGGATAATAAGTCCACTTATTGAATAAATTTTAACCGAAATAGCATAGGATAGTTGAGATGCATCGGGATAGATGGCTTAGAGTCGTCACGCAGTGGGAGCTAGAAGACGGGCGTCATCGCCGAGGGAAGCCTAGAACACGATAGTCCGATGCCAGCACGTCTTCTTAGGCCGAAAGACGTTTATTGGAGATTGGCCGGAGAAGGCAACACACAGGGAAAATTGGAAAGCTGCGACATCTTTTGCACAGTTGTATTTTCGATTTAAAAATTGACAGAATTTACGTTACCTACGTTTACTCCGCAAGATCCTGATATGCCTGCTATGGCCCGACTATACTTGGGACAATTTCATTCGTTTGGTGATTAGTGCAATGCTCACTAAAGGCTGGTATTTTGATTCTGCGGAAACTCTAGTTTGCTGGCTAAACCACTTTAAAAAGACACTAAAACAGTAGTTCTTTTTTCAAAATCAAACTCCTGAACTCTGATCACTTAGCTCTATTTCATTAATGATTTAGCCCTCTCAAAAACTTACCCAGAATCTGTGTATTTTTTGTGTTAAGTATGCGTTATTTTGTAAGAACAACTCTAACCAACTTAACAAAAAAAAAACCTTTTGAGTAACAATTCTTGAAGAATATTAACTTCCCCAGAATCTGTATAGGTATTTAATGAAGCTTACATCAACGAAGCGCTGCCTTAACATTTACTAACAGCTATTGTTAAGTAAATTGGAACCGCTTGGAGTCTCGGTTATGTATTCAGTGAGAAAATGATTATTTCTGAACAAAGAGAATTTCAATTGGGTCTAGCAAATATGCTCGGAAGGAAACGAGTGGAGATTGTCCGTGGAGATTCTTGCCCTTTCTTCTCTCTTTGGAATGGGCAACTAGCTTCATATATCTGACTGACTGACCCCTTGACAATTCAAAAATGCCTGTAAATGGTTTAATTAAAATAAATGCTTTGAGTTGAGTTGGAGTTGAAGACATAAAATACAGGGAAATGAAAGTTGAAACTGATCAATTACAAATTTTCAAAAACTACAAAAAAAAATTAAACCAAGTGAAAGGCAATGTTCTAAAACTGTTTAACAGATTATTTTATTGATTAAAGTTACGTTTTCTATTAGGTATAACATAAATAAAATTCAAAGACACAAATAATAATCAAAAATACTTTCCTTTTTTTTTACACGCCTTCGTCTCTTACGCCGATCTATCTTGAAATAATAATGAAAAATAACCATTTCTACAAACTACGAACCCAAAAAAAATACAAACCAATTCCGAATAAATTGTATTGCTTTCCAATACCAACGGAGGAAATTGAAAATCTAGAAAGTTTTACTTCTCCACAAATCTATCAATCAATACGAAAAAACCGCAAATGCGTAGTTGTAGAAACAAGAATCGTGTGAACGACAAGCAATTTAAGTTAGAATGGATTTCATACATGTGTGATCATTTGCGCAGTTCTTACATATTATATTTTTTGGTGGAGAAATCTTACTACTTCAAACATAAAGCAACGTCACGCCTGTATTCAGCCGTCACGCCATTCAGTGGCGGCGTAAAGGGGGGGCGTAGGAGGCGGTCCGTCCTGGGTGCCAAGCACCAAGGGATGACAACGACAACTCACTCTTACAGCTAAATAATGCGCACAAAATCTCCCTCTAGAAAGATATATCAATAAATAACTACCAACTCTTGTACCAAGCTAACTACTACATACTAATATTTTATTTCGAAACGCATTGCAAATATATTTCCATTTTATTTTCGAATATAATTTCTAATTCCAGAATGAATTCATGTTGCGCTTGAATATTTTAGTAAAAGAAAGTATATACTTATATAAAAACACGAACATACCAAATATGCTTAATATTTGGTATTTTCGTGAGATGACCGATGGATTTTCTTGAGATGACCGTTACTTCTTTTGCCTACTACAAAACCTGGTTTTTGTTGGTGCAATCGGAGCTATAATATATTTCCTCCTTTTTGATAAGAAAGCGGCATCTTAAGACAACCATTTGTGTTTTTCAAAACAGTACGAATTATGGGGAGGCCTATGTCTATGTAGCAGTGGACGTCTTTCAGCTGAAATGATGATGAATTATGTAAAAAAATTCTCACCGAAAGCAAATCACTTATCTGATAAAGTCTGTCGGTGGGATATTTATTCCTTTTATAATATATTATTTTTATTTAGGCTTGTTGCACTCGTTCCACCTCAACCATAAATTTGGATTTAACTGCTATCCCCAAATAGGGATGCAGAACACTAATGCCCGTTTTCACCTTCACTAAGTGACACTTAAATAAATCCCTAAATAAAAGTTCACTGTTGGATTTTCGACGCTAAGCTCAGCGCTGAGAGTTGAAAATCTAACATTGAACTTTTATTTAGGGATTCATTTAAGTGTCACTTAGTTGTCGGTAAAAACAGGGACAAGACAGACTGCATCAAAACCATATATATACTCGTATATCCTTTAACAGATTTCTAAATGGGTCTCCGGTATTGGAAACTTTTTTTTGGAATGTCTCAATGTTTCGAAAATCCAGCTTAGTTTCCGAACCCTGTTAGTGAGCTGGACCTAGTGGCGAACGAAAAAGGCAGGGATGTACCTATAGTACATCCACATTTCACCACTTACTACTTCTAACTTAACGGTGTTTTTAAGCAGTTTGGTAAGATGTGTTTATAAGTTCAAAATGATTATCATTCAATTTATACTTAGTATCTACCCACCGTTAGGTATATGACTTTTTCAATTAATATGTACTTTTTAAGTTTATCTTCGACACCACTGACATCTGTGAAGGAAAAAATCTCGAAGAAACCTGGACTTATGATGAAAAGTTATTTATTATGCACAATTTATTACTTTAAGTCTGTAAACCACGCTAATCTGCCTTGAGCAAGCGTGGTGATCAATGCTCATGCCTTCTCAGTATGAGAAGTGGCCTTTACCCTCCAGTGGTTCAATCTTCTTCTTTTCGTGTGGTTAATGACTAACCTGGTGTCAGAGTTTTAAAGCCGCCCATGGGCCTCTGACTTAGCTTCACATGCCGTCGAGAAATATTTCTCAGGCATGGTTTCCTTACGATGTTTTCCTTCACCGTTTTTGAAGCAAGTGATAATTATACAATACGCACATGAATCCGAAAAATCAGAGGTGCGTTGCGTGCCTTGGGTTCGAACTCGAGACCTATGAGTTGGCAGTCTAACGGTCACACCACCAACAACAGGTTAGCATTATGATTAGTATATCTACGCACTTAGTAGTATAAGTATAATATTTATAGCTGCAACAACACAAACAAAAACTCATGACGTCATAACATTGGCAAACGTTATAGGCACTTAATTAATTAATTCTGCCGCACAACAGTTAATGTGCCAATAAATTAATTATGGAATTATTACTATTTGTAGATACCCATTTACCAAAGCATTAACGTTATCGGAGTGAATAATGCAATATATAATGTGTAATTGAATTAATGCACATTATGAAAGTAGTTTGTTCAGTATCGTTTACGAAATCGATTTCTGTCATTTTTAATATAGCAATTTTTTTATCCCAAAAGTAATTAAAACTACGTAAATTACAGTCACATTTCCGCTGGACAGTCAAAACAAACCAAAATGGACGAGGCACCTACTACGCTAGACCCTTGTTCGTGTACGTGCGTGCGTAGATTTATAATATTGTGACCACAATTTTCTCCCACAACCAGTATAAGTAAGTAATTGAATAAATAAACAATGTTTTACACAATAATTGTAAGAAATTTGTGTGTACTATGATGATAACATAATATTCTAACCAAACACCCCATGTTTGGTGGTGTGTGTTAATTATAGGACATGTTGTATAAGGGGTGCAAAATGGGATGGCCTCGTCACTAAATGATAATAGCCGCACGGGTCGATCGATGGTTAAGCTACACTTGGTGCGGTCGGTTCGTGGATGGGTGACAATCGATTACATATTGAAACCCCTCCGTGCCTCGGAAAGTACGTTAAGTCGTTGATCCCGGCTGTCATTCGTAGATCTTTCACAGTCGTTACGGGTAGTCAGAAGCTCAAAGGTAAGACTGGTTGTCTTACCAAGGGGTATGGTGTTACCCAGTAACTGGGTTGTGGAGGTCAAATAGGCAGTCACTCTATGTAAAATACTGTATTCAGCGGCATCAGGTTAGACTGAAAGCTGAGCCCAAAATAATTGGGAAAGAAAGATTGATAACTGGTGCAAAACTCATTTTGATCGATAAACTTCTATCTAGGACACGGTAATAGCTTATTTTCAATGAAGTTAAGGCCAGTTTGAAGAAAATGAGTCGCTACGGCTTTCCCTATTTTAACTAGGCTAACACGGGCTAAGTGAATTTACGACACTAATGGCTATCAAATTCTAAAAACTACGTAGGTACTCAAATACTATTAGTATTATTATTATTTTATAATCTATTATTATTATTACTATTAGTATTATTTTAGGCAGAATATCTTGTAGACTACGAAGTAATTTAGGCAGAGTATCTTGTAACAGACTACGAAGTACAAAAAAAATTACAGAAAAATCAATAGAGTTGGTGACTACTTTTCAACACATAGACCGTCTCCTTGATTTCCCTTTCATTATAAAACTAACCAATCAATCAATCTACCTAGCTTTTTCCCAACTATGTTGGGCTTCCAGTCTAACCGGATTCAACTGAGTACCAGTATTTTTCATGGAGCGACTGCCTCTCTGACCTCCACAACCCAGTAACTGGGAAATACGATACCCCTTGGTAAGACTGGTTGTCAGACTTTCGGGCTTCTGACGACCGGTAACGACTGTCAAAGATCCATGAATGACAGCCGGGACCAACGGCTTCACGTGCTTTCCGAGGCACGGAGAAATCTCGGTACGTAGATATGGTCATCCATCCACGGACCAACCTCGGCAAGAATAGCTTATCCTGATGGATCGACGCGTGCGGCTGTTATTACTTAGCCACAAGCTGCTCAAATTATAAAACTAAACAACTAGTGTTTAATAATAACTAACAACAATTTTTGAATATTTTTAATTTAAATAAGTAGCTAAATTTAATCCCGCAGGCGGTTTTAATAATGTTTTGCATTCACTAGTCGTACATAAATTTGGCCAAAGCTTTTTATGATAAAGTAAAGACAGCAAAATAAAGGCATAAATTTTGTAGCGGTCGTTGAACTCGGCTGCTATTTTTTTGTATGTTTTGAGGTTATAAAACTGACCATCGTCTGAAATAGGGATGAGAGTGTCTAACCTTATATTGATTGTAAATCCTCTCCCTTTAAATGTCCAAAAATGTTCTAGTAATTTTTGAGAAGACGTACTTGAAAGGCAAAATCGAAATGACATCAATAGTTATGATCCGGACATATTATGATATGTCCGGATATCCTGTCACAATCACAATCGCCATTATATTTACTTTACAGTAACCTTGAAATTAAAAAAAAATCCTATTCGTTTCTTTGTTTTAATTATAACACTCACTGTTTCTTTTGTTACAGCAATTCGACTCAATATGCAAAGCCGAAATATCATTCTTAATACCACGGATACTATTAAATGTAAGTATAAAATTATTTGGCTTTTGGCTCAATTGAAAACTTGTCCAATAGGTACAAAGATTCTATGACAACTCGACCCGGACAACTCGACCCAGACAACTCGACCTCGCGGCAATGCAACTCCAGTACAACTCGACCTTGACCACTAGACCCCGAAAAATCGACTATGACAACTCGACACCGACAACTTAACCCCGACACATCGACCTCGACAACTCAACCCCGACAAATCGACCCCGACAAATCGACGTCGACAACTCAACCGTGAGACAACTCGACCCGGCCAATCGGCTCCATTCCATGTTCCAAACATTATATAAATCGTAAGGGCACTAAACCCTGTTCAGTAGCATCTCATGGCATGTCTGTTATCAAGTGAAGTAGTAATGTTAAAGCACTCTACATAGGTTCCTCATAAAATGCACAAATTGAAGATATAAAACTTTCGGCCGAAGTGGCGGTGCTTGGTGGAGGCCTATGTCCAGCAGTGGACGTCTTTCGGCTGAAATGATAATGATGGTGATAAAACTTTCCCAGTGTCTAACCTATATTGCTTACGGTACTTCATGTGCTAATTTTTGTTTATTTTAAGCAATAGTAATTATAAAATCTTAGTTGCCTGCATGACTTTTGTTGCATACCATCCATACTAATATTATAAATTTGAATGTAACTCTGCCTGTGTGTTACCTTATGGGTCGCCTTACACCATATGGGTATGTTGTAGCGATCCTTTATCTACTAATCATAAGAACTGACTTTTTGCCTGTAACAAACAATATTGAACTTGAGCAGCTGAATGGGTTTGGATGTTTAGCACATGGTATAGTATCTACATACTACAGACACTACATCATATACTTACACTATGCATTCATTAATATTATGTATTATACTCGTTTATTGATTTTGCATTATTATTTTGCGAATCGTTCTAAAACGATTAGTTTTCTTTAATTTTCATATTTTTCAATGTTATGACACTTACGTCAGGCTGTCAAGCTGTCATTATTTTTTCTTCTAATTTTCTCTCTAGTTTTCTTACTGGCTTAGTCCATGAAGGTTACTTTTGATTTATATAATTTAAATTATTTTTATCAATATATTTAGCTCAAATATGGTATTTTATAGGCAATTATAATTGTTTACTGTAAAATATTTGTATCCTAACTTACATTTTATAATAATAATTGAAACGCTCTCAGAATTCATCAAAGAGGTTTTTTTTTGGTACGAATATGTCTGGCCCTTTTCGATCTCTGAATTTGAAATTAAATTCTGTAAAGAACAAGAAAAAGATGATTTGAAAAATAAACCCCAGAGGGACTACGGACCCATTCGTCAGAGCTGATCTGGAAGCGCTCAAGGAAACATCTCCTCAAGAAAAGTCTTGCAAATTGGTCTACATACATTTCACCCTGAAATCATACTCTGTCTTCACGGTACTACGTTTCTTGCCAGGAGGACCTTCCACTACTAAGTCCTGTCTGGACTGTCTGAGAGACTGGGAAGCGGATCTTCAGGCCTCAGAGCTAACGAGGCCTGACGTCTTCTACATTGCCTGTGAATCAATCAAGATATCTGGGAAACGAATCTGGATGTTTCAGAACTGACGGACGTCTTGAACCTGAAAGCCGTAACATACTTCCTTTGTAAATATTTTCTTTTCTGAGAGCGCTAGGTAGGATAGGTTATTTTTCAATTATTTTTCTGTGTTATTTTTTAATTTTATCTCAAATTATATATTTTTAACTTGTCTGCTTTCCTTTTTATTTTAATATGTAGTAGATACGTTACAATGGATAAACCATGACCGGGGTTAGGACATAGGATATTTCTTATCCCAACAGTACTTTCCCATTGGATGACTAACATAACTTTTTAAGGGTCATAAGCTTTTCAAAAAGTACAATATAACACAACATTTCAGGGTAGATTTCATCCAATTCTTTTGTCACATAACACACAAATACGCCCAACAAAAAGGCGCAGAAATCATGCGACATTCAAAAGTCAACGCTGCAAACTTTTGTTGAACACCGTACAGTATCCAGGTTAGGTTCTATCCAAGCTTTGCCAATTCTTTTGTGTGACGTATGTCATAAGTCAACGCGGGATGTGACCCCAAAATAACGCAACGAGCACTATTGTGTGCTTGAGCATAACCCCCCTTGTCGGAAAATGTGCTTTTAAAATGTTCAAGATTATTTTTCACTTTTTTCACCTGACGTTGGCTTTACAGCTCCAGTGCACAATCAACCTATTTTTGTAAATATTGTGACATTTTGTGACGGAAAGTCTGCACATTTTTACCAAGGCCGTCGTTCTTTTTTGTTAGAACTTTCTTAACAACGGGTATTTTTGAGATGGTCTTCCGTTGTGCTTTTATGCAAGAAGTTTTTAAGGGTCATAAGCTGAAGTTTTGTCGTGGTGTACAGTTAAATAAAATGCGATCTTTGAATAACGTTTGAAGATACTGCTTTTCTAAATGTTGAATAGGGGAAATAAAATAAATGAAATAAGTACATACGTTTTATACACACACATTACTCGACGTGCGATATCAGGCTATTGACATTTGAAACAGACGTGTTAAAAAGATCAACATTCAATTCTGTCCACTCCAGTCAATAACCATCTAATTTAAGTCCTATAGACACTATTAACTGAACTAATGTGTGTATTTACTAAACTTCAAATTGGACACTTAGTACACTAGGTGTTTCTAGACCATTATTATTTATCTTGCCTTGGATATCAAATGTCTACTACATTTGATATCCAAGGCAGCCGACGAACTATTAGTCTATTTAAGTTAACAACTTCGGTAACGGCGAAGTTTCATAGTGAGCAGATATCACAGGGTCGCTGTAAACTCTTTTTTTGGAAACTAAGCTATTGATGAAAATTAAAACTGAAAAGTGAATATTGGACACAGTACACAGTAACCAAAACAAATAAAAAAATATAACTAGCCCCTATATTTCGAATTTTTCGAATAGATCAAGTTTTGAAAACTCAATACTATGTCGGTTAAGTGTGTGGCGCAACAATTCATTTGTTGATCTCATTTTCTCCCACAGTGCCTCTGCATATGGTGCATTCTTCGACTGTACCACCTCCTCCGAGCCGGCGTAACATGGAAGGGCGCGGCCCCCATCGAGCTGTGACTACTGCCGCCCCTCCACCCTTCGGAGCCACAGCCGCGTCACTCGCAGCCCTGCGAGTCTACGCTCCTCTTAGGAGGGGCAGAAAGTGACACTGATGCGAGCCTTCACGAACTCTGACGACGTTTCTCGTGTCTGTTACTATAGAAAAAAAATTGTTTACTGTGAAAGCTTTTTGATACGTCATCAATATCATAGGTTATGAAATAACTGTTAAATCGTCTAGAAGCAAACATAGGCGTATTATTTGGGCGTAACATGGCCCCGAAGATTACGACCCTACCACAATTTTGAACGCGTTCAGATTGTTAGAAATATTTTTATTTTTATTATTATTTATTTTTCTATGACGATACTGTCTGCAAGCAGAGAAAATGTACAGAGGCATATTTAAATGCCATGGCATGGTTTTATTATTGTCGGTGGAAAAAAAAACTTATTGATCAGCAGTGTCTGATTTGTAAGATAATTTCAGAGATTTCTGGTTTTGCTATAAACAATACCGTTTAATTCTCCAACAAAAACTTCATGTGTACAAGATGATGTACAAGCTATAAACTATTACATTTTTTGTTTCGAGGCAAAGACTTTAGGTATTATGTCTCCTGTCCCCAAGTAAACGGTTTTCCGAAACAGCGTAAAAGGATAATAAATATTTCAGTGTGACGGCGACGCCAGCTTTTGCGCCCAGAAAATGTATAAGACATTTATTTATCGTGTCGTTTTTAAGACCTAAGAACTCAAGTTATGAATATCAATGAGGCTGGTTTCACAAACGTAATTTAAACGAACAATGCTTTAGAATTATGGTAAGATCTAGGATCTAAACACCTTTGTATTAAAGCTTCCATCCTTGGAGATACATTATCTTTGACCTATTTACTCCTAACAATATGTTACTTCTTACATAACAGATCTTTAGTATTCAGACTTAATCCTAAATTACTATCAACGCATCGAAGATCGGGTCGACAGATAACAACCAAAGAGTTTGTCTCAAAGCTTCTAGAATCCGTTGTGTTCATTTTTGGTCCTATCCTCCGAAAATTTAGACATAAAGCTAGGAAAGGAAGATAATAAAACTAAAAAAAAACGTTAACTGAGCCATCACCAAAAAAACCTAACATTAAACAAAACTTTCATTTAAAATGAACCTATACCTCCAAACGTGTAGGTCCTTGTCAAATGTAAGTTTTATTTACTAAGTAAACCAATGTTTCATTTGCGTGCTTTCCTTGAAAATTTCTCAGTACCTATAATGTTTTATATTATAGCTTAAACCCAATAACTGGTTTCATTAATCATAGCATCAGTCATTAACATTATTTTGTTCCATTTAAGTACTTTCGCGTAGTAAAAAAAATTAAAATAAAGAGTTAAAACAACCAGTGCAGTTATTATTTAAAAGGTAATTATGCAAATGAAAGTATGCAACCGGCGATAGTAAAAACAAACGTGAGTTTTGCGTGGAAAATGTTTAAAAAAACAGAACTCGCTTTGTAACTTTTTGTTCGTAAAGCAAAAAGTTACAAAGCGAATTCTTTTGTGGATGTTTTATTTTTCAGATTACCAGCCTTTTTAAAGAATAAAGAAACATTGTTTTTCGCATTCTATGTTACGAGAATCTTGCTCGAAGCTGCGTTTATAATATTATCATATGCATATTTTATAAACACGGTACAGTACGGTCGATGAATCATGGCCGGTCTGACCATGGCTCTTCAAATTTTCTCACTCACACTCGCCTCATGACACCATTTGGTTCCTAGAATATGTTATTGCGGAGTCTTCTTCGCAAAGTTCGGACCAGCCATGATTCATCAGCCGTATTGTAAGAAAGTTTTATATTAACAACCGACTGAATAACTGCTATTGATTTGGATTAGTTTGAATAACTAGACTGAATAATTAACAAAAAGAAACAAATACTATTCCGGCAAGAAAAGTGTGAAATAATTTCACTGTTACTACTTTCCAGATGTGGTCAAATTAGAAAAACATTTCTGCCTCTTTCATTCTCTATACCATCGGACAAGGACAAAAGAAGATAATTAATGTTTGTATGACGTGTCATTTAGCCGTTCTTCCATGTAATCGAGAGTACAATAAATATTGTTCAGTGCGTATCAAGTAAGATATCAATTTGTAAAATATGATAATCCTCTACATTTTTTTTTAAACTAGCGTATTATTTATGTGTATCTTTCTTTAAAGTGACGTTTTAGTATTGTCTACTTTCGATCTTACCTTTATTCGATTAATCTTAACACTCACTATCATCATTCTCCTGTTCTTATCCCAACGACTCGACGATCGACTTATCCTACTAATATTATAAACGCGAAAGTTTGTGAGGATGGATGGATGGATGTTTGTTACTCTTTCACGCAAAAACTACTGAACGGATTTTGATGAAACTTTACAGTAATGTAGCTTATACATCAGAATAACACATAGGCTACAATTTATAAAGATTTTATGTGATTTGGCCATAATATAACGATAAGTATCAAGTAAGTCGGAAAAAATCCTGCCCTCTGAGATCTATCTTTGCGTGCGCTGCCTAAACCGTTAGAATTACATGAAGAGAATGTATTGTGGGATTGTTTATCTTAAAGAGTTCTAAATAAAAGTCCGCGACAGCATATATCTACCTTTTATGTGGAAACCATTATAACCAAAATAGTGAGCTATAAAAACATTTAAATTGAATACTTTTTTTACATTGCATATTTTAGAGTATTTAGTTAACTCTTATCAAATTAAATACCTTCATCACTTTCGGTATTTAATGTAGATGAAGTTTGTCTTTTACACTAAGTAATTTGGACTAATAGTTTAAAAGTTATAACGATAAGAATGACCTGCGATGAGTCGACGGCGCGGCCAGCAGAACGAGGGTGGAGGGGCGGGCCAGGCAATGACGCGCCATGGCCGAGTAAGCGACCCGAACGCGGGCAGACGCATGAGGGCAGACGTCGTTGACGGTTGTATAAATTCTGAGATTTTTTCACAGCGGATTCGACTCGAAGCGATTTATAATTTTTAATTAGGTTATAAGATTCGTTTTTATTTTAATTAGAATTGTTTTTTTGTTTGGTTATTTAGTTAAAGATTGTATTTTTGTAGTTTGTTTAATTTAAGAATAACGGTTTTTAATAAAATTAGTTTATAAGATTCGTGTTTATTTTAATTAGAATTGTTTTTTTGTTAGGTTATTTAGTTTAAGATTGTATTTTTGTAGTTTGTTTAATTTAAGAATAACGGTTTTTAATTAGTTTATAAGATTCGTTTTTATTTTAATTAGAATTGTTTTTTTGTTTGGTTATTTAGTTAAAGATTGTATTTTTTTAGTTTGTTTAATTTAAGAATAACGGTTAGTTTTAGGTATAGGTTGTGTTGTAAGTAGTAAGAAGACAGTTTTTTTATTTTTTATTATTCCCTATTTTGTGTTTTTTTTTTTAATATTACGTGCAACAATGCCGCGAAAGCGTAAATCTAATATTTCACAAAGCTCTAATAAAGCTCGAACTATGAAAAGAGCTAGAAATAACGAGACGTTTCAACAAACCGAGTTGCGAAGGTCTGAGCAGGCGGTGCGTGAGGCAGTACACAGGGCTACTGAGACACCAGAACAGTCCCAAGATCGGCGTCAACAACACGCTGAGTATCTGGCATCTCAACGAGCTGCTGAGACACCAGAAGAGTCGCAAGCTCGACGACAACGGCATGCTGAGTATCTGGTGTCTCAACGGGCTGCTGAGACACCAGAAGAGTCCCAAGCTCGAAGACAAGAGCATGCTGAGTATCTGGTGTCTCAACGGGCTGCTGAGACACCAGAAGAGTCCCAAGATCGGCGTCAACAGCACGCTGAGTATCTGATGTCTCAACGAGCTGCAGAGACACCAGAACAGACAGAAGCTCGACGTCAGCAGCAGGCGATTTATATGGCGTCCCAAAGAGCCACAGAAACCATTGAAGCGGCTGAATCTCGCAGACGCGCTGTTGCTGAAAGGGCAGCTCAGCGACGTCAAACATTCTCAAGAAACACGTGGGGGGTGTTTGATAAAGCTGCATTTGAGTATGACGAGACTCTTGATTATGAAAGTCACAAGCTTATAAAAATAGAAGCGATGAGCATAGATTGCAGATTTTGCGGGGCTCTTAAATGGAAAGAGGAAGCAGCAGGTATGTGTTGTTCCGGCGGAAAAGTAGCCATTCCTTCTATAGACGAGCCAGTTGAACCTTTGAGAGAACTTTTCTCTAATGAAACAGATGAGTCTCGCCGTTTTCTGAGAAGTATAAGAAAATACAATACGTGCTTTCATATGACTTCTTTTGGAGCGGATAAAATTATTTCAATGCCAGGATTTTGCCCGACATTCACAATACAAGGACAAGTATACCATCGAATCGGTTCTTTGCTTCCTGCAGCCAGTATGCAACCACAATTTTTACAAGTTTATTTCATGGGTGATGAAGAAGCACAAGTCAATAGGCGTACTGAGTATGTGCAAGACGTAGAAAGAAGCATTGTTCAAAAATTACAACGAGTACTTCACGATCACAATATTTTAGTGGATGAATTTAAAACGGCTAGAGACAGAATTGCAAATGACAATAATTTTAAAGTAGTGATCCACCCAGACCGTGTACCACGTGGTCAACATGAGAGACGGTTCAATGTCCCGACCACAAATGAAATAGCTGCCGTAATAGTTAGCAGTGAACAAACTACGTCTCGGGACATCATCATACAGGCAAACGATGGCATGCTCACTAGGGTTCCCGACACACACAGATTTTATGACGCTCTCGAGTACCCAATTATTTTTTGGAAAGGACAAGAGGGGTACAGTATTAACATTCCTCAGATAAATTCAGTTAACAAACGCCCCATGCCAAACAAAAAAGTATCTTGCAAAGATTTTTATGCTTATCACTTGATGATTCGTCGCGGCGATTTTAATTTACTGCTTAGGTGTAGGCTCCTCCTTCATCAGTTTTTGGTAGACATGTATGTAAAGATGGAGAGTGAGCGCTTAAGGTTTATTTCTTTAAATCAAAAAAAATTGCGCGCAGAGAACTACATTTACTTACAAGATGCGATAAGGAATGATGCGGAGTTGGATCCAAATAACTTGGGTCGGATGGTGATTCTCCCGTCATCATTTGTGAATAGCCCAAGATATCTTCACGAATACACACAGGATGCGTTCGCATACGTGCGTAATTACGGGAGGCCTGACTTATTTATTACAATGACGTGTAACCCCTCCTGGCCAGAAATCACTAAAGAGCTTATGCCTGGTCAGAATTCAACGGACAGGCATGACTTAACAGCAAGAGTATTTAAAATAAAAGTACAGAAGTTGGTTGCTCTGTTGACAAAAGGTAAAATATTTGGTGACATGCAGTGCTTCATGTACTCGATCGAGTGGCAAAAACGAGGTTTGCCTCACGTGCACTTACTGCTGTGGTTAAAGGAAAAATTGCGTCCCAACCAAATTGACGAAGTCATACGCGCTGAGATACCAAACCCTGAAACCGATCAAAAGCTCTATGATACGGTGACCAAGAATATGATTCAAGGGCCCTGTGATGCACTAAATCCTTCATCCCCGTGCATGAAGGAAGGAAAATGTACAAAAAAATATCCGAGGCAGCTTTTAAAAGATACTCAAACCAATGACAAAGGCTATCCTCTGTACAGGCGCAGGGCACCAGAAGACGGTGGACGCACGACGACTCTAAAAATCAGAGGAGGAACACAGGAAATATTGGTGGACAATAGTTGGGTGGTCCCATACTCTCCCCTCCTGTCTAAAATTTTTAATTCCCATATAAATATAGAGTTTTGTAATACGGTACAGGCGATAAAATATATATGTAAATATATTAACAAAGGTAGCGACCAGGCTATTTTTAACGTCCGCCAGCAAGGGAATGTAAACATTGACCCGATGGATGAGGTGCAAACATTCAGAGCCGGCCGATATGTTAGTAGCAACGAAGCAACGTGGCGGATCTTGGCTCTGCCTCTGCACGAGAGACACCCAACAGTCACTCACCTCGCTATTCATCTACCCAATGGTGAGAGGGTTTACTTCACTGAAAATAATTTTAGAGAGAGATTAGCAGCACCACCTAAAACGACACTAACTGCATTTTTCCTGTTATGCCAAAATGACGAATTTGCAAAAACATTACTTTACGTTGACGTTCTTCGCTACTATACATGGAATGTGGCGCGAAAGGAATGGAAACGTCGTTTACAAGGAACCCCTGTCGACGGCTGGCCAGGTGTGAAGGCAGGAGACGCTCTTGGCCGCGTTTACACTGTGCACGTTAGCAATTTTGAATGCTATTGTTTGCGAATGCTGCTCAATGTAATAAGGGGCCCCACCAATTTCTTGGATTTAAAAAAAGTTGATGGCCAAGAATTTGCAACGTTTCGACAGGTGTGTGAGAAGATGGGGTTGTTGGAAGATGACAACCACTGGGACGCCACCATAGACGAGGCCGTGCTGTGTCGCTCACCAGCGCAAGTAAGAGAGCTATTTGCCATATTGCTATGCACTTGCGGTTTATCCAATCCTCTGCAACTATGGGACAAGTACAAAACTGCGCTATCAGAGGATATCCTGCACAGACTTGAAAGAATTGATCAAGTCAACGATGATCTTTGTTTCAATGAGGCATTGGGACTTATCGAGGACAAAATAATTTCAATTTCCGGAAAGAAATTGTCCGATTTTGGTATGCCCACACCACAACGTAGAGGAGAGCTATCAAATGATTTAATCAGAGAGCTAAGCTACGATACCACCATATTAGACGCTCACGTGTGCGAAACAGAGCCACGTCTGCTACCCGAGCAAAAAGAGATTTATCTCAAAATATTACGGCGAGTTGAGAGTGGTGAAGGCGGACTTTTTTTCCTTGATGCCCCGGGTGGTACAGGCAAAACTTTTTTGCTTAATTTGCTTTTAGCAAAAATTCGCAGGGACCGTAATGTTGCATTAGCTGTGGCTTCCTCTGGAATCGCTGCAACATTGCTAAGCGGTGGACGGACGGCACATTCAGTCTTTAAATTACCTCTTAATCTGGCGAGCGAAGAAACCCCAACGTGCAACATCAGTAAGAGTAGCGCCCGTGGCACCCTGTTGCAACAGTGCAAGCTGATCGTGTGGGACGAGTGCACTATGTCACACAAACGCGCCATCGAATTGCAATTCCCATTAAAGGTTGCATTTTCAATGACGATCAATAAATCGCAAGGTCAAACTTTAAAGGTAGCAGGGATACATTTGGGCACGCCATGTTTTTCCCACGGTCAGCTCTACGTAGCTTGCTCACGTGTGTCTAAGTCGCAAAATCTTCATGTTTTCGCTGAACAAAACAAGTCATTTAACATAGTTTACAGAAGTTTATTGCAGTAAGTAGAATTGTCAAAACACATCGGTAATTACCTACTTATATACTTTATTCGAATTCTTTCAGTTTTTATTATTTGCTGCTACCGTACGACAAGTGAAACCGCTATTATCAACTAATCCTCTTCAATACTAATTATATACATGCTAATCCCTACCTGACCTTATAAAAACGAAAGTAACTCTGTCTGTCTGTCCGTCTATCTATCTGTGTATATGTATGTTTCACGGCTAATCTGCTGAGCTGTTTGTGATGAATAGTCTAAAGCCTGGGGAAGGACAAAGGTTACTTTTTATCAACTCAACCAATCGGGCGAAGCCGCGGGTGGAAGCTATTGCTTCATAATTATGTTAACGTTCCTGTGGGATAATTTCCGACATCCACGCGGGCGAAGCCGCGGGCGAAAGCTAGTACTTCTATATAAGTCGTCATCTCGGTAGTCACCCCCTTTCTAGCCATAACATCTTCCACACAATCCATCCATCATTTCTTTGGTCTTACCCTACTCTTAATATTAATACTGTAATTTGAAAATATTGTTAAAAGCCAATATTTTTTTTTAAAAGAGTAACTTTTCTTCTGACGTTTCATTGACACATGGCTACACATCAAGCTATACATTTCCAGTATAAGATGACCTCAAATTGTACGGAAATCTTAAACAATGCGGGATCAAAATAATCTGGAATTGTATAGCTTGATGTGTAGCCGTGTGTGTACAAGGGTTTATGTGAAATAAAATATTTTGATTTTGTATACAATTTCCAAAGTCCGAAAAGACAGTTGTTATAAATAGCAAAATTATATTTTCAAAAGGATAATTTAGAGAGAATAAATTATAGATCAATTTTCAGAGAAATCTAAAAAAACTTGCGTATTTTATATATAATACTAGCTGCGCACCGTGGTTTCACCCGCATAAGTCTCGATTCCGTGGGAATATCGGGATCAAAGTATCCTACGTCCTAACTCAGGTCAAGGTCTACCTAAGCGCTAAATTTCATCTAAATCCATTCAGCCGTTTAAGCGAGAAAGCGTAACAAAATAAACAAACAAACTCACTTTCGCATTAATATAATATATGTCGGAAATACGTTACTAAGTTGACTAATCGGGATGCCAGCGCCGTCTAGCGGCGCTTGACAGTCTACAACATAACGCTCGGACCGGCCGAAACAAAGCAGATTTCATCGGTGGCGGTCAAGCAGCGAACACGTTTAGAAACTGTCTCGTGTTTTGAATTGTAAACTTAAATGATGTGTATCGTAAATTATAATTGCCGCATCTGCGTCTATCGTACCAAAGCAATGCGTGCCGAAGCTTCGTATGTTTTACTCGGAAAAAAAATCTCGCGCTAATGCGGTGGTCACATTAGCGGATTTGCCACGTTTATTATATACCACCAACCGGGCGATAGGTGCTACGCAGCCCAAACTATTGCTACGATAACCGATAATGGTTGGTCACATCTGCGTGCATCGTATCACTGTGCGAAGCTTCGTCACGCTAGACCGCAGCATTACGCTTTCACGCTAAAACGACTGAACAGATTTGGCTGAAATTTGACACATGGGTAGACCATGACCTGGAAAAGGACATAGGATAGGACCTTTTATCCCGAGATTCCCACGGGATCGAGACTTATGCGGGTGAAACCGCGGGGCGCAGCTAGTGAAATATAAATTGTAATTTCTAGAACTTCACTTTAAGTACATGAAAACTGTAAATAAAGCTTGTTAATTTGTTATCAACAAAAAAAGGACAAAATCAGTTAGAAAATGTAAATGAACAATTTAAAACTGAGTTGTCAAAGACAAAACTTTTAAATACCATCGCGGTTTTAAAACATTCTGTAATCAAAAGGGAACTTTTAAAGCCTCTGTTATTCGATCGAAAAGTTATTTGATCACAAATAATTTGTAAATAATGTAAACGTTAGATCTAAAGAAATATTTTGTATATAAAAATAACATAAATGTATATTTATAGACGCTGAAACAAAGCTTGTTTTACTGCTTGTAAATAATTAGAAAAGGGATTTTTATTGGGTGATGTAAACTGCCCTTAAGTGTAAACAAACGCTGTATAAATAGACATGAAGAAAATTAAAAAAAAAATACGTTATAATGAAATTCTGATATAATAAACGTCTAATAAATTGAATGTTGAAACTGTTGACATCGTTTTAATTTTAAATGAGTGACTTTTTAGAGTTCCGTACCCAGACGTTTTTCCGTGCCAACGAGACCCTATTACCAGGGCTCCGCAGTCCATCCATCCGCCCGTCGTTCCGTCTGTCACAGGACTGTATCTTTTTAACCGTAATAAATAGGCAGCCATTTGAAATATTCACAGAGTGTGTACTACTGTGGCCGCTATAACAACACATAATATAAAATTAATATAGTTTATACTACACTGCTTTATTTTTATTATCAATACAGCACGCGTAGCATGACCACCGTAGAAACGGGTTTTGTCGACGGAAGAATAGACAAAATGATAGATAAACAATCACAATCTGTCATTTTGTCTATTCTTCCGTCGACAAAACCCGTTTCTACGCGTGCTGTTAGTCAGTGTTAAATATTGTACGGTGGCACAGAACCCTTCGTGTGTGAGCCCAATTCGCAGTTGGCCGCTTCTTTGGTTTAATAAAGTACACTACGCTTCTTTTCACTACGGTTCTTTATGTTAATATCTTTAAAAAATATTCACTCCCAAGAAAGGTCATCAATAATTCAGCTTGAGCAATCTGTGAGTTTTTCGCTTAAAAAGTCATTTATTATAGCAAACTTTCTAAGTTAATTCTGCTGTGCTAAGTCAAAGAAAAAGTTAAAGTTTTTTCGCACAGTCAAGCTTGTTAAGAATTTATAACAATCGTAAAGAAGTTAGGTACCTAGATTTATGGAAGGAACTACTCATTTACTTATTAAGTCAGAGGGAGAAATATAAGTTCACGGAGAGAAAAGTAAGGGGCTCGTGGCTACAATATAACAGCCGCACGGGTCGATCGTAGGTTTAGCTACACTTGCCGCGGTCGGTTTGTGGATGTGTGACCATCCATTGAATATCGACACATCTCAGTGCTTCGGAAAGCATGTAAGCCCTTGGTCCGGGTTGTCATTCGTAGATCTTTGACAGTCATTACGGGTAGTCAGAAGCCCAAAAGACTGACTTGAGCAGTCTTACCAAGGGTATCGTGTTCCTCAGTAACTGGGTTGTAGAGTTCAGGTAGGCAGTCACTCCATGTATATACTTGTATTCAGGTGCATCGGGTTAGACTGGAAGCCGACCCCAATATTGTTGGGAAACGGCTATGCAGATTGATTGGTTGAGACGTACGTGTATGTTTTAGTAGTCAGTCATTTAGAAGCGTGAGGAACGGGGTGTAAAGTTTACTCATCCTCTATAGAAAAGGGAGGATCCTCCGACCAGACAGGTGTCGTGTCTGGTTGGCAACTGCCCAGTGATTGATGTCGGATAGTCTTATACATTTCGTTCGCGCGGTAAACTTTAATTGCGCGATGCAGGATTTGTGTGGCGTCAGGATTTTGTGTGACGTCAGGTCTTTGATGCGTAGTCCACATATGGCGATGCAGATGCCGCCACAATGAACAAAAAATGTAAAAAAAATTGCGGAGTAAATAAGTACCGACACGCATTAAATAAAAAAATAAAATAAAGTCCATTTATTTCGGGTTCTCCCATATTACACTCACAACGAAACACGAGATAAATACAAATCATAATATATAAATAAATACAATGTCAAATAAAAATAAGCAAACCAATGTCAATAAAAAAAAAAAAATGAATCGGAAATTAATAATACAAAATACAAATAAAAATAAAAGTTTAGGGCAAATTTTGGATAAAAATAATAATATAAATTAATAAAACAGCAAATATAACGTCGTATAATTTAATTATTATTTTATATTTATAGTAGATAGACGATTTAGATAGGATTTGAACGAAAATAGCACCAAGAAATATTTTTTTGAACCAAATAATGTTACGTAATCAAACGTTTCGTACCTACTCAATAGTCGTAATTTTTTATGTTTTTTTATTTTCTGTGTTTGTCTGTAAAAAACGCTGTTCTTAGATAACTTAACAATTCATAATGTACCATGTAAAATTTCAAGTGAATTAGTGCAGTAATTTTATCAGAAACCGTCAATACAATGAACAAAAGAAATCCTGATAACATTGTTGATTTAACAATACAAACGTTTGCTCACGAATATTGTAAACATTCTATAATATCCTTTGTCTAATCCTGTGCCGAAATCCATTAACGATAAGACGGTAAACGTAATAAAAAACTCGAGTGTTTTGTTTACATGAGTGCGGTCATAAATCTGTCACGACGCGCGGCGCTTCCGGGTCACTTCTGATAAAAAAGAGGATGCGCGCGGAGTTTCATGCGGGGGGACTTTACCGGTTAAACAGCATGCACGAATCTTACATAAACCAACAACTTGAAGCAAAAGGTCGTATGTGCAACACTTTCGCCCCTATAACTTATGACGTCACATTAAGGAAATCTGCAAGTGAAAATGTGTTCATTAAGGCGTCCCACCAACTCACACCATGTGGGTACGGCCGGCTAAGAAAGCGGTACCTACTTAGATCAGTTATGACAAGAATTCTTGGAAATGTTATTTTTTTCATAGGTCCATTCCATTAAATAAATTTAGATTTATGTTATGAAACATCATAACATCGTAATTTATTGTCAGATTATTTTTTTGTCGCTTATTACTTTATGACGTGCTAATGAACTTCAATTTTAGGGTGGTAACTAACCACTTTTTGCTGTTGCCTGCACCTTCATTATCAAAGCACATGATTTAAAGTGAGAGGGATTTGAGTCGCATTTCAACAAAATTGCACCACAGCCGTAGTTAAAGAAATATTAAATGAATTAACTACAACCGTAGAGCTCTGAAGAATAGTTGAAATAATAGTTTTATTTCAGCACTTTCGCCATTTAAACTCGGATTCAAATGACTTGTCGTGAACTTGACTTGTATGAAATGTCTGCGCTTTTGAACGATACGATAAAGTCTGTATTTATTGAAAAAACAGAACGCAACTATCTTCGTCCTTTTTTTTAAACATAAATAGTAGTTTTCTATTTGTCTATGATCATGTCACAACTTCGTACCATTGCTAAGCTACCTATATGTTGATATATTTGTTATTGTTAATAAGTAATATTGTCATTAGATTAAACTAACGGGAAATCAACGAGATTTTTAAGCTCATAAATGGCTCAAAGCGTGTTGAAATTTTGCCATATCTTTACGTCGTTGTCTCTTACACCCTCTAGGTGTAAGAGACAACGACGTGGAAACTGTTACCATGAATTCAATTTTTCGTCGGTTAAATACAATACGAGGACCTATACGGTCAAAATGTGTGGAGCAGCATTTTTTAAATAACCGATGAGTAATTTCATCGCTGGTGGGTCTAAAATCATGTACTGAATTGATGTCCCTTTTTTTGGGTGGGAAATTATCAAATAACTTCTCCCGCTCTGGGTGAAGCGGGAGAGCGTGTCAGACTCTTACTGACTAAAACCCACCCGTGTTCCTTCAGTTGCCTGTACGTTGCCAGGGGCCACGGTATCCCTGTCGGACTTTCCCGCAACGCCAGCAGGCATCGGTCCTATCAGACCCCTTCAGTTGCTGACATCTCTTTGAGGCGCGCGTGGAACACAATGCGCCGTCGACCCGGGCCTGGACCTTATAGGACGGCAAACAACCCATTGCTCACCGTCCGCAAGCCCGCCCAATTACTGCTTCGCAGAAGGATACGGAGCGAGAGGGCATGGGAGACCATCACGCCTCCCATGCCCTCTCACTCCGTATCATGGCCTGGAACAGGGCCGGACGCGAGAGATCTCCGCCATCGATCGCCTCCATGAGGACACGGCGATGCTCTGCCCAAGCCGGGCAAACCTCCACCGTATGCTCAACCGTGTCCTCCGGGCGTTCCACGCAGTGATGACACTCGGGCGTTTCCTCCCGCCTGATACGAAACAGGAACCTCCTGAAACAACCATGTCCGGTGAGGACCTGCGTCAGGCGGAAGGTACCACTCCTCAAAGTGGGGACTTATCGCCGCAATAGTGGCGAGCCCAGCACTGGGTTGCGATAATCGCACTCTCGAATCAATGTCCCTTACACCCTGTTTATTATAGAAAGTAAACGATATCGTGCCGCACCCTCATATCTACAAGTTTGTCGACTGTTACAGCCTTCCGACCTTCAGGTGTGACCTTTAAGAGTTCACAGCCAGACATTGACACACGAAACCCATCTGAGAATTAAATAATACATACTAAAAGGTTTTATTGTTATTAAATTTAGAAGCAGTACCTTTATATATAATATAATCAGATGGATATGTGCAGCCAGACGTGAAGAAAATGTAGTTAAACTTATGAAGATTTTTATTTCTTTTATTAAATTTTGATACATTAATTACATATTAAAATATATTATTTAAAAAAATTGTGGCCCATCGGCATCAGGAACATGGTTCAAAAGAAGGGAAAGTTTAGGGCTCTACAGAGAGGAACTTTTTATTTTATTATTATGTTACTGCTAAATCAGTTATAAGGGTTTCTGAATAAAATAATATATTGAAGTGCCATTGTGTTTGACGTGTTGGAGCACTTACATTAAAACGAATGATTGTTTAGAAATTAACTTTGTTCATATAATGCTATCGTTGAACTATTACTTCAAAGTCTTATCTTAATTTCTATAATGAATTTTTCCATGGAGCGTCTATTTTCTGATTGATACATTGTAGCAAATGCCAGAACCATTTTAACGCTGGCTCCCTCCTCCACTCACGCACCGGACGACAGCGTGGCAACATTGTCACCTTATCTGCGTGGGAACTATGCTACATTGTCGTCTTATTGCAACATTGTCGTCGTACTACAATATTGTCGTCTTACTGCAATATTGTCGTCTTCCTGCAACATTGTCGGCTTCTTATCTATATACTCACTTCCTGCTTCAACCATTCCTCACAAGAACCAATATAAAATTACCACCCGCTTTTACCAATCACCTACTAACTCAGGGGTCTTCTTACACTTGTTTCCGGTGGTCCAGAACTGGTATATTGTATCTAGTAATCCAAGCCACCACCCCACTATAAATGATTTCACTATCACTAAATAAAGTGACCATTACAAACATAGCAAATTAAAACCCAGCTCACATAATACTATTGCTAATGTTTTATCTAAAACACTCCACTAGCAAGCCAATTCACACTCTCTCCCTACACATTTAAGTCTATTTTGAAACACAGTGACTTTTCCAACGATATCTTGGCAAATATTTACTGGACCGTCTAAAGGAAACGCCGCGACTAATGGCGCAGACGTAGCCCTCGGGCCCCTCATTAGAACCACTCACTGAATCGTACCTAGTGTCCCGTTTACGCCATTGTAACGTTTTGAAGAATTTAAGACTCCCTGTGATGTGTCTTTTGATGCAAAAAGTGGGGGAATTCAGGTGACGAAAGAAAATGATAAATGGTCCCAAGTCTGGGAGAGTTTTCGTGACGGTTGCAAGAGACAAAAATATGACACAAATATATGTATATATATAATTCGTTATTGCTAATAAGCAATAACGAATTTTTTTGACGTGATAACGTCTTTTCACTCGGAGTACTGGGTAAGTTCAATATTTCTGACCGTCAAAAACATCTAATCTTTCAATCTCTAATATAATTACAAGACTTTTAATGGTTAAGCACGCAATATATAGGTCATATTTATTTTACTTTGTACCTCAGTATAATGTTATCAGTGAGAAACGAATTAATGTTCCTTTTTGATATAGTAAAGTATTTGTTGCAACTGTAATTCAGGCACTTTTGCCTTGCAAACTTTGACTGTCGGTGGTCGTGTCAACATTTTTCTAGTTTTGTCTCTAAGGAATTTCTGAGCCGTAGATCTCTTTGTCAGCCGATGAGCTGAAAAAACCTAGGCAGGTATTTTATTCAAAATTTTCAGCAACAAAACTGTTCCAACTTTCCTTTTACCCTTTGTCAACGTATCTAATTTATCGCCAATACAAGGGTTAACAAAAAAGCCTTTTTGTACAACATTTTAACGATATAATACTTCGTTTGTGAAATTCAATCTGGTACATCGTTCCCATTAAAGGAATATATAAGCATATAAGGGGGGATTCTCCTAAAAACTCATACAGAGTAATCTGAGAGCAAGACTAAGAGCCTGTGCACACGATGCGTTGCGGTGCCGGAGCGGTGTCACTGCGGCGTTTTAGATTCAAACAGACGGTGCGTTCCGGCGTCACACCGCACGTACACCGGACTTGCAGCCCGCGCGACGAGGTGGGGAGGGGTGTACGCGTTGCAACGCCAGAGCGGCACCGCTCAGTTGTTTGTGACCAGCAGTTCGGCGAAATCTTAGCGACGCGGCGCCACTGCGGCGTAACAACGCTACAACGCCGCAGCGCCCGTGTGCCCGCCAATGTGGCGAAATCTTTGCGATGCGGTACAACGAATCGTGTGCACAGGCTCTAAAAGATGATTATGTTTTGGATATAAAAAATATCAAAATTCTTCATGATTATGTCAAATAACTTGCTTAATATGCTGAACAGAGAATAAAAAATCCCATCCCGTTTGATTTTATAAAATAAGATTAATAATAGGACACAAGGAATCATACATAGTTTCTTACATGATACTGTAGCAAAACGATGCAAAACGTGTTATTGGTTGGTTATTGACGAGCCGTAATATAGCTGTTTTGTTTAGTTTCATCAATATGAAACTAAACAAAACAACTATGCAACATAAATTCTTGTTCTAAACGCTTCAGAAGTATGAAAACGTCTCGGATGAAAGCGAACTAAAAGTCGAAGTTGCAATGTATTCACAGCAGCTATTAACGTGAACTAGAAAGCCGAAGAACTATCAAATACTTAACTACAGCTCGCATTCTTGAGGTTAGGGTGTTGCCACAGGAATCTCATGTTTTGAGTTTATTCAAATATGTTCGGCTTGCCACTTTGCGGTATCATGAGGTTATGAGCAAGGGAGCAGTTGGAATCCGAAACCAGTAGGGTAAGAAATGAACAAGGAACGTAAGTACAACCGTAGAGGTAAATATAACTAATGCAAGTTATGATATTAAAACAAATTGACTCCATAATTTGGATTCCCACGGCAGAACCATATTCAATTTCTTTACGCTTAATTGGTATTGTTGCTTCCGCAAACATCCAATAAAACGAATGCCAGAAGTGAATTAAATAGGTATCCAATTAAGTTACAATTTCTTTATGCAATCCCAAAAATCCAAGTCCATAAATAAATATCAATTTTCAACATGAAATACATACATATTTTACGAATACAAGTTACTCGTAATTCTCCCTATATATGTGAGAATTAATCTAAATAATCGATACCCTTTTAATTCGAACCGCAACACTGCTAATTGGTAAATAACCTGTGTTGGAAATAGGAGGAAATAATTAGCTGATATAATTAACAGCTATAAAGAGTAGGTGAAGATCAAAGAAACGTTGGATGGACTGTTAGTAAGATTATATGGCTAGAAAGGGGGTGACTACCGAGATGACGACTGATAGAGAAGTATGGAAGAAAGGGACATGTTGCGCCGACCCCAAATAGATTGGGATACGGGCAGGAGAATAATGAAATGATGAATTACAAACCTTTTTTTAAGTCTAGGTAAAGCCTCACCAATTCTGTTTAGTTTTGTTATAATCCTAACTTATATACACGGCAACTTATATAAAGCTTAAGCTAAAATGCCTAAAGCGAACAAACCTAAGACATTGTTAGATCAGCTGGAAAGATGCGGATATCCGTATTCACGCCAATTTAAACTGTATTGTGTTGTGTCGAGCACAAGGAATTTTAGACTGTACCAACGAAGTAGAGGACTATTTTCAACAATTGATCGATGGAGACAGATGAAAATGATGAAGCAGATGAAACAGGAAGATTAATATGAACCGAATAGAACCCAAACTGAAATTTTGAACTAATGACCACCTGCAGTGTTAGTGTTATTCTTTTTGAAAGAAAGAAAGAAAGAAAGAAATCATTTATTTGCTGATAATGTAGGTATACATATAAGTTGGAATATTTATTTAGTGTCCCGATACATTTTACCTTACGGCATGCAAAATATTAGGTTTGAATAAAATATTGATATAGATACAGCTTTTACGATCATTACTAGCCATAGTCGAATTTAATTGGTTGTTACAGATCAGACAGCAAAATCAAAAAATAAATAAAAATATAATAAATATAATTAATGAATTACATATAAATCTCTCGCAAATCATACAATGAACAATATAGATGTCGAAATGAATAATGTCGAAAAGTTAAATGTCAAAATATTCTAAAACAATCAATCACAATTATTATTAGATAAAGAATTTAGATAATCTCGTAATGTCAAGATCTGTTATGTCAAATTACAATATAACAACAACCATAAAAATTAAAATAAAAAAAAAATCTCTAATAAATAAATAACAATGTCAATAAGTAAATGTCATCCAAAACATTCGAAGTAGCAAAGGCAACAAACAAAGTAACATTTTCCTATATAGTTTTGTCATTTAAAAAGTCTTTTACTGTGTAATAACATTTCTCCAGCAATAGTTTTATTAATTGTTTTTTAAACATTTTTATGGGTAGGTCTTTTAAATTTTCAGGTAATTTATTATATATAAGCGGTCCCATGGAAAGGATGCTATTTTTTAATAAGGCTGTTTTATGACCACCTGTGCGCATACGCTTTAACCATCGCATCAAAACTCGAATGGTGTCGAGATGCCAAAAGTGAGTTCTTTCTCGAATTTTATGAGGTTACATGAGTAAGATTCAATAATCAATAATAATCAATAATCTTTATTACACAAGAGAGTGGTTACAAAATAGTGTGAAGTCACTGACTCCTGTGGTAGGTGGTAGACCTGTTACAAGAGCCAGTGCCCTCTCCCAGTAGGAGATATTACAGAATCTTATGCAATAAGATTAACAAAAATAAAAAGAATATGGTAACAAGAAAAAGCGGATAGAAGAAGCCTGTATTGAATTTGTGAGTTTTTGTGTGTGTGTGTGTGTGAGTGTTTGATTGTGGAAGTGTGTGTGTGTGTGTGAGTGTTTGTTTGTGGAAGTGTGTGTGTGTGTGTGAGAGAGTGGGGGAGTGTATTTAGTGTTTTAAGGGCGCGTTTTCAAATCGGACATAATTCTGCTGTTTTTCGGTTCATTTTGTGACAAAACTAAACCGAATTTTATATAACTAATAACTACCACATATAGATTGGTTCTTCAACTTCAAATGCTGGTAACTTTTGTGTTAAAAATTATAGTTTTTTATATTGTAAAAACGATCTTCCGATGCCATTTTCCACAAAATTAACGATACTGGGTCGAGTTTCAGTACAGTTTTTATTCTATTATCAACATATTTTGAGATTTAAAAAATACTTTAAGTAGGCAAACATACTTATTTCTAAAACCTAGAAAAAAAAATGTTTCAAAATGTCACAAATAGTCGCAAAAATAATAAAAACCAAAACTATTTTTTTCACATATTTTGCTATTACGGATGAATCTTAATGGATTGCGTTAAGGGTTATTTTATTTTTGGTTCCTGTTTTGATTATTGCACAAACATTTCGAAAGAAACCTCAGTCCGCGCTAGACCGCTGTCGTGAGTGGACTCTGTGTTGCCTGTTTGCAGCGGTTCGTGTGGAAAAGATCGCTGTACAAATAAAAAATATTCTGTAAACCAAATTTGATACTTGATATTGTGGTAAGATAATTTTATAATCACACATTTTTATTTCGGTAAAAGTAAGTAGTTTATAAATGCCTATTCGTCTGGGACTTGATGGAGTGACCTGAAGGTGTACTTCGGTGACTGCTACTGGTACTCCTCGACTAGTACAACTAGGTCTGCCGAGTTTGAGCTCGTTTTGTTAGTTATGATGAGACCTTACCACCGGACTTGATGGAGTGACCTGAAGGTGTACTTTGGTGACTGCTACTGGTACTCCTCGACTATTAGAATTAGATGTGCCGAGTTTGGGCTTGTTTTGTAAGTTATGACGAGACCTTACCTCCGGACTAGATGGAGTGACCTGAAGGTGTACTTTGGTGACTGCTACTGGTACTCCTCGACTAGTAGAATTAAATCTGCCGAGTTTGGGCTCGTTTTGTTAGTTATGATGAGACCTCACCACCGGACTTGATGGAGTGACCTGAAGGTGTACTTTGGTGACTGCTACTGGTACTCCTCGACGAGTACAACTAGGTCTGCCGAGTGTGGGCTCGTTTTGTTAGTTATGATGAGACCTCACCACCGGACTTGATGGAGTGACCTGAAGGTGTACTTTGGTGACTGCTACTGGTACTCCTCGACGAGTACAACTAGGTCTGCCGAGTGTGGGCTCGTTTTGTTAGTTATGATGAGACCTTACCACCGGACTTGATGGAGTGACCTGAAGGTGTACTTTGGTGACTGCTACTGGTACTCCTCGACGAGTACAACTAGGTCTGCCGAGTGTGGGCTCGTTTTGTTAGTTATGATGAGACCTTACCACTGGACTTGATGGAGTGACCTGAAGGTGTACTTCGGTGACTGCTACTGGTAGGTACTCCTCGACTAGTAGAATTAGATGTGCCGAGTTTGGGCTTGTTTTGTAAGTTATGACGAGACCTTACCTCCGGACTAGATGGAGTGACCTGAAGGTGTACTTCGGTGACTGCTACTGGTACTCCTCGACTAGTATAATTAGATGTGCCGAGTTTGGGCTTGTTTTGTAAGTTATGACGAGACCTTACCTCCGGACTAGATGGAGCGACCTGAAGGTGTACTTCGGTGACTGCTACTGGTACTCCTCGACTGGTAGAATTAGATGTGCCAAGTTTGGAATGGTTTTGTTAGTTCTGACGAGACCTTACCTCCGGACTTGAAGGAGTGACCTGAAGGTGTACTTCGGTGACTGCTACTGGTACTCCTCGACTAGTAGAATTAGATGTGCCGAGTTTGGGCTTGTTTTGTAAGTTATGACGAGACCTTACCTCCGGACTTGAAGGAGTGACCTGAAGGTGTACTTCGGTGACTGCTACTGGTTCTCCTTGACGAGTAGACCTAGGTAGTCACTCCATTGAGTTCGGTGGTGAGGTCTCATCATAACTAACAAAACGAGCCCAAACTCGGCAGACCTAGTTCTACTCGTCGAGGAGTACCAGTAGCAGTCACCAAAGTATACCTTCAGGTTACTCCATTGAGTTCGGTGGTGAGGTCTCATTATAACTAACAAAACGAGCCCAAACTCGGCACACTTAGTTCTACTCGTCGAGGATTACCAGTAGCAGTGTCTGAAGTACACCTTCAGGTCACTCCATCAAGTCCGGAGGTACGGTCTCGTCATACCTTACAAAACGAACCCAAACTCGGCAGACCTAGTTGTACTCGTCGAGGAGTACCAGTAGCAGTCACCAAAGTACACCTTCAGGTCACTCCATCAAGTCCGGAGGTAAGGTCTCATCATAACTAACAAAACAAGCCCAAACTCGGCAGATCTAGTTCTACTCGTCGTAGAGTACCAGTAGCAGTCACCAAAGTACACCTTCAGGTCACTCCATCAAGTCCGGAGGTAAGGTCTCATCATAACTAACAAAACGAGCCCAAACTCGGCAGATCTAGTTCTACTCGTCGTAGAGTACCAGTAGCAGTCACCAAAGTACACCTTCAGGTCACTCCATCAATTCCGGAGGTAAGGTCTCATCATAACTAACAAAACGAGCCCAAACTCGGCAGACCTAGTTCTACTCGTCGTAGAGTACCAGTAGCAGTCACCAAAGTACACCTTCAGGTCACTCCATTGAGTTCGGTGGTGAGGTCTCATTATAACTAACAAAACGAGCCTAAACTCGGCAGACCTAGTTGTACTCGTCGAGGAGTACCAGTAGCAGTCACCAAAGTACACCTTCAGGTCACTCCATCAAGTCCGGAGGTAAGGTCTCATCATAACTAACAAAACGAGCCCAAACTCGGCAGACCTATTTCTAGTCGTCGAGGAGTACCAGTAGCAGTCACCAAAGTACACCTTCAGGTCACTCCATCAAGTCCGGTGGTGAGGTCTCATCATAACTAACAAAACGAGCCCACACTCGGCAGACCTAGTTGTACTCGTCGAGGAGTACCAGTAGCAGTCACCAAAGTACACCTTCAGGTCACTCCATCAAGTCCGGTGGTGAGGTCTCATCATAACTAACAAAACGAGCCCACACTCGGCAGACCTAGTTGTACTCGTCGAGGAGTACCAGTAGCAGTCACCAAAGTACACCTTCAGGTCACTCCATCAAGTCCGGTGGTAAGGTCTCATCATAACTAACAAAACGAGCCCAAACTCGGCAGACCTAGTTGTACTCGTCGAGGAGTACCAGTAGCAGTCACCAAAGTACACCTTCAGGTCACTCCATCAAGTCCGGTGGTGAGGTCTCATCATAACAAACAAAACGAGCCCAAACTCGGCAGACCTAGTTGTATTCGTCGAGGAGTACCAGTAGCAGTCACCAAAGTACACCTTCAGGTCACTCCATCAAGTCCGGTGGTGAGGTCTCATCATAACTAACAAAACCAGCCCACACTCGGCAGACCTAGTTGTACTCGTCGAGGAGTACCAGTAGCAGTCACCAAAGTACACCTTCAGGTCACTCCATCAAGTCTGGTGGTAAGGTCTCGTCATAACTTACAAAACAAGCCCAAACTCGGCACATCTAATTCTAATAGTCGAGGAGTACAAGTAGCAGTCACTGAAGTACACCTTCAGGTCATTCCATCTATTCCGGAGGTAAGGTCTCGTCATAACTTACAAAACAAGCCCAAACTCGGCACATCTAATTCTACTAGTCGAGGAGTACCAGTAGCAGTCACCGAATTACACCTTCAGGTCACTCCATCAAGTCCGGAGGTAAAGTCTCATCATAACTAGTAAAACTAGCCCAAAATCCACAGCCCACATCTTTCTACTAGAAGAGGGCTTCCAGTGCCTCCTAGCAGTCACTGAAGTAAGCATTTGTATCTAAGTATTATTTAGTAAAAATACAAACTACAATACGAAATATTTTTTGTAGATGCCTATGTATTATAAAGAATATAGAGAAAAAAAAAATTCAAAGTACCAAAATTAGTTCACTTGACTACTATTCCCGCAATTAACCGTGCGTACACTTGTGTGTGTGACCTTTGTCAATGTAGTAGTTCGATTCTATACCTATCAAATTTGTAAACGCGTCCTTAACTATGGCGGAGAGTATCGACTCCGATTATTAAAAGTTTTGTGAGAAGGATAATCACCGAGCATAAATTTGGGGATGTCCTTTTCACAATACTTACTATTTATTTTGTATTTTAACTACTAACACTAGTCATAAGTTATAGAATTGTTTACTAACTCGATGGATCATTGTTATCTGAGAAATAAATAAATAATAATTTATGCGTGTGTGTATGTGTATGCGTGTGTGTATGTGTATGCGTGTGTGTATATGTGTGTGTATGTATATATGTGTGTGTGTGTGTGTATGTATGTGTGTGTGTCAATGATTGTACAGGAGAGGTTTTAATGTTACGAAATAGATATGATAACCTTCTCTGTTTCGTCATAGTTCAAAGACAATAGCCATGGCTTAAGACTCTGTTTGACTTTAAGTAGGGTTAGTTTATAAATTGAGAGTTTTTTGTTTATTTTATTATATGCTTTGGGCACGATAGTGTCATCGCGCAAGTGCAGTACGACATTGGACAGACTTACAGATAGGAAAGCCAATCCGCCGATTACATAGCTTGCTATCTAGTGGCATCGTGGAATGTTGGAGCAAGATAGAGCGGAGGACGTATAATTTTCTCACCGTTAGTACTTGGGCTTCTGAGTATAACTGAGTTGTGGGGTAGTCCCTTTTACGGAAATACATAACTTTGAGAACAGCCCGCTGAGCTCGTTCCACCCTAAGCATCACTGTTTTGAAGGTCCCGCCCCATACCGGAATGCAGTAAGTAATTATCGAATCGCATAGTGAACGGTATACTAGTAATGCTGTAAAATCTAAAATCTGTAGATTCTAAGCTAACAGATTAGAAAAGCACAATGGGTCAGCTGCGTGCTAGTTTATAAAGGTGGAGATTCTCCACCTTTATAAACTGATAAAACTAAAACATGATCGTGTATTTGTAGTATCTATAAGCTTGGTGTCATCAAATCTTAGTTTGCTCCACATACTCATCTGCCTACACCAAAGTCCCATTACCGTACCGTATTGCAGCGCCCTTATCTGGCTGAAACTCGGAGCCAACTTAGCTCAACTTGCACTGAATACTACATTAAACTAAGTTTAAGTGCCTATCTCGTGGATCGGACTCCGTTGAATAACTTTATGATTTATGGCAATAACTTTTATGTAAAAATGGCTATTGGAGACTTTATATGTCCTTCTATGACCTTATTATTGAATTCAGAAAATAAAAGTTATGGAATTACGGACGTTGATTATTGTGTGATTATTAAAAACTAGATGCGACCCGCGGTTTCACCCACATAACATTCGATCCCGTGGGAATATTAGTACAAAAAGTATCCTATATCCTAACTCAGGTCATGGTCTACCCATGTGCCAAAATCCGTTCAGCCGTTTTAGCGTAAAAACGTAACAAACAATCACAAAAAATCTAATCTTTTCTCTGTGTTATTAGTTTAGATAATGATGGCATTGAATAAGTCATCAGTTGGTTTAAATACTGACTAAAAACTGTGAAACTTCTGTAGAAGTAAAAAGGGAAGTCAAGACGTTTACTAATTTTGTTCTTCGTGTCGCAGGCACGACAGTCTTTCAAATCTTGTTGGCTCTAAACTTCGCCACTTCCACGGCGTCGTTCGGTGGCAGCGAGGGCACTTTGACTGCATATTTTGTGACACGGGAGTGCAGGTTATGATGGTTTACTGTTGGAAACAGACATAAGTCTACGAAATACTGTGCTGGGAAAAAAAACATGCGACAGTACACGATAAATAGGGTGCTCGGTTCGAAAAATTATACTCCTGAACTTAAAATATTCCTCACACATACTCGTAACACACCTGTGTTCAAACAATTTTCTACTCTGAAAAGTAAGTCGAGACAAAGTTTATACACAACAATATTTTGTACTGTTTTATGGTCTGAAGCTGCCGAAGTTTTCGAGCATCATATAAAGTGCCTGCTTAAGGTTGCACTAGTCGACGGCTCGAAATCGTTGGTGGGGTAGCTAATTTGCATGTTATTTAGTTTATTTATTTATTTAGTATTTATTTATTCATAAGCATTGCTTAAAGTTAAGTAATGATTAGTGACTGTTGAACGATACATTTACGTTAAACGTCTCTTAACTTTAATTATATTTTATGAATAAACCCCTTATTTATTTACTAAGTGAAATAGACGATGATTTATAGCCAAAACAAGCGTGTAAAATTTCATGAAAGATATTTGGGCGTATAGATATTGTGAAAAAACTACTGAATCCTTTTATTCAAAATAAAGTTATTTTAATTCTTGAATAAATTATATACGATTATCTCTGTACGGTAACAATTTTGCTATTTTCATACTCCGGGTTATTTATGTCCAAAGGTGCATTAAAATTAGTGTTGAAATATGGAAGTTTCGATACTCTTTTGTTTCAAACCAATTTTTTTACTATATTTTTTTATGTATACAGTCCAATAGTGGAGTAAACGCCACGTTAGTATGAGAGAATGACTGACTAGCGTAATCTTAAGTGATTATCATTATTTACGAACTTTTTTAGTATGTTTTTTTTCGGGTGTTTTGGCCATGTTCTTCCTTAAGTTTTTTTATAACTGAAAAAAATATGGGTAATTATTATTTTTTATACAAAAACCTAAATAAACGATCGTCAGCTTTAAGGGATCACAAAAATGATCCAAAGATGTCAATAGACGGGTTACCTAAAATTAAATCGCACTTGTAAATGATATATACAGCTGTAACTAATAAAATCTCTAGAGAAGTGGCAAGTAGACGGTGAATCAAAAATCATGCAAAATGTTGATCAAGATGTCAGTGACAATAGTGTCTACCTACCCTGATTTCTGAAAGCCTCTGATTTAAACTGTTTTTAAATCTCATGTTAAGTGATTGACTTTTTCTATCCCGGCCAGCCTCCGCTGTCCGTCCATTTGTCTGTCAGCGAGCTGTATCTCATGAACCGTAATAGGTAGACAGTTGAAATTCTCACAGATTGTGTATTTCTATTGCCACTATAACAAATAATAAAAATAAAATAAGGTTAAAAATTAAAGGGTTCTTTACAAGAAACGTTTTATTTTTTACTAAAGTATTTAAAAAAATGTAGTGTTTATTATTGTACGTTGGTACGGGACTCTTTGTGCGTGAGTCCGACTCGTATTTGGCCGGTTTGTGCCCTTCAGTAACCTAAAGACCAATTTCCGTATTTCAAAATTTCAAACAACAATCTATGCTAAAAACGTGTCAAAAATGTAGGTAAAAACAGGTATTTTTAACAGATTGAGACCGAGATTACATACCTTCTATTACATACCGAGACTCCTCCGTACCTCGGAAAGCACGTTAAGCTGCGTTACGGGTAGTCAGAAGCCCGAAAGTCTGACAATCAGTCTTGCCCGAAAGTCTGACGACCAGTCTTGCCCGAAAGTCTGACAACCCCCAATGGTTGTCAGACACCGTGTCTGACAACCAATGGGATAATGTGTTACCCAGTAAACTGGGTTGTGGAGGTCGGATAGGCAGAGAAAAAAGACTATTCAGCTCCATCCGTTTAGACTTGAAGCCGATCCCAACATAGTTAGGAAAAGGCAGGGAGATGATGAGACCGACATTAGAATGTAACCTGTCTTAAAATTCCGGGAATTGCCACTCTGATTATAGTGGAAAGTGCCTGTAAAATATTATTATTAAAATGGCTGATATTTGTAATTACAATTGTAGGCTGCTTAATTAGCTAGCTCGCAGAATGTAACATTCGTTCTGTTAATTTGCTTTCCTTACAATCCGAGGCCAAATAAGTAGAACACAACTTAGTACGCTTAAAGCTTTGTTATCAGCACTTAATAGCGTGATTATCCGATTTAATCATCCCATTGCTCTGCTAATGAGGCCGATCAATCTTTTACTTTCATTTGCTAATGTGTGTTGGACGAACGTTATGTTTATGGAAATGTGTGTGTGTTTATGGAGGTTTACGTGTGTGCGTGTGTGTGTGTGTGAGTGGGTGGGTGTTTTTTTGGGTCAGTAGTCTAGTAATGTGGAAATTCTGGAGTTTTCATTCCAATTTGTTGACTTGTTAGCTTTAATTAAAATGTGGGTTTGTTTTGTTCGGTTCATTCTATCAACTAGTAACTGATAGTTTTGTTATCAATGAAAATGGATCTAATCAATTAATGACGATGGGAGTGAGTCAAATGATCAATTTTCACTACATAGCAAATATAGGACTTGTATTCAGACATGGCGCACACTATGCGACATGCGACTAGCAGGGCTCGGAGAATAGACTCCACGACAGGCTGCGGCCGACCATTTTCATTAATTTTATTAAAAGATCCGCGAGATCCGAAAGACTCGACCCTCCAATTCCACGCGTGAGTCGAGGTCGCTCCGACGGGCTTGAAGAGTCAAAGGCTCTCGCTACTTGTCACAGCGATGACAGTCGCATGCGACAGGTCAGCGTGTTGTCGTCAAACTGTCGCATAGTGTGCGAGGCGCGTAAAAGGTCTAAAGCAAACGAATAAAATAAACATTTAGAAATTGTTTCCATATGAACAATTTCATTTGTTTCATTTGACTGAACTATCAAACGTCGGCAACGGTCGAACAATTAATTAAATTCTGATAAAAGATAATCCGGTAAAATAGTTTCCATTTGAATAAATCCGTGATAATGTTTCATGTAGTTATTCTCATTCCGTTTTTAGATGTTTTGGGTTTCATTACCAACTCAACTTGTTCCTTTTTTTTTCCTTTATCCTTGTACATAATTAGAGTTGTAAAAAAACGATTTTTTTTCTGAGATGAAAAAAACATAAAAACAAACAGTCCTTTTTCTGGATTAGGTTTTAAAAAAAAATTACGAACATAAAAATATATTAAGATGGCTATCGTTAAAAATGATCTGATACTAGATTTATTTTGGTGAACAAAGAGATACCATTTATTTTTTGTTGATATTGCAAATCAACTGCTTTGTCTAAAGTAGCCATAAACTTTCTCTCACTTCCTACTATATCAGCAGCGTGCGAGAGAACATTTAGTACGTACAGGGACATTTATACCAAAACGTAATAGACTGACCAATGATAGGGCTAGGCAAAATAGTTTACATTGCGCACAATTTAAAGTTTCAATCCGTACAATCAGCAACAATATCGACACAAGCAGAAATAACTGAAGTTCCTGGCAATATAACAGTTAATTCAGAATCAGTTGAAACAAGTAAAGACATAGAACATGTCAATTAGTCCGTTGTCGATAACACAAGCGTAGGTACCAATACTGATACAGATGATTGTAGCACTGATGAACGTTTAAGTATTTTTTAAGTTCATAATAATATGGACAGACACCAGCACATCAACCTACTACAATCTGTCAATTTTTTTTTATAGATTTTCAACTTTATCACTGAAGCATAAGGTTCAAAGTTGATTGGGAAATTTTAACAGTTTCGGGTAGGTTGACCTGCTGACTTCTGTACATGTATGTATAATTTCTAATTTCATTGATTTAAACACAATTTAACTTGAATTAAATTAAAAATAAACCAATCAAATTTAGTTTTATTATATTTTATTTTATTTATTTCACTTTTTCTGATAAAAAACAAATTTAGAAAAAAAACGACGGTACCAAGTTTTTATTCATGCTTTTTTCAAGATTGTGGAAAAAAACTTTTGGTTTTTTTTCAATTTACATCTCTATGCATAATACGTCCTTATATTTTAGTGTTGGATTATGTATGATTGGATTATATTGTCTTTAAAATTTTGCCGAAATAAAAAAAAAAAAAACGAAAAAGATGTCTAGATTTTTATACCTTCTCACTTGTCGGTTATAATTAGTAAATATAACTTGAGCACTACTTACATACTTATTTCTTTCAATATTCTAAGAACTTTAGGTTAGATTAATTTTTCGACCAATCTTGCAAGAGGTTTCATTTCAGCTCCGAAGTGTTTCACAATATAAATTGAATTAGGTACAGCTCATGCACTTTGCACTTAAGCCGGCAAATGGCTAACCAATATCACACATTTTCAGCTATAATTTTTAGCAATAATAAATTTGTATTATTAAAACAGTACCATTTTTTTAAAGGCTGGTTTTACATTTTCGTCCAAAAAGAAGAATAGTAGAATAGTGTTTATATACTCATTCTTTTGACTTAACCCCTAATTAACTACGTAGCAACCGCGAAATCAAAAGGGAACGTCACGACAGTATGAATCCAATAAATAACCCCAACATGTGGTTTCAGCGATGTCAATAACCTCCCACCGACACCGTTGGAGATTCGACACAAATTGCTTTTCAATTATTTATTTCAGTGGAATATAAATTACTATTGATGTTGTACCTCTACCATGAGTTGCCATCGAAAACTTACTCGCTAGCGATAGCGTATTAACACGTTCAGTGCCGGGAGCCCTCCTGGTGGGTTCACCTAGTCGCATATGAGATGCCGGGAGCCCTCGCGGAGGGCTCATTTTAAATGTAGGTTTTTCTTAGGGAATACAGCATTATAAACCATGAAAATAAAATTAGATGTATATTTTCACAAGATTTATTAATACATACATTGGTTTTAAAACCCAAGCATTTTCATTTTCAAAAAAACATTTTGTTCACGGCACAAATATTCACTAAATATTTAAAAGGTTGGAAACTACGTGTAGCGACAAGACCCCCCTGAAAACACTATTTTACTTAGTTTTACAGTGTTTTATAATACGGTTTTAAACCTAATGACGTTGACCGTCCGCGATGGTTAACTTTAGCGCAAACGTAATGCCGGTGACCCTCCCGGAGGGTTCACTTCCAATATGTATGGCGGCATGGCGTATGAGCTCTATCAAAAGTGGGTGGCGTCGGAAGTGTTAACGTGGATCGAATAGATTTCGATAATGCTCGCACCATGAGTTTGACGGAGTCTTACGCAGGCGCTACGGTAAGCTCGATAGATCGTTTTGTTTCTTTCTTTCTCAGTAATAAGAAAAGAGAACGGCTCATATGATCAAAACGTAGTAGTATCACTATGGTAACAAACAATGTTATTTATGGCAGTCAATGTCATGAAACAATCCGTCTAAATAGAAAGGTTGACGGTTAGTGGACTACTTATGGTATTTAGGGGTTTGTAGGGGGGGGGTTATTCTTTATAATAATTATGTACGTCTATTCAATTTGTAATTTTTTTGAGGATGTGTAATTCGCGGCGTTTTTGATTTAAATTTAAAATGAACTACGTTTACAATTCAGACCAAATAAATCGTGGTGACCCCGACGTGATTACCTACAAGGAGCCCAAGATCCGAAACTCTAATTGAAGCTACTACTACTGACTAAACCAGCTGTATCAAAACATGCCGAACAATAACGACCAAGGTCAAGAAGTCTCTGGTGTTTCGACGTCACAGCGCATCCCACCTATCTGGCGCGACAGGATACGACTGTGGTTCGCCCAGTTTGAAGCCATCATATCTCCACAAAAAAAGGGGGACCAAACAATGTTTGAGCTCGTTATCGGTCAACTTGAGCGAAAAATCGTTACGACGCACTGAAGAAGCGGTTGTTCCAGGTTTATGAAGAATCCGACCAACGAAAAGTACAGCGATTACTACCCGAAATGGAACTCGGCGACTTGAAACCATCGCAGTTGTTACGTCGCATGAAGAATCTCGCCGCCGACAACATGCTGCGTATTATGTGGACCAACCATCTACCACAATCCGTACGAGCAGTCCTCGCCGTCAGCGATAACATCGCGAAACACTCCGATATCCACGAGCTGGCGATGATTGCAGACAAGATCCTCGAGCAGGCGCAACCACATGGTGCTATTGCTGCAGTAGCCACAAAACCTAACGCCCATGTACCTACATCGATCGAGGAGAAAATCGACATGCTCACAAAAGAAATCGCAGAACTCAAGGCAAGTCAATCAAACCATTACCATCGCAGACCATTCAGCAGATATGGTTCAAGATCACGTTCGTCAAGTAGGCCCAATCAATATCGCGCACAGCGCAGTAATACGCCCCGACGAACCGAACAAACAGGAATCTGTTTTTACCATCGGAAGTTTGGGATACAAGCTCAACGATGCACACGCCCATGCCATTATGAAGACCCAAAGACGACCTCGGAAAACTAAAACCTGCGTTGGCTGAGGCGGCAACCGGCGCAAGAACACTATCACACCGTCTATTTATCACCGACAGGAACTCACGTCTATCGTTCTTGATCGACACCGGCGCAAACATCTGTCATACCGAAGAAAGCCGGTATGAAAGCTACACCTACAAGCTTTGCCTATATGCGGCCAACAATACTACTATTTTGACATACGGTGAGAAGACGCTCGAATTGGACCTGAAACTCCGAAGACCATAATGCTGGAAGTTCGTCCGCCGACACAGCTAACGCTTCACTTACGGTTAGATGGAGCCTCAATATATAGGTATGTGTGGCACGGCGCGCAAGCACTGCGTCGACGCGACACCACACGGATTGATGGTAGTACACCATCAATCCGTGTCTCACTCAACAATTCTCGACTTACCGACGTATGCTTTGATTTATTTAATTAATATATGTATGTAGGTAGTTGCTAATTATTTTGTAAATATTTTTGTATATAAAAAGTTAAAGGTTAAGTTTAGCAATAAAATTCATTCGCATCTCAATCGTCTTTCACTCCGGGACTCCTACCTCAACAAAACCAAGACAGAGCGCTGTCAACCAGTGATATAATAGAAGTGAAGCCGGTTTCGTAAACATGTGCGCACTTTGTGTGGTGTAGTTTGATTGTAGTCTCATTGTAAATGTGTGCGTGTGACCGTCTATGCATAGCGGCGGTGTAGTTTTGACATGTGTATTGTTCACAGCGCTCTGTCTTGGTTTTATATTTGGTCTGAGGTTTACAATAATAGAAAATTTTGTAAAGGAACTTATTTTGATTTTTTCTTGAAAGTCGTTAGTCTCCAAATTTAGCGGCCACTAACATATTCCATGCTAAATAAGATCTTCCAGACATTATTTTGACTTTAATAGACTCAAAAACGTACATAATTTTAATGTAAACATGTTTCACACCTCGAAATGCTAGTGAGTTACGTAACTACTATCGCAAGCGTATTTTTCGATAGCGTCTGTCGAATTAGTGACTCATGGTGCCGTTTTGTATGGTGACAGCTGAAAAACGTCAGTGACTATCGAATAGATTACGTTCGGTTTCTTACCTAACGAAATCTATAGTGCTCTTGGTACGAATTTCAATTCTTTCTGTGACCGCTAGGGGCGCTGTACAATTACTTTTCATATAATTCATATACGGAGACGCTAGCGAGTTTTGACGTCATCGAAATCTATTTGACTCACGTTAATACCCTAGCGAGTTTAACGCTAGCGAGTAAGTTTTCGATGGCAACTCATGGTAGAGGCTCAGCTTCAAAACGACGCGCGGTTGTTTCGACACAATTTTACATTTCGCATTGTTATGATTGGTTAAGTTTTGCTTTTTATTACTTTTCTATAGGCAATGTTGAAAACAGTTTTAAATTATCACATTTTGAAGGTGGGTTATTAAATTGCAGTCCGTGATTAGGCTACAATAAAATATGACTACCAGATTTTAAGTGCTGTTGCTACGGCGTAGCTGTAGTGATAGTGTCTTCGCTACGCCGTAGCTCATGCTACGGTCGCGTAGTCAGCGACTCAGCGTAGCTATGTATGAACGAGAAACATTGCGAGTTATTAATTATTATGGGCTTGTCATGTTTGAACGTTTATTTTTAATGATATTGATTACTTTATGTCATTGATATTTGCCTATGGAATCCAAAACTTACACCATCCGTTTCTATAAAAAATATGTTGTTCTTCTATAAAACCTTTTCAAATAAACCTATTTCTGAAATACCCAAATCAATATAACCCTCACAGACAATAAATTCGCCAGCATTTCGCAAACTACTATAAACCTCTGTAACGAGGTTCCCAAAAACCGTTCAGGTGCGAACGGGCCGATCACAGGCTTATGTGAACTAGTCATAAATTCAGTCAGACTGAAAACGGCCTTTATACCGGTGTAAATCATTAGAGTAAGCCTCTAAGACTTGGATCAGTATCGTACCTTAAAGGGTCCTTTAGGTAGATAACTGCAAAGGGACTTCAGGTGAAAATTTTGATTTATGCTCCATACAAAATGTCATGTAAATCAAAAATGATTGTATTGAGTGAATTAAATACACCACCCCAGCGTGGTTTGACCAGATTCGATTAATCGAATGAACCCAAAGATTTGCACTAGCCCCTGGACCCTCATATTTCATGGTGTTACAGAGACCATTGCATATCAAGGAGTAGACCAGGCGGCGCGATAATGGTAGGGAAGACGTGCCCTTAAGATATGGAAGGATTTGCGAGCTATTCCGGATATGCATCCTAGAGTAGGCAATGAACTAGTGGAGAGACGGGTGCTTTATCTAAGGATGGGCATCTTCTAACGACGTCGATTTGTTAAAAATTACTTATCAACTAAATCGGGTACTTAAAAATTCAAATTCAATGTGACAATCAATGTCAGGAACTTGTCAAAAATGTAGGTAAATAAGAGGTTTTTTTGACAGATTGAGACTAAGATTAGAATGCGAACATTCTTAAAAATACGGGAATCAACCCTCTGGTTGATGACTTATTTTTTATGGTGTAAAATGGAGTCCTTAATAAATATTAATAAGTTTGAAAGTGGCACCGGTGACTGAAAAGTTATGCGGAAATCGTTGTCATGGTACGAGGAAAAGTTATGCGGAAGAATGACGAAAATGTCGTGAGGAAAGTTTTGAGTATGATTGTCGATGGCTTTATAAGAATAGGGGTAGACCAAAGAAACGATGGATGGACTGTGTGAAAGATGATATGGCTAGAAAGGGGGTGACCACCGAGAGGACGACTACTAGACAAGTATGGAAGAAAGAGACATGTTGTGCCGACAACAAATAAATTGGGATTAGGGTAAGAGAATGATGAAATGATAAATTACAAACCTTTTTTAATTTAAATCTAAGTAAAGCTTCACGCATTCTGTTAAGTTTTGTTACAGTTACATTATAAGTAAAAAAGCTGACTATCGGAGAATGACGCAATCCCAAGAAAGTTAATTTTGAATAAAGAAGCATCTAAATATTCTCCTTAACACTACTTCTGTCGTAGTTATCAATTTGAGCGTGTAAATCCGTTTGTCTAGTATTGGCTTTACCCGATAAGGCCCCATCGCAAATTGTACCGTGCAAGAAAGAGACAGAGATATCCCTTTATTTATTTACGCTTCATTTATTTTATCACGCATTCTCTTTGTTGCTTCCAAATTCGAATTTATTTAAATTCTTCTCGAAACGTCCCTGTAAAAAATGTGTTTGAGAAAAGTGTTTTTTGGATTCTATATTTTAAGCTGTTCTTAAACTTTTCAAAAGGTATGTTAAGTTTGTTTGAGAATTCAGTAGAAACTTGGAAGTGTTTATGTTATTTAGTTTTAATAATGTAGACTTCTCTCTACATTATTTTTAAATTAAAATCTTTTGTAAGTAAGATCACGACAGGGATTAAAAAAAATAAAATTACTTAAGTTTGGTTAAATTAATTTTTTTAGGTCTTTTTACATAATCCAAAATCTAAACATTTTCACTAAGCAGGCAACTTTATGAAACTATCCCTAAAAGGCTAACATTTTATTCCGAAGATTTACGATAATAGACGTTATAGTCAAGGAGTTTTCGATGTTATTCGAGGGAGAACCATCCAATCCCATATTTCGAGTGGCTAGCTCCGGTACCTGATTTTATCTGCTATCTAAAAAGATACATCGTGTTTCTATAAAGGTAAGGTTTTTTTGCCATCGCTTGCAATGTAGCCTACATTGCAAGCGATGGCAAAAAAATATATTTTTGAGACGAATTTTATCGTACCTTACCGAATCAATATTCGGTCTTACTCTCAGTTGCACAGTAAGGTACAAGTTGTGAAGATAAAAGATACGGTACATCAGTTCTTATTTTTAACGTAAAAGGTCTACCCATTTCGGATATGAAATAGTATTACAAGGCGAACAAACTTCACTTTATCAAAATTTTTTTTTTTCAACTGTCTATTACAGTTCATAATATACAGCCCGTTGACAGACAGACGGACGGACGGATGAACAGCGACAGCTTAGTAATAGGGTTCCGTTTGGCACCCTTTTTTTTTGGTTGGGAATTTGTCACACAACTTCTCTCGCTCTGGACGGAGCGGGAGGGCGTGTCAGACTCTTACTGACTAAAATCCACCCGTGTTCCTTCAGTTGCCTGTACTTGCCACGAATCCCTTTCGGAGATTCCCGAGACCCCGGCAGGCATCGGTCCTAGCGAACCCCGCCAGTTCTGCTGACATCTCTTTGAGGCGTGCGTGGAACACAACGCGCCGTCGATCCAGGCCTGGTCCTTATCAGACAGCGAGCTACCGTCCGCAAGCCCGCGCCTACAGTGGCCGGGAATCGGCCTCCAATTCCCAACTCCGTTTGGCACCCTTCAGGTACAAAAAAAGCGAAAAGAACTTTGTTCCAACCGGGTGTCCTACGACAGATCTCGACTGTTTTTTAGTAGCTTTTGGTCTAGGTTTAGGTACATAATAGCCTATGTGCCTCTTGCATCACCAATCGCTACATGTCTTTAGCACAAAACGTATTTAAAACATCTTCCCGACTCTGATATTAAATACGTTTAACACTAAATGCATTCCATTCAATGTTTTGGGGTGCAAAGGGAACTAAGTCTGTTCTGTTGGATAAGTTCCAAATCACACACATCGGGCCAAGTATTATTTTAGCTTTTATTGCGGCCATAATACGTTTGTAGAATGAATATGGCACGTCTTAATAAGGTGAAATCTTTTGGCATGCCCCTGTCATATTATAACCAAATGTAGGAAAATGTGCTTGAGCTGCCATTATGTAGATTATTCTACATTAACAACAAAAACCAGAAGACCTTATTTTGTTCCAGTTTATTTTTCTTTCATTCAGCATGGACAATAATATGAGAATGGCTCGTGCTTTGGTTAAAATATTGCCAAGTGACGAACCTTCCTTTCAGCATAATCGGTGACAGTAGCACAGCTGATTGCGCTGCCTGCCGGACGTACAGTCAGAAAATTAACTGTTAATCAAAGTGACACAATACGACAAAATTCCGTGTCATCACATTTAACGGTCTTAACAATTAATAATACGCGTGAAGGCTAAATGAAGTCTGAAAGTTGAACTCGCTAAATCCTTGCTGTATAACCACAGCTCTACCAATACTTTCTCCCTAAGTTATCGAGAGGAGAGCCATTGACACCACTATCTATCAGTAAAGTTTGTCCCGTGTTACTGAAAATACTACCTAAACAAGATCCCTTTAAAACTTTATTATATCATTAATCTTAGTTTAGCTAAATATTAAGATAAAAACCGTAATACCTTTTACAATATTAATAATTTTAAAACCTTCTTCAGACATTTATTAAAACTGATTTAGTTCTTGGTAAACCACCGTAGCTTGAAGGTTAACGTAAAATAACGGTTCTTTTCTTAAAAACGTTTCATGATTTCCGCCCGAAACCCGTACTAGATGGGTGCAGTTGTGATGTAACTTATTGTAGTTCAGCGAGGGACGTTAGACAAACCATCATCATCACGACAGCATGTCATCATTGGACATGTGATCGGTCACATCAAATGCAGTGACGCCGTGTGACTGCGACTAGGTCCAGGTTTAATTGTGTAATACGTCTTCACAACTTTGATTCCTACGTGAATATTTAAACTGCAAAGGCCCACGAACAAAAACTCCACAAGACAGAAATGCGTATTCTGCGATGGGCAGAAGGATTCACACGCAGAGACAAGGTCCACAACGAACATATTAGAGGGACTTTCAAGGTTGCAGAAATAGCGGATAAAGTAAAAGAGTCAAGATTGAGATGGTACGGACATGTACTTCGACGAACAGATGACAGATGACCATGTCATGAAAAAGTGCCTTTCCATGACTAGAAAGAAGGGGGAAAGAGAAAGACCTCAAACTACATGGATGACGAAGGTCCAAAAGGACATGAGAGTGATGGGACTTACGGAAGATTACGCACAAGACCGAAATAAATGGCGTCGCATGATTGGGAAAGCCGACGCCGCGTATCGGGAAAAGGCGAGGCCAAAAATGAAAAATAAGAAGAAAGAAAAAGAAGAAAGGTCAACGGCTAAAGTTTCGAACTGACCAGCAAGTGGTCGAATCCGACCCATTGCACTGATTAGACTTTAAAGTAACTCAATGGGCCCAAGCACTTTTTGAATGAGTGACATGACTGCTAGCGTTTGGTCCTGAAAAACTATTAAAAAATCGGCAGATTTTTCACAAAGAACATTAAATAAACATCCGAATCTTTTTACCATACTGAAATTCGCAACCAAAACATTATAACAACACTTGAGAGGATTTCAATTCACCTCCAACCATGCGCACTGACGCAAAACCATTTGACTTGTCATCATTTGAACGTCGCCCATTTCAGGCAGGTTTGTAGCGACTCGGAAATGAAAAGCTTACATAGATACACTGAGCAATGACTTACAATATGTTTGCCTATCACATTTCCTGTTAATTTAATATTGTTTGGAACAAAGACACTGTTGTCCCGTGATTTCAGAATGAATGGAGCTGAAGGACAAAGGATTTATTAACAGAATGTGGATTTTTCGCAAGACGTCTGTAGCTCCTGATTATAACCCTGAAATATTAGTATTTCAGTCAGGATGTGTTCACACTTCACAGTAATTCGGTGTGGACTAAAAACCTACTGCGAAAGGTGTTGAAAATGGAATGCTTTTGAAAAGATTTTGGCAGAACCATGGACGAACAAAAAAAGTCGGATAAGTTCTCGCTAACAAGAAACTGTGTCATTCAAGTCGGATAGCTCACCATACACAGGTCAGCACGCACACATTCACACATTAGTTGGTCAGTCAATAGTCACGCAAACGTTAACATTCACACATAAATATTTACCCATACGTACAGCGAGGTGGCCGACTTGAGTGACACAGTTTCTTGTTAGCGAAAATCCGCTCTTTTTTTTATTCGTCTATGGGCAGAACAGAGCTTTCAAGACGAGCAAATAAAAACAAAAACGTACACAGTCCGTTAGATTTGAACCATACACAGAAAAAATAATTTCAAATGGTGATACTGATCAAGAAAGACTTAGGAAGTAGTAGACAAAAATTCTGAATGTTGATCAACATCGGTATGTAAGTACAACTTCAATCCTAGTCTAGAAACATGTAGAACGTTCAAATACAGAGGACAAACGCAATACAATCGAATACAGGACCCTTTTAGGCGCTATCACAAGCCCCAATCCTCGTTGCTAATAAAGTTAGGCCTGATACAATAAATGAACAAACAATTTCGCCAAATACCGATAGTTTCATTTCCGATACAAATGACGAAGGAAATGGAAGGGTCCTGGATGTTTAGTGGCAACGTTTCGTAGATTATACTATGCTAAAAGGTTTTTAGGCTTTGATTACAAAAAGAATGTTACGGTGAATAAATAAACACACGAGGTCTTGTACGTGTCACAGTGGAGGTCTGCCCGGCTTGTGCAGAGCATCGCCGTTTCCTTGTGGAGGCGATCGGTGGCGGGGATCTCTCGCGTACGGCCCTGGTCCAGGCAGGTCCATGGTACGGAGCAAGAGAGCACGGGAGACCGTCATCTCCTTCTGCGAAGCAGTAATGCTCGCGAAGGAGGAGGCGGAACGCGTGAGGGAGAGGCAAACTTCGCGCCCTCACGGCTCTAGCCGCCGCAGGAGACGCCCTGGGCGTCGGGAATCGCAAGCCGATTCCCAGCCATCGTAGGCGCGGGCTTGTGGATGGTGAGCAACGGTTTTGAGTTGGAATTTATTTATTTATTAATATTTGTGCACAATTAAGGTATAAAGGTGAACTTGATGCCTTAGGCATTCTCTACCAGTCAACAAAGGATAACATGAGAGGAGAGATAATAATGGTAGGTGCTGGTGGTGGTGAATTTGACTTTGAAGAGTTTTTATTTTTTATATTAGGTGTTTGTACCCCTTATTTACTAGAAAATGTTCCTCCGCGTTTGTGTTTGGTCTGGTCTCTGAAACAAGTGTGCCTTTAGCACAGAAAACCAAGCACCAACAATATAGGTTAGTATGCTTTATTACAGAATTCCTCTGAGATTTAATACGAGTTTTTAATAGCACTCTGTTTCAATTATACCCAAAAATATTCAGTGAAAAAAGAGCTGCGAAATAAAAAGTTTCCAGAACAGTCGTTGTTCGTTTTAATGAACACGTTCACAAAATTTCGACGTGTTTGAAGCGCCTCTCTACCTGCACTATTTGGAGGTGTTATAGATATTATACAAGATGCATCGATAAACAAAAAAAGATTACCGAATTTAGAATTGTAGGCAACCTAAGTTACCGTTGTTGCTGTCGTAGTTATTGTTTGTGGGTTGGGATTTGGAATTGTAGGTAACTGTAGTAAAAGTTTTTTCTATGCAACAAAGTGCTTGAAATCTCACAAAGTTTTTATTGTCAGTGTGATTACCCCATTAAGAATTCCAAGTCTTCGTTCTACCTACAACAAGTATTCAAATTTACTTGTATCTGCTATTGATCATTGTGTTTGTTGAAGAGTTTATGATTTAAAGATTACATCTTTTTGTCCTCTTTTGAGGTCGTCGGTACTAGCTGCTAAATTCACTAAAGGAAAAACCTTCAAAGTTATATTTTTTTCCCTTATTCCTTGTAGTAACAACCTAGGTGCTCCTTCATTATAACTCGCAACCAAGCTTCAAGAACATTTTCTACATTGTACACCACGTATGACTAAGCACCTGCTTAACACATCCACTTAAGATGACCCCTATGTCCTACCAATCTCCATCAGATCGCGGGTCTCATATCACTGGTCGGTAATTATCATAATTTGTGCTCGATCGTTCGTAAACATTTAGCGGTGGGTAAGTTCAAAAGTTTCAGCTAATGTATTGAAACTTCAGTGGTTAATTACACATTATTCTTAGGAAAGTTTGAGCTTGAAGACTTGCTTGAACATTGTTAGGAAAAGATGAAAGTTTGTTATGAAATTCCAAGTTTTCACTGCTACACGGTCCTTGTTGTATGGTTGCCTAAGGCTGGGAGTGTTAAGGGCTTAAGTAAATGCGTGTTTGACAAATAGGAGCCAAAACGTACAACGACTTCTATCACGATTATGATTTCGAAGTTTGCATCAACGAGACGCCAATGATTATTATATAGTCCTCCAGACCGTATTTTGGCCACGGCGGCCAATTTCAAAGGAGACTAGCCTTCGTCGCGGGAGATATTAGAGTGCACAAGTGTGTGCGCAGACACAGGTGCACTCTCTCTTCCCTCACTCTCATAGTCCGATGGGACGGCAATCCGACACAACCGGAGAGAGATCAGGCGGAGGACCAACGGCTTAACGTGCTTTCCGAGGCACTGGGGTATCACACACACCGCCAACTTCCAAACTCCGGGCTGTTACTAAGAAATTCCTAATGGAAAAACCCAATAACACTTTGCCCGACCCGGGAATCGAACCCAGGACCCCACGCTCAGCAGTCGCGCTTGCAACCACGAGACCAACGGGGCAGTTAAGTTAGTCAATTTTAGACAGGGAGCTAGGCTGGCTACTTCTACTTAATACTATTTCTTTAATAATATTCTTATCACGGATATTTTCAGGACAGCAAAATTAAAAAAGTGATAATTTTAAACTCAAACTCAAAGCATTTATTACAATTAAACCATTTACTTTTAAATTTTCTAGGAGTCGGTCACTCAGAAATATGAAGCTAGTTTTATTTTATCAAATATGCGGAGTGCATTATCGCAGTGGCAGGCACTCAACTCACTTTGGATCGCTAAGGGACGTATTAAGCTCATATATTAAAACGGTATTTTACAGGACAAAACTGTTATCTTCATAATCCGTATCCACAAGTGCAGGTGTACAGCCCGCAAGGGAAAATGCCAGCAGATAAAAAATAAACGGAACGTATAAAGTAAATAAACTGTTTTTCCAATAAGTAAGTAGAGAGGTTCAGGACGCTAAGGTTTATATTTATAGGGTTGTCAAGTTCATATCGCTGTATAATCTACAAAAGAATAGAAAAATTCATCCATTTTCCTATTAAATTTAAGATCAGGTAAATATTGTACAAAGAAGGTAATTTTCTCCTCTAACCTCATTTTGGTGGCTCATTAACAAATCAGAACATTTTGCGGCTATCATATTAAATTAATTTAATATTATATTCTTAATGTAACTCTAAAACTGTACTAAAACAATGACCGTAATACCGCTTCAAAAACATAAAATTAAATCCGTAGGTAGCATGAAAATCGAACTCAATTTTCAATATAAAATCCGTCAAAATTATTCTTGGCGCAAACTGAGAAATATTATGTAAGAGACCGCAAAATGACATCTATTTTCTTTGCGTCGTTTGCAAGTGACGTGTCTAACATTGTGGAAAAGAAAAGATATAAAGGAATACCCTAATGTACTGTAATGTACAGCGGTTCATTAATTGTTATAAATCTATGGATCTCAGAAAATACTGCTACAGTGTGTATAGAATTTGCTTTAGCCAAAGAAAAGTCACTTATTTCATTGTAATCTCAGGAAAATTTATTGTTAATCAAATTGACTACCAACTTGAATTGACCGTATATTAAAAATTCAAATTCTTCTGGCATTCTTTGACAGTTGCATTAAATGGCTATTACACGGAAATTTACGTAGGATGTCAATTTGCTATCCATGAACGTACTGACTATTCATAGATGGTTTTAAATTTGAGAAAAAAACAATAAAATGGCCTAATCAAGTGTACAGCAACTTAGTTTTCTTTTCTTTTCTTTTCAGGCAGCACACTTATCGAAATGGGCTTTGTCGACAGAAGAATAGACAAAATGACAGATTGTGATTATTTATCTGTAATTTTGTATATTCTTCCGTAAAAAACGTAAAACCCGTAGAAAACCCGTTTCTACGGTTGTCATGCTACGCGTGCTGGAGGACGGTTCTGTCTATACCCTTCACTATTTACTTATTTCACATGTAAACTGGTCTTTTCTTTGCAAATAGCATTCAGAATTTCTTTTAGTATAAGTAGTTTCTATAACGATCTTAATAAACGGGCGGTAAACGGCAAATGTTGCCATTTTACTTCTACAAAAGCTTTTGCACTAAAGTTGCAATACAAAATAAACTATTTCTATATCCCGAATAAATGACCGAACGCTTTGCATTCACAGTTCTAGAAGGCAATATACAATCGGTATCGATTTTCACAAACATACAAAAGGTATAATTAAAAGCAAGCGCCGTTGATAATCAATAATGAGTCGCTTCCACTCACACGGATACCTATTTATATCACGCACAGATAGCTTTTATATCACGCTAAACAAATGTCCTACGAACGGAATATTGAGCGCGCTAACTTCCTGTTACAGACAGAACCCCGACTGTGCGACAGCAGCCTTTATAAATAAGGGGGTAAGCTACTAAGTACCAGCTACTCACAACTCTGAACTGTAACTGCAGACACGTAGCAGGCGGGCAAATATTTCAAACATAAAGCATATTGTTTTTCCGGTGCAAATTAAAAAGTAGAAAGAGAAATTAAAATTCGGGTGAAACTGAACAACTTTTATGACTTGCAACATTTTGATTAGGTAAAGGTGCCATTCCGTACCCGACCGCAGGAGGCAACTGCAGGCGACTGGTTTCTATGAATTTCTATGAAATACCTTCCTTAGCTAGCGACACGTCGTTGGCAGCAACGGGTGAGTGACAGGCGACACGTGCAGCCCGACCGCAGACCAGTAGTGCCGCCAACGCTCGAGGGATAACACCTTTTTCTACCTTCTATCTACCGATTGGAATACGGGCTGCTGCCGCCTGTGGTCGGGTTCGGAATCATGACTGCAGCGACATGACGCTGCGACACGTCGCGTGCAGTTGCTGCCTGCGGTCGGGTACGGAATGATACCTTAAGAATTTCATTTTCGTACACAGCAGATTTATAGCTGAAAGATTAAGCGGAATGATATTCGAACTCGAAGAATTAAGACGCCTTGTAAATCCGATACGACATTAGAAAACATGATGTCATCCTTTGTATGAGAAACTGCCGGTCTATTCTGTAATAATCTCACGGTGAAACTTAGGTGAAGTGAGCTTGAAGTGAACTGTCATTCCACCTGCTGCTAGGGACTGACAGTTCACTCCCAGCTCACTTCACCTAAGTTTTCACGGTGAGATGATTACAGAATAGCACTGCTGAACCTTAGATTAACACTGTCTTTAGGTGTGAAGGGAGATTGTTAATTGAGATGTATTTCTTATTATAAAGTTAAAGATTCATGTTGGATAATTACGCTGTATTTTAGGATCGATATTAGGGGCAAAATACCGTTTAATGTACCGTTTCAGATTTTTTATGTGCAAACTTCGAGATATTAGTTTTGAGGCGCACTTTGCGCTTTTTGAACGAAACTGAACCGTCACGCTCGGGTCGCTGATGCTTAATCGGGTATACTCGGCTCCAGTCGGTCGGTGACGCTAAATCACGTTTTCTCTTCTCCAGTTGTAAGTTTTCACTTATATCGTGTGGTCAGCACATAAGCATACTCCGATTTTTTTTACATTATAAATAATAATATTAAGTATGTACCTACTTAATATTATTAATGCTTTCGAGCCCGCTGTCAGAATCTTCCTCAACTACTACTTATACAGCGTGTATCATGTTGGTCCCATGGAGAACGTTGTGTAGTTTGATCGTTTGTTCCACACCATTAAACATGACCGCACATTTTTGATACACACTGCTAAAAAACATTTCATACGCCAATTTTTAATACTATACAGTCATACCAAATTATGGCAAGTATTTAAAAAATTAAAAAAAGCGCGAATATTTTTTTTTGTAATTTTCGTTTCAAAATTTTATGTAACACAATTATAGAAAAAAGGTTTATATGTAAATAAATAACATAAAAATGTTAACAGCAATTGAAACTATGCAATAAGTTTAAGTAACAAAAAATATAAACAATAAATTTAAGTATTTGAAATGCTAAGCCAATACTTTCCACGGTAGATCCTAATTGAACCTTTAGAGACATCAATAGATTTAAATTAAATGTTTTTAACTTATTCCGAATCTTTACATTTTCAGTTTTAATCAAGTTCTTTCATTTTCAATTGAAAATTGTATTCATTTAAAATTGGAATTTATAGGGGCTTACTGGCTAAGAGAAGAATGGATTCTTTCTAAAACTGCCAAAATTGAAATTGCTTTGGTTTATTCTTTCTGTAATTAAGAAAAAGCTGAACATTATTTATTCCTATTAAAATCTGAATAAAAATAAAAAAGGATGAAAAGCACTTTATCACAGGTTAAACTTTTAAGGAGATAAAGTTTTCAGCTAAGCTGGTTTATTTAATTTTTATGACAGAAACTAATATCTTTTCCACTTTTTCGTCCATCATTTCAACCGACAGACGTCCAGTGCTGGACATAGGCCTCCCCCAAGCAACGCCACTTCGACCGGTTCTGTGCTTCCCGCATCCAGCGGATTCCTATGGCCTTCACAAGGTCATCGGTTCATCTTGTGGGAGGTCTTCCAACGCTACGTCTAACGGTACGCAGTCGCCATTCCAGAACCTTTCGGCCCTATCGGCCACCTGTTCTACGAGCAATGCCCTGCCCATCGCCACTTAAGTTCGGCAATTCTTCGTCTACTTTTTCATCCAAATTTATCGTATAAACATATACCTATTTATTTATTTATAAGCAGTTAATCAGTAAGTACTCAACCTACCTTACCAACACAGGTAGGTATCTACTCTAATTTACAACTGAACTTAGTTTTAGTCTAAACTTTCAACCTTGAATCAACATCGTCGCCAGTTACAGTCTGACACTAAGTACGAACCTCATTATTGTTACTTAATTAATTTAAAGCTATCGTACTTATCTAGGTCAAATAAATTATTTTACCAGCTTTGGTTTGATATTTGAAACCAACGATAATAATCTCATGGTAGTAGAAAATCTAATGACATTTGTTCGAGTTATCATCATGACTTGACATTTTAATATCATCATTTATGAAGAGACACAAGAGTCAACACATTATTATGTATTTCTAGCTAACAAACATTTCATTTGATGTATTTATTGGACGTCTTTAAATAAGTTAGTTAATCATTTAATAAGCTACGGGTTCTACTATTGTAAACTACAGAGATATATTATGTCAGAAAAAACCTACGATTTTACCTATTGTTACCCCTACAAGTGTTTAATCACTCTGTTTCATCAGGATTCATGCTATCCTGAAATCGACTACTTAGTATCAGAAGGACTATCTGCTACTTATGTCACTTACCTTATCAAACAAAAATCTGACCTTTTACGCAACCTTACGGTAAAGTTTCTCAAATCCCTGCCAGGACTTTAATAAACCACGTCGCTCTCTAAATATAGCTAGCTACGAAATTATCTAAAATTGATCGAGCCAAACTTGGGCTGATCCTGTCCCCGGCCTCATTCTTTAAATATACCCTTTCGACATTGATAAGGTTTAACAAAAGAAGATCTATGGTGACTGGTCTGAGAAGTCAAATAGTAAATGAGCCGGGTCCAGCAAAGATTAATGATGCGACTATCAACACTCCATTTAAGTGTCAGCTCCTAGCCTATAAAGATGGCGGTTGATACTAGTATTGTTAGGAACATTAAACTGATTTCCTTTGGGACCGATTAAACGATAACTGCTGATACAAAGTGCTTGCTCAAAGCAAGACGATTTGAATTGAATGATATAATCTATATCTGTTGCTGTGAGACGAGGTGATTTAAATCTGTTTTTACAACTTTTTATCAATTTCCAAGGGAAATAATCAGTTTAATTCCCTTTGAGTTTATTATGATTAAGACTTCAAATGTTGATTTCAAAATTAGAGTAGGTATTTATTTTAAATTTCAGAGGTACTCAAATCAGCAGATCAATCACCTACTGGCGGTAAATTCTGCTTATTACCACTGCAATATCCACAACTAATGGTTATTTTTTTGTTTTCGTCACCTAGTTACTGACTTAATTGAAATCTCTTGTTATCGGAATATGAATCATATCAGAGTCCTAAAACAAAAACGAAAACCAAAACACAGATAGAAATTATGCTAACTTAATTGAAATCTCTTGTTATCGGAATATGAATCATATCAGAGTCCTAAAACAAAAACGAAAACCAAAACACAGATAGAAATTATGCTAATATTGTCTTTTGCAAAGAAAAAATCTATTTTTGCTACCAATTTGTCTCCATGGTAAATATTTTGACACTAGAATAAAGTTTTGCTATTCTAGACGAATGTCTGTTTTGATTGATTGTAGGTACTTGGGTCTTCCAGAATTCTAGGTAGCTCCCACTTCGAATCAATCATAATATTCAGTCGAGCTTTGAGCAGGTAGGTAATATGGTAATAATATTATTATTACCATATTTTTCGTCAATTTTCCTAGAAAGTAAAATAAATGTATCGCAGATCTATGTTAAGTACCTATAGGTTGATCATAATATATTATATATTTTTTATCATTATGAAGCTCGAATCAAGCTGTGACATGATTCTCATTTGAAAAGAAAATTGGTATTTCTAATTTCGGGGTTCTGTGATTATTCGATTTTTAAAAGAATTAATTATTTTATCTTGTTCCTAACATGGTCCGTTAATCTGTCTCCGAGAATGTTGCGCTCCATTGCTCGCTGGCAAACCTCAAGCTTGAACCTCTGCTTAATCGTCAAAGACCAGAAACGGAACATTAACATAAAAAACTGGCTAAGTGTGTGTCGGACCTCGCACAATGAAGGGTTCCGTAGTTGGGATGAATTTGTCCCAAGAACAAACTTAACATTGTAATTGAAAAACTTGTTCTGCCATACATTTTAACTGCAAATGTAAGACATTTACCATGCTATTTTAAGACCATAGACTTCTTATAGGTTTTCTTGCAATCTATGAGTGAAGAACCCTTCTCTGTATTTTTTACAAAATTGTAGGCTCAGTAGTTTCGAAGATATGGGTGGGAGGAATGGTAAATTTTCATCTATTTTCTTAAATATCTATAAAAGTATTTATTGTAAAATTATTTTAAAAAAACATTTGAGATCCTCACAACAACCCCTTTCATTTGATATGTCACACATTACACTTTGAATTACACAACCGAATTCAGAATTCATTTATTTACGTTACACATCCGTGTTTGGGTCACAGAAATTCATATGTGTACCAGATTTCCACTAAGTTTGTCGAGTAAATTGACTGTGACTGATGGACAGCCAGCCAAACACTCGAGTGATCCTATCAAGGGTTTAATTTTTTCCTTTTGAAGTACGGAACACCAAAATTCTGACTACATTGACACCTTGATTAATAGCGTTGCTTAGTAGTGAATTTAGACACATGAGACATTTCATCGCCGAGTCCTTTAAGATGGTAATACACCTGCAATGCCTCTGCCGTAGCAGATGAAATGCGGTCACTTATTGACATAAGTGACCGCATTTCAACTGGGTACCATCAGCTTGTTTTCCCTCTGAATCACATAAATAACGTTCCCTACGTTTATGAACGTAAACGAACCATTAAGTATAATTACGTGCTGTTAAAGCAAGTGCTACAATTTGTCCCATTAAACTCATTGCCAGTCATTACCTACCCATGTGTCGCGTTAATTGAAATAAAAAACCAGGTGACGTACTCATATAGCAGTACCAGGTACTTATTTTAAATGCCTTCCTTAAATACAGCCTTTGCCTTGTAGACAATGTTTCAGGGGGTGATAGCACTCATCGATAAGATTTTTGTTTAGTAAGTTGTCAACAAATAAAATTATCATCCGCAAAAAATTGCTCATGAATTCAAAGTCAGCCTATATATAAGTAGAAAAAGTAATACTTAAAAGGATATTAATACAGTGTACGTTTGTCGTTATAAGGTCAGTTGAAGCGAAAGAATGCAGACCATAATACCAGAAAAGATCAAGGAAGACCAAAATACAGCGCCTATTTATGTACCACCAAGAAAACATGGTATATGTGTACATATACTATGTTTTCTTCGTACTTCATAAATATACACTGAAGAATAATATAAACTTTTTAAACTGTAACTGAATACGCGTACGTAACTCGAAGCTGCTCATTAGCTGCATTCAGAATCGTTACGAAGTCGCTCGCCGCTGGGAATTGGCATCGCTTTACTTTCACGTAAAATGTTTTTTATCAAAAAGGATACAAATTACTCCTCTCGTGAATGTTAAAAAGCGGCCAAGTGCGAGTCGTGCTCGTACACATAGAGTTCCATACCACCTTACAATATTTAACACTAAGAACATATATTTTTTTATTACTTTAGTAAACATAAACGCCAAAAAAATGGGGAAACATCTTTAATTTTTAACTTTATTAAAATTTTATTATTTGTTGTCATAGTGGGCATATTAGCGTAGTACACACTCTCTTACGGTTCAAAAGATACAGCCCTGTAACGAACGGACAGCGGAGCCTTAGTAATAGGGTCGAAAGGTTGAATAAAAGAAAATAGTAGTGTAGGTAGTATAGTTTTTCAGTAGGACTTGCAACGCGGAAAAACGAACTGTAAGTCGACGTTTCACTGAATAATACTTTAACCAACCTAACTAACCCAAGCTAAGTAAAAAAAAATCTAGTGCTATAAAGATAATAATAATAATAAAAAAAAAAAAAAAAAAAAGATACATTCCTGACTAACTGAAAATCTATCAATCTGCCTAGCCTTTTCCCAACTATGTTGGGGTCGACTTCCAGTCTAACGGGATGCAGCTGAATACCAATATTTTTGCCTATTTGACCACCATAACACATGAGTAACTGGGCAATACGATACCCCTTGGTAAGACTGGTTGTCTGACTTTCGGGCTTCTGAAGACCCGTAACGACTCTCAAAGAACCACGAATGAAATCCGGGACCAACGGTTTAGCGTGCTTTCCCAGGCACGGAGGGGTCTCGGTATGTTAAGATGGTCATCCAAAGATGGACCAACCCTGGCAAAATTTTTAATGAAATTGTTTATTCTATAAATAGAATATCGGAATCATTTTTACACGTCATATTAAAAAATATCAAAAATAAGCTAGATGAGGTCGGCGTTTCCTATCTGACTACACTGAGAAGAAAGGCTGAAACAAACTCAGAGGTCGCAGTCACTTTTAGAGTCCAGACATAATCTTCGTGAGATCATAAGAGAACCATGTAGATTAGTGTCTCTTATGATATTTTGAGGAAAGAACCACGATTGGCGTGGACCTGTCCAGTCAGTGCAAGCAGAAATAAGAAAGAACCTAGAATTAAACCCTGCGGAACGCCCAATATTGACCGCATATCTTGCAGGTCTCTTGCCATTAACATGAATTCTGTTGTTTAGATAAGAAGTCAGAAGATTGAGAGCCTTGTCCCTCATACCATAGTGGTATGAGGGACAAGGGAAGGTGGTTTCTTGATCAGTGTAGTGTACGCAATCGAAGGTCTTAGATAAGTCGCAGAAACTGCCAAGAGCATCTTGCAACTCCTCCCAGGCCTCGAATATGCTCTTCAGTAATTCCAGGCCCGCGTCTGTAGTTGAACGACCCTTTATAAAACCAAACTGCTTCAAATGTAGTAAATTATGTGCATTGAAATGTCCTAAAATTTGCTTTAAAATATTTTTTTCAAAGATTTTGCTCAATGTCGAAATAGGCCGAAAATTTGTGGTACCAGATTTGAACTATGGAATCACTTGCTAAGTTTCATCAGATCAGCAAATGCACCAGGCACCATGCAATACTAGATTTAAATACGATTGCTAAAAAGGGTGAAATAACATCAATTATTGATGACTGCAGATATGTACTGATAAACCCCAAAGGTCAGCAGTTTTTTTTTACATCAAGATTTTTTAAAGATTTTTTTATTTTCTCTTTAGCAGTAATAATTTTATTGTGAATTCGAAAAGTTTTTCACATTCTTTAAGTATTGAGTAAGCAGAAGTGGAGGACGACGATGACAGAGTTTTGGTTGTTAATAAACGTAGTTTAACCTGATGGATCGACGCGTGCGGCTGTTATTATTAGCCAAGGTCCTAACTGAAAAATCTATACATAATATATTAAAAATGTAAGTCACTTTTCGTGTCTGTCTGTGTGACCGCGTTGTTCTTCTAAAATACACACAAAATTTTGATGCGGGTTTCACCATCTTTAGAGAATGTATTCCGTTTTATATGCATTAATTAATTTTAAACTTACCTAAAATAAAAAAAATCACGTTGTTTTGTCAAGTCGTAAAATCCGTATGAAGCAGAGGCGGGTCGCTAGTTATCTTATAAATAAAGCGTATTATGTTGAAAACGAATCGTACGAGTATGTTACCACTAACGATTCGATTTTATACATGAAAGTTTCAGACATAAACCTCGACTCGAGCTGTAAGTCAAGATGACACCGAAGAGCATCTACCCATATTAAAAGTTTGTCGTGAAAGATGTAGTACGGTTGTTATAAACCGGTTAACTTAGATATTTATATAAACTAGCGACCTGTCCCGGCTTCGAACAGTTTTTATGAATTGACAAAATATCTCTTTTTACATGTAAAGTCATATAAATTTTTGTACACTTAAGCAATCAAAAAAAAAACTAAATCATGGTGAAATCGCATCAAAATCCGTTACGTAGTTTATAAGAACAACGCGGACACACAGACAGACACGAAAAGTGACTTTACTAAAACTCAAACCATTTATTTCAAATAGACCATTTACAGGCACTTTTGAATTGTCAAGGAGTCGGTCAGTCAGAAATATGAAGCTAGTTGCCCATTCCAAAGTGCAGTAGGTATCTATGGAGAAGAACGGGTAAGAAACTCCATGGACACTCTTTTAAATTATAATAATTGTTACAAAAATATTAGATACATCATTAATTCTAATGATAATAATATGTAGAGAACATACTCCACTCACAAATTCACAGGTAAAACCGCCAGGAATATCACCGTTTATTACATTACTGTACCGAAATGGAGTCATTAACATATTAAAAGCCCTGTCATTTATTCTTGAAAGTGCGTGTTTAATGCCAGTCATAACCAGCGTACTATAATAACTTAATCGTGTTACTATTATGATTAGTTTTATGATATGAGTTCAGTGTAATGTGGGGCTGGAAAGTGGAATAATGGGTACGGTTGTGGACAAAATTCAAGATCAATATTTAGAGGAGGAATGGTAGTTTGACATAAAAAGAATTCAAGGCACACTTAAAATATACTAGCTACGTTTCACAGTGGAAAAACATCCTAACTAATAATATAGAGTGAATTTGTTTGTTTGTAACACTTTTACGCTAAAATGGCTAAACAGATTTAGATGCAATTTGGCACATGGGTAGACCATGTTAGGAAATAGGATACATTTTATCCCGGTTAACAAAGAAGAAGTTGCGCGCAGAAGCTAGTTATCTATAAAAGTGTTATTCTTACGATACAATCTAGTATACTCGTATGTACAATATGTAGTGTTAGGTTTCAATTTATTAATACATAATTGTTGGATATTGTACTGGCAACACCGAAAGATCGACATGTCAAAATGGCGGAACAACGGCCTTGTGGGTCGGGCGCTCGTGACGGTACGACATGCTAGAGGCTGTGTCGGTTAAAAATATAGATTAGGATAGAATAGTTGAAGATGTACTGCAAATTAAGGGAACCTATTAGTTTTATTTTAATTATTCGATTATTAAATAAATTATAATATTATGGTGTAGAATATTGAATTTGATGCTGGCAAAAAAATATAAATGAATGACAAAATATTTTGGTGTTTCATATTATTTTTCTTTTACCTGAAATATGTAAAAGAAAAATAATCTATAATATCAATAGTCTTAATAGACAGTTTTAAATTATGATATTGGGGTAACAACTTTAAGATTAAAATTTGGAGATTAGTATCTATTTTGAGGTTAAATAATTTTCGTAATTAAATTAGTTACTTAGAGCAAGGATAGTTTTTATTATAGTAGGTAGAAAACTTGGTTGGTATGATCAGTGTAAAATATTTTGTCACGAGCGGCAATTTATAAAATAAATCGCATTTTTATAAAATATAATGATCACATGTATGAACTTAAACGAGGCGAAAGCAGTATGTAAGGATCGTAGCAGGTGGCGTTCTATAGTTTCTGCCTACCCCCGTGGAAACGAGTGAGTTTATTTATATATGATAAAATATAAACAATTCTAACATAATTTTGGTTATATATTATAAAACATCCAAAAGAATTCTTTATCCTTATATTCCAATCCTACATTTTTTTGCGATCGGATTTCCTAAGGAGCGCCGCGGATTTTTCAAGATCTTTGAGGAAACGTGTCCTTGAGATTTCTGTAATAAACGAGTATTACAGACCTCTGGATATAATATACATTGCGTAGAGGGTGAACTCATTCACTTCCCTTGATCTTACAGACCCTTTGGGAAACTGTTAGCTACCTACTTCAATTTATTTTCATATTTTTGACTACTGAAATATAATCTTTCTTTTTCGTGTGGTTAGTGATTAACTCACATTGGGCCTTATCAGAAGGCTAAAAGTCACCCAAAAAACAATGGAGAGGGCTATGCTTGTAGTTTCTCTACGTAATCGAATCAGAAATGAAGAGATCCGCAAGAGAACCAAGGTAACCGACATAGCCTGAAGAATTGCCAAACTTGGCAATGGGTAGAGCACATTGCTCGCAGAATAGATGGCCGATGGGGCCGAAAGGTTCTGGAGTGGCAACCGCGTACCGAAAGACGTAGCGTTGGATGGTTTCCCACTAAATGGAGCGATGACCTTGTGAAGTCTGCAGGAATCCGCTGGTTGGGGGAAGCACAGAATCGGTTGAAGCGGCGGTGCTTGGGGGACACCTATGTCCAGCAGTGGCGTCTTACGGCTGAAATGGTGATGATGAGTAACTGGGTGTCAGAGTTTTTATGCCGCCCATGGGTCTCTGACTTGGCTTCACATGCCGTCGAGAAATATCTCTCAGACATGCTGACCGTTTTTTATCCCAAAAACAAACTTAACATTGTAGTTGAAAAGTACGTACTCCCTTAAATCGTTATACGTCACGGTCAATTCTCCAACAGCAAATGTAGTTTGAAATCGCAAAAAAAAATGATTTTGGGTGATAAAACTACAAATTAACGATTTTCGGACATTTTCCTTTACATGTGCTGTGAGACCTTGCTTCCTGCCAAATTTCATGACGATAGGTCAACGGCAAGTACCCCGTAGGTTTTGATTTATTTGCGAGTATCAAAATATGTCGCATAAATGGCCGTATTTTTTTTTGCATTGACTTAGAATTTGACAGCTTTTTTTAGAGATCCAAGAGACCATAGACCTACGTATTTGGTATTAATTTCAACTTGATACCTCCACGCGTTCCTGAGAAAAAGGGTCTTGACAGACTGTCGGACGGAAAACGAAGTGATCCTATAAGGGTTCCGTTTTTTCCTTTTGAGGTACGGAACCCTAAAATTGAAATATAATAAAGTTTTGGGTATTTACATGTTCATCATCATCATCATTTTCAGCCTTTTTCCACCTATAGGCCTCTTCCATTTACATATTACTGTATGTTTATTTCAATAGTATTAAAGGCAGTGAATAATATTAAATATATTGATAATATTAAATCGGATAAAGTGCCGCTATCGGCATAATAGTGGCGCTGCCTCGGCCTGGCTAAACTGCCGTAAGCATTGCATTGTCATTGTCACTTGTTATTTTGTATGAATGTTCAGATTAGTTCGCTTACTTTATCCGATAGGGATAAAGATATTAAATACTTGCTTCCGCCAGCGGCTTCGCTCGCATGATATCTTTAGCCTTTGTTACTCAGTGATAATATAGCATTCTACTGGTGAATAAAACGGTTTAGTAGTTTTTGAGTTTATTAGGGTTCCGTACCCAAAGGGTGAAACGGTATCCTATTACTAAGAATCCGCTGTCCATCTGTCTGTCCGTCTGTCACCAGACTATATCTCATGAACCGTGATAGTTAGACAGTTGACATTTTCACAGATGATGTATTTCTGTTGCCTAGGAATAAATAGGAATTATTTTAAGTTCACAAAAAGAGGCGCATTCATTATATTAGAGTGTGCCATTTCTATATACCTACGGTAGTTAACGCTAAAAATAAACTTTGAATAACACAAGTTTGACTTCAAAGTAAATATTATACTGGGTAAGCCCCGTAGGAAAACAGTTGAACATACGAAAATAAATCCCCAATCTAAAACAAGAAAACTTGTTTACATAAAAAAGTGGTGAAAGTCTTTATAAAAAGTACGCAATTTTATTATTATTTTGTTATACTTGGAATTAACAGGCTGTTAAGGAAAAAAACATGTTTTCCTTACTTCCCAAAAGACAATTGAAACAAACTTCCGTATTAAGGAAAAAGTTGTAATCATTTCCCTGATAATTCAATTTACAAAGCCAAATAAAGAACTTTGTAATTTAATTTCAAGTCGACTCGAACATTAACATGGAAGGCAATTGGGTTACTCGGGCTAACTCGGAGTGTTCTTATGCCTCATTGAATTTGACATCTGTGAAAATGTCGGGGCCTTGGGAACTTCCCCATTGGCTGTTGTTCTAAACAATAGTAAAAGATCATTCCTTAGCAAGTTTAAAATAATCATACATTAATAGGATACGTAGGGACTAAGAGACTTAGAGTGGACTTAGAGAGAGCAGTAGTGGCCCAGTGGTAACAGCCACGACTTACGAGTACGGTCATGGGCTCGAGCCGAAACAGGCACTTTACTTTTTGTAAGTTATTTAATCACCACTGCTCTCAAAACGGTGAAGGACAACATCGTGAGGAAACTGGCAGTACCCAACTCCAAAAATTTGAAGACAATTGTGACATCTACCAAACCGCACTGGGCCCGCGTGGTAGATTACGGCCCACTCCCTCTCTCTGAGACGAGGCCTGCGTCCCAACAGTGGGAACATAATAGGCTGATTATGCTTATGTAGGGACTTATGATATAATATCAGTAGAGACTAAATTAATGCCACAGATACATAAAATATTCACATCTTCCGAAAAGTTAAAGTGCAATGACAAATCAACTATTATTCTGTATTTTTGTAGTACTGATTTAATTACATGTGCCTTTTTTTTTTTGGATGGGAAATTATCAAGTAACTTCTCCCGCTCTGGGTGGATCGGGAGGGCGTGTCAGGCTCTTACTGACTAAAACCCACCAGTGTTTGGAAAAACACGGATGGGTTTAGTCAAGCTAGTGCAAAGTGAAGTGCTACTAACAAGTCTAAGCCTTATTTATTAACACAAGTTTTTGTTTATATTGAAATATGTATGTTTAGGTTAAGGTATTTTTCTATGGGCCACTGTCGCCTGAAATAAATGGTATTATTATTATTGACCTCTCTTTTCTTGTGTAAATCCCCACACTCTTGTGCCAGCCTCATCCAGGTTTTGCCCGCGATGGCACCAATATCGTCTTCCCATCTCGCCGCCGGACGACCGACCATTCAAGTCACAGCCTTACTCCACCTGCTTGTCATGTTCCATACTTGGCATAAGGCTAATAGACGGAGTCCCAAACGTCGAGATACGAAGACGTGAATTCAAATTAGGGCAGGAAACCTGGCACGGCGCAGTAATGACAGGTGGAGTAAATGTTCATACACACGCGTCAACAGTAGAGGCAACAGCAGCCGTCGACAAGTGTCGCGGCTGCAACATGCCGCTCGTGTATCTGAGTACGGTGCTCAAGTACACGAGCGGCACGGTGTCGACGGCAGCGGTAGACGTGTCGGCGGCTGCATATGCCTCTGACGTTGACGCGTGCTGATCGTGTATATAACATGAGTACTAAGGCTATGACCGTATAGTGTTAATGTTCATTAATTCGAATGAAACTTGCTTACATTCGCTAATGCGAATATGAACATTATGAGCATTGGAATAATGTTCATATTCGTATAATAGAACGCCTATTTGACTTAGTAAGGTGAACTGTGTGAATCATGCCCTTAATATCAAGTAAACAGGATTGATTTTGAGCAGAACAAACATGTATGACACACAGATAATATAAAAAAATATTAACATATTAATTAATATTACAATATGAGAATGGAATAATTAGTAATGTCAAATAGTGTTATTAAGAAAATATGTAATTAATGTAACCTACACAAACCGAGTTAGTGGAGGCAAGTCATATTTTAAAGAGGGTTTTTCCATTAGAAATTTCTCATTAGCAGTTTGGAATTATTTCCTATAAATGGCAATGGGCTGTGAACTCCATAAATAATACAATGATTTGTAGCTGCTAGCTGCAATACATGAACACATTGATCCGCCGACACAGCTAACGCTTCACTGACGGGTGGGTTGCCTGTACGTTGCCAGGGGCCACGGTATCCCTTTCGGACTTTCCCGCAGCACCGGCAGGCCAATTATATAAGCCTCTATTGCTTGGCACCTATACTTGTATTATAATACTCGAGGGAAATTATGCTGATAGGCGAAATACAGGCTATTTCTAGTTTGGCTACAAATGCTAATCTCTTTACTTTAATTGAAATTGTTGCCACATTACCATTGTAAAGTAGTACTAAGTTTTTGGAAATAAATAAACTAAACTAAATGGTGTGCTTGTATTTTTACAGCAACCACATGGTACTATTGTTACGAGTATGTAGGTACTGTTAAACTGAAGACGCAGTAATATCATGTATTGTGTTTATCTTTTGTTGGAGATCCTAAATAAATAAATGCTGTTCAGTGTTTAGTAGCACATCACTGTACAAACCCTCTTGCAGGAAACTGTAATTTTCAAGGTTTTATATACTACTTACTTAAGTTTTCAATACATTACGAGCGTTGATTCTGAAAGTTGGCAACGTCGCAAATAGCTGTCAAATATTTACCTGTTTTGATTAATTTGGCAATATTACTGTATGGAAATATGAAATATCGCTAACTAATGAACTAGAATATTAATAATGATTTGCAATTATAACACTGAATTTGATGTTGTAGGTGTAGAAAAGGCATTTGGATAGTTTCCAAATACTTTTTTTTCATATAAAACTAAATATTCGGTGTTACGATATTAATTATTGCATTTCATAATCGCTAGTTAGCCATATTTCTAATTTCCATACAGTAATATTGGCTCAGTAAACTCATCAAAACAGCGAAATATTTGACAGCTATTTGCAACGTTACCCGATTTCAGAATAAACGCTCTTAATATCTTAGGAACAATTTTCCAATAAAAATTAACTTCGAAGAAACTCGCCAGTGAAACCACCCTCATTCTTGGCTTAATAAAATAAAACGTGAATTGCGCTTCATGACATTTATGATCATAACCTGAAGTTGTTAATTTTGCGCACAAATTGGTAGTCTACATAATGACTGAAATTCCTGTAATCCTCAAATTTAGTATAATAGACCTTGAAGGGAAGTATTTTCAGCGACGATTAATTTTAATGCTGTAATAAATTGTTACCACAGCGAGCATTTTTCAATCTAGAATTACCTTTTTGGTTTTATTCCTCATGATTTGTGGTTATAACCATGCAATCTTTTACATCGTTGGGCATCTTATAACTAAATAAGTATTATGCTTATTAATCTAACGGGGACCTAGAAGTACAGTAGGCACTCGGTAATCCAGCAGCCTTTTTTATTGCCAATGCTGGATTATCGGAAACGCCGGCTTACTGGATTTCTATAGGAAATTTCAGCTAGCTAGTAAGAAATAATTTTAACACAGATTCGCAAGACGCTGGTCTACATGCACATCGTCTTGTCAGCACGTACCTACACAAGCACCGTTCCCAACTATTTTAGTAAAACGAGCGCGTAAAAAATTACGAAAAGTCCTTTGGAAAATTGAGTTTTATGAAAAAAATCACAGCATAAATAAATTACAAATAAAGTTTACTGAACTATTCGAGAATTGAGCTGTGTTGGTGTCGACTTTATTTTGGAGCTTTTATTACTTATTCACGCCCAAAGATGCGTTAAAATTTGCAAAAAAAACGAATCTTTGTTGGCTCCTAACTTTTTAATGGCTTATTATTTTACTATTATCTTTCCGCACAGACAAAATTAATATTGATATAAAACGATATCATGTTTAAGTAAAACTAAATCCACCTTAAGTAGAAGATCTATAATTGCAGCAGCTTGTAACTAGTTCTAATATCATCGCTAGTCATGTTTTACTCCAACACGGTAATTCAGGTGGACTCAATTTCTTTGTCATTAGAAAGAAAGAAAGAAAATAAGTTTATTTGCGGTAAACATGACGCAAAAAAAAAGAACACATAATAAAAATAGAAACAAGTTTAGGGAAAATATGTGTCACATCCACGCAAAACGGCCATCGCTCAGCATAATACTGCGACCCTATGCAAGACAGACACGACATTAGATCAACATGACATATTATCACGCTTGTAATCCCCGAAGGTTTAGGCAGAGATGTACCTATACACCCACATTTCGCCGCAGTTATGTTTAAGTACCATGTAATAGGGGGCGAGCTTATTGCCATCAACCGGGAAAAATTTCAGATGGAAAAACCCAACAAAATTTTTACCCAACCTGGGAATCGAACCCAAAACCTCATGCTGAGCAGTAGTGCTTGCGACTACTAGACCAACGAGACAATCAAATGTATCTGTTATTACGTTATCAATATTGTCGATAGTTCCCGGTAACTTTTAATCGACCGCCAGTCATCGAGAACGCGTTGAATGTCAAGAGTTATTTACGTTGCGCCCCAAGGCCACTGTAACTGCCCTATCATAGTTCTCAAGGATACTACTCGTACGTTTACCAGGTCAAGTACAAAGTTCCTAGCCGTTTGAACTTGACGAATAATAGGTACTATCAAGATAATTTTGTTGACGTGTTATAATGTAAGAAGTCGTGCGCCAGATCGGATATACCCTCGGCCAACCCCTTTAGGGGATGAATTTTGAAAAAACCCTTCCTTAGCGCGTACCTTCGTTTAATAAGGAACTCTTGTGCAAAAATGTCATGCTTTTAGACCAGCGGCTTAGACTATGCGTTGTCTGTCAGCTGTTAGTGAATAATTAATGATAATTTAAAGTAGATATATTGTGTTACTAGCTGTACACACGGCTTTGCCCATGCAACAATGTTAATGTAAGACACAGCGAATTTATTGAAGGACGCTGTCAAGATATTCAATCTACTCAACAATTTTTCTCATTCATTCCAGGGCTAGGGTTAGGTTAGGTGTATCGAATAAATAACTTATGAGTGGAAATATTTTTTTTTGCTTATATTAAATGTTGAAGTTTTGGAGACACCGGGACTTGATACCTACTCGAAATTAACTTTCTAGTATTGTGTTATGATGACCGAATGATATTATGGATCTAAGGAATACTTTAAAAAGAAACAGCCGATGAAAATTAAAAAAATATAAATATCATTCTGAGAAGTTAAGTTGCGATTACCTTCCCTGTGAGTCCATGTAATGCAACTTAAATGAATTTTATTTTAAATAGGTAATTAGAATGCGTTTCATTGGTTTCATTGGTTTGTTGTTAAAGTAAAACAGTGGGGCCAACATTACGGCATAGGAACTGATGAAACGCACATAGGCACTTTAAAACGTCAAAATGTACAAGAAAATAGAATTGTTTTATAGTTAACCCTCACTAAATGCATTTTCGTATGGATAAAAATAGGCAAGAAACTCCACAGTAACTCTTTTAAAAGGTTTTAAAATACTTTGTAAAGATTAATTATATAATTACGAGTATGTGAAGACGATGTCCCTAGAATAAAATCACTATACCACAATAGGTAAAAATAATTAAAAATTAAGCAAGGACAAATCAATTAATCGGGTGATAGATACATGGTGCTCACTTCGGCGAACACGTCAAACTTTACTCGAAACTAAGAACTTTCCTTCGCCACAGGAATAGCAACCAGACTGATGAGGTCCAATTATGTAATTTCTTATTTCTTTACTTTCTTGCAATGCCAGTTTATTTATATACTTGCTAACGAGACACATTCTTTTTTGATCCCAAATAAATTGTACCGTGGAGTTAATTAAAAGACAGATCGGTAAATTACCTTACTCCGACACAATTATTTGCCCTTTATTTTTTGGTTACAATTTGCAGAGGAAAAGTCCCTGCTAACGTAAACGAACGTGTTTTGTTTACTCACAATTTTCTTGCCAACCTAAAGAGTAAAAAGTTGTTTTCGGGCACCCAAAACTTCTGGATCAAAACTGACTATTATATAATATAGGTACCTACTCTCTATAGCTACGGTTTCCTAGACTAAGAGCGGTTCCGTCATAATATAACGGCCGTCAAATATGTCATTTTCAGTGACAAAAAATGTTCTGTATTTAGAGAGCCGTTATTGTATGACCGATTACCGAATTCTTAGGAAATTAATGCTTAACAAACAAGTGACTAGAGCAAAGTAAAAAAAAAACATTTGTGAAAAAATCTGATTCCAAATTAGCCAAAAGGTGCAGATTAGTGAGGGAATTGGTATTCGACAGGATGCTGTTTTATATTAACATGAAAATCCCCGTCATCGGTTCAAACTAGTTTGGTTTGCCATTACACGGATCACAAAATACAGTAGGTACCTAGTTAATAATGGCTATTAAAAACTCATTTATGAAATCGATAGGTGCTCAATTCGTCTAAACAGGGGAGGGTCTCTAAAGTGGATTATAATAACAGGCAGTGTGTTATCAACTTAATTGTTTTCGGCTCATTATTACGTCGGAACGGCCTTCTGCGGTATCATTATCAATCACTTAGTAATATTAAACGAGATGGGAACGAAGGTGAATGTTGTTAAGGGAGAAATACTCTCACACAGCCGGTCTATTCTGTGAAATGTTTACTTCTGTAAGTAGATCTTTTGAGACACTTTTACACGTCAATATTTTGGTCAATATTTGTATCCCAACAGTCGATATGCGTGCATCAGTCATCGTGTAGCTCAACCCTATTTTAGGTAGCTCAACGAACCGTCACACGACGGTACCAGATCTACAGGACATTTGCGTAGGCAATATACAAAATACTCAAAACTGCCAGACGGTTATAAAGTCACATTCCACATTCACAGACAGATTTCTCTTTAGGTGCCAAGAGTTACGTTACGTAAATCAATAAAAAAAAAACTATATTAACTCTTAAACACTTAGTAGGTATCTATAAAAAAGTTTGTTGCTTGGGAGTAGCTTAATTAATTCCAAGCCTTTTTGTCGCCCAAGTAATCTTTAACTTTATAGAAACCTCTTTGATTGAGGCTCAGTTCCTATAGGCGCAATTGGTCCAATTCACCTTATTCGCGATTGGTTCAATTCACGGTTGGTCCAATTCGCGGTTGGTCTAATTCGCGATTGGTCCAATTCGCGGTTGGTCCATATGAATGTCGCTGTAAAAATCTCACCGTGAAAACTGGTGAAGTGAGCTGTCAATATGTCAATTAGACGTAATCAACTCACCTCATACTACATTTAAAGAATAGATAGGAATGGTAGCTTGCTACGACAAAAGCTTTCATATTAAATAATCCTCCTTATTTGGCTTCACCGCAGTCGGGTAAAAAAGACAGAACGAGTTGAAAACAGATACAAGCACTGTCAGAGATAACGGTAAAAAAACTGACACACTACGTCAATTTGCCGTGTTATAGCTATTTCATACGACTTTCAAAGAATGACAGTTGTGATTTGAACATACGGACAATTTAAGTTATTAGTCAATTTGATGTACAATTTATTTCTCTTCTTATATTTCACAGGAGATTGACCACAAATTGGTAGGTAAGTGTGATTCTAAGCAAGGTCCAAAGGGTCAGTAAACTATGCATTCGCCGTTGTAGAGTGACAGATTCAAACCTATATTATAGCTTTAAATATTATATTACTTCAATCATTAAATAGTTACATATAATTCGATAGTTTCCATGCATGACAAATTCACTAGAGGAAACTGGGTCACTCACTAGCATATATACGAGTATAAAGCTCATATAGAAATGAGATCACATTCTAACGTGCAATTTCTTTAAAATGCACGCCACACAGAAAGCTACTGGTTAACTAGAGGTGATTAGTCGGAAGAGGGTTTCTTTGAAATTATTGATTTTTTATGAAGCGTTAAGTGGCAGACTTAATACAAAAATATCCTTGTATACTAAATTTTCCAGGCTATTTGCTTAATAGACCAACGGTTTGCGAGTTACACGTCGAGATATTTTTTTACCCACCTATTAATAGGTTGAGCCTTACTAAATCACACACAATTACCTACTGACAAATATATGCACTGTCTAGACACTTCCACTCAAATCTGTGTTTCTTTCCTCAAAATACCATTTCAGACACCAATCTATGTACATGTTCCTCACATGATCTAACTTAGATAATGTCTGGTCTTTAAAAGAGCGACCTCTGAGTTTCCTTCAGTTTTTCTTCTCAGAGAGGTAGCAAACACCTAACTCATCTAGTTTTAAAACACAATTTATTTTTCAGGTATAAGTTACAAGAGAGGAGCTCGTGGCTAAGTAATAACAGACGCATGGGTCGATATATTAGTCGGTTGGTCCGTGGATGGGTGACCTTCTTTACATACCGAGACTCCCCCGCGCCTCGGAAAGCAGGTTAAGCCGTTGGTCCCGGCTGTCATTTGTGGATCTTTGACAGTCGTTACGAGTCGTCTAAATCCCGAAAGTCTGACAACCAGTCTTACCAAAGAGTATCGTATTACCCAGTTACTGGGTTGTGAAGGTCAGATAGACAGTCGCTTTATGTAAAATACAGGTATTCAGCTGCATCCGGTTAGACTGGAAGCCGACCCCAACATAGTAGGAAAAAGGCTAGGCAGATCTAAAAGTGTCTACACAAATCTAGTAACAGAAATAAGATCATTTATAACTAACGATGTAACACAGCTATTTTCCTCGACAATCTGAAAATAAATCAGAGCTAATCGACTGATAAACGATCCCTTGTGATTATCCGCGTATAATTTATAAGCCAAAGCATCTGTTCCTTGGGTATTGATTAGCACGCTGACCGGCCAGGCAGTGCAGTGGCCGTGAAACGCTTTGCTCAACATCACCTTAATACAGTAAAATCTACCTTATCCTGTTATCTATAAGGGTGAATATTGTTAGAAGACGGAAAACGTTATGCACTCGGCTGAGAAATGCAAAGGTCACAATCCTCTTTGAAAATTGCTTGCTGATATTAAAGGGGAAGTTGACAAATAGGGGTTTTAATGCTCATGTATGATGAGTCACACGTTTTCTCATATAGAATACAGTTCAGGTCGTAAATTCTGAAATGTATGCGCATATTTCATGATGGGACAAGGAATAATTGCAAATAATTTATTATTCGTAATCGTTAGGGTTGCCAGCGTGATTTAAATGGGGGCGATTGCTTTTATCAGGTAAATGGGGAATCCCGCTTATACAGGGGAAAATACTGGAAATATTATTGCTGGGTAGACACATATGGAAATATACCGTAGGATTTTCGTTTCTGTCATTTGGTTGTTGAATAAAAATATGAATGGCTTTCCGTATCGAAGTCAGCTTATTCAATGATCGTGTTGTTTTATTATTATCGCCTAAACGAAAAACTCAAAGGTTTTCCAGAATCTGTCACGAGAAAAGTGATTATACAAGGTGATGACTGGATGTCGGATTTTTAACCGACTTCTATATTGGAAATATTAAGTTGATTTTTGCAGGCACAAAATGTCAGTGGGGTTTCGATTCCCGAAGCTTAAAGTTTCATCATCATCATCATCATATCAGCCGAAAGACGTCCACTGCTGGACATAGGCCTCCCCCAAGCACCGCCACTTCGACCGATGCTGTGCCTCCCGCATCCAGCGAATTCCTGCGGCCTATGCAAGATCATCGATCCATCTTGTGGGAGGCCTTCCAACGCTACGTCTTCAAGTCAAGTCTTAAAGTCGTCTTTAAGTCTTAAAGTTTAATTCCAAAATAATAATATTTCAGTTCTTGGAAAGCAAAATCTGATCCAACTTCGTACGTTGACGGCACATTGAAAAACCCTCCTATTAGTATCTTAAAAAATTAAGAACTTATTTTTTTCTTTTAACTTTACTTAAGTACACCTCTCCCTAACCCTTTAGGAATCACAGGCGTGATTTGGAGTCAGAAAGAAAACCTGCGATTTGGATACTATTATTTATTATTATTATTATTTATTATTTAACAGTTTATGTACACACATATAAAGAGACAAGAAAAAGGAACAGAAAAATACGTACAAAGGTGATGCTTATTTCTAAAGAAATCTCTTCCAGCATACCTGCGATAGGAGAGTGGATAAAAAGAGATGTAGACAACGTGTGTAAGAGTAGAAGAGAAAATAAAATACATAAAATAAAAACATTTAGCCATTCACTAATATAAAATATGACCTTCAATATGAGAATATACTTACATACATACTTTCAAAATAAATATCTCTTAAATATATAATATACTAATAAATATAATTTTGTAGGTATATAATATAATAATAAATACAAAATATGCAACTATGACGAAGTGGAAAGATAGTGTTCTTTCACTCTTCTTTTAAAAACTGTCAGTCAGTCTGGCAGTCCCTAATGTTAGGCGGTAGTGAATTCCACAACCGTACCGCATGCACACTAAAGGAGTAGGAGTAGAAGTCGGTTGAGTGGGGAGGGGATTTAAGGAGATTTCTAAGATGCGACCTGCAAGGAGCATCAGAAGGACGGGCGTAGGAAAAGCGTTCCCGCAGATAGGATGGCGTTTTAGGGTTGTGAAGGATGTTAAATAGCAGACATAATATCCGAGAGTTCCTGCGAAGTCGAATTGGGAGCCACTTGAGTATTTTGCGAAAGTTAGAAACGTGGTCATACTTTTTAAGATTAAAAACAAAACGAATGCAGATGTTTTGCAACCGTTCAAGTTTATTTAAAAGCTCCTCGGTGGCATCCAAATAACAGGCATCAGCGTAGTCTATGATGGGCTGTATGAGTGTTTGAGCAAGGGAGATTTTGGTACACAAGGGCAAGAAGCTCTGGAGGCATTTCAGCGAATGGAACGTGTAGTGCACTTTACGACTGACCTGACCAACATGGGCAATCCACGACAGGTAAGAGTCCATGGTCACCCCCAGGTTTTTTACGGAATTTGCGTATTCAATCTGAACTCCATTCAGACAGAGTGGAGACAGCGACGCAACGTCGAGCCTATTCCGCATATATCTTCCGCCGATAATAATGGCCTGGGATTTCTTAGGGTTGATTTGCAGTCCAAAGGACCGCGACCACTCGCTAATCAAATCCAGGTCACTGTTCATAGCTGACACCGCTGCTTCCGCATCTTGCCTTAAAAAGTGAGTGTAAAGCTGCAGATCGTCGGCATAGAGATGGAAGTGGGAAGAGATGATTCTGGTGACAGAGTTAATGAAAATAGAAAAGAGAAGAGGAGAGAGAACGCCACCCTGAGGCACACCCGCGGTAAGAGAACACCAGCCAGAAGAAGATTCTTCAAGACGAACCCGCTGGGAGCGGCCTTTAAGATAGGAGTCGAACCAACCAACAGTAGAAGAAGAGAAATGGAAAGATTTAAGAATTCCTAGAAGGATGTCGAAATCGACAGAGTTAAAGGCACTGCTAAAGTCCAGCAGTACAAGCAAGGTGAGAGATTTGTCGTCCATAGCCCAGCGGATTTCATCAGTAACCTACTACCACTACTACTACTACTACTACTACTACTATCTATATCTATTTTGTTTATTATAGACAAGCTGTTGTCAACGGGCTTACTTGCATTAGAGGAACTATTTTATAAAGGTACTCTGATAAAAAATCAAACAATCATAAGATTTTCTTTAGTAAAATGCAGATTGCATCTATAATTCTACCTAAATCCAGCACAGAATATGGTAGAACCGCCAATAGATCAATTTGCATTCATAAAGGAGCACTGAGTGAGTTACGAGCACAAATCGAATCAGCCACGACCGGGAAATGTAAAAAAATAATATCAGCGTTTAAATGACGTCATCCATCTTTTCTTGGGATATATTTTGTATGGAAACGTTCGGTATCAATAAACGTCACGGGGCGCATTAGACCGTATCTATCCATTTTGGGTATTATACACTAGCTTTTGCACGTTACTTCGCCCGCGCGGTAATCAACTATACTATAAAACATACCTCATTCAAAAAATTGGCAACGTCGCAAATATTTACCTACCTGTTTTGATTACTTTGGCAATATTACTGTATGGGAATATGAAATATCGCTAACTAGTGAACTAGAATATTAATAATGAATTGCGATTATAACACTGAATTTGATGTTGTAACCGTTTTAGGTGTAACAAATGCTGGGCACGCCACTATTGCGGCGAGTGGCTAGAGAGGCGCCACGGCCTCCTCACCTTCCGCCTGACGCAGGTCCTCACCGGACACGGTTGTTTCGGGAGGTTCCTGTTCCGGATAAAGCGGAAGGAAACGCCCGGGTGTCATCACTGCGTGGATCGCCCGGAGGACACGGTGGAGCATACGGTGGAGGTCTGCCCGGCTTGGGCAGAGTATCTCCGTGTCCTCGTGAAGGCGATCGGTGGCGGGGATCTCTCGCGTCCGGCCCTGGTCCAGGCCATGGTACAGAGCGAGAGGGCATGGGAGGCCGTCATCTCCATCTGCGAAGCAGTAATGCTCGCAAAGGAGGACGCAAATTTCGCGCCCTGGGCGTCGAAAATCGCAGGCCGATTCCTTGCCACCGTTGGCGTGGGCTTGCGGACGGTGAGCAATGGGTAGCTCGCCGTCCGATAAGGACTAGGCCCGGGTCGACGGCGCGTTGTGTTGCACGCGCGTCTCAAAGAGATGTCAGCAACTGAAAGGGTCCGATAGGACCGATGCTTGCCGGGGTTGGAGGGAGGGATACCGTGGCCCCTGGCAACGTACAAGCAACTGAAGGAACACGGGTGGGTTTTAGTCAATAAAAGTCTGACCCGCACTCCCGCTCCGCCCAGAGTGGGACCAGTTATTTGATAATTTATTTATTTATTTATTTAATACTTCAAGCACACAAATGTACAGAGGCGGACTTAATGCCATGGGCATTTTCTACCAGTCAACCTTCGGGTGATGCAGAGACAAACAGTGGTAGGTGCAACAGAGAGATTTGAAGATTTAAATATTTAAATATAAAGATATACATATATACCTATTAAAAACTATAAATATAATAAATACACCTAATTATACATAAATATAAGTACAAATAAGACAAACAATGGGAAAAAATTACCGTTGTGATGATACTGCCAGCTTCTTGCGAATATGCTCGCGAACTTTAACTCGAAAAGATAACCGGTTGGTCGCCATCCTGATTTCCTGGGGGAGCGCATTCCACAGAGAGATAGACTGAATGAAGAAGGAAGAGTGAATGAAGTCTGTGCGGTGAGTGGGACATTGTGGATTTAATTTGCCATCCAAAAAAAAAAAAGGTGTAGAAAATGCACTTGGAAAGTTTCCAACTTTTTTTACATCTAAAACGAAATATTTGGTGTTACGATATTAATTATTGCTTTTAAGTATCAATATTTTAGTTCACTAGTTAGCCATATTTCATATTTCCATCTAGTATAATTACCAAATTAATTAAAACAGCAAAATATTTGACATCTATTTGCGACGTTGCCCACTTTAAGAATGCACGCACTTGAGGGTCACAACAATAGCTTTCTGCCAGCGAAGCAAATTTTCGAAGCCGGATCAGTACTTCCAGAGATTACCTCCTACATCCAAACTTACTAACTTTACCTGTTTATAGTATTAGTGTAGACAAGTTCTTGTCCGCAATTTCACATCCTAGTGGAACTATTTTATAAAGGTTATATTTATTATTATTAGCCTTTTTAGTCGGACAAACAAAGTGTAGTCTTCCGTCTCGTATTTGGCGTTTGTTTATATTTTGTATGTCCGTTTGCATGTTTGAATGTTTCTCTATTGTTTCCATTCTACTTTGTTTTCTGTAAGTTCTTATAGTTTCTTTTATTTCTTTGCATATCTTCGTAAATTGTTTCCTTTTTTAACCCAATTCCCAAAAATTCCGGTTATCAATTCGTTTGTAATTTTTTTTTCGCTAGTATCTTTTTCATTTATCACGACAGCTCTTTGATTAAGAAGGCTGACGGTTTTGATAGTCATCCATTTGTAAGTCTGTTCCATGTTATTAGCACTCTGATTGGTGGTATTTTTATTGTTGCTTCTAACCAGTTATATTTTTCCTGTACATCCATATTTTTTCTCCTTATTGTATGCTGGTGTATGGTTTGGTCATCAGAGAACTTACTATTCGATCTATTTGATGTTTATTAGGCTGTAGGTTTTCCAGGTTTCTTCTTGGTCTTAGTTTTTGTACGGGGTTGACATCAGTGTAGCTCGGATCATTCGATGGTTGGTTAAAATTTAGGTTGCTCATGATACTCGTGTTCAAAAAGTATCTAATTTTGTTGGATATAATAAGGTCTATTTCATTTTTTGTTTTTCCATCAGACGATGTCCAGGTCCACATTCTCTTTAAGTTCTTGAACAATGTGTTTAAAACGGTTAAGTTATTTTTCAGCGAAAATTCCATAAACTTCTTTCCAGTCCTGCTTCTTGTTTTTTGCTATACTCAAATGGTCCAAGAACTGTATTTTCCTCTGGCTGACGTTTTTCAATTTGGCCGTTGAAATCGCCCATCACTAACAGGTTCTTGGGCGCATGTATCTGTATTGTTTTATTGAAATCCTGATAAAACTTATCTATCGTCTCAATTTCTGCTTGTTCTGTAGGTGAGCAGATTTTTATGATGGTCCATGGATCTTTATATTCTGGAAACTTCATATTTAACAATGCAATGCGCTCTGAGATGCCATAGAACCCATCTATATACTTTGCTGGATATTTTTTGCCCATAAATCCAACTTCATGCTTACCTGGGTCTCCCCTACGTAGTAGAGCACATAGTCTGCGTGAGCTACAATACGTTCTCCCATTCTCCAACATCACTCAAGCCGAGGGTATCCTAGTTGACCTTTTTAGTGCATATGTCAGTTCTGTGAGGTTATCTTCTGTTCTCAAAATAAGGGCATTTAGAGCAGCAATGTATATTTTTGAAGCCTGGCGGCTTTGTTTATTGATATCGTTTTTGTTTTTGTTTATATGGGTTGGAGGGTATTGAAACCGGCTGGTATACCCTACAATACCCTCCGGTATTGGAGGGTATACCAGCCGGTTTCGGGGTGTTGGAAATGTTGTTGTTATTTGTTTGTATTTTGATTTCCGATTTTAGTTAGTTTCTGTTGATGATTTCGGATTTTATAAAGGTACTCTGATAAAAAGTAAAATGGCAGACTCAATCGTAAGTTTTCCTTTACTAAACAAAGTTCAGCAAGTAATTTCCCGTAAGAACCCAGTTTCTTTTTATGGCCGGGTGGCACTTCCTTTGGATACTATATGACTAATGTCCATTGTCAAAACCTGTATACAACGTGTCGTTAAATGCGCAAAACCTGAAAATAGTTTGATCAGAATAACGAGCAGAATCAATTGAACCATTTTTTAATATAGGTCTCATTTTTCAAAAAATCTTCATTAAAAACGTTGCCGTGTCTATTTATTAATAGGTCAAGCATAACATGCGCAAACCCGCCAAAATAGGTAACCAAACACAAACCAATTGTTGTCGACCAATTCAAATTTTCTCATACGCGAGGTAATAAAAGATTTTATTTCAGTGCAAATATGAATCTTCCATACAGTACCATGAATAAGACAAGAGCGTCGTCGCAGACGCAAGAAACGATCAGAATTGCCAGTAAAACTAAAACAGCACATACCTTTACAATTTTTTTAATGATTTTTTCTCTCTCTAAAATAGATCAATTGAATTAAAAATCAGTTGGGGTGTCTGAGGTTTTGCGCATTTAACGTTACACGTTGTAGAGACTTACTCGGTCACCCTCGTTTTGTAAAAGAGATTTGTATAATGTAAGAAATATCCTATACAGTTTCATACATCGGTGTAAACTCGAGGCATTCTCTTGCTTCAATGGTTCAGGAATGCTGACAATGCATTGTCAAAATAGCTCTGACTAAGATCGCTTCAATGTGGTGAGCCAAAGTTCCTAGTCATTTTGCTAACAATCAAAAGAAAAGCTAATGGCAATGTTTTGAAAAATACAATGTGAAAAGGTGTTTAGAAAACAATTTATTGGACAAAGCATCTTAGCAGCAGGCATCTTTTTTTTTAAATGTTTTTTCACAACCAATCTGTCAGACACCGCAAAGCCAGCCTAAGCTGCTGGGTTAAGAAGCATTAAATTTTGCACAAGTGTTTCTTTTATACTTCACAAAAGTGTCAAAGGAAGGATTTTTGTGAGTTTCTATGGACGTCCGTAATTGTAGCTAATTGAAACCCATGGGGCGCAAGGCATGATCATACATAAATGTCTGTGTACTGAAGTACTGAGACATATCGTAAAAACGAAAATTGTAAAGATGTGACCAAACGTTGAGCGGCAAGAGCGCGGCAGCAACACACGGCGTTTGCAGGGGTACAGTCTCGACATAGATAGCGATCGCTATATGACCGAATTCGGTCGCAAAGTCCTAATGGCGTCCGAGACGCGCGTGAAATGCTTGACAAGTACGTGATTTTATCGTGCTTGTCAAGCAATTTTAACCGTCGTATAGCGATCGCTATGTATGTCGAGAGAGCAGCCCCTGAACACATTTCTGCCGCGCTCTTGTTAGGAATTAACCGACAAATGTTCGCGCAGAAGTTGTCCAATCACAGCGCGGCAGGCTGCGTGTAGTAGGCGCGCATGATTGCCGCTCAATATTAGGACACACCTTTACATAGGTGTTTTATTGACATGCAATAAAACACTTTACAATTTTCGTCACGAACACAACACTTACATGTCTGTCTGCCGTAAATGTAGTATTTAAACACTACTAACCCGAGTTGACCTAACATAATTCAAATGCAAATAGAATTAGTCTTTAGTCTGTTAATCACTTTCAAAATATTTATAAACGGTTATGGTAAGGTGAGAAACGTAAAGTGAAACTAACTTTCTTAACTTTATTACCGAGCCTTCAAATCATTCTGCCTAGCCTTTTCCCAAGTATGTTGGGGTCGGCTTCCAGTCTAACCCGATGCAGCTGAATACCAATATTTCACATGGAGTGACTGCCTATCTGACCTCTACAACGCAGTTAATGGGGAACACGACACCCATTGGTAAGACTGGTCAAGTCAGTCTTTTGGGCCAATGACTACCCGTAATGACTGTCAAAGATCTACGAATGACAGCCGGAATCAACGGTTTAACGGGCTTTCTGAGGCATGGAGGGGTCTCGATATTTAATGGATGGACTCCCATCCACGAATCGGCCGTGGCAAGCGTAGCTTAACCTTCGATCGTTTGCATGGGTCGATTTCGATCTCAAGATCGGCTGGCTTGAAATTGGTCATTTAAATATTCAGAAAATCAATAAATCCAAACCGTGTACAATATCTATTAAAAATACATTTCGAGCCAGAATAAACAACCGCTTTCGTTTAATTCTCAAGTGTCGGATATTGTCCGGGAGGCGAGGATTTGAGCAAACTTTGATAGAGCCCGGATATTGAAACTGGGGTTGCATGTTGTTCGACTTGGAACGACTTTCGATAAGTGAGCTACGTACAAGTTAATAATAATACTTTTTGAAAAATATGTTTGCCGTATACGTACTGTTTAAAATAATGAGTAGGTTAGCTTCTGACAGTGATGACTTGAAAAGTTGATGTTTTATTTAATTTTTAATTTAAACTGTTTATTTTCTTAATTTATTTTATGTTTGCAAATTTGCGCCTATTACTGAATTAATCTAAATATAACCTTCTGCTTTGGCCACCTCAGCATAAAGAAAGCTATTTCTTTCATAACAATATAAATGTGTTTTAGTTTATTTATTTATCTTTTAACTAGCTCATCCGACAGACATCCTGTCAAAATGTCATTCTATAGAAAAAGATCACTTCAGTCTTTTTCCGAATTTTCCAATTATCACGGAAATTTTTATATTTTTTATAACCGTTATAACCTGATTCGTACTATTACGAAAATTTTAAAACCAAAGTTACCCAAATCGGTACAGCCGTTCTCAAGTGATGCGCTTACCAACGAACAGCATTTCATTTTTATTATATAGTCATGTTTCACTTCTTAGAAGAGGAGTTAACAAGTAGTGGAACCTTCTACGTAAAGCGCAGGCCACACCGCCAGCTAGCGGGCGGGCGGGCTAGGCGGGTGGGCGAAGCGAACGAAGGAAACTATACAAACTACGCGAAATATTGGCGAGCTAAACTATGGGGTTCACACCGAAAACTACGGACAAACGAGCGACGGGCGTAGCAAAATCTACGCTTTCTCTTCTTCTTCTTAATTCGAAGAGAATTTAACAGAACTTTCGTCGATATATGACATATTCATCGTTCACAAACAACACTACACTGCTATTCGAAAGACGAGCGTCGACTAGTCTACTCGAAACGGGGAGGACGGGCGAACGAACCGGGCGCGCCAACGAGGTGAACGAGTAGCTTCGCTGGAATCGTCGGAAATTTCGTTAGCTTAGCTCGTTAGGTTAGTCGGTAGCTCGCGGTGTGAACCGAAGTATGTAAAGAGGTGAAACGATGTTCGACCGCCTAGCCCGCCCGCCCGCTAGCTGGCGGTGTGGCCTGCGCTTTAATACCTAACTCAATGGTTTCTCAGAAGTATGTCATGATTGTAACATTTTTATATGATAGATGTTTATTTTTGTCGTGTTTTGGTATTGGTGGCGTTTCTTGCCCGTTCTTCTCCATAGGAACCTACGCTTTGGAATGGGCAACTAGCTTCATATTTCTGACTGACTGACACCTTGACAATTCAAAAGCGCCTGTAAATGGTTTAATTGAAATAAATGCTTTGAGTTTGATCGAGAATTTTAGTGTATATTAAAATATTTGATGAGTAGATACGTAAGTACCTAATTTTTGTTAGCAATCATTTAATAGCGGCTACCGATCAAAAACAGAAACCTTTTCTCATTTCACCATTTTACTTACAAAAAAAACATGTTAGCTTAAAGTTCATAAAAAATTGGCGAAGTTCAATTTCTTAAGTAGACAGTCTACAAAAAGAAGTTCGAAACAAATGCGGTTTAATTAAGAGCGTTGCAGAAATTTTCTTCGAAATTCGCAACTGATCAAAAGTTTTCGAGCGTGAGTATCGAAATTGGGAATGTATCTATAGTTTCGATGCAAGCCACTGCATTGCTCTGCGAATCACGTGGCCGGAGTTCGTGAAGTATATTCGAAATTGATCGTCGGCTTTATTCGCGAACCGTTCTATATAAGTCCCGATATTGGTTTCGACTTCCAATATTGCAGTTTTTAAGTTTGATGGAAACGTACCGGCTGTGTATAAGCTGTCACAGCGTAGAATTCGAAACAGTAAAAAAGGAGTTGACTGGGATTGGATCGGAACATGTTGGTAAGGTTTCAGAATTTGCGAATATTTTTCCAAACAAAATTTTGATTACGCAAAAAGATTGGAAAGCAGCAGCGCACCGGATGCCATATACAGCGTTTCAAAATTTATTTATGTTTTTAAATAATAAATATCTCAGAACCCGGTGGCCATCTATGTAAGTTTAGGGTTTCCCAATTATTATAAAAGTTGACCCTTAACCACAAATAATGCAACCGTATTTCAACAGAACAGCAAATTTGCAAATGCTCTAATTCTAGGCACGCCCGTCTGCACTAATAACCCGTTCCTGCTTTACATTTTATGATATTACAATGTATATGCACTGACGTAGATACGGATAACCATTAATATACGAGAGGCAAAACCATGTTGCAGATTACGGGTTAAATTCACTGGGACGAAAACCGGTTGTGTGGCGAATAATGGGCGAGCGCAGTGACCAAAGCTGAATATCTGATGAGGTAAAATTGAAAATGAATTATTGGGTTTGACCAAATAATTTAATAAATTATACTGATTTGGATTCGTTTGATTTGGCGTAATTGTTCACAATTGAATTATTTTATCACATTTCATTAATTTCTGAGACTTAGGTAAAATAAAACTCATTAACCCTGGAATTATCTGATTGTCTACACCCTTCTTTTTTTTTTTTGGGTGGGAAATTATCAAATAACTTCTCCCGCTCTGGGTGGAGCGAGAGGGCGTGTCAGACTCTTACTGACTAAAACCCACCCGTGTTTCTTCAGTGGCCTGTACGTTGCCAGGGCCACGGTATCATTGTCTACACCCTTAGAATTTATTTTTAGATAAAATATTGTATGCAGTATTTCTTTCTTTCTTTCTTATGCTAGCTTTTGCCGCGGCTTCGCCTGCGTGGAGGTTGAAAATTATCTGACGGAAACGTACTAGCGGGATAAAAAGTATCCTATGTCCTAATCCAGGCCATGGTCTACCCATGCGCCAAATTTTATCCAAATCCGTTCAGCCGTTTTAGAGTGAAAGCTTAACAAACAAACAAACTCACTTTCGCATTTATAATATTAGTTAGGATACTAGCTGTGCCCCGCGGTTTCACCCACATAAGTCTCAATTCCGTGGGCATATCGGGATAAAAGGTGTCCTGTGTCCTTCTCCAGGTCAAGGTTTACCATGTGCTAAATTTCATCTAAATCCTTTCAGCCGTTTTAGCGTGAAAGCGTACCAAACAAACAAATAGTATAGTGTACAATAAAGATTATTCTATCTATCTATCTAATGGATGGACATTGTTGAATTGTCGAAATATAAGCGAATTTCGTCAGTGGTATGTTACGTAATTTGGCCAAAAAAGAATAGTAGGTACATTTCTAAACAGAATAACCAACTAAAACAGAACCACTCATTCCGTCTCTAACACAATGATTCAGACCGAATTATTAGCAGGCCTCCCAAACGCAGCTCGGCGTTAAAATGATTCACTCCCGCCAGTAAATGTTCATGCATTATTCACTGGCTGTTTTGTCTTTGGTACTGCCGAGCCTAACTCGGCTGCTTCGAGTTAGGGATGTTACAAAAAAAACTCGTATTCGCACGATATCTTTTGAAAGAATAAAAAATAAGAATAAATTATTAAGTCCATTGTTACAAAATTTTTACAAAACCTTGTCTGGAAGTTTCCTTGCATTTTAGTTGAAGAATACATCAAGCTGTGCTCAGTACATTAACAACAGCTTAAATCAGGTTGATCAGCGGGGTTATTATTGTGTAACACGCTAACTAACAATGCCGATCATTTTGAAAGTTCAACAACATTCATAGCGTTACTTACGCTGTTGAGCAGACGAATTTTTCGGACATTGAAGCAGTGCAATTTCCTTTAAACCCTTGGGATTGTGATTGAAAGTATGTTACGCAAATAAGGCACAGGTCAGGTCATCTTCAATGGTATTATGATTGGAATATGAACTTGCCAATTGATTGGTGAGCACTGTACCGTTTCACAGCATAAATAAGTAACAGTATTATGTATTCATAGAAAACGGCCGAAACGACGCGCTTCGAAATCTCAATGTATACCAATACGTAACAGTCTCGAGTGCGCGGCAGTATTTCAAGGTCACTGCCAAGACATAATACTGTTACTTTATTATACATTGTTATTATTATATTATAGTCTACAGTGCAGCTTTGTAGGTAATTTGAAAGAATCTTTGATTTCGAATCAATGTACCTAAGTAATACCATGGCTTTTCATTATTATGAACTAGCTGCGCCCCGCGGTTTCACCCGCATAACTCTCAATCTTGTGGGAATATCGGGATAAAAATTATCATATGACCTAACCTACGACCTAGTCTACCCATGTGCTAAATTTCATCCAAATCCGTTCAGCCGTTTTGGCGTGAAAGCGTAACTAATAAACAAACAAACAAACTCACTTTCGCATTTATAATATTACTAGCTGTGCCCCGCGATTTCAACCGTATAAGTCTCGGTACCGTGGTAATATCGGGATAAAAGATATCCCGTGTCCTTCTCCAGGTCATGGTCTACTCATGTGCCAAACTTCCATTAAATCCGCTAAGCCATTTTAGCGTGAAAGCGAAACAAACAAAAAAACTCACTTTCGCATTTATAATATTATAGTTTGGATATTAAAGTTAGGATATTGCCATAACTTTATTAACTGTTTCTACATTACGAAGTTGCTACATCCCTACATCAAATGTACACAGCTTATGCTTTTAAACGAAGCATCGGCCGGCTTTCACAATAAAATTGCTGTATATTAATTTTATGGAGATTCCACGTCAGTTTGTCCTGTTAACGTTCATCTGTAGTGTTAATGTATTAACATTAATATTTCGCTGGTAAACGTGTGAATAAATAATGACGTTGTTCTACCAAATTGTAACAGCACTTGTTTTCATTCATTTAATTTTCATCGTGTATTTTGTCAGTAAACGTTATAAATTAACGCAATTTCATTTACATTTCACATGTTTTCTACTTGATGGGCATACGGTAAAGGAACTAGTTGTTATTCATTTGATATTTAACTACGATTCTGACTCCTGCATAGGTTGTTTGCCAACACGCTTTAGAGCGTTATCACACTGACGGTTTGCCAGCGTGTTTCCAGCAGCGGAGCGATTTGTGAACGTGCTCTCCGCGGATACAAAGCGACTGCGCGAAGTGTTTTCCGCGTCCTCACAATATTGTACATTCGCTTGTATCGCTCTCTGGTACATTTATGTCAATCGCTCTCGTTGCGCATACGTGGCGTGGTCGCTTCGCACACGCAGCGAGCGCCTCGCTGAAAACACGCTCGCAAATCGCTAATTTCACAAGGCCCTTATACGTGTAACCCATTTACGGTTTATTAAAACGCCCACCCACTTACCAACAAACATGCGCAGGTCAAAAATTTCTCACCTAAATTAAATTTACATTATTTGGCAATACAAACAAATTAGGCTCTAATTAATAACAAAAGCCCTACAGTGTAAATTCAAGTGTCTTGACCCAGTCTCGCGTGGCCTAACTGAATTACTGCCACAAAGCGACGGTGGCACCGCCATGAATTATTCAACGTATGTTTTGTACCTTCGCCTATAAAAGTACCTACATGAGAGTAAATAACGCTGGTCTGAAATACTTTTCAGGTTGTGGGAAAGTAAAGTACTTCGTGCTGTGCCTACTAGTCTTGGTGTAATATGTTTAAAAAATGTGTGGATTGCAATAAAAGGTATCTACTTATTTTAAGTTAGTAGAGAGCAGTGGTGGCCTAGAGGTATCGGCCCCAACTTATAAATTATCCACTGCTCTCAACTTTGTGTAATTTATTTCATCACCACTGCTCTCAAAACGGTGAAGGAAAACGTCGTGAGGAAACCGGCACGTCCTACAAACGAAAATTCGAAGACATGTGACATCCACCAACCTGCACTGGGCCCGCGTGGTGGATTACGGCCCAGCACCTCTTCCAGAGAGAAGGCCTGAGTCCTAACAGTGGGAACATGATAGGCTGATTAAGCTATACTTAGTTTGAACCCACATTGGGCTCGCGTGGTAGATTACAGCCCATTTCCTCTAGAAGAGAGGAGGGCTGTGTCCGCGCAGTGGGAAGAGGCCTCCTCCTCAGCTGCTTATGATTATGAGTAGTTTGAACGGGTTTTTCGTGCGGTTACGAAACAAAAGTCAGCAAACGGGCGACAAACGAGTAACCGGCCTGTATAATTCCAAATCAGAATAGTATTTTAAAAAATCGTCACCATGTAAAAAATACAAGTAAATAACATTGAGGTGAGTAAACTGTGATATTGTTTGGAACATCAATCGAGACTAGGATTCTATCCGTAATCGCGATTATAAATCCAACCCACTTTGGTCCAGAAACCTACCTCTTCCCTTACAAATGCAAGTAACATGGGACGAACTGCTAGTGGGACTGACTGCGAATGGGACCAAGTGCGAATGAGATGAAATGCTAATGTAACCAACTGCGAACGGCGGACGAAATGCGAATGGGACGAAGTGCGCATAACCCATTCTAAGGTCAAAACAAAAAACCGGCCAAGTGCGTGTCGGACTCGCGCGCGAAGGTTTCTGTACCTGTATCTATAAAAACGGCGAAAAAATCATGTCTGTTGTATGGGAGCCCCCTTAAATATTTATTTTATTCTGTTTTTAGTATTTGTTGTTATAGCGGCAACAGAAATACATCATCTGTGAAAATTTCAACTGTCTAACTATCACGGCTCATGAGATACAGCCTGGTGACAGACGGACAGACAGACGGACAGCGGAGTCTTAGTAATAGTCCCGTTTCACCCTTTGGGTACGGAACCCTAAAAACTATCAAATATTTTGATCACTTATATACTTGAGCAAGTAATATTAATAATACATTCATTCCTGATTATTGTTTTCAAATAAAAAATGAACTGCTCATCGTTCTCAATAATATTTATTTGCAAGAATACGAGTATTATATTTTGACTAATATACCAACCATCACAATCTACCTGGCATCTGGTATTCAAATTTTAAATAAATAATCTACCACCTCAAATCTTACAATAAACTCAGAAAACAAAATGGCCGTCACCTCGAAGGGGTACAAGATTGTACAGGCATAATGGCAGTTCCACAAGGCTAGTCTATTTCCGTCCGTAATGCGCGACCCTGACCACAGCCAACTGATTGATTACATGATTTGATATTAACTACGTGATTTTGTGTTTATATTATGATGTTATTTTATGTTTTATTATGATGCAAAAGTATTGATTACTTTTCTTATAACATAGCCTGTAATCCTCGAAGGCTTTGACAGAAGTGCATAGTAGTCCATAAAGTACACCCACTTTTCGCCAGTTATGTTAAAGTCCTTTGTGATAGGGGGCAAGCCTATTGCCATCAACCGGGCACAAAACCAGATTCCGAGCTGCTACTGAGTAAATTCTGATGGTTAAACCTAATAACAGTTTGCCTGACTTGGGAATCGAACCCAGTGACCACTAGACCAACGAGGCAGTCAGTAGCACTTTTTTTTATAATGTACATTATACAGATTGGTTATAAGGGCAATTTAGACCTTAACTCTCATAACCTTAGTAACCTTATTCCCTTTACCGTTGTAGCCACAAGAGAACCGATATTTTCGGGGAAACGTAACTGTAGGAGTTATTTCCATTTGAATTTACTCATTTTGAGAAATTGAAACCGTCAAGCAAGTAAAACGATCTCACTCTTTATAATGATGCCAATCGATCAAGGATGAAAAGACTGGACCAACTGAGTTTAGAGTCCTAGAAAAGTCACAAATCACGTATTATTTTCTCAAACTTTTTATGTAACTACGTACAGTGTTAGTAGTAGTTAATATAATAAATTAAAATAGTTAATTTAATTGTCTACAATCTTTGTTCCACAATAGTGTAACATTGTGTAGTCACAAATATATTACAAAATGGGTTACCTAAATACAGCTTGAAATTGATACAGTATACAGAGAATCAAATGAAATCTTGTCGATGCTAAATGTACTATAATAAAATACTCGAGAATTCCTATAGGCTAACATCGTAAAGAAAATCTGAGGTACCTTCAGGTCAAGATAAATGCATTCTTTGTTTAATACTAGCGTTCGCCAGTCGCTTCTCCCGCATGATATCTTTATAAATTATAGCCTATGTTACTCAGTGATAATATAGCATTCTACAGGTAAAAGAATGTTTAAAAACCAGTCCATTCGTTTTTGAGTTTATTCATTAGAAACAAAGATACAAATTTATTTATTATTAGGCTCTTCAACAGTGATTACACCATTACTTAACATTTTGTACGTTGCAAACTTAAGTCTAAGCGCCCCATTACATAAAGGAAAGCACAGCATGCACTACATTATACGCAGAAACAAAATTATTATTAATGCAAATATTTGTTACCGGTTATGTAAACCGCGATTTTTATCTAAAACCATTTTAGATAATCAAAATCTCAGCCGAATTTAAATTCTAAATGGCATTCGTTTGAATTCTCCGCTAATATTATTAAATATTGTAGCTAATATTGAAAATAAGAATCTTTTCATATGTTAGCGAATAAAGGGTTCTGCAAAGTTTTAGAAGTTTCGTTGTTTTAAAAGACAGATACATAACATACAGACAGATACATGACAGATAATAGTTGACACATTGCTATCGTCATGTGATTGTATCCCTATTTAAATTGCGGGTTTACTTACATTTCAAATAAATACTTACTTACTTACTTACTTACTTTCACTCCGCACATTCTACTTTTTCACAACACCAATAACTCACATATTTATCTCATCTACTCGACGTCCGTATGTCACTGCAGGGATTCAGCAGAATATCAGCGTCAGGTGTATTTGCCTGGCACATGCTGAGCTGGACTCCCATTTGGTGCAACATTGAGACGCACACCGCACTTGTTTTATGTTCGTTGATCCAATATTTTAAAGCGGATCATAGCTAATAGTGGCATCACAATGTCTTGTTTTCTTTCTTTTTTATTTGTTTGTATATTGGCACCTTGCAGCTAATTTCCTAATAGCTAATTAATCATTATTTCATCGTGTTTTTGTATGTTGTGCTGTTTTTTGTGTGCACTAAATAAACGATTTATCTATCTATTATAAATGCGAAAGTAACTCTGTCTGTTATCTTTCATGCCTTAAGAATTCATAATACCTCAGCTCAATATCACTCCTTATCTCGGTGGCACGATACTGCTCGACGACTGAGTGAGAGCGAGACGGGCGGGCGGGGAGAAGGCTTCAAGGCGCTAATAGTTTAGTTAATTTCTTTTCACGGTGAAAATAATGGTAATAAGTAAAGACATGGTATCTACTTTATAGTTAGTTGCGTTATTATGCAAAGTTTCATCATCTAATTTGAAGTATTTTTTTGAATACTAGTTGTTTACTGTTTGATTTGGAGGTAACTTTAGAATTTTTTCTATCGGGAAAATTTTATGGAATCGTTTTCATCAAACATAGTACTTAACATTAATCCTAAAACTTTACCACATATTTATTTCAAAATTAATGCTGCAGTATTTTAGATATTACAAAGGAACAATCGTCATGTGATTGTATCCCTATTTGAAATGTAAGTCGCAATTTAAATAGGGATACAATCACATGACGATAGCAATGTGTCAACTATTATCTGTCATGTATCTGTCTGTATGTTATGTATCTGTCTTTTAAAACAACGAAAGTTCTAAAACTTTGCAGAACCCTTTATTCGCTAACATATGAAAAGATTCTTATTTTCAATCTTAGCTACAAAAATTAATAATATTGGCAGAGAATTCAAACGAATGCCATTTTGAATTTAAATTCGGCTGAGATTTTGATTATCTAAAATGGTTTTAGATAAGAATCGCGGTTTACATAACCAGTAACAAATATTTGCATTAATAATAATTTTGTTTCTGCGTATAATGTAGTGCATGCTGTGCTTTCCTTTAAGTAATAGGGCGCTTTGACTTAAGTTTGCAACGTACAAGATGTTAAGTAATGGTGTACTCACTGTTGAAGAGCCTAATAATAAATAAATTTGTATTTTTGTTTCTAATGAATAAACTCAAAAACGAATGGATTGGTTTTTAAACATTCTTTTACCTGTAGAATGCTATATTATCACTCAGTAACATAGGCTATAATTTATAAAGATATCATGCGGGAGAAGCGGCTGGAGGACGCTAGTATTAAATAAAGAATGCATTTATCTTGGCCTGAAGGTACCTCAGATTTTCTTTACGATGTTAGCCTATAGGAATTCTCGAGTATTTTATTATAGTACATTTAGCATCTAAAAAATGCATCGACAACAATTCATTTGATTGTCTTTATATTGTATCAATGTCAAGCTATAATTAGGTACCCAATATGTAATATATTTGTAACTACACAATGTTACACTATTGTGGAACAAAGGTTGTAGACAATTAAATTAATAATTTTGAAGACTGACTGTACGTAGCTACATAAAAAGTTTGAGAAAATAATACGTGATTTGTAACTTTTCTAGGACTCTAAACTCAGTTGGTCAGAAAGAGTGAGATCGTTTTACTTGCTTGATGGTTTAATTTTCACAAAATGAGTAAATTCAAAAAAATTGAAAAATTTTATGGAATCGTGTTTTCATCAAACATAGTACTTAACATTAATCCTAAAACTTTACCACATATTTATTTCAAAATTAATGCTGCAGTATTTTAGATATTACAAAGGATCATGCTAAGCAATTTGAGGTATATAGATTCTTAACGGTTGAACGAATTTGGATGTTTGACCGACGGGTAGACCATGACCGGTCATGATCATAAAGGCATAGGATATATCCCGGTAGTTCGTTACCGTGGGATAATTTCTGACATCCACGCATCCGAATCCACGGGCGAAAGCTAGTTTACAAAAAAATAATGGCTTGACAGCTACGCCGTAGCATACGCGATGATATCAATGCTACGCCGTAGCTACACCATAGCTACGCCGCGCCGTAGCGTAGGATTGCTGATACGCTCCATGATTATTGACGTAGTTTTTTATTCCATTCATTTACTCGTACTTTAGTATAGCTTAGATTTTTTTACTTCAGTAAAAGTCAAGTCAAAGCATTTATTTCCAATATCAGGCACTTTTGAAATATTGAGTCGGTCAGTCATTCAGAAAGTTGAAGCTAGTTAGCCCGTTCCGAAGCGAATCTTTAACTAAACTTTAGAAAGATATTTTTTTTCTATTTCTTATGATAAAACAGTAATCGACTTTGGAACGCTAATATGCCAGTTAATGGCACCATATCCCAGTTAATGGCATCATGAGAAGAATAAACGTTTTCTTTTAACTGTGCACGCAAACTGTGAAAATGATCGCTCGTTGAATTCTGTACATCATTTTCGGGTGCCCACTGATATCAGCGCTGTATTGTGGGTCTCTCCACAATACAAAATGATGAGTGGAAGCTTTCGTGTCACAGTTATTTTGTGCAGTCGCCGACTTTCATTTCATTTTTTGCCCGGTTGATGGCAATAGACTCATCCCCTATTTCATGGGACTTAACATAACTGGCGAAATATGGGTGTGTTATAGGTACACTTCTGCCGAACCCTTCGAGGAATACAGGCGTAATGTTATGTGTTTTATTTTTTCTTTATTATTCCAGTTAATTATCTTTTTGTATGCACGTGTTTTTGTGACAGATAAACCTAAACCTAAACTTTCTTTTCTTTCTTTACTCAATATGTATCGTTTCATTCCAACTCGATAATCGAGAATCGTATTTGGTATGCAAAGAAAACCAAACACGACTCTCCGATCACCTTCGCCAGACACGTGTGGGCGTGTAGCCTTGTAGTGTATTTCAATCTCACTCAGACAGCACTCAGACGTACCTAACAACATGTGCATACTAGTGACGTTAACAACATTTGTGTTGCGACGTCGACTGCACTTACATGCCGCTGCAGGTAGTTCTTACTTACCGACGACGCGACGGTTTAGATTGAGGTAGAACGTTGTAATGTTAATTTATCGTTTCGATTTTGTTTTAGCTTATAAATTCTGTGGAAAGACAGTCTTAGCTTCGATTAGATTACCTGATGGAGATAATAACAATTAAAGCTTTACATTTTCTTGTTTTTTCGATTACATTAAAAGCCATAAGGAACATTATTTGAAGCTGGATTACTTACAGAATGAAAAAGACCATGAAAAGGACCTCTTGACTACGATCTCGTCTGGTGAAAAGCGATGGGTTAGGTCTACATTGAGCGAGTATAGTACGCAAATCTCTAAGTCCAAGAATTACTCGTAGATTAGGTTAGGCTGCCTATCATACATAAGTAATCTTTGGTAGATGTATAAGCCCTTAGAAGCCTCTCAGATTCGTTACCCTCACCACATCATAACAGATTAAGTAAAATATCAAGTTTCACGAACATCATATATTATTATGTAACTTAGTTAATCTACTAGGGGCTGATTGTTCAATAGTCAGATAACTTTTATCTGAAAAATAAATATGACAGTTTGTCATACTATTTTCTATACAAAAGCTCAGTAGCTCAGTCAGCCAGCAATATATTGAAAAATGAGCCCTCATTAACATAAGAATAGTTTTTACTTTAAAGTGACATAACATCAAGGCCAAAGCGTAAAACCAGACACTTAATCAAACGTCATCTGGTTGTAATGACAGCGCTCGCGCTCAACTCTCGCTGCATTTAACATTTGCACTCACTGTCGCGATAGCTTATGTCCACCGCATGTTCCACTTACTGGCGACCATCTGTCACTCGCGACGGGACATTACAGCCGCCATTTTGTTAAGTATTAAGGCTGGCTTGCTTAACGATCCGTTTAATACAGCAGCCATAATTAATGTGGATCTTCATACAAAATATAGACAATAATAATGAAGAATGTTTAACAATGGTTTTTCAGTTGTTTGTACGTTATTTTATAAGCAGAGGCTATTTAATAAAACTGACAAGCGACAGGTACAGGCAACAATCCGATAACTCTTCAACTCAACAAGATTTTTCATAGTTTATTGTTTTATTAAACGGGATCTGTCGTGGAAATATGTCATTTTGTATTATAATTTTTTACAAATATTTAGCAGTGTCGGATAAATTTAATAGATCTAATTGGTCTTATTTTATATTCTATAACGAAGAGCTACATTATGTTTCCATTTTATTAGTCTTGCTCTAGCTTGAATTTACAACGGCTAGCTAAAATCTAAGGTCCTAAAAGATGCTATTGTTTTTTTTTTACAGTTAGCCGTTATGCTTTGGAAAGACGTTATGTAGTAAACGGTATAGTAAAAATATAAAACACCCAAAAAGAATCTGTAATGTCTCTGTCCAAAAATCCACTCACGGATCCAATTTTGCGAGCACTAAGCACATCGGGCCATTGTCACGTTTGTCAAATGTTTGTGCGTCAAATTGGATCCGATATGATCCGTTTTATGGTCACAGTTTCCGATAATAGAAAATATACCTTGCCTTTGTAACGACAACACACACTCCTTTGATTCTCCGAAAAAGGGCAAACTAGTTTGTATAAAGGCTCACTCCAATTTGAGTAGTTTGTACAATTTGCAAAGGTTTTTACGAATCAGGTTTTATGTAAATTGAACAGTACCCTCTAGTTTTGATAAGAAAAGGCTACAAAATCTTTAAGAAGAAAAATTTTCTCGCGTTACAGAATCACTTGGAATTTCTTCCACAGAAAACTGTAGGCAAACGACATACGTACCTAGTTTATATTCGGAAACTTTAAAGATATGTAAAGCTGCATATTCGAAGCAAGTTGTTATTTGAAGTTGGGAGCTCCTGTATATTATAGTTCGATCTAGCTTAGAGTTGGACACCTCGACATGTTACTGTCAACGTTTCTCAAAATACATATATTTAAAATATATAATACAAATTTATGGCTAAAGTAACTTGATTAACCCGACAAATGTCTTATGAACCGGTGATTGTTCATAAGAAAAAACTGGTCAAGTACGTGTCGGACCACGTACAATGAAGGGTTCCGTAGTTGGGATGAATTTATCCTAAGAACAAACTCAACATTGTAGTTGAAAAACATGTTCTCCCATACATTCCAACTGCAACTGTAAGTTTGTACGCACAATATTAGGAGATTTACTATGATATTTTAAGTCCATAGACTTCTTATAGGTTTTACTGTAATCTATGAGTAAAGAACCATTCTCTGTATTTTTTTCAAAATATTTGGCTCAGTAGTTTCGCAGATAAAGGGGTGGGGATGGTCAATGTTTACCAGTTATCTTAAATATCTTTAAAAAAATAAAAAAAATAATTTGTGATCCTCACAACAAGCCCTTTCATTTGATATATCAAACGGTACAGTATACAAAAAAACTATTTTTTGGACAAAATGTATTATAAACCAGCTATTTTCCTATTTATAAAGTATCCATCATACATCTCATTCATAACATAATAAGATTATTTGAATGCCAAGACTCCTTGAATATTCATCCTCAAATAAGATACTACATGAATATGTATGTGAGTGTAGCTGTATTCCAACACGTATCATTTTCTGTTTCATTATTCATTAACAAGGGATAGAGGTCATAGACTTCTCCTCAAGAGGACAGAGGTCAACCGCTTAAATACACAGCTAAGGAGGTTGTATATCGGTTGGACTATTAACTAGAAAGGTCGAAAATTAAGCTTCGATATAGGCTACTGAAATTAATTGGCTTCATTTTACAAAGGTGATAAAGTTTTATTGGTAAGTGTAAATAATGGTTTTTAGTATCGATAGTCAAATTACAAGGGGCGCTGGTTAGGTTATGAATCTTTAATAATCCTTGATTAGTGCTTACTTTTGGAGCAAAAGTATGAGCTTGTAGTTCCAGCGGCTGTGCGTTGTCTGCCAATGAATCAATGAATTTAAGAATTTTATTGAATATGAATATATATTTATTTGAGGAGCTCGTGGCTAAGTAATAACAGCCACATGGGTCGATCCATCAGGTTAAGCTATGCTTGCCGGGGTTAGTCCGTGGATGAGTGACCATCTTTACATACTGAGACTCCTCCATGCCTCGGAAAGCACGTTAAGGCGTTGGTCCTAGCTGTCATTCGTCGATCTTTGACAGTAGTTACGTTAGGGTCGTCAGAAGCCCGAAAGTCTGACAACCAGTCTTACCAAGGGGTATCATGTTACCCAGTAACTGGGTTGTGGAGGTCAGATAGGCAGTTGCTCCATGTAAAATACTGGTATTTAGCTGTATCCGGTTAGACTGGAAGCCGACACCAACATATTTGGGGAAAGGCTAGGCATATTGATAGATTTATTTGAAACACAGTGGGAAAAAATCGTCGACAACGCGACTTATTCTCACAACTTTGTACCGACAAGAGAATTTCACACTTTCTAGAAGACAATCTGAAAAGCCAACAGATGTCTACCTCATATTTATGACCCACTGTGGAATAGAAACACTGCACTTTTACTGTAACTGCGGTAGTATTGCAACTTTCATTGGCTAGCAGCTAACTGCAGTAAACTAGCATCTGGTACAGACTCCAGCACATCAACCTACTACAATCCGTCAAATTTCTTTAATAAACTTTCAACTTTATCACAAAAGCATAAGGTTCAAAGTTGATTGGGAAAATTTGACAGTTTTGGGTAGGTTGACCTGCTGATGTCTGTGACAAGTGTGGCAAGCGCAATATAAAGAACAATTTTGGGACAAAATGAGATTTTAACGGAAAACCCTTTCCCGACCAACGTGACCAATGCAAATGAAGTAACAAGTAATGGTACGAACGCAATCTAACAACGTGAGTACGTGTTTGTTTATCATCAACACGTCTACGAAATGAACTATAATTTATTTGACACCCACAAGGTATCACAGATGAATACAGATGGTTTATTCCGCAAAATCGTTTATATAAAAAGCAACTCTTGCTACGACACAATAAAGTGCAATTGAAGTTGCACAGCACTAATTAACTACAGTTATATTCACCTAGAAGTTGCCTCTCTTTCTATTGCGTGACACTTATATCTTTTGACTACGTTACGCTCACTGAATTTGCCCGACAAGACGAGCCCGTACTTGTAGCTCCATACTTAAAATGCGGAGTGCGGCTTCTGTACTATTCTGTGACACATTGGGTGGAGATGGAGTGGGACACATTGTGACTCGTTCAGTGTCCTGGAATGCGTTAATACAGTCAAATCATAATAATATTAGTCTCAAAACAGACGTCGTGATTTAAATGACAAACGATAATTCTTAAAGTTCATCAACTTGAGAAGAATAAGTTCCACTCAAAGTTTTACTTAAAGTAAGTGCCTTTCTTTGTTTTAATTTTGTCCAAACTTAATAACCTAAAGTAATGTCAATGCTCTTGAATCTTTGTTGAAACAATTTGAGTATATTAGCTTATCATACCCAATTATTTTTCCATTTATTTCAAGATTGTAGAGAATAATAATTCAATTTTCGTTAAGGTGTGTACATATTGTTTAATTAACAGAGCTGTTGATATTTCATTTACCCTATGTAGTTCTGCTAACTATAATTACCCACAGATACTTATCGCCATCATAAACAAGCCATCATAACAAAGCTGCGCGAAATCGCAGGTCTTCGTTTTTACCTAGATCAGTATTACGCTCATGAAATTCTACCGCTAATTTCACACAAATTTATCTCGAACCTTACCTCGAGATAAGTCCGCCCTGTATTATACAAGATTTAACCACACAGTAGTCCGTTTACTACCATATATACAATGCCGCCCATGGGCATGTGACCGTCCGTATTATTCTGAATATTCATGAAAAATATTATCGAAAATTAACTTTAAAAGGGGGGGTCTATCATTAATAAGAAAAAGCTTAGAGTCAAGCTTTTAGAAATAATAAACAGAATACAAATCGAGCCAATGACATCGGAAATATGGCGAAAAATCACAAAGGCAAGGTCACAAACGCTACTCAAAAAATTCTAATTGAATAAAAAAAAGAAAAGAAAGAAAATACGTTTATTCTGCACAAACAAAACGCACATTTAAATAAAATAAAAACACAAAATACACAAATACAAAAGTAGCCAACATGAAAAAGAAAATTTCCGATAGTTTTTCATTGTATATATACATACATTAGTAAGGAAACTGAACAACACCGCTGCGCTTGCAATATCCGTGCCCGTAAGCAATTCCTTACACTTGTATGTTCAAATTACGTGCCAAATGCTCTTTACAGAATCGTGTCGAACACAGATCTTTATTCTTCGGATTATATATGGCGGATTATAACTTGGTACTTATGGTTTAAAAACAAGTTTTAAGGATCAGTTTCAGATTCGAATAAAAACAATTATTAATCAATACTCATGCTTTGTGTCTGCATACAACACGTGCGAGTATAACTAGGTAGCTGCACGTCTGCCTAAAAACGAACAACAAGATGAAATAGAGAAACCTTAAAATACAAATACGATCTCTGGAAAACCTTTTTCCTTGTTATTTATTGGAGTGTAATTACAGAACTAATGAAATGAAATGATTTTATTTCTGTAAATAGGTTTGTTCGAACACTTTTACACGTCAATAATATTTTAATAAGTCCGGCCAACTGCGAGTCGGACTCGCACACGAAGAGTTCCGTACTGCCGTACATTGTTAAGCAAATACTAAACGAAGAATATTATTATTTTTAATCTTAAATTTTCAAAATCGCAAAGATAAATTTGTATTTCATAATGATACTATGAATTACTAAGTTATTTTTGCGGTTGCAGAAAATCACCCATTTTTTTTATAAAATACCTTATGAATCGGCATTTTTTTTTGATTGTATGCGCTATATGGTACATAAAATACAGAAGTTTCAAATTCCTAACTTGTTTAGTTGTCGAGATAGAGCTCGTACAAAGATGGTCTAAAACTGACAACGGCCCCCTCTCAACTTTTACGGCTCATCATTTATGAAGATAATATATATATATATATATATATATATATATATATATATATATATATATATATATATATATATATATATATATATATTTGAGCTCAATGAGCTCTAGATGCCAGGGTTAGATTTTTTTTTTCAAATACAAAAGTTTGTTGTATGGTATAAAAATTAAAGACCCTCCCTTTAATTTTTATAATTTTTCTCATAGCGGCAATAGAAATGCTCTGTGAAATTTTCAACTATATACCTATTACGGTTCATGAGACACAGCTCGCTGACAGACAGACATACAAACGGACAGCGAAGGCTTAGTAATAGGGTTCCGTTTGGCACCCTTCAGGTACGGAACCCTAATAACTAGATGAGGTCAGCGTTTCCTATCTGACTACTCTAAGAAGAAAGGCCGAAACAAACTCAGAGGTCAGTCTCTTATAAAGTCCAGACATAATCTTGGTCAGATAATGTGAAGACCATGTAGATTGGTGTATGAAATGGTCTGTTGAGGAAAGAACCACGCAGATTGAGTGGACCTGGCCATTTGGGTAGGCCGCTTAAATTACTCAAACTTCCAGACAATGAGTAAAACTAAGTGCAAAAAAAACAACTATGACCCAATACTCTTCAATAACATACACAATTACATTCAATTTCCCAAAAAAGGTGATTAAGGAAATATTTCCTTACCACCATTTCTTATGGTAGTGGTAATTATAATTCGGAAACCATAAACCATGGAGCATGCGTGACCGTAACAAAATACGAAAACTTTTCCCAACCTGGTCCAAAAATAACCAAAAAAACGCGTAATTAACTACTGTTCTTAGTTAAGTCCGTATTTGTAAAGAATCGAGACTGATTTGTTGATGGGGTGGCGATAACGATAACACATGAATGCCATGACCTTGGTTAACACACGCGATCTACACCTTTGACCCTTACTACTGGTTCGACCTTTGAGTTCATACTGGCAAGGAATATTGTATGCTTGTATCGTCCACACGTTCATCGATAGTTATTATTTTTAATAAATAAACTCGATAGCAGCCGAAGCCGTTATACGAACCCAAGTAAGTACCTAATATTGATAACATAAATACATACTTTTTCTTTGAAATTACATTTTTATAAAATGAAAAAGAATCCTCAGAATTTTCTTGATGCATCAATATGGTTTTGAAACGTCAACCTTAAGAGAGCGTATATGAAAGTCACAGTCAAAATCAAATCATTTATTTCAAATAGGGCCTTATAAGGAACTTTTGATCGTTAAAATTGACAAAAAAAAACTAGTCGCCCCTTCCAAAGGGTAGTTTTCGTATGGAGAAGAATGGGCAAGAAACTCCACCGTAACTCTTTTAAAATGTTTTACAATATTTTGTACATTAGTTACATAATTATATGTGAAGACTATGCACCTAGTACAAAATTACTATACCACAATAGGTAAAAATGAAGCAACGATAGATAAATTAATTATGTAATAGATACAATATATAAGTCAGTCTGTGAGGAAGTAATCACAGAATGTAAAATAAATGTCATGTAATAAAAAATAAAAATTATAAAATTAAATTAGCAACCAGTGATTTTGCAGTTTCATAATATAAATACATATACCTTTGTATACCTTTATATACCTTTTAAATAGTTTCCTGAGAGATTCACGGCGACGTAGATTATAAATGGCTTTGACAGCTCTTTTTTGCAAAACAAAGATTACTCAATGTCAGCAACACGACCCCACATTAAAATGCCATACGATATAATGCTGTGGAAGTACCAAACGCGCGGTTTCTACATCTGTCAACTGTTTTATCTTTCTAACAGCATAAGCGGCCGAGCTTAGCCGCCCCGCAAGAGATGTTATATGGGGTCCCCATTGTAATTTCCCGTCTAGCGTGATTCCTAGGAAAATCGTTTGATGAATAAATTCTAGTTTTTCTCTATTCAATTTGATGTCACATTCGCTACTTCTAACATAAGGTAATTTAAATTAAAAATAGATTTTATTATAATAAATATTATTTAAAACTAATGCATTTGTTTTATTTTTTATTTAGTACTAAACTATTTACCGCTAACCAATCTTAGACTTGAAGAATAGAGCAGTTCACGTCGTCAAGATTTTGTGACTGTCGGTTTAATTTCAAGATTATTTATGTGTCATCTGCAAATAACTCATTAATGTAAACTAAAAAGAGGAATGGACCCAAAATCGAACCTTGAGGAACGCCCATTGCAATTTCAGACTCTAATGAGTTTATGCCGTTTATTTAAACTTTAACCTTTCTATCTTTCAGGTATGATCTTAGCAAATCAAGAGCTGTTATCGTAATCCCATAGTGCTCAAGTTTCAGCAGAAGTGTCGCATGGTCTACGCAATCGAACGCCCTTGAAAGGTCGCAAAAGATTACAATGGCATCTTGTTCTTCTTGCCAGGCATTAAAAATATTCTTTATTAAGGTGACACGACGCCGAAGTCAGTGTTACAACGTCCTTTGGTGAAACCGTACTGTTGTTCATAAAAGATGGAATTTTTATTAAAGTGATGTAAGATATGATTGAGCATCAACTTTTCAAAAACTTTTCTGAGAACTGGTAGGATTGACATAGGCCTATAATAATTGTTGGGTTCTTTACTATCACCTGATTTGAACAATGGAACTACTTTACTGTGTTTCACGAGATAAGGAAAGACTCCTTTTTTTTTTTTTTTTTTTTTTTGGGTGGGAAATTATCAAATAACTTCTCCCGCTCTGGGTGGAGCGGGAGGGCGTGTCAGACTCTTACTGACTAAAACCCACCCGTGTTCCTTCCGTTGCCTGAACATTGCCAGGGGCCACGGTATCCCTTTCGGACTTTCCCGCAACCCCGGCAGGCATTGGTCCTATCGGACCCCTTCACTTGCTGACATCTCTTTGAGGCGCGCGTGGAACGCAACGCGCCGTCGACCCGGGCCTGGTCCTTATCGGACGGCGAGCTACCCATTGCTCACCGTCCGCAAGCCCGCGCCTACGGTGGCCGGGAATCGGCCTGCGATTCCCGACGCCCAGGGCGTCTCCTGCGGCGGCTAGGGGCGTGAGGGCGCGAAATTTGCCTCTCCCTCACGCGTTCTGCCTCCTCCTTCGCGAGCATTACTGCTTCGCAGAAGGAGGTGACGGCCTCCCATGCCCTCTCGCTCCGTACCATGGCCTGGACTAGGGCCGGACGCGAGAGATCCCCGCCGCCGATCGCCTCCACGAGGACACGGCGATGCTCTGCCCAAGCCGGACAGACCTCCACCGTATGCTCAACCGTGTCCTCCGGGCGATCCACGCAGTGATGACACCCGGGCGTTTCCTCCCGCCTGATACGGAACAGGAACCTCCCGAAACAACCGTGTCCGGTGAGGACCTGCGTTAGGCGGAAGGTGAGGACGCCGTGGCGCCTCTCTAGCCACTCCTCAAAGAGGGGACTTATCGCCGCAATAGTGGCGTGCCCAAAGGAAAGACTCCTTGGTCTACACTGATGTTAAATATGAAAGGTAAATAGGGCGCAATGTTTTCGATAACAGATCTACAGACTTTTACGGAAATTCCCCAGAGATCTTCTGTTGATTTAATTTTAAGATCTTTAAAAGTTTTATAACAGCGTGGGGGTTTGTATGCTGAAACCTAAACTACAAAGGGCATGCCTTCACATTCTGTCTAAGTAAGGCAGTAGAAAGCGTGGATGAGGAATTTAAAGCTTCAGTAATTTTAAGGGGAATATTAGCCAAAAAGTTTTCAAATTCCTGAGCTATTTCTACATCTGAGTTGATACGGCCATGTGCAGTCTCTAAATTAAATTCAGTATTTCGCTGTTTTTTCCTACCTGTTTCATTATTTATTATTTGACCGGTAGTTTTTATTTTATCATCAGCTGTTTCATTTTATGGCTAATATAATAATTAAAATAATTTTAGAGCGTTGGCTATTTTGCACATACTTTTAAAAGTTTTCATATATTTTGCAACATACTTATGAAAGCTTGTATTATTCATATTATTATGTTGCTTTAGGCCATTAAGTTCAAATAGTTTTTCCCTGCTTACGAATACCTGGAGTCGCCCAATCACTAAATAAGAACTTTGTGTAAATACTTTTAGTCTTTATTGGAAAAATGTCATTAAATTGCGTGTGTAATAGTGAAAATAACTCGGCGTAGAACTCACATATCCAGCAGTAGACTACAGTACCTCAATAGACAAATCATCAATAGCCTATTTAATTCCCAGCTGGATATAAGCGTCTCCAATGCCACACAATAGACACACCAGACGCCAAAATTAGAATATGCAAACGTTTTGCTAAAGAGACATCACACACCATCCCTTCAAAGGCTTTATAACATCATGATTCACACCCAAAATACCACACAGCCTATTATCACATATTACACGAAGGTAAGATACAATTTAGTACCGGTACTAATTCTGAGTGAAAATATCTCTTACCCCTGTTTCACAGAGAGGTAACCGCAAATATGTCGATTAATCTGTCCCCTTCGCTGAATAGAGCCTTAATTGGGACACGCTATAAAATTGCCCAAACAAAGTATGTCTAAATTAAGAGCTTTTATCCTAAAAGTTGGAAACGTCGCACATATCTGTCAAAAATTTACCTGTTTTGATTCATTTGGCAATATTACTGTAAGGAAATAAGAAATGTGTGAATTTGATGTTGTATCCGTTTTAGGTGTAAAAAAGGCATTTGTAAAGTTTCCAAATCCTTTTTTTACATCTAAAACTAAATATTCGGTGTTACAATATTAATTATTGCATTTCATAATCAATATTCTAGTTCGCTAGTTAGCCACGTATTTCTTATTTAATATTGTCAAATTAATCAAAACAGCGAAATATTTGACATCTATTTGCGACGTTGCCCACTTTCAGAATAAACGCTCTTAATCAGCTGGGTAATCGCGTAACACTCTAACAATTGCAATGCCTTTCATTTTGAAAATTCGACAACATTCATTGCGTTATTTAAGTTGTTAGAAATTTCTTTCGAAATCCATCTGATAGTAAAAATTGCGCTGCAGGGTAAATTACAAAAGCAACGGGAGCAAAACTACACTAAAGTTTTCATGCAAATCTTCAAAGGCAAAATTAAAGTTGTAAATAATAAAGGTTTTATTGTTACTAGAAAATACAGTTCAGAGATTGTTTAGGCACCCAAATTGAAAGTATTGTTACTCAGTTGAATAAAATCGTAAAGAAAATGCTGAACGTTTTTGGCAATAAAACGAATCCCTACAAAAACAACTTCGAATAAAAACAACTAAGCAGCCCGTGACAGCCATTTGTCAAAGCATCATATGAAAAAATACAAGCTACCTTCCCTAATGAGACCAACGAAATTGTATTTCTTTTATTTAGCAGTCATTTTAAGACCATCTCAATCAGTCCCTAAATCCGTTCAGTCTTTTTCTTCTAAAAAGCCTTTAGCAACTGAATTCAGCTGGCTGCTGCATAAATAAACGTATTTTCGGACTTTATCGCGTCTAGAATGTAATTTAAGAGGATTTGCGACTTAAAAGCCGTCCTACTGATTAAATTATTCACGGGCATAAATCTTCAAGGTGGATTTACACACGCCGACAGTTCGAAAGGTGTCATGATTCGATAGTGGAATTTGAACAAATAACATTTTATCAATGTTAAAGGGATTACACCCATAACACAACGTCACGCCTGTAATCCCCGGAGGGTTAGACAGAGGTGTACCTATAGCACACCCACATTTCGGCAGTAATGTTACAACTCCCATGTAATAGGGGGCGAGCCTATTGGCAATTAAAGGGTTTATTTTATGTAAATTGTATATTTTTTCTTCGTTCAAGACTCTTGACTTAACGATGCAATTGTCAGTGGCTAAGCACTTAAACACGCTTAAAAGCATTGGTAGCCCAGTGGTAACGGCCCTGACTTACGAGTCGTGGCCCAGGCAGGCGCTTTACTTTGTGTAAATAATTTCATCACCACTGCTCTCAAAACCGTGAAGGAAAACATCGTGAGGAAACCGGCATGTCCCAGAACCAAAAACTCCAAGACTATGACATCTAAAAACTCGCACTGGGCCCGCGTGGTGGATTACGGCCCACTCCTTTTCACAGAGAGGTGGCTTGTTTCCCAGCATTGCGAACGTTATAGGCTGATTATGAAGCACTTCAACACACAGGAACTTTATGAAAATGGAAAAATCACGGAAAAAAGGTATGTCATGATAATATAGTTTCAATTTATTTTTCTATATTAGAATTCTATTCGACCAGATTATGTGATCAAAATTCATAGTCTTTTGAAATTCAATGTTGCCACGCAACACTATTTCTTACAAATACTGTCAAGCGTAACAAAATCGAGAACCAAGTGAGAACTGACAGTACTCCAATAGGGTAGGGTTGTCCATTAGCAGTATTACACTCGAACCTTGGCCTTCGAACAATAGGTGCACGGCCGTTACAAAGATGACGGTGTGTCACCAGGTTGCGTTTCGTGACGTCCACTTAGGCCGATGACGCACAGGTGGAGACAGTTCGTGCAAGCATTATTGATAAAGGTGTATTTTTTGGATTGTGTTTTGATTGCAAGATTATGAGCAGCTGATAAATATATTGGCTGGTGTTATTTGTATAACCCACTTACTAAATAAATAAATATCAGTCATCTATGTTATATGCAAGATTATAACGAGAAGAGATTAGACAATATTTTTATAATCTTGCATATGGACTTACTTACGGGTTACTAAATATACATATATACGTCTATCGTATTCTTTTTCATGTTATCATATTTAGATATCGATACCCATCCCGTCAGCGGAGTTTCGCTGGATAATTTAATTTGACCTAGTATAATAATTCAACAATGGATCTTTCATTTGATAAGAATAACTAATACAATTAATATAATTTTATTCAGTTGTATTAGACTCACAACATGTTACCAAAGAAATCGTCAAAAAATCCTGATCAAAATCGGAAACAACATTGTTTCCGTACCTAAACAATATGTCTATTACCAACTTCAACCACGGTTCCAGGCTTATTAGGGTGATTTTCTCAAGCGTATTTTGTTGGCGGCGCGGCTGAAAATCATATCTTAAACCAATCGTACAATAAAATTTTATTTTTTTAAAGAAAGTAGACGTACATATCTTGATCAGGCCGTAAATATTTTAGTAGAAAACATTTTAGAAGTTAGAAAAAACAAAAGAGATTGACCAGACTCGGTATCGCTATTTGTTCTGTGGTGACTTAAGTTTATAATGTTGATAAATCTTGTTTTTAAATATAATAATTGTATCTAGTAATGTGAATCCTTAAATTCTCCGCATAAAAAACCCCATAAAAATATTAGTTTTTATTTCGATTTCCTATTTTACTCGTACAGTTTTTTTTTCACCCAAGTAATGTCACATGTCATTGGCTTCAAAGAGTATGTAAACAATTAAACCTTCTTGACTTACGCAAAACGATTAATTTAAGCATCCAATTATTGAAATTATAGTTGAACAATTTGTAACAAGAGATATTAATAACAACTAATTATTATTATTCCAATGTAATAATAATAATAATTAGGCGCGCAATGATTATTGACATAACGGTCCCGCATGACGGGAACCTCGTGAAAGCCGAGAAAGATAAACAGATTAAGTATCTTGACTTGGCTCGCGAGGTTGTTAACATGTGGGATGTGGACTCAGCGATCATTGTGCCGATAGCCGTATCAGCCAATGGCTTAATTGCCAAGAGCCTCGACCAACACCTTAGGAGGCTCTCGTTGGGCAGCTGGATTAAGGGCTTGATTCAGAAAGCGGTACACCTGGACACGGCTCGTATTGTTAGGAGGTTCCTCTCTCTGGAGCCCTGACCGCCGGTACCTTGGACCCTGTTCCCGATACCGGTGGGCTACTATTTTTTATATTTTTAAATGTTTTTATATGTTTTTATTCTAATATTTAAAAATATAATTTATATGTAAATATTGAAATAAAGGAAATAATAATTAGTTGTTATTAATATCTTATTTGTTAGTAAAATAGGAAATCGAAATAATAACTAATACTTTTATGTAACAATAATAAAAAACGGTCTTAAAAGTACATAAGCAAACCTTTTGGTTATGCGAAAGGCAGAATGTTTTAGAGACCTTTGCCGGTTTCATTCATCAATAGAAACTCTTTGAAAATGTAACAAATGCGCGCCATATGATTCTATGCGCGCGCAGCCTGAGCAGAATATGCTGGTGACAGAACGGCGGGCTTTCCCTTTCTAGCATATACGCACGTCTCATTCGTTTAGTTTTAAGTATTAATATAATAATAGTTTATTAACATTGTATAATTAATTGAATGATTTCATTTATGTTTTGTTTTAATGGCTACTGACCCATTATTATTTTGCAATTAAGATTTAATTTAATTATCTAACTATGTTTATGTTTGTATGTCATAGATTATTTTAAGCGAAGTCTGAAATTGTGACAACACTTCCGGCAAAAACAAATATACCTATATTCCGATTCACTTACACTTTTTGCTTATTTCGATAAACAAGTAAATATTGTAAACCCATCTGGGCTTAAATAACCACTTAAAGAAATAACTAATGTGATGACATATTACATAAAGATAAGGTCTGGTCTGGATTAGTACCTATATAGTTACATAACCGTAAACAAGTTGGTACCTATACCAATTAAAATAAATTAGGTGCGAGTGAATCCGCGGTTCGCCAGTTACATTTAGTCTCATGTAATAGGGGGCGAGCCTATTGCCATCAAGCGGGCACAAATCCAGGACCCTGGGCTGCTACTGAAAAATTCCTATTGGAATAGCCCATTAGCACTGTCTGACCTGGGAATTGAACTCAAGGCCCAACGCTCAGCAGTCGCGCTTGCGACCACTATACCAACGAAATCAACATAACGTTGACGTTATGTAAAATGTTATTACTGTTATACTACTTTATCAATTCAATCATTAATAATACGGATTTCTACGAGGAACCTACATAGGTAGATTAGAGTAATACACCTACTTTAAGGGTGGAACTATATACCTAGGTGGTATGTACAGCGTTCACGAATGTGTGAAGACTCATATTAATATGCGATAGGTAGGTATACGATTAGATGCAAAACCTATGTTTGTAAGGTCCACCAGAAACTAATTTAATTATTTGGTTTAATAGATTTCACGTGATGAAATAGTTTGCACTGTGCTTTGCTTGTCTAGATGATGCTCTCCAAACTGGGCCAGCATCAGCTCTTCATTTGGCCATCGAAGCATACAGCTTTGCATGTGGGAAATCCATACTACGTGCAATAAGATACGTGCCTTCAAAATATGATGAAGAAAGGAATAAGATTCTTAGTTCGATATCTCCTCAGTTAGTATGCATCTTAATGCATTTGTTAAGACTGATAACTTGTTATTTGTTCTATGACTTTTGAATTAAAGAACCTCCATGTTTATTTTTTATTTTTTTAATGTTACAGCTCAGCCTAGGCACGGCATGGGCACGGCTTGCCAGAGGTCACGGGTTCGAGTCCCGCTTGTATATGTTTTTTGTAAATATCTCCAAAATATAGGTATATTTAGCTCTTAGCACATGTGTCCATACTATGTACCTACCTACTATAAAGCTACTATTTACTGGGTTCGTCTTTCATTCACTTGAATGTGCCCTGACGGCATGAGAGTACCTATGTCATGCTCACTCAAATGTCTCGCTGATGGTGGCGTGTGTGGTGGATCATTACGCTCCCTTCAAAATGGTTGAGCTGAATGGTGCTGATTCATCCATCGTGTTCGTGAACGGGCACCGTCAGTAGGGACTGTTATCTCCGAGTTGCCACGTTTTATTTTAATGCATTTTTTAGCTTTTTATTACGGACGCTTTTAACGTTCTGCATCGTTTTCACATGTATAATAATTTCAATATGTATTATGACCAATATTTTGTAACCTGCATTACGCATTCCTAGTTCAGCCTTTCTCTTGTAAAGTATAAAAATAACTCAAAAGAAGTCTCCATATTAAAGGTGAGCAGAAACTGGAGTATTTCCATCTACTTAAAAAAGGGTTTTAGTGGTAACGAGTTCTCAATGAAATGCTTTTGTCGCGTGATTATTTATTCGCGATCGTACCTTTTGTTGTTCTGAATATTACTTAGTCCAAAAATGTTCAGCACTTTGATCTTATTGTTGTAACCATGGTGTAACGTATAGATATGATTTACGTGAACAATTTAATGAATATATGTAATTGTTCAATAGTTTACAAATTAATTTGAACAAAACGGTAGGTAATCGTCGTGAAAAGCGACTTATTTCATATCAGACTTCATTTTCGTGAAAGCCAGGCTTTGATATTTTCGATGTTCCGTCCAAGATGTACAAATAGCTAAATGTTCGATGAACTATTACACGTGAATTCTCGAGTTTTTATTTACCTCTAAAGCTTCTACATCAACCTTTATTTGTCGGAATTGACGATCATTGAAAATTCTCAAACGTCATTTTGACTCATTCGTATTTTGAATTTACCAGCATACATTATGACAAAAAATCGAAAGATTCGATTTTAAACCTAGTTTTTGAGACCTAATTACCGTGAAATGCCGAGAATTATGGTAAAATGGTAAATTATATTTGAAAGCCCTAAAATCATCCTCTAAATTAAACCATAAATCTTCGAGTCACTGCATGTTTCATACCGATACTAGGTTCCTTAATCACTTGGTCATTCTCCTTTATTTAGCAATATTCTAACTTTGGTGGCGCGTCCACAATGTGTTTTTCTGGGAATTATCACCGTTTACTCGTAAACGAAACTACACTAGTTTACTAGAAATTACAAATATTTGAATACTGTGTTACGTTGTATTTTTTGTACCTACCACTGGTTGGTATTTCACAGCTACGACCAAATCATATAAGGAAGCGTTTACCTGAAATTATACGTAGTAGAATATGATGCTTCCAACTAAAATGTTTCCTTGTAGTTTGTACAATGGACTTTAACCTGAAATTGATAGAAGGATTCATTCCTTCAACCGTATTCCAGCACTAGTCTCTTTGGTAACATTTTCTGACGATAATTCACTTGTATTACAGGTTTACACTATAAAGTAAATAAAATCATTTAATTAAGTTTCCAGTGTTTACATTTCAATTGTCAAATAGTGAACGTCACATTTGACAGCTGGGAGCGACGGTCGCGACACCTGCGGGGATCCGAATGACAGTTGCAGTTTTAATCGATATTGGTTAATTTTATCTATTGATTGGAAACCATCGAAATAATATCGTATGGACCAATACTTAATAATTTTCAGCTTTTGGTAAGAAATCATTTAAAACTATTTAGTCCAAAGCGGAAGTAAAATAATTTTTTCAATATGGATAACCTTCTAGAAAGATCGATGTAAACACAATCCATATTTTATCTGTGGCACGGTGTTGTAAGTGACACATTTAGTAATTACCAAATTAAAGTTCAAGGTTAATTACCCCGTTATTGATTGCAATCTCCAAATTTAAATATTACCGATTATAAATAACTTGTTATTGTTATAATAGGTTATTGTTTTGACGTTACACTACCGGTTGGAGAGTGGTTAGTGATTTTCAAGAATCGAATGGCTTGGTGTAATGTTTATCATAATAGTGTCTGGTTGTGAATTTTACCTAACATGGAGGAGTTTTTCTTAAGTGGTCGCCTGATCAGGATATTTCCGGTTTCTTTGACCGTGACGTATTGTCGAGGAATGCGAGAGCGTCATTTGCCAACGAACACGCTAAAGTGACACCACAAATCTTTCTTCATGTCTTAAAAGGATTCCCAAGCAGCGCATTGCGATAGTTCTCCAGCCAGTCGAAGATCCGGCGGTCAAGCACCATCACCCATCATCAACCGAGAGCCACCTCGAGAGATTCGTCTCGCCGCCAGGATTTGGAGTAGCGTCCGAAGCCTGGACGTGAGAACCGTTCCTCGAGCAGCTCGAAGCCTCCTGCGGAGACGACTGTGCGGCTGACAGAGTCCGCCTAGCGATTGCGCTGGCGGGACGGTTTTTTTTTTCTTCCTACTTTGTGCGGCTGACAGAGTCCGCCTAGCGATTGCGCTGGCGGGACGGTTTTTTTTTTCTTCCTACTTTAATATTTTTTTTATTTAACTACGGTTAATATTTAAATAACCGGTTTAATACCTGGCTGGTTTCAACTTCGGAAACCGGTCTTATACCAAATTTAAATTAAGGACTCCGGGTCCGACGCCTACATTCATCGGGAAGGATATTGGACCTCTTCGTCGGCTCCGGGATCCGGGACTCTCAAAGTCCCTGGCGCCCATTTATTAGTAATAACATTTAAAGTAATTGGAAGGTTATACTTCTTAAATCTGATTTATTCTTTAATATTTAATTTAATTAATAAACACGGAACAGTACTTGGTTTATCACCAACCCCCTACGACCCTAGCTCTGATTAAAGAGAAGCTAAGCTGGCTGGCATACTATAGGTTTTATTGTCACCTACCTAATCTAAGTTAGGCTACATATTTGATAAAAATATATTTATTGTTTGATACATTTTGTAGTTTCTTTGTGTACAGATACTAACCCACCCCTGCATCGGAGCTTTTGTTCTTTCATCAAGAGGGACAAAATTTCTAATGTAACAACTGAATTCAAATAAAATTAGTTTTTCTATCTGATGACAGTTTTATTCTTATATTTAATGCAATACTTTATCCTAGAGTAAATCGAAAAGGACTGTCAGCGTGAAATTTAGTGGGAGCAATCGACTACACTACCATCGTCCAGCTCACCTGGAGTGACAGACTTGTGCCATCCTGTTGTGATTTCTCGCTAAAAACGTAAGTAAGTCTTGTCGTAGTGATCGGACAAAAACCTGCAATTATGGTGTTCATGTTTTAAAACGTTTTATTAACTAAGTCGGTGTTGTAATGTATATTTGATAATAAACGGGTTTGGTATGCTTTCAAAAGATTTTAAGTTTTTTTTTAATAAACATGTTAAACAAGATTCTAATTTAGGTGGTGCAATTTTAGTGGTTTTGATGGCATTTTTCACAATATACCAAAATTCGTTTTTAGAAGCACGTACAGTCACGAGCTTTAATTTGGGACCCACCTAAGGTTGAATATCGTGTAGCAAACTTTCGCCATTTAGAGCTATTATGTTAACGCTGTCACTGCACAAACAATAAACGTCATAATGTTTACCATCGACAACTTTATGTTTCTAGGGGCTAACGTCAACTGGAGCGAGGGCAAACGATCATTACCGATTTCCAAGTAATAATTACTTTTTGGTCCTGTGGTCCCATAAGAAAAAAGAAACAAATAAAAAAGAACAAAATTATATTGTCAATATATGATAGCTAGTCAACTAACCCGCTTATTCTTCAAACCTATATTAGTTAAAAAGTTTTGTCTCTTTCTCAAACATAAATATCAAAGTGACGGACCAAAACAACATATTTAAAATAAAATAGGTTTAAAGGCCGTTTATGATTATGGGGGCTTAGAAGATTTCAGCTAAAATATTGATTAATAAAATCTTTAGAAAAACAAAGTTTTTTATTCTTTATATTTATTAAGACATTTATGACACAAACCTCAATCTTAACACAATTATATAGAAAGCATGGTTAGCGGTGCACAAAATAAACACTTATCACCGAAGGCTACGACTAAATTAATTTAAATCTCTCCAGTAATTTTTTTATCATAAATATTCAAAACCGCGTATATCCACCTTCATTGTCAATCACAGCCTGGAGCCGGTTACGCATGGATCCAATCAATTTGTCACATATGTCAGTACCCCTTAAACTTTCCCAGACTGTGAGGCAGTGATCCATAAGTGCTTCTCTAGTTCTTTCGTTTCTATTTGACCATTTTTGAACCATTAAGCCCCATCAATTTTCTATAGGATTTAAATCGGCACACTTTGCAGGCCACGGAATACGATTTAAATTTGCTCTATTATTGTCGAACCAAGTTCTAACGATTCTTGCCGTATGAATTGTTGCGTTATCTTGAACAAAGTTTATTGGAGCAACATCTTCTTGTGGATAATATAGTTGCAATGTTGGAAGGACACTCTCGTCTAATAAATCGACATAATCTTGAGCAGTGGCCCTGGGTGGTAAATTTATTAGTTCTCCAATGCCGGCTGAACTAATCCAGCCAGACATGTTAACTGTAATGCGACCAGACGCGTTGTTAGCTATGACGTGGTCTTCCGTGTATCGCGTCCTGTCAATTCGCCACAAATGTAGTCTGCCCGTTTGGGAAGATTGAAAAGTCTTTTCATCGATGAAAGCCGTCGTCGTCCAATCAAAATTTAGATACTGACGTGCGAAAATAAGTCGAGCAGCTTTATGGGCATCCGTCAACGCAATTTTTTTTGCAGGCCGCCTGTGTTGCAGTCCCATAGCTTTAAGATGCCTTCTAACTGTTGAAGGGTGGACTTCAAACGCTTCCGCAAAATGCCTCGTTGGCGTAAATCCATTCATCAGGTTTTGCCTTTGCATCAAGCGGCTCTGCTCTTGTGTTATAACTTGCGGGTGATGGTTGTTTCGTCGTAAGTCAATAATATTTTCCTCGTTCCCGTGGCGTCGAACCCAGCGGCGAACTGTGTTTCTTGTCACATTTATTCGTCGCGATATCTCGTGAATGCCTACTCCTTGTTCGTGCAAATCAATAATTTGGAGCCTTATTTGGTCACGATTAGCCGCAAGCATTTTATTAATTGGTAAATTATATTTTGTGAAAATATCACATTAAACTATTTTCTTAAATGACACTGACATGACACATGTTGGTAATTAGAAAATCGTAATGATAGCTTTTTGCAACGAGGTTATCATTTCATAGGTCGATTAGATAAGACATTTTATGTCTTAACTTGACATTCAACATTTCAACCTTAAAGCAAAGTTTCAAAGTTTCGACCTTATTGCATTATGATTTTTCTAACAACATTTAACGGAAATGGATCCCAAATTAAAGCTCGTGACTGTACCTCAAAAAAAAACGAAAAAGAACCGTTATAGATAACTTGTTCTGGTAGTAAATTATATATTATAGTTACTTAGGTTGTCAATTGTGTAAATTTAAAACTCATATAAAAAATACACTTTGCAAACAAGCATATTACAAGTTAGAGGATTATATCCAAGATAAAAATGCTTGAAAACATGCTGGTCCTGCTCCATAGGACAATTTAGAATCTAGACAAAATCTAACTGGTTGCTAATTTAATTGTAAAATATTTTTATTTTTTTTAAATATTGGTTTTACGTTCTGTGATTACTTGAACTCACACACTGACTTATTAGTACCTATTACTTGTAAAAATGTTAGGAATATCGTATAATTTTACAATGTTTGTAAATATGTGAGCACCATGCATCTATCACATGATTAATTTATCTGTTATTCCTTAATCTATCATTATTTTTACCTAACGTGGTATAGTAATCTTATTCTAGGTGCATCGTCTTCACATATAATTATATAATTGATGTATACAAGATATTGTGAAAACATTTTAAAAGAGTAACGGTGGAGTTTCTTACCCATTCTTCTCCATACGAAAACTACCTTTTGGAAGGGGCGAATAGAATCAATTATTATTTTTCTGTAAATGTTGATGTTCAAAAGTGCCTTTTTTGTGCCTAATTGAAATAAATTATTTGACTTTGACTCCAAGTCAATCTTATTGTCGTCAATATGGTATTATGCCTCAAATTGATCTGACCCGGTGACTGAAAGTGTAAGGATAGAAACTACTTTGAAAAGTGACAAGGTTCTTTGTTCACCGACAGCAACGTCGTTATTTGGCCAGACGGGCTTGTAGGCTTTACCACATGTAAAAAAGCCCTGTCCGATCCGTACCGTACGTATCGTATCGTACTTTTAGTCTATTTATGTGGTAAATTCCAGGAAAAAAGAGAAAAAAAATCGCCCGTTTTTTTCACTGGGGTATTTTACGGGCTCAGGCGGCCATCGTTTAGCGGGTGCCTACAAGTCATAACTGTAAATGACCTCTGTCGAAATTTGCAAATTTTTAATAGATTAAGGGTGATTTTGTTACTAAAAATGTGGATTTTAAATAGCAATAATAATAAGATTTTTTATTACTTTTTGGTAATTTTATTGCAGTTCATATGTCGGATCGGACAGTGTTTTTTTTTTACACTTCATTAGCATCAAAATTTTAAACTAGCACCTAATTCGAATAATTTACAACAATATTCTTAAAATCAGCTTCCGTTTTTCACTTATTTGATTAATCCATGGACAATAGTGTGGGTTATATGTTTAACTATTTATCTTAAGAATATTATTGTATCGCCTTAACATGTAACTGTTTTTTTGTCCCTAATAAATAAATAAATCACAGTTCTTTGAGAATTATTTTACCTCTGACTGCCGCAACCCAACAGCAACCTTATTGTAACGAGAATAAAGATCACTGTGATTTTGACAGACTTGTCATTGGCAGGAACCCAACACCAACCTTATTATAACAACAACAAAGCTCACTGTGATTTTGACAGTGATGTAAAATCAGAGGAAAAATATCTGTGAAAGGAATTTTTCTCAAACATCCTTGGAATTTCGATTATTATATTGACAACCTTCTTCGAGATAAATCGAAAATGCTATACTGGTCAAATACATACGAGTAGGCGGCCGGTAACGTTACTATGAAAATCCATAACTGTCGTGTTTAGCGGCCAAATAAATTACTATCAAAACTCTCACTCTCATCTGTCGTGTTATTGAAAAATGGAATGAATTTTGTACTTCGACACATAACAACCATGGAGGTAACTTATCCAACATTTTATTTAAATTTCGATTTGGCTTGCAAATAGAGCTGTTTAAAGTAAAGAAGAAACAAATGAACATATTGAGGCGTGAAAAATTATCGCTGTTCGTCATTCATTCTGAAATTTATAATTTATTTATTTAGTTTGAATTTCCGCGCAAAGCGGCCGTTGAAATAGCACGTGGAGTTTTCACTGAGGTTTTCAAACAGGTGACAGAGACAACGCTCCGTATAGCCATCCGTAGTCCTAAAAATCTGGCACTGTTGGTTTCAGGTGTTTTTTGGTCTGCGTAACATATATTTAAATTATGTTACTTGTTCTTTGTTGGAGCATCATAAACTGTGTTTTTTCTAAATTAATTTTTAAGTTATTCTTAAATAACCAGTTTATTATAAATTGGATCGAATTATTTATGTCATTTTTGACAACTACAAGAATAGTATGTATGTTTTTACAGTCAAAGCTTTAATTTACTTATAGGGTCAGTCGTTTCAGTGCAGGTGCAGTGCAGGTGTTTTTCTTAACTCAGCAAACAAAGATGAGAAATGTTCCGGTTCATGATTCTAGCAATTTTCATGGCAGGAGTGCTGATGGTCACTGCTGGCCCAATGTACTGCACTGAAGTTTCTGTAGACGAAGTAAGAAAATTATTATTACTACAAACCGTGCGCTCGATGGGATATCCCATCGCAAAATTATAAACTTCCGTACTGTGAAAATTTCACAAATGATTACTATCCTTTTACAGTCAAAACAACCCATACACACCCATTACAGTCAGCCCTCATTTCATTCAAAGTCAAATCATTTATTTCAAATAGGCCCTTATAATGCACTTTTGAACGTCAATAAATTTACAAAAAAATTGAAATGATTCTAGTCGCCCCTTCCATGTATCTGTCTGAATGTAATTCAAGCGCTAATAGATCCTTTAGAACAGAAAAGTATCTCTTGAAACGCTGTCAATTATACCTAATTGTTTTTCTTTTTTCAGCAATCAAAGACAAGAAATGTTTCGGTTCATGATTCTAGCAATTTTGATTGCAGGAGTGTTGATGGTCACTGCTGGCCCAATCACACAAACTTGCACGGAACCGACTCACTATAGAAGTAAACTATTATTACTACAAGCCGTGCGGCTGATGGGATAACCCATCGGCAAAATTAAGAACTTTCATACAAACTTTCATCCCCTATTTAACCCATTTAGGGGATGCGTTTTCACACATCCTTCCTTAGTGCTCACCTCCATTATATTATGGAACTCTTGAAAAAAGAATTATATTTTTTATTATTTATTTTATTTTTTATTAAGTGGATGTCTATTCCAGAGGGGTGTGTAACGTTTGATATAATAACAAAAGTGCTCATAAGACCTAATTTCATTTAAAATATATTGTTTTTTAATATTACCATCAATAATGATATAATGAATTATTGATATAATTTCATTTTACCTAATTTCATATGGTATAATGAACAGTTTATATAATGCACATTTGAAATAATATTCAATTAATATAATATTCAGTTTTCAAAACTATAAGTAACGTTTAATATAATTTAAAAATGTCTACTTTTTTTTGCTAAAACTGATTCTACTATATGGCGACAACATAATTATACACCGGCTAGTAGTTAATAGGTCGAATCGGGGCACCCCGACTTTACGTAGTCTTTTGGCTCCTTCCTAGAGTGTATATAAAAACCGGAGGGACTACTTTAATGTTTTGAGGTTAGGTTACAATATAATTTGCTTTTCTCAAGAACGATGCGTTACCTTAGAAAATTTGTTAACATGAAAGTTAGGGCAAATGAACATAAGATACCGTGGCCCCCGGCAACGTACAGGCAACGGAAGGAACACGGGTGGGGTTTAGTCAGTAAGAGTCTGACACGCCCTCCTGCTCCGCCCAGAGTGGGAGAAGTTATTTGATAATTTCCCACCCAAAAAAAAAAAAAAAAACGTCAAATGAACATTATATAAAAAGAGCATTATACAATTTGAAAGTTATATGAAATGAAGGTAAATGAAATTAGAGAAAATGAAAATTATATCAAATATAACATTAGTTAAATGTTTTTATAGCATATGAAAATTATATCATATAAAAGTTATGTCAAATGAAATTAAACTATCTGTTATTATACCAAGCATTACACATCCATTCCAGAGATATATTTCTCTGCTTCTTGTTGCCGAAATGGTTGGTGTTGTCTAGAACTTATATTTACTCACAATAATTGGCAAGAATTGAGCAATTTATTGCCTGTCTGAGTGCATATTAAGTGCTTACTGTTAGTCACATAAAGTATACTAACACCATTGCATCGGCTATATCCATTTTGTTTTGGTGCAATATTCACATAGTGAGTGGTTACTAGGTACTAGTTTAATATATTAATGTTTTATCTTCTATTGGCAGGACGGAAAAATACTGTGAGAGTGTTTTCAAAGTCCTAGATCGAATAATTACTAGAGCAAATAGAACAGAAACGATCCTACTGGAAACATTAATTTATCCGACTTCCAAGGTTACATTCGAACTAGGAATATATATATACTTATCGCCATACAAGCAATGCTAATCGCCAATAAATGTAAAAATAGTCATTAGTGGATAACGAAAACATGAATAAAATAAAATGATATGTATTGTATGTGTTTGTGGAGCTCGTAGCTAAGTAATTACAGCCACACAGGTCGATCCAACAGGTTAAGCTACGCTTGCCGGGGGATTGTACGTGGATGGGTGACCATCTTTAGCTACCGAGACTTCTCCATGCCTCGGAAAGCACGTTAAGCCGTTGGTCCCGGCTGTCAGTCGTGAATCTCGGTCTTAATATCCTAATGCAGTCTATCAATGTTAAGTGTGATATAGTAATCCTATCTGAGTGCTGGTTAAGTAAAGTGACGGATATTCCAGTATTAACTGGCTTTAACTCTGCTAAATCCTCATTTAACAACCAAAATGATGGGGTGGTAGTCTATGTAGACTCTGATGTGACTCATAAGATAGTTGAACCCATTTTTCAGGACGCTAACTGTCTTATCCTGAGGCTAGGTCTGGATACAGCTATTGTTGCAATATACCGTTCACCCTCAGTCAGAAATATTGAAAACTTTCTTAACTCTTTAAACAATATTTTAGAATCCCTGTCGTCAATAACAACTATAGCAGTGATTGGGGATTTAAACATAAATATTCGACCAGGTAATAATGATCCAAGCACAGAAGAATATTTAAATACAATGGCTTTTCACGGGCTCCTACCTGGCCACGTTTTTCCCACTCGCATTGAAAGCTGCCTGGATCATGTCTTTCTAAAAACGGATAGACCCTCCACAACATTGGTTCTGGACTCGTTTTTTACTGATCATGCACCTATCCTGTTTTGCACTGATCGGAACCCTCTTCATACTACAAAACCTAAAAGTATGATACGGCATTTAAACCTTCCAGGAATTATTGGATGCCTAGAAAACTCCGATTTCTCAAGTGTATTAAGTAGCACAGACCCCAATCAAAGTGCGGAACGACTCATCTCCATTATATCTGATTCAATAAATCAGCACAGTACGCTAAAAAAAGTCCCTAACAGGAAACAGACCATTAAACCATGGATGACCACTGGCCTCCTGAGGTGCGTGCGAAATCGGGATCAACTCCATATAAAAGCAATGCAAAATCCCAAAGACCTTACCGCTAATCTTATATATTCTCGATACCGAAATTACTGCAACAATTTACTGAAGACTATTAAACGCAACTTTGACCAAAAAGAACTTCTGAAAGCAAATGGTAACCCCAAAGCAACCTGGGACCTTATAAAAACTATCAGTTACAAAAACACCTCACCCATAAATAAATCAGGAGAACTTCTTGATATGTGTAGCAATCCAAAGTCCTCTGTCAATGCTATAAACAAGTATTTTGCAAACGTTGGTGTGGAGCTTGCTAGGCAGGTCGCGCAAAGTCAACGTGTAACTAACCCAAATCTTGAATTTGACAGTTCAATAAATCCTCAAGGCAACTCATTCGTATTACTTGAAACTAATTTCTCGGAAATAGAAAATATAATAATAGAATTGAAACATAATTGTGCAGTGGGTCACGATGGAATACCAGCCTCAGTTATCAAGTCGGCCAGACATGTACTTGTTCCAGCAATAACTCATATCTGTAATTTATGTATCCTAAAAGGTATTTTCCCCAACACGTTTAAGAAGGCATTAGTCACACCAGTATTCAAGGGTGGGGATGGTGACCGTGTCGAGAACTATAGGCCTATATCTGTACTTACCACACTGTCCAAAATTATGGAGAAGGTTCTGAACAAAAGATTGCTTAGCTATCTTGAACGCTACAACATAATTGCGCCAAACCAATACGGTTTTAGGAGAGGCGTATCAACGGAGGATGCTGTTCTTGAACTTACAAGCCAAATTGTTAGAAATCTTGATGCTAGGACTAAAACTATAGGTATATTTCTTGATTTAGCCAAGGCTTTCGACACTGTCTCTACTCCCATCCTCCTTCGTGGTTTAGAAAGCTTAGGAATAAGAGATGTCGCTCTAAATCTCTTCCGTGACTATCTTACAAACCGTAACCAAAGAGTTAAGGTAGACAACTACGTCAGTGACGATGTGAATCTAACCTTTGGCGTACCACAGGGCAGTGTGTTAGGGCCCACCCTTTTTCTTCTATTTGTAAATAGATTGTGTCAGCTATCAATCCCACACTGCAAGATACTCGTATATGCAGACGACACTGCGCTCATCGTAAGTGGAGAAACATGGGAATCTGCTCACCAAGCAGCTGAAAATGCTCTTGGAATAGTCATGGATTGGCTCTCTTTGAATCTACTGACTCTAAATGTCTCTAAAACCCACTATATCCCTTTCTCAGCGAATACTGCTACACAACCTAGTATGCCAGACATTAAAGCCCATAGTTGTCACCCTACACTGACCCCCTGCAGCTGCCCTACTATACATAGAAGCTCCTGTGTTAAATACTTAGGCGTGCACATTGATAACACATTGAGTTGGCAAAAGCATACCAGTGTGACAGTCTCGCGTGTTCGTAAACTAATGTTTCCTATGAAGAAACTAAGAAGAGTAGTTACCAACCAGTTGTTAAAAACTATCTATTTTGCCCTAGCTCAGTCACTTCTTACCTACTGCATATCTGTCTGGGGTGGTACATTTAAAACGTATTTACTTCACCTTGAGAGGGCACAAAGAGCAGTCTTGAAAGTCATGCTTCACAAACCTTACCAGTACCCAACTACCCAGCTTTATAAAGACATATCTGTACTCACTGTCCGACAGCTCTGTGCGCTTAATATCACCTTACGTGTACACTCATCATTGACCTATGACCCAAGGCTGCTAGAGCAAAATAAACGTCGTAAAGATCCTATATGCCCACCTGTCACCACCAAAACTGCGCTGGCGAGGCGAAGCTACCTGTATCTTAGCAGCCAACTCTATAACACTATAAACGAAACCTGCAACGTATACCCTTTACCTAAATTTAAATGTAAAACTGTTGTTGGTGGTTTTCTTCAAAAGTTAACGTACGATGAGACTGAACAACTCTTTGCAAAAAAATCTTACTAACCTATTTAGCAACAGATATAAATTGCTCTTTTATTGTTTTATACTGTGACACATACCTACGACATACACAACTAAATCCGCGCCCAATTCCACACATACACCCACATCACACACACACCCAAACTTACACCCACACCACACACATCCACACCACACATACACCCACACCACACACAACCATTTAATTACAAAGTCAAAAATCAAAAATTCATTCCAAAGTGCAGCAAATTGTTAATAATTGAACTGTAAGAGGAAGGCGCCTGTGTCTGTAACACAGTTTATACTAGCACAGACACAGACGTTCACTCTGTCTCAAATAATGCTTAGCGTTTATTCATAGTATTATAGTGGCGTTTGCATATTTTGGTTGAGATGGACGAATTGTATTTTTTAAAATTTAAAAAAAAAAAAAAAAAAAAAAAAAAAAAAAAATCTTTGACAGTCGTTACGGGTCGTCAGAAGCCCGAAAGTCTGACAACCAGTCTTACCAAGGGGTATCGTATTACCCAGTTACTGGGTTGTGGAGGTCAGATAGGCAGTCGCTCCATGTAAAATACTGGTATTCAGCTGCATCCTGTTAAGACTAGAAGCCGACCCCAACATAGTTGGGAAATGGCTAGGCAGATTTTTTTTTTTTTTTTTTTTTTTTTTTTTAAAAACGTTGCCCCACACTAGGAATTTCTCCTGTGTCGTGGGTGCGTTTACAAACAAGATTGTAAACGCACAGATTATACGCAAGATTGTATTGTATGTGTTTGTTTTAAATATTCAATAAAAATTGTTTTATTTACCTAGACTCTTAAGGCCAACAACGAATTGTTTTGTTCACTAATCGCATTATTTGAAGTGTCACTTGTATTTAGAAACTATTCTGACACCATTTTATTTAAAAAGCAACTCTTAAAACTACTCACGCGGTTTGTTCCAAAAATACGCTTCGATTTAGTGAAAACACAAGTGTTTGTCCTCTATGCCGATTACTAAGTCATTTGGAACTGGGGCTTAGCCGTGAATAGCACATTTAATCCCAAACTAATAGAACAAACAAAAGGTATTTACAAGGCAGATGTGAGTGGAAACGCCGGGACATAGTAACCTTAGGTAATAGGTAATACGGGCTGGTTTCCGCAACTCCAAGTCAAAGCGCGTATTTTGCGTACGGGTGGGAAAAATCTATTATTCGATCCACCCCAGCTCCTCAAAGAAGGCCAGCAACGCCTTGGTGTTACTGGCAATCTCGCGTAGGGTACCTGGGTTACCGAAGTACTTTGCCCTGTAAGTAGCGACCACCGGGCAGTTACCTTATGGTGATATTCATTAGAAAGTTCAGTTGAGACGTACTCGCAACCGGCGTGCGTGTACCACTTGTATGAACGTAGGAGTATGTAAGGATCGTAGCAAATGGCGTTCCGTAGTTTCTACGTACCCCCATGGGAAGAAGGCGTGAGTTTATGTATGTACAGTACAACTATTTTCTTAATGTCCCTCGGTAACTTTGTGTTTCGTCAGTCGTCGGATTTCTATTGCACTTGGTGTAGACCGGACGCTCTAAATGGACTTGGAAGTATATAGAGTTGTTAATACTCTTTTAACTTAATGTGATTTATTTTAAAAATGGGAGGAAAGCTGCTAGACTGACGAAACACGAAGTTTGCCGAGGGACATTTTTTGGGTTTCCGAGGGTTGATTGTAAACAAGTTGCCATCAGATCACAGTGGGCAAACAATAACATTTTGCTCCTACATACCTTTACAAAAAATTCAAATAAGGTTTAGGGCAATTACATGTAAAAGTTTAGAGAAATTGAATAATTCTTTGGCCAGTAGATTATGTGTTCAGAGTTTTAATAATATAGGTGACCCAAATGAGTTCTACGCCGAGTTCTTTTCACTATTAAACACGCAATTTAATGACACTTTTCCACTAAAGACTAAAAATATTTACACAAAGTTCTTATTTAGTGATTGGGCGACTGCAGGTATTCGTAAAAGCAGGGAAAAACTATTTGAACTTTATGGCCTAAAGCAACATACGAATAATACAAGCTTTCATAAGTATGTTGCAAAATATTCAAAAACTTTTAAAAGTGTGTGCAAAATAGCCAAAGCTCTTTATATTAGCAATAAAATAAAATCAGCTGATGATAAAATAAAAATTACCTGGCAAATAATAAATAATGAAACAGGTAGGAAAAAACAGCGAAATACTGAATTTAATTTAGAGACTGCACATGGCACTATCAACTCAGATGTAGAAATAGCTCAGGAATTTGAAAACTTTTTTGCTAATATTCCCCTTAAAACTACTGAAGCTTTAAATTCCTCACCAGCGCTTTCTGCTGCCTTACTTAGACAGAATGTGAAGGCATGCTCTTTGGAGTTCAGGTTTCAGCGTACAAACCCCCAGGCTGTTATAAAAGCTTTTAAAGATCTTAAAATTAAATCAACAGAAGATCTCTGGGGAATGTCTGTAAAAGTCTGTAGATCTATTATCGAAACCATTGCGCCCTATTTAGCTTTCATATTTAACACCAGTGTAGACCAAGGAGTCTTTCCGGATCTCATGAAACACAGTAAAGTAGTTCCATTGTTCAAATCCGGTGATAGTAAAGAACCCAACAATTATAGGCCTGTATCAATTCTACCAGTTCTCAGTAAGGTGTTTGAAAGGTTGATGCTCAATCAAATGTTACGTCACTTTAATAAAAATTCCATCTTTCATGAACATCAGTACGGTTTCACCAAAGGACGTTGTACCACTGACGCCGGTGTCACCCTAATAAAGAACATTTTTAATGCCTGGGAAGAAGCACAAGATGCCATTGGTATCTTTTGCGACCTCTCGAAGGCGTTCGATTGCGTAGACCATGAGACACTTCTGCTGAAACTGGAGCACTATGGGATTAGAAGTACAGCTCTTGATTTATTAAGATCATACCTGAAAGATAGAAAGGTTAAAGTTCAAGTAAACGGCGTAAACTCATTGGGGTCTGAAATGGCAATGGGCGTTCCTCAAGGTTCAATATTGGGTCCATTCCTCTTTTTAGTTTACATTAATGATTTACCTCAATTACTTCAAAATCAACCGAAGATGGTGTTATTTGCAGATGACACATCATTGATCTTTAAAATCAATCGACGGTCACAAAATCTTGACGACGTGAATAGCTCTATTCTTCAGGTCCAACATTGGTTTACGGTAAATAATTTGGTACTAAATAAAAAAAAAACCAAATGCATTAGATTTAAATTACCTAATGTTAGAAGTAGCGAATGTGACATCATATTGAACGGAGAAAAACTGGAATTTATTAATCAAACTGTTTTCCTGGGAATCACATTAGACGAGAAATTACAATGGGGACCTCACATAACATCTCTTGCGGGGCGGCTAAGCTCAGCCGCTTATGCTGTTAGAAAGATAAGACAGTTAACAGACGTAGAAACCGCGCGATTGGTCTATTTTAGTTACTTCCACAGTATTATGTCGTATGGCATTTTACTGTGGGGTCGGGCTGCTGACATTGAATCCATCTTTATTTTGCAAAAGAGAGCTGTCAGAGCCATTTATAATCTACGTCACCGCGAATCTCTCAGGGAACTATTTAAAAGGATTAATATTATGACGGTACCTTGCCAGTTCATTTATGAAAATATTATGTATGTTAGAAAAAATCGACATCTTTTTAATAAAATAAGTGATAGACATAATTTTAATACTAGAAATAAAGATAAAATAGATCAACCATTTTTCAGATTATCTAAAGTACATACATCTTTTATGGGGTACTGTGTTAAATGTTACAACAAAATACCTTGTGATATTTTGCAATTAAATGAAAGAAAATTTAAAGCTCATATTAAAAGTACACTTTGTAAACAAGCATATTACAAATTAGAGGATTATATCCAAGATAAGAATGCTTGGAAACATGCTGGTCCTGCTCCATAGGATAATTTAGAATCAAGACAAAATCAAACTGGTTGCAAATTTAAGTGTATATTTTATTATTATTTTTTATTATATGACATTGATTTTACATTCTGTGACCAATTCCTCGCACACTGACTTATAAATTGTTCTTATAAAATGTTTGTAAATATGTGAGCACCATGTATCTATCATATAATTAGTTTATCTGTTGTTGCTTCATTTTTAATTCTTAATTCTTTTTACCTATTGTGGTATAATAATTTTATTCTAGGTGCATCGTCCTCACATATAATTATATAACTAATGTACTTATACAAATATTGTAAAACATTTTAAAAGAGTAACGGTGGAGTTTCTTGCCCATTCTTCTCCATACGAAAACTACCTTTTGGAAGGGGCAACTAGAATCAACTATTTTTTTTTGTAAATTTTTGACGTTCAAAAGTGCCTCATACGGGCCTACTTGAAATAAATGATTTGACTTTTGACTTTTTTTTGACTTTTGGACATTAAGAAAATAGTTGTACTATAATAGAACAAGTTTCTCCTTCGTTTCTCCAACCGAAACAAACCTAAAGGTCAACCATCCGCAATAAATCTTCATTACACTGTACAGTACGATAAGCTTTAACTAGATTATAACGTCAAATACACTTATTTTGACAAAAACAAAAATAATTAGTATTGATATCGTGACGATTTGGAAATAACAGGAAGACGACTGATTTTACTAATTTGTTGCCTGATGTTTTCGTATAGTTTCAATATTCAATAGTCTAGCGTTGTCCAGTAGTGTACACGTTTTTCCTGTCGTGAAAGACTGCGGTTTATTCGCAGTATGCAGGTACGGTCATCAGTGTTGTATGGAAGCTTGTTGACAGACACGTTTTTTCTAAAGCGCTGTATATACGCCGTGTGTAGGCACGGTCGTCCGTGTTGTATGGATCACTATGGAAGCTTGTTGTCAGACACGTTTTTTCTACGGTGCTGTTTATACGCCGTGTGTAGGCCCGGTCGTCCGTGTTGTATGGATCACTATGGAAGCTTGTTGACGGACAGGTTTTTTCTATGGCGCGGTTTATACGCCGTGTGTAGGCACGGTCGTCTGTGTTGTATGGATCACTATGTAAGCTTGTTCTCAGACATGTTTTTCTACGGCGCTGTTTATACGCCATGTGTAGGCACGGTCGTCCGTGTTGTATGGATCACTATGGAAGCTTATAGACGGACAGGTTTTTTCTATGGCGCGGTTTATACGCCGTGTGTAGGCACGGTCGTCTGTGTTGTATGGATCACTATGTAAGCTTGTTCTCAGACATGTTTTTCTACGGCGCTGTTTATACGCCGTGTGTAGGCACGGTCGTCCGTGTTGTATGGATCACTATGGAACCTTGTAACAGATCGCAAACCATACAGCTTCGATCTAAGCTGGGTTGAAGACCTAAGTATACCAACTTCTTCATATTATTTGTTCGTTTGTCTGTAGAATCCTAAGTCTGAGTATGTTCATAAAACCACGCTAGTATCTATGAACCTCAAGATTTATTCAAGGAGGACTTCAACATTTTCATTAATAGCTTAGATTTAAAACGCCTACGAAACAGTGAAACAACCATCAATTTAATTAAAAATCCAGTTTCGATCACATTTTCTCGTCACTAAACCGAACCTGTCTTATTAAATTGCTTACAAGACTTAATTGAATAAGCTTAAAACCTTTTGATTAAACAACGGATCCGTTCCATTAGTTTGACTATATTCTATAGTTTTTACAATAGATACTTTAGTTTTGTTTTATTTACCAGAAAAGTGCTTTAAACCTCTTGACCTGTTGTAAAATATGGAGCAAGGATGGCCAGTGTGGGAATGTTCGGCCATTTGTCGCTGTGAGGCGCCGAAGCGGCGAAGCGGCGCGAACTGTTTCAAAAACCTCTAGGGAGGCCAGTATTTGAACTAGCATTCTATTTTGTGTGTCTGACTTCTGTTGGAAAACAAAATGGTTGGCAGATAGTTGTCGGTAGTGTAGCCCAATCTAGTGTTCTTTGGGGTACCTACCTAGACCTTCTTAGTTGTATCAAGACGACAACGCTTTGTGTGCCTTTAAAGACATTGGAATAAGGTTCCAATTTACAGTTATGTAAAATCTATGACCTGTCAGAGTATAGTACCTAGATATCTACCATTCCCCTGAATGTTCAAGTTACAAGTGGGTCAAGTGCAATCAAACTTGTCCAATACACTTCAACGTGACTACATTCAGTTGAACGTATCTTCGAAGTTACTTAAAACTTAGGTAACACTCAAGAATAACTATGAAGTTAGTTCACAAAAATCGTTAGTAACAACAACACAACAACAACAATGAAACAGTTTTTCGTAAAATAGGACCCCAAAAAGAATGCACGATCAACAAATTACCCAATTTCTATAAGAATCCAATCAGGAATACCGATTTGTAAATACTGCTCATGAGGCAATAATGTAAGAGGTTTTAATACGTAATAATAGGGATTGATACGGAGTAATATTGCTCGATTGGTTCCTTTCGGAATTCCGGAACAGTCATCGTGAAGAATAATGGATTTTTTTCTCCTTACAGATTTCTTGAAGAGTGTGTCTGTCGTAATGAAGAAACTCGACCTTATAGGTTTGGCCTCTATAATATCTTTCTGTTAGTTCGACTCCGTTTCTGTCTGATTGATATATTCCGAACATCGAATGAATACCTTCCTGACGCCTGTCAGTAAAGTATAAATTCGTAAAACATATATTCTTTTGTACTCAATGTTTGTAGTCGTTTCACATTTATTTTTCCTCTGGTTTTGCATCACTGTGATCTTTTTTATCGTAAGAAATAGAAATTATTTATTTGTTTATATACAAAAGCACCGTTACGGACAGCGCTGAACACATGTCAACACTACGGTCCTGCCCCACCTCGTGACAGATTTATGAGCGCGCTAATAATGGATCACTTGAGTTTTCAGCATTGACAATGCTTTTTCGATCGCTTCAATAGGGTACCCGTTTTGAAGACAAGTGTGACCGGGGCTAGCGTCCTTAATTATTAAAATAGAGAAATGAACAAGGTATCAAAAGATGCATTAATAAATGGGCTACAATACAGCAAAAAAATATTGTGAAATGTTTATATATTTAATTTAATTTAAAAGACCAATTTTTTACCGTTTCTTTTGGGACTTTTTCCAAAGAATCTTAAATTGCTCAAAATCGAAAAAATAATCCTGGAAAAATTAAAGAGCTTTAAAATGATACCATTCTGGTTTCGATAGGATTATTATAATAAGGGTAGCTGTTTAGTCCCTTTCGGAGACACCTTTTTGGTGATGTCACATATTTCGTTCAGAATCTCGCTATCTGTTGTATTATATGTTGACAAATGTCTAATTATATAATATAAAAAATATGTTTACATTATATAAATATTAATATTAATATAAAATAATGATAATTTGAAAAGCCAATCCAGGCATTGAAATGTTTATTAACATAGGCAGTGGTGATTCTGCTGTTATGGGCCGGAGAACCATCTTGCTGTAGATAGAAATTTTAATGGTTTTCCTTTCATTTAATTAGTAATGTTCTCTTTAACCCGTAAAAAGTATAGCGTCCATGCATGCAAAAAAAATAATTAACTAGTTTATTTATTGTCCTAAAATATTCACAAAAAATATTAAATTGATACGCAAAAGAAACACTCTATACACGCGCACTGGTATAGACCAGTGCGCGTGTATAGTGTTTCTTTTTTAATTTTATATTTTTTATTTTATAGTATGGATATAGATCCATACTATAAAATTAAAAATTCGAAAGTAACTCTGTCTGTCTGTCTGTCTGTATGTTACCTTTTCACGGCTAAATCACTGAATGGATTTAGATAAAATTTGGCAAGGAGACAGATGGCATCCTGGAGAAGGACATAGGGTACTTTTAGTCTCAAAAATAATCCTAAAAGGGGTGATTATAGGGGATGAAAGTTTGTATGAAAAATCCAGCATTGTGGGGATGATTGTGATTGTAATTCACATGTATTTTTTTTTGTGTCTTAATTTCAAGAAATTTAAGGGGTCGGGAATATAGTCATAATCCGTGTCTTGAAATAAGTATTTATTTCATTAAAATCGGCCCACTCGGTCGAAAGTTATTACAAGGTAAAGTAATAAACTAACCTTTCTAAAATGTAGGTACGAGTGTTATATGTTCAATGGCGGCACTAGAGTAGGTATTACAAATTATTGGGGATAATAATATTTGACGGATTTAGTTGAAAGGTATACGGATAGACCATGACCTGGGTTAGGACATAGGATACTCTGAATCCCGGTAGCACGTTCCTGTGGGATATTTTCCGACATCCACGCGGTCGAAGCCTGGCAAAAGCTAGTGTATATATGTATATATATTACGTGAGTTTTCATAATAATTTATTCGGCCGCTAACACGATAGATATGGATTTTCATACAAACATTGCCAGCCGGGCGCTCGCATGTATTCGACCAATACAGCAATTTTGATTTATCTCGAAGAAGGTTTTCAAAATAAATCGAATTCCCAAGCATGTTTTAAGAAAAGTTACTTTTCATTTCTCATACTTGGAAAGTAGGTATGCCTGAAGTTACCTGATCAGAGGGATGAAAATAGTACTCTTCGTCCCGGGGAAACGATTTTCTCTGCTGTCCAAAATTGAAAAAATATGTAAGCCAGCACCCAACAGCCACTCTGTTTTTTATACAGCCACTCTGTTAAATCGCGGCGTAAAATTGTAATTAAAAACTATTAACATCAATTTTGTAACATGACTTTATACCTATAATTTACTTTTCACTAAATTATTATTAAATTTACATAGATTTGAGCTAAATATTTACCATCATCAATGATAAAAAATATTGGCTGGTAGATGCCGCAGAAAAAGAAACAAAAAAGGCGGAAAAGCGGCAATTCCATCTTCAGTTGTTTTGATATTTGAGTTCATCAGATTCAGATATGGATTTATTTAACTAATTAGGTTTTTATTTACTTTCCTCATATTCGAAAAGCAAAATGTTTACCTCGGGTGAAAGGCTTACTTATTTAGGCACTCGAACTATTTGCGCCCTCGCTACGCATGTGCGCCAAACCATCTTGTGCTTAAATAGGTCCCTTTCATCCCTTGTATAACAATCTACTATTATTTTTCATGTGTTCTTATTATTATTAACATGCTTGATTGAACTTCTCCCTCTTTTTTAATCCCTCTTATGTTTAAGTGACTTCATGAAATTAAGTCTTCAATGCGCCGCGGCCATGCGACCCTGAGTTCTGTGGATTTGTATTGTGTCTATCGTCTTAGCGTTAACTGTTTCGGGTTCATGAATACAGAGACCATTATATAAAGTATAAAGGATCCTTGAGTAACCAGAGCTGTATTTTAAAATAAATATTGTTATCAGAAGTTTCTTTGTTCATTGTTATGACGATTTCTGATAAAACTTCTGTATCAATTTAAACGAAATTTTGCAGGGTACATTATGAATAGATAAGTTATCTAAGAACAGTGTTTCTTACAGACAATAAAAAAAAAACAAAAATACGACTCTTGAGTAGGTAGGTAGGTACTAACCGTTTGTTTACGTAACATTATTTGGTCCAAAAATATGTTTATATGTTGTCTTTTAGTGCAAAACGGTTTCATAACTACTTATAAATGATTAATAATCACATATAAGTGATTAATTACACACACAAAAACTCAAAATATTACTTCTTTCCCTTTTTTCACTAATGGTTTGTTTACATACCTATTATTTGATGGATCAAAATAAGTATAGTAGTATTATCTACAACGATGTAATAACTACTTATTAATGAAAATATAACCTCTTGATGTCGATTAACACACAAAAACCATAAAAAATAACGAAATAATACGCCGAGCGCGCTCTAGTGACCATGACGTTTGACGTGCGAGAACTGACAGTTTCATTTTTTTTTTCCAATTTTGTATATCGCTATTTTTGGTTTTAAATGATTTAGTTAACGAAAATATTCGTCAGGCTATAGTGAAACTGCTCACAAACCATATAAGCCCTTATTTACAGATGTAAATAATTCCGATATACTATTTACGTTACGGCGTGCAAAATGTTCAAACAATAGAATTGATATAAATATAGAATTGATTTAATATTATTATAACGCTTTTCTAATTTCGATTAATTGACGGCACGGTTAGCGCAGTGGTTAAGCGATTGACTGCTGCACTGCGTGTCGCGGGTTCGATTCCCACACGGAACAAATATTTGTAGGGCTTACAAGTAGTTGTTCCGGGTCTGGCTGTTTGTGTATGTGACTTTAAATGTTTGTAAATGCACCCACGATACAGGAGAAGTTCCTAGTGTGGGGCAACGTTATTATAAAAAAAAATGGGTATTTAGTAAAAACAGTAGGTAAGTGAATCTACGCATAAAATAATATTTTACTTAACGTAATAATAGGTAGAATATAAAATAATCAAAAATATAATAATCATAGCTTAACAACAACTAGTACTAACTATAATAATAACAAATTAGTTAGTTACAAATTACCCACAAACAGCAAAATTTATTAAAGTTTTATCATTTTAAAATGATATGTTGTTGTCTGTTGTAATCTGAGGGGCAATTCCCATAATTTTTAAGACCGTTCGCATTCTAATCTCATTCGCAATCTGTCAAAAATACAATCAATTTACCAAAATTTTTGACAAGTTTTTTAAGTACGAGAATTGGCCTTCAGATGTAAAATAAACGTACATGACGAACAGGTGTCAGGAACGAATTCTCTCGGAAGGCGTGTAGGTACATTTTAGGCAAAACTACGGAACCGATTTTGACAATTTTTTTATGCAACTTTTTGCATTAAATTGTTAAAATGTGGCTTGTGTTTTTTACGTAGTTTTAATTATACATCGTATAGATTCAAAAACAAGCTAGCCTTTGTCGCTACATTGCCCGCTGGCTCCATTCATCAGATTATTTCTTCACTTGATCTCATCAGAATCTATTTGACCAAGGCTTTGTCACCGATGATAGCAAAGCCTTGATCAAATAGATTAAATTATCTTTCACATAGGTGCAACAGTATCGACAGAAAATAAAAGTAGAATAAAAACTTATTTTAGCGAGTTACGGAAGAGCTTCGCGGCTAAGTAATAACTGCCGCACGGGTCAAACCAACAGATTAAGCTACGCTTGCCGGGGTTGGTCTGTGGATGGGTGACCATCTTTACATACCGTTCCTCCTCTGTGCCTCGGAAAACACGTTTAGCCGTTGGTCTCGGCTGTCATTCGTGGATCTTTGACAGTCGTTACGGGTTGTCAGAAGCCCGAAAGTCTGACAACCAGCCATACCAAGGGGTAACATATTACCCAGTTACTGGGTTGTGGAAGTCAGATAGGCAGTCGCTCCATGTAAAATACTGGTATTCAGCTGCATTTGGTTAGACTGGAAGCCGACCCCAATATAGTTGGCAAAAGGCTAGGCAGATTGTTTCTTGTTTGGCGAGTTACGTTCTAAAATTTTTCTAGGTTAATACTCAGATTTTATTTTTTAATGTTACTTTATTAACTATTGCACCATATCAAATACATGTTGCCCCGACCCCAGATAAATTGAAATAAGGGCAGGAGAATAATGATACCCATACAATGTCACAATCATATTTATATAATAGGTGTGACATACCTACACCAGATAGGCAGTCGCTCCATGTAAATACTGGTATTCAGCTGCATCCGATTAGATTAGAAGCTGACCCCAACATAGACGTAATAAAATATCTCCATTACCACGCGCGAACACGTCATTAAAACTTTATCTCTGCAACAAAAACATCTGACACGAGGAAAGCACTTTTTGTTGGCACGACACGCTCGAAAGTCAACAGTGTGCGATAACCCTAAGCTCATAAGCCTCAGCTGAACAAATAAAGTGAAATTTGCATGTCTGATTAGGAATAATATTAGATGAAATTTGAAAAACTGTTTATTTATTTAGGCAAACTAACGAAATACACACAAAGTCAAAGTGCATATCATTTACAAATACAATAGCATGCATCGAAATTAAAGGTAAGCACAGCATTTTATTTAGATCTCACTATACAATAATAATTCATATAAAGATTGGATAACAATGTATTTAGAACTAATCTCAATAATATGTTATACTTAAAATTAACTTGAATTAAATAAAATAAGATTGAATTAAATAACAAACAAAAAACATAATAAAAAACACAAAATAAAACATTATAAAAAACAAACACAAAAAAAAAAAAATTGTGAACTTGTAGTACCTACTTAATGCTTATTTTACGTTTTATACAAATTCTCACATTGAAAATCAATAAGGCTTCGCAATTCCACATAAATAGGTAGGTAATACTTACCCCTTTAATTATAAACCTTGCTTAAAGTTAAGAGAAGTTTAAACGTCTAAAATGTGTGGTTAAACAGTCGCTAATCATTATTAACTTGAAGCAGCGTTTATAAATAAACCTTTAAATAGCTGAGGATCGAATTAAAGGGCTTGCGCTTGGAGGGACCCTTGCCCAGCAGTGGGTACATTTTTTTTAGTAGCCTTTTTGTGAAAAAGAAAAAAAAGAAAGAAAATACGTTTATTTGCGGTAAACATGACGCAAAAAAAGAACACAAAATTAAAAAATGGAAACAAGCTTAGGGAAAATATGCGTCACATTCACGCAAAACGGCCATCGCTCATCATGATGCTGCGACCCTATGCAAGACAGAGCCCCAGCGCTGGTTTTCAGCAACAACCGGCGTTGACGTTGTGACGTCGACCGGTGCAGCATACCATGAAATATAATTAAGATATAAAAATAAAATAAATATACAATATTATAAAAAAAAAAAAAAAAATATGTATATATATATACAATAATTAATTCTACATAAATAAAAAAAGTATAATATTTAAAAATGGCAATATTCCGTTAAGTCGGTAATCGACATACGTAGTATCTCTATGTAGTCTGTGGTAATCGACTCGCGCACTCCTGGGCTAAGGCCTCAGCTTTTTCCTTCCAAATCTCTCTGTTTTGTGCGATTTCGGGCCATGTTGGCCCCGCAAACATGATTAGATCACCTTCACACCATCTTCGCCGTGGTCTAACTCGACGGCGATGTCCTCCCTCAGGCGTCAAGTGAGTGACGAACTTTGGGCATCTCCCCGGATGCATTTGTGGGACGTAGCCGGCCTACTCCCACTTCAGCCTGACTATAGACGATGTAAACAAATACTCTGAGGAGTAGGAAAATCTAAAAATAACACATAATCCCTCTAAACTTCAATAGCTGTTGTAGCATTTATATTCTTCTGCTACTTTTATCAGCATAGTAAGCAGATAAAAGACAAAATCTTGAAATGCTTCTTTGAATCCAGAGCGCAGCGAAGAACTCTAAAGTAGAATCCTGAGCGCAGCGAGGGATTCAAAGTACGTAATTCGAGCTTAAAATAGTGTGCTCCTGAGGTGAACACTCTACTTTTTACTACTCGCTATGAGAAAAAAAAAACGTGTGTGGTCCGACCCCCATCAAGAACGAAGTTCCTTCTCACGTATCAATTAAAACAAAAAAAAAATCAGCCGCCATCTTCGATTTACATTTGACCTCACTATCGGCTTTGGCACTCTCGAAAACTATGAAAAAGACACAATGACGAAATTTTTTTAAATTTTCGCAGCTTCAATCTTGGATTTACATTTTGATCTCACTATCGGCTTTAACACCCTCGAAACCTACGAAAACGACCACCCATGACGAAAAATTTGAAAATTTTCGCAGCCGCTATTTTGGATTTTCATTTTGACCAAATTTACATTTTCTCTGTCTTGCCGGCCTGTTACTTGTTCACACAATGTTCATGATTGATCTCTTTGGTGATTGGAACTTTTCCTAACAAAATTCGCATTCTAAATTCAAATCACTTTTCGTCCCTAGGGATTAACTATTTTGGTCCCTATTTACGAAGAATAAACTAGCTCTTTTTGAATAGATGTGATAAAATAGTATATTATGTGTTAACTCAGGTTATAAACTATCTGTGTGCCAAATTTCATTCAAATCCATTCAGCCGTTTTTGCGTGATTGAGTAACATACATCTAAACATATAAAATTTTTCACATTAATAATATTAAAAGGATTAGTAAGAAATAATATAATATAACTAGCTTCAGCCCGTGACTTCGTCCGCGTGAAATTTCTTGTTTCTTCGCATCGCCCGCTTGCGCTGTTACTTCGTTTTCGCACAGCGTACTTTCAAACATTTTTTCTTTTTGCTAGGCTCCTAAGGGTCATAGCATGATGATAATCAACCTTGATTATGACACTATATAAATTGACAAGGAATAATATCATGATAAGAATGTCATCTTCTTTCGATTCTACTCGTGTTTTGATTGGTTATATGCTGCCGAAAGTTGTGTAGTTTATAATGTAGGTAAGTGTATTTTATAACTAAAATCTTTTCATAAATAGACAGTAAATTTAAATAATAAACGAAACTTCTGACAACGATAACCAAATGATAAAAATAAAACAAAAATAAATAATATAAATCATCCTAAAACTTGTAAGCCGAACGCACATACATAAAGATACTAGCAAGCCTATCTAAGTTCCCAAACAAAAAAGGGCTCAGAAACTCCGAACTTTGCCTAAACCAATCAAAGGATAGACAATTCAGACTCGGTAGTTTTGGCTCCTAAACAGATGCCTGTCAAAAGAGAAACTCGAAACATTAGGTTATTAACACAGATTTTATGATCGTACTTGGTTCATTATCATTTCAAGATTTTGTCTTTTATTTGCTTACTTTGCTGATAAAAGTAGCAGAAGAATATAAATGCTACAACAGCTATTGAAGTTTAGTGGGATTATGTGTTATTTTTAGATTTTCCTACTCCTCAGAGTATTTGTTTCCATTGTCTATAGCCAGGCTGAAGTGGGAGTAGGCCGGCTCCGTCCCACAAATGCATCCGGGGAGATGCCCAAAGATCGTCACTCACTTGACGCCTGAGGGAGGACATCGCCGTCGAGTTAGACCACGGCGAAGATGGTGTGAAGGTGATCTAATCATGTTTGCGGGGCCAACATGGCCCGAAATCGCGCAAAACAGAGAGATTTGGAAGGAAAAAGCTGAGGCCTTAGCCCAGGAGTGCGCGAGTCGATTACCACAGACTACATAGAGATACTACGTATGTCGATTACCGACTTAACGGAATATTGCCATTTTTAAATATTATACTTTTTTATTTATGTAGAATTAATTATTGTATATTTATTTTATTTTTAAATCTTAATTATATTTCATGGTATGCTGCACCGGTCGACGTCACAACGTCAACGCCGGTTGTTGCTGAAAACCAGCGCTGGGGCTCTGTCTTGCATAGGGTCGCAGCATCATGATGAGCGATGGCCGTTTTGCGTGAATGTGACGCATATTTTCCCTAAGCTTGTTTCCATTTTTTAATTTTGTGTTCTTTTTTTGCGTCATGTTTACCGCAAATAAACGTATTTTCTTTCTTTGTTTTCTTTTACACAAAAAGCAACTAAAAAAAATGTACCCACTGCTGGGCAAGGGTCCCTCCAAGCGCAAGCCCTTTAACTCGATCCTCAGCTATTTAAAGGTTTCTTTATAAACGCTGCTTCAAGTTAATAATGATTAGCGACTGTTTAACCATACATTTTAGACGTTTAAACTTCTCTTAACTTTAAGCAAGGTTTTTAATTAAAGTGGTAAGTATTACCTAGCTATTTATATGGAATTGCGAAGCCTTATTGATTTTCAATGCGAGAATTTGTATAAAACGTAAAATAAGCATTAAGTACTACAAGTTCACTGATTATTTTTTATTTTGTGTGTGTGTGTTTTATAATGTATTATTTTGTGTGTTTTACATATCATTATTATTATGTATAACATATTATTGATATTAGTTCTAAATACATTGTTATCCATCTTTATATTAATTATTATTGTATAGTGAGATCTAAATAAAATGCTGTGCTTACCTTTAATTTCGATGTATGCTATTTTATTTGTAAATGATATGTACTTTGACTCTGTGTGTATTTCGTTAGTTTGCCTAAATAAATAAACAGTTTTTCAAATTGCACCTAATATTATTCCTAATCAGGCATGCAAATTTCACTTTATTTGTTCAGCTGAGGCTTATGAGCTTAGGGTTATCGCACACTGTTGACTTTCGAGCGTGTCGTGCCAACAAAAAGTGCTTTCCTCGTGTCAGATGTTTTTGTTGCAGAGATAAAGTTTTAATGACGTGTTCGCGCGTGGTAATGGAGATATTTTATTACGTCTATGTTGGGGTCGGCTTCCAGTCTAACCGGATGCAGCTGAATACTAGTATTTACATGGAGCGACTGCCTATCTGGTGTAGGTATGTCACACCAATTATATAAATATGATTGTGACATTGTATGGGTATCATTATTCTCCTGCCCTTATTTCAAAAAACTATTGAAAAACTAAAATATAGCAACGAAAAATTCATCCGCATCGCTGTCAACTGGTAATGTACCCAAGAGACTGGCCACATTGCCACTTTGTATGGCAATGCTTAGCCTCTGCCCAAGGTAAAAATCAGCCCTTGGGTCAAAAATAAAAATAAGTCGGGACAGTGTGACCCGACTTATTTTACTTACCCTGTTCTCTATCTACCTGTACTTACCGGACTAATTTTAAATGAAAAGTAGATTTAAATTGTAATCCAAAAAAGATACTACCTTGGGAAGTCTTGCCAAATGTTTATCTTTGTCAGCCAGTCCTGGAGGCTTTATGATGATCCTCGATCGTGAAAAAGTAAAGACTTTTTATAACAAGTAGCCGTTTAATGTTCTAAAAAAGGTCAAGACGGCAGCCGTTAAATGTCAACTTGTTTTACGATATCGACAACAACCCACGGGACTTGATTGTCTAATTTAAAATTGCATGCACATTTCAAATGTTTGTATAGAATGTATTGTGCAGGGGTGGGCATTTTTATATTATACGATCTCTACAGTGATTGTGTGTAGTCTGAAAGAATTTTGCCGCATACTGTAATAACTACTTTTAAGATAAAAGGTTAGGGGATCACAGAATCTTTTAATAGCAAAACATAATCGAAAAGCGTAAAGCTTATATCTAAGCCGGCTTTGACATCAATACCAACTCTTTTATGACTGTCTGTTATTCCAAAGATATAAAGACAAACATGTACTAAAACTAGATAGGTACCTAACCTATACAATTTCTCATTACACTATGTCATCAATGCCCGACTTATCGTTTGCCATCAAACTTAACACCGAAACATAATGATACCTAGAAGTGTCGTGTTCTGTTCCACATTTACCTATGTTCAGAGGTTGAATAGGTACTAAAACAACATCCCAGTCTATCAGCGCAGACAGACAATCAGAGCACGTAATTAACTACCTACAGTGATTGTAGACAGTGTATTATGTATGTAGGTAGGTATAGGACAAGCAGGCTGTGTTTGTACTGAATACCATTACTGTAAGTCAATACACTATCAGATTCAGATGTGCATGGTATTGGAGATAGTATTTATATGCAATGGGATTATGGAGAGTGATAAATATATTTACTGAAATTCCTACAAAATTACAAAAAGGTATAAAATAAAATAATACAGAAGTACCTAACAGAGAGAACTAACTGAATTAAATACCAATCCAATAAAATCAATCACGACCAGCAGACAATCCACAAAAATAAAGCAGGCCGGATTTAGATAAAATCCAACATTTCTCCACAACAATTTCAATAAAAATTCAGGGCTCGATAGCGACTGCAATGCAATCAAAGTAGCCACTCGGTGATCGCATTGTGGACCGATGGACCGATGGCCCGGGCCAAAAGAATGGCCCGCTTTTTGTAGCCAGAGGAGGTTTATCACGATTTCACGAAACACGATTGTTCCGAATCGGGGAACTTATTCTAGAAAATCGGCTTCGTTTGTTAAACGTCGTCTTGCAGCACGTAGAACATCTGTCTTAGCGCAAAAAATTAGATCAAGGATGCTTTCGAGTTCAGTATTTTGTGAAAAGCGGGATTTTCTTGATTCGATAGATACCTTGGGATCACTAGTCTGTAGAATCCTAGGTCTGCCAAGGTGTGTTCATAAAACCACGCTAGTACAGGACCTTAAAGATTTATTCAATTGGAGGATTTCATTTTATTTTACGAACCCTGTATTAAAATTATCGAATTCTATTTCCCTAAATCGCCATTAATAGCTAACATTTAAAACGCCCACGAAACAGTGAAGGCAACCATCAATTTAATTAAAAATCCAGCATCGATCTCATTTTCTCGTCACTAAACCGAACCTGTCCTAGTAAATTGCTTACTTAATTGGAAAAGCTTAAAACCCTCTGATTAAACAACGGATCGACTGTATTCTATAGTTTTTACAATAGATACGTTGGTTTGTGTTTTATCTACCGGAAAAGTGCTTTAAGCCTCTTGACCCGTTGTAAAATATGCAGCAGGGATGGCCGGTGTAAAAATGTTCGGCCATTTGTCGCTGTGAGGCGCCGAAGCGGCGCGAACTGTTTCAAAAACCACTAGGGAGGCTAGTATTAGAACTAGCATTCTATTTTGTGTGTCTGACTTCTGTTGGGAAACAAAATGGTTGGCAGATAGTTGTCGGTAGTGTTACAGAATTCTAGACTACAAAAAGTTTTGTAACTGCCCAACATAGTATTCTTTAGAGCAGCTACCTACTTAGTTGTAGTAAGATGACAACGCTTTGTGTGCCTTTAAAGACACTGTAATAAGGGTCCAATTTTCCCTAGACTGTTCAGTTTTTTTAAATCACTCAATCACTTGTCCAATACACTCAACAACTACATTTACTTGAACGTGATTTCCAAGTTACGAACCACTTAGGGCTTACGTAATACTCAAGTAACCTATAACTTTGGTTTTAATTCTAAGACTATACCATAACGATGACGACGTAAGAATTTTATTTCGCAAAATGGAACCCCAAAAAGAATGCACGTTCAACCAATTACCCCAACTTCAATATGAATCCGGAATATTTAAAAGACTAACCGTGGAGTTTCTTGCCGGCTCTTCTCCATAGGAAACGACCAATTGGAATCGTACACCTAGCTTCTGACGTTTCATAAGTGCCCTTGTAGGTTTATGTGAAATAAAACATTTTGAATGTCGAATTTTGCATCAGGAATGATTTCTAAATACTGCTCATCGGGCAATATGTAATACGCAATATTAAGGATTGATATTGAATAATATTGCTCGATTGGTTCCTTTCGGAATTCCGGAACAGTCATAGTGAAGAATAATGGATTTGTTACTCCTTATAGATTTTTTGAAGAATGTTTCCGTCTCATTTCAAAAACTCGATCTTAACGGTTTTGCGTCTATAATATCTTTCTGTTATTTGACTCTGTTTCTGTCTGTTTGATATTTAAAGTCAGGGAAATTAATTGTTTATAAAATTGACACGCTACGTCAATTGGCCGTATTATAACCATTTCATACAATGTGATTTAAATATATGGACAATTTAAATTCTTAGTCAATTTGAAACAAATAGTTTTTCTAACTATACATTTTAGAGGAAACTACGGAACCTACTACCACAATATATTTATGCAAATTGAATACCTTTCGTAAACATTGCTAATCTTTGTCATCTTTTTAATGATACATCGTATAGTTACAAAGACAAGCTAGCCTTTGTCACTACATTGCCCGCCGGCTCCATGTCATCAGATTATTTCTTCACTTGACCTGTTTCTTACGCTTCATGGAATCTCACCAGAATCTATTTGACCAAGGCTTTCTCACCGATGCTTTGTGAAAGATAATTTTATCATCGATTGACCTATAAATCTTACACAAATGTGTAGTCATTAGTTGCTTATTTTATTTAAGAACCTAACCTGTTAAGCTCTGCAACCTCTGAAAAAACAGGTAGATCATGTCACCATGGCGCGTTTGACCGTAATTACACTGGAACTCGTTTCCTGCAACTTGACCACACCAACATGTTTTTAGGCTGTAGACATATTAAAGTTTCAAAAGAAGCACTTCAAAATCATATTTATTTTATGATAACTTTCCTTAGAACAAGATCTCTAAGATAAAAGTCACAAAAATCGCTTCGGTATAAAAATATAGAGCACTTAAGGAAAATTGCAAAAGCTGTGAAACAGTTTCTTGATTAAATATAGGTTCAACAGTATCACAGAGTACTTTTTATATCAGTATTGACGTAGAAATGCGGTTGGCTGGTAGAAAATGCCTATGGCATTAAGTCTGCCTCTGAACAGTTCTGTGCTTGAAATAAATAAATAAATAAAAGCTTATTTTTAGAGTTTTACGATCAAAGATTTTTCTGATAGATTTAAATTTTTAACGTTACTTTATTAAATTTTTGTACCTTATTAAAATGTCATATTTTTGTTTTGAAATCTGAATTTTTCTAACGATAAAAATATAATAATCATGATGTTGTTTTCTTTTTCTGGCTTGACTTCATGGCTTTTGGCTAACCAGAACTTTTAATGTTGCCATGAAATAAAAATCTTGGTCAAGTTACATATAACGCTTTGCTTTACGTATTGCATTAATATACTAAGAAAATACAATTCAGCATCAGAATATAAATGTGAAAATAAAAACAAAAGTTAAGAATATAGCGGTCATAATTTTTAATACATAAATGAAGTCGCAGTACTATTCGAGTGCCTATGGAAACATCGCCAACTAAAAAAACGACATTTCTTCAGCCAATCGGTTAACTAACAAAGTGACAAGTACTGACAACTTGTCGTACGTTGCTTTTTCTTTGATTTTCTGTTCGTTAATTTTCTACTTTATTGAATGCTTCTGCTTATGGACTTTAAGACTTACTGTTCCCTCCGTGACTAGTGCTTGCCTAAGGATTCTGATTATTTGCCTATACGACGACATGTTTCTGTGACTCTGGATTACGATTCTGCCTGATACCTTGGATTTTGTTATGTGTGCATCGATTTATTTATCACGATAGGTAGCCGTGTACATACATCATCTATATCAACTGCAACTTAAGTCTCAATAAATTGCGCTGATAACCGGCATTTGCACTTGACTGGAGAGTCACTGCTTTAATCTGCAGCTGGGTACAGCCTCAAATTGTAAGTACCTATTTCTGGCGACTACTCAAGTTACAAGATAGTGATTATCTTCATTGCCGCGCGCACTTTGGACACGTATTTATATCGTACGTAAACGTACGACCGTGGTCGTACGAATTGAGTGCGCACAGTGAATACGTTTTTCTCCATCAAATAGGTAGTGTTCCAGTGATATCACATTGGACGCACGAAAACTCCCAACAAGTTCGGATTGTTTTCGGATGTCGGAACTATATACCTATACCTATACGTACGACTAAGCCGCACCTAGTCTGCACGCTCCCTTTATACTTGGAAGGTCGGGATCGTTCGTGCGTGTTCGTACGTGTACGCACGAGTGAAATTCGGACGAAAACGCGTCCAAAGTGCGCGTGGATTTACCCTAGTTGGATAAACAGTGTTTGATTTCTGTTATAAAGCTAACTATGTTTGTTATTAAAAATCGTGAAATATGTAGCTTTTTAAAGCTTTATAATAAATAAGTTAAAAAAATGTTCTTATTATACAAGCAATATATTGCGCTTCTACCTAAATATCATGAATTACAACAAGCAAGTTTCAATTACATAAGTCATCTATTACATTGGTCACGAAATATTAATAAATCATTCTAAAACGGCATTAATTATCCTTTTTGTTTTTAGATGACTATGTCTGCGAGGCATGCAGAGATCTTGCAATGGCTGCATTTTATAATAACTTGCAAAGAGTTTCTGGCAGTGAAGAAGCTGTGAAAATAGTGGTTAGAGATGATGAGGATTTTTGTTTTTTTATCTATGCCTTTTGATTAAGAGCAACCCCTACCATATAATGAATCATATATATGCATATCTATAACTGTCCTAAAGATAATTGGCTAAGATTATTAAATAAATATTCTTTTGAAAATTTATTTACTTATGGAGGTGCTCGTGGCTAAATAATAACAGCCGCACGGATCGCCTATATATATATCGAGACTCCTCCGTGCCTCGGAAAGCACGTTAAGGCATTGGTCCCGGCTGTTATTCGTGGACCCTTGACGGTCATTATGGGTCGTCAGAAGCCCAAAAGTCTTACAGCTAGTCTTACCAAGAGGTATCCTATTACCCAGTTACTAGGTTGTGGAGGTCAGATAGGCAGTCGCTCTATGTAAAATACTGTTCAGCTGCATTCAGTTAGGCTGGAAGCTGACTCCAACATACTTGGGAAAAGGCTATGCAGATTGAATTTATTTGCTTAAGTACATCGCATGTGAGCCATGTGGTAGACCTACGCACGTCGCTGTCGGCTAGACTTATAATTCCGTAGTCCATAGTTTATTTTGCTGTAAAAATGCATGTCTATCAATGATAATCTAAGTGGTAAGTAGGTATTTCTATACCTACTTCTTTTTCAATTAGGGTCTATTGACAACTGCCGGGGTTGCGGGAAAGTCCGAAAGGGATACCGTGGCCCCTGGCAACGTACAGGCAACTGAAGGAACACGGGTGGGTTTTAGTAAGTAAGAATCTGACACGCCCTCCTACTCCACCCAGAGCGGGAGAAGTTATTTGACAATTTCCAAACCAAAAAAAAAAAAAAAAAGCGTCTATTGACAAGACATAACCTCTATAACGAGTGAACTTCAAACTGAATTATCTTTAATTCTTGACTTACTATAAAAGTATAACATAAAAAACCAAGAATATGCATACTTTTTTGACAGTAATCACACTCTGACTCTTGACATGTTTTCCTACAATACAGGAAAAATTAACAAATACGGATGGAGAGACATCTTCGACCAGATTAGATCCAACATATTAATTGACTACAATCAAGATTATACGAGAGTTAGCGACGATATCAACCTCCTTGAAGAAGACAATAGTGGAATATCCCGACTCTCACATAAATGCAATAGTGATCTGAAAAACCAAGCAGAGTTGGTAAATGATATACAATCACAAACAGAAACTCAGTTTTTTCTATAACAATTACCTTAACATTCTTCATCAAAATATAGCCGGACTAATTAATAAATCTGACGATCTCACTGTATGCCTAGAGGAGTTATCTGAGAAGAAGATACACATTGATGTAATCTGCATTACTGAACATTTTATAATGTCTGGCTATGAACAATATCTTTCAGTATCCAACTATGACTTAGCTGCATGCTACAGTAGAAAAGATACCAAGAGAGGTGGCACATGTATCTTGGTAAAAAAGGGGCATCAGTGGAACGATATTCCTGATATCAATAAATTTTCAAAAATCTATATTTTCGAATGTTGTGCAATTGAATTAAGACAGTTGGACACCATTGTGATATGCATATATAGAGTACCAAATTCAAATAATATAGCTTTATTTTTTGAACATTTAAATAAATTGTTACAATTCATACAAAAGAAACGCAAACGAAATATTATAATATGCGGTGACTTTAATATTGACACTATGAAACGTATCACACTTGAATTTGAATGTCTTTTGCTTAATTTTAATCTAAAATTAGAAATAAAGCAGCCTACTAGATTAAAAAGTAAGACGTGTATCGACAATTTTGCACACAATCTAAATAAAAAATGCAAATCAGACGTAATAGATTTTGCCTTGTCTGACCACACTTGTCAAATATTAAGATGTCCTATCAAACGTATCTGTTTACTAGATCACTGGTATATAAAACGACGTGATTATAGTAATGACAACATAAAAAAGTTCAAAGACTGTTTACATAACATTTCCTTTACTGAAATCTACGAAACTAACGACCCCGATGCAGCTTATAACTTGTTCATAGAGACCTTTTCATTGTTTTACGACCTTTGCTTTCCACTTAGAAAGGTTACAATAAAAACATACAAAAAGCCTCAGTGGGTATCGCGTGGCATCAGTGCATGTAGTAGAAAAAAGAGGCAATTGTTGTGGCGTTACAGGTTCAAACCAAATGAGACTACTAAAAAAGAATTAAAAAATTACGCTACGAAATATAAGAAAATTATTAAACTTACACAGCGCGCGCAAAATGCATACAAAATTAAAACATCTATAAACAAGTCGAAAACAACCTGGGGAATCAAGCTAAAGTAAATCTGCCAAAGAGTTCTATCACAAGTATTAAAATTGGAAATGAAACAGAAATGCATCCGCGACACATAGCAAAAGGATTCAATGATTTCTTCATCGATAAAATTAAGCCTATAACTCGTGACGGCATTCAAGTAAGATCAAATATTTCAGTAATAAATAATTCTATATTTATGGCACCAAGCACTCCCGATGACATACACAATATAATTAAATCCCTCAAAAATACCAATAGCGTAGGACACGACGGTATTTCGACAAAAATTATTAAATATGTTTCTGATTATATTAGTGTCCATATAAGTTATATTATTAATTTGTGTATTACAACTGGTATTTTTCCACACCATCTCAAAACAGCTGTAGTTAAGCCACTTTTCAAAAAAACCAATAGGGAAGACATGGAGTGCTATAGACCGATTGCGCTCATACCAATTTTTTCAAAAGTCTTTGAGAAATATATATACGAACAACTTTACAATTATTTTTGAAAAATATAACATTTTAACGGAGGAGCAAAAAGGCTTCAGAAAAAATAAAACCATTAACATGGCTGTATACGATTTCTTGAATAAAGTCATCACAAATGTTGACAGCAGAATACCCGTGTGTTCTGTATATTGCGATATGACCCAAGCCTTCGACTACGTGGACCATAAGATTTTGCTTGAGAAGTTAGAAGCATATGGAATTCGAGGAGCCATATTAAAATTGATAGAATCATATTTAATAAATAGGAATAAATACGTGGAAATTTCAAAGATAGATCCAAAGACTAAATCCGAATTAATATTTAGATCAGATAAACGATCAATTAAGTATGGTGTACCACAGGGAAGTGTGCTAGGTCCCCCGTTATTTTTAATTTATATCAATGATTTACCAAAGGTAACCATTCATCATATGTCACTATTTGCCGACGACAGCACCGTAACCATTAATAATACTAACGAGTTACAATTAGAAAATGAAATTAACAAAACTATCCAATCAATAGTCACATGGCTAGATAATAATAATCTTAGGATAAATATTGACAAAACAAAATTAATGTTGTTCAGTCAACGACCAAAGGCTTCTAATATGATAATAGAACACGGTAGCAAAATTATTGAAAGCGTAGGCACTACCAAATTTTTAGGTTTAAATATAGATCAAAGGCTGGATTGGAAAGTACACACAGAGGAATTAAGCAAAAGATTAAGTAAATCAGCTTATGCTCTTTATAAACTGTCTTCGATGTTAGTTACCGACGCTTTGCTCACTGCATATCATGGCATCGTTGGCTCAATATTAAGATACGGGGTTATTTTTTGGGGCAACTCGTGTAATAGAGAACTAATCTTTAAGTTACAGAAAAGGTGTGTCAGAGCGATGTTTGGACTATTGTGTACTGTGTGTGTATAGTGTACTGATACATGTAAGCCATATTTCATCAAAAATAAAATTTTAACACTCCCTTCATTATACATTTACGAGGTGGCGGTCTTCGTTAAAACAAACCCAAATCTTTTCAAGAAGCTATCAGATACTAATACCCGAAGTCGACGAGATTATAGTAGATTATGTGTAAGACAGTCCAATACAGCACTGATGCATAAAAGTGTGTTCTGCATGGCGCCAAATATATTCAATCACATTCCGCCACAATTTAAAGAATTGAATGTGAACTTATTTAAGAAAAAATTAATTACTTATTTAATAAAAAAAAAACTGTCTAATTCAAAAAGCCTATTATAACATTTCCGAGTTTTTAACAGACAAAGTATTGATATAGTTTTTTTTTTATTTTTTTATTTATTATTATTTTTTTATTTACATTCTGTTTTGACATTTGATTTGTTTGTTTATTTATTTATTTTTTTTTGTTGTTCATTATTGATGTTATGTATAATAGCAAATTAACCTGACTTGTGTGAAATAATATGTAATTTTTATTCCTAATTACTTTGACTTTTGACTTCCTAATTTTATTTTGATGACACTATTCTGTAGTATATTTAAGTATTAATTTGATTGATTAAGTTTTCATTTAATATGTTAATTGCTATTTATAATGGACAACCCTACTACTAAAAATAACCTACCACTTTGTATTTGTACGCCGTTAAGGCAAAACATGACTGTGCTATAATTTTATGTAACATCTTGCATGCCATGTGTGTGTATACTTGTGTTTTAGACAAATAAATGATCTATCTATCTATCTATAACAGAAGACAAAACTGTTCAGGAATTCAAACTCTGTACATTTACATATTTATAATCGGCAGACGCAAAAAACAAAATGTCAACTAAAATTTATTCGTGAGTCTGCCATTGTCCTTTAGGAAAAAGAATTTATGCTACACATGGTGTTATTTTAATGTTAGACTAAATGTATTACAAACCATCGTGATACTTAAATTGAATCAGGCTATTCAGCTTTAGCACCTGAAGTATCATAAAGAAGTTGCAGATCAAAATGATTTATGTAGAACTTTAAACTAAAAGTGAATGGTTTGAAATTAAATGCAGGATAAATGGTTTAAGCGACATTAAGGAATGAATTTCAGGTGCAGGCCAAATGTTTTAAGCGACATCAAATATGGATTTTAGGTGCAGGCAAAACAATTCAAACGCCCTATGTTACGAAATTCAATGTCAGAAGAAACCTCTTAAGTCAAAAGCACAAAATATTGTGTCTGTACTAAGTCCATCTTCTATAAAATTATATGAAATTCGTGTCAGATTATATAAGATTCAAATCAGATCTAAATTTGAAACTAGACCTAAATTTACTGATGTTTCAAGCGACAATAAAGTACTCATCGATCGCCATGAAACCGGATTCAAACGGCGTTTCTCGGCGATCTGGCGATTTCGAATAAGATTATAATTCAATATCGGTCAAGATTTCGCTTAATACAAATAGCCCGTGAACCTTCGACGTCATTCTAACTTTATCTTTGCAAAAAAAACATCTAACACGGGGAAAGCTAAGAACTCTTTATTAGCACAACACGCTGAAAAGTCAACTAAAACCTAACAATATCTTACAATCATTAATAAAAGTAACATATCGAAAAAACCGTGATGAAAATGCGTCGTAAGAATAAGAAATGAAACATTATTTTCCCAAGAATGCGAGAGAAGGCCATCAAAGCGAAAAGTACCGATACAGCGTTATCATTCCGATGCGAGTGTCGTCAAATAATAAGTAATACGATTACCGCTATCCTTCAAAACTTCGGTACGGATTACATTTACGCCTTTCACACCGAAATGTGACAACTATTTATACGATGGCTTTCACCTTTTGAAGGGATATTTTTCAAGTATTTTATTTGCTCTATTGACGTCTTTGTGTGTAAAGTATTTCAAATTCGGTAAAAAAGTACTCTGAACGTTCGAGGTAAGTCTGGCTCTTATTAATTCAATTTTTGCAGGTTCCTTAGTTATTCTGAGGATACGCAGTCAGACACACACGCAAACATCGTGAAATAAAACTCAACATAGTGGGGATTTCATTGGCTATCCTATCCGTAAGTACTTACTTTTATTACCTCTTGCCTTTTGGTAGGTATACTCTGTTGACGACTACATGTAGTCAGATAGGTGGATGACCAACAAAAGACTGCGGGTAGACTTGTGCAGACTAGGGAATAATGGCACAAAAGAAAAAGGACTATGTCCAGCTGTGGGTGGCAATGATGGTGGTCATGATATTTGCATGAAACCATGTAGGTACCAAGTCACATTTAAGCGCTGTGCCTACACAGATTCTCAGATAAATAATTGTTTTAGGTTTACAATAGCGAGTCGTGTTTCTTTCAGGTTAAGTAATTAAAGTTCAGATGATTTGGGAAAGATGTTCTATTACTTTTCATTCGTTTTACATAAACAATATTTTTATTATTTCGGGAACTTCTTTTCTGTGAATTTCACAGGTCTGTAAGGTCTAAAGTGCTTGTGTTATCAATGCCACTTAGATAACCTAAAAGTATTACCATCATGTTGTTATTGTTTATTTTTTGGTTTCGGGAATACCCAAAATATATTTCGTTTTACACTACAGTTACGATGCATTTCGTCACTATCGTATGTACGTTTTTCATTCCTTGCTTGGCTTCGGGAGTAACGGTACAAAGAAAAACAGAAGTGAGTAGACTAATTGTTTGTTTTTTTTGTCATGTTTTTTTGGGAGATTTACTGCCGCAATCAGGGATAACACTTAAAATTAATCAATCATTATAGTTGTAGAGTGCTACAAGCACCTCTTGGTGCTAGCTGTCGTTATACAATTGTGAAATTATTTGTTAAACGAATTGAAAAACAAGATGGTAAAACGGCGTTACTTCCTATTCGACGCCACCATTTTGTTTTTTCTCGATACAATTTCAAAACAGTTCTTTCACTGTTATTTTACCTCTGACAGGTGCAACCAGTAACTTTAATGCAACGACAATAATCCAGTGATTTTGACATACTTGTCAGTTTCAGAAATCCAACAGCAACCTTATTTAACGAGAATAAAGATAACTGTGATTTTGACAGCAATGCAAAATCAGAGGTAAAACAACTGTGAAAGGGCTGTTAACAATTTCATAAATATTTACTGTCTTTGTACAGTAAATATTATGAAATATACCCATACATACCCTCATTTCAATGTTATTCAAGTTTTCGACTCACTATGTAATTAAATTATTATTACTACAAGCCGTGCGCCCGATGGGATATCCCATCGGCAAAATTATATTATAAACTTCCATACAAACTTTCATCCCCTATTTAACCCATTTAGGAGATGCATTTTCACACATGCTTCCTCAGTGCTCACCTCCATTATATTATGGAACTCTTGTGTAAAATTTCGTTTTTTTAGACCCAGTGGCTAGGCTGTGCGTAGTCTGTCATTGAATTTACCTATCATTTTTATTAAGCGGGTGTCTATTGTAGAGATATCTACATAGGTACTCTTTATGCTATCACCATGAAGTAGTTACTAGGTTTTATTTAAAAATGTGATTGTTTTCATTCGTCTGCTTCATGTTGCCGAAATGTTTGGTGTTGTCGAGAAGTCATATTTACTCACAATTGGCAAGAATTGCGCAATTTGATTGCCCATCTGAGTGCATCTTAAGTGTTTATCACTGCATCGACTATTTCAAAGTTTTGGTGCAGTATAATTTTCTTTCCATAGCTTTGGGCTAGTATTGAGTACTAGTTAAACACACTGATGTTTTATTTTCTATTGGCAGAACGGAGACGTAACAGTGACGCGACGGGTTATTGAAAATATTATAACGTTGGCAAATGGAACAGAAACGGTAGTACCCAATTCGTCTGATATTAATTTACTAAATCTAAATTATATAAATTAATGTTTAAAAACCTTTTAAGCACTTTTGCATGGAACATCATTCCACCCTGTATCTGGAGAAGGGCGTTGTTAGCTGCGCTACAGTTTATACTTTTGCAGCTATCATCGTTTTACTTGTACTTAGTCCTGTATTATTGTTCCGAAATAAAATTGTATTTTTTTTTTTATCCCGCTTCTATATTGTTGGCATTAGATCTTATTATAAATTTATTTTGCCAATAATTAATAATTATTAGTTGTACCAAAAATATGAATCAAATAAAAAATGTATTGTTTGTGTTTGTTTTATTCAATAAGAGTAATACTTACAGTATTATTTTAGTTAAATATCCATCAACAGATATTCAAATATCGATACAACTTACTTACACACACACACACATTGTACATTGTCCAAAATTAATTGCAAATTGCAAAAAATTGTATAATTTAACAAAAAAAGGGCAGGATTGGCTGACAAAGACACTTGGTCTAGTGTCAGTAAATAAGCAAGACTTCCCAAGGTAGTATTTTTTAATTAAAAAGTAGTTTTTACTAATTCAGTAATTTTTACTAATTCTAATTATTACTAAAATTAATTTAAAAGTAGTTTTTAAATTGGAATCCAAAAAATCTTGGGAAGTCTTGCTTACTTACCTACTGATACAAGACCAAGTGTTTATGTTTGTCAGTCAGTCCTGGATTTTTTATGGTGATCCTTGATCGTGAAAAAGTAAAGAGTTTTTATAACAAATAGCCGTTTTATGTCCTGAAAATAGTCAAGACGGCAGCCGTAAAATGTGAACTTGTTTTACGATATCGACAACTCACGGGACTTTGAAATTTCACGACAGACTTGAAGTTACACCCCTAGCTATTTCGCATAGATGTGGTGGAAAATCTGTCGTAAAATGATGTAAATGTTGTATGTACCTATAACATAAAAAATACTGTTTGTCCAATTGGTAGTTGTTTTCTTACCGCCCAAATATATAGAACTCTATGGGGGAGGGAAATAAAAGTTATGGCAAAAACAATCTCCGGTAGAACAAATCGCATTTTTTTAAAGTGCCACTTGTGTTTAGAAACGTTCCAATTTCAAATTATATTATTTCACATATGGACACCTATGAAACGTAAGCTAGGTGCACGATTAAAATTGGTCGTTTCCTATGGAGAATAGCCGGAAAGAAACTCCACGGTTACACTTTTAAAAATAATTGGCCCTTTACAATGTTTTCAAATGATAGAGTCAATAGGTAATGGCTGACGATCGAGTTAAATGGCTAGCGATTGAAGGGATCTATGTCCAGCAGTGGGCTGCATTTTGCTTTTTTTTTTAAACTGTATTGTGTCCCACTGCTGGGCAAATGCCTCCCCTTTTACTTTCCAAATCTCTCCGTTTTTTGCGGTTTCTGGCCATGTTGGCAAACATGATTAGATCACCTTCACGGATCCCTATCCATTTGCATAAAATTTTAAGACCTAATATAACTTAGCATAATGTTGTTTGGCATAATTATATTTTCGCATAATATAATTACGCATAACAGCTTACGCATAATTTTTTTAAGCATAATTTCTCTAACCATAATAATGATTAAGCATAATATTCTAAAGCATACATTTATTAAGCATAAAGTTAAAGCATAAATTTACTAAGCATAAAGTTAAAGCATGCAAGCAAGCATGCAGCATGCAAGCAAGCATGCAGCATGCAAGCAGGCATGCAGCATGCAGCATTCAAGCGAGCATGCAACATGCAGCAGGCAGGGTTTCTGTCACGGCTCCGGCGCTGCGGGCCTCCGGCGGCCCCACGCGTGCTAATCGTCGCAGACGGCTTTCGCTCACCACCACAGCTTCGGCTTGTTGGCCGGCTTCGCCGGCCAGCCTCAGCCGCGGTGGCTCGCTCGCAGCCGCCTGCTCCTCAGTCCGCGGGCCGCCTCGCCCCTACGCGCCTACGCGATTTTAAATTACACTCTAGGGGTAGGACAAACAAGACTACGTGGAGTCGGTTTTACAGCAATTCGGTTCTTAGGCCTACTAACATTATGCGAATCAAATTTATGCCAAAACAAATTAGTCTTTAAGATGATTATGCCAACATAAAATGTATGCCTAAAAAAATTATGCCAAAACAAATTGTGCCAAAATCGTTACGCCGAAGTATATTAGGACAAATAACATTATGCGAAAAGAAGGTATCCCCACCTTCACACCATCTTCGCCGTGGTCTAACTCGACTGCGATATTGTCCCTCAGGCGTCAAGTGAGTGACGATCTTTGCCCATCTCCCCGGATGAATTCGTGGGATGTGGCCGATAGAAATAAATACGAGAAATATATAATAGAAATAAATAATAGACGATGGAAATAAATACTCTGAGGAGTAGGAAAATCTAAGAATAAACCATAATCCCACTAAACTTTAATCACTATATATTATTGTTAATTTATTTTTATTCTTCTGCATTATTTTTGCAAAGCAGGCAGATAAAAGAAAAAATCTTGAAATGATAATGAGCCAAGTACGCTCATAAAATCCGTTAATACCCAGCCTGTTACATTAAAAGCTCAAGATAACGGGTTTTTTAAGCATATTCAATCAATTTCGAGTTTCTCTTTCGACAGGCATCTGTCCATCCTTTGATTGGTTTAGGCTAAGTTCGGAGTTTCTGAGCCCTTTTTTGTTTGAAAACTTAGATAGACTTGCTGGTATCTTTATGTGGGCTTGTCTTACAAGTTTTAGGATGATTTAGTCGATAATAATTTTCTTTTAAAATGTTCATAATTTGGCTATCGTTGTCAGAAGTTTCCTTTATTACTTCTGTTTTACTTTTATGAAAAGATTTTAGTTATAAAATACGATTACCGAAATTATGTAAACCACACAAGTTTCGGTAGCTTTTAAACTGTAAAAATGTAAGATCTTACTGGTACAAATGCATTTTGCTTAAAATACCAAGATATGCTTACAACTTCATAATATCTTACTATCATGGATAAAAGTAACTTATCAGAAAACCCGTGATGAAAATGCACCGTAAGAATGAGGAATGAAACATACTTTTCTCAAGAATAACGAAGAGTGAACATCACAGTGAAAAGTAGCGATACAGCGCTATCGTTCCGATGCGAGTGTCATCGAATAATAACCAATGCCATTACCGCTATCCTTCGAATTTTCGGTACGGATTATATCGACGCCTCTCACACCGAAATGTGTCAACTATTTATACGATGGATTATTCTTTTACGTTTTCAAATATTTGATTTGCTCTAGTGGCGTTTTTTATGGGATGGTATCTAAAACTCGGTAACATTAACTCTGAAGTACGAGGTACTTAAGTCTGGTTATTTTATGTTCATTTCAATTTTTCAGTTGCATAATACTAAGTCATTCTGAGGATACTAGCACAATCAAGAACACACACGCAAAAATCATGAAATAAAACTGCGACAAATTAGTTATTTCATATTAAATTATGCGATGGCTTGAGTTGATGCCTATTAATGTAATTTTTGGAATACCACCAAATTATTATTATTGTTAAAAAGTGCTAGTGATTTCCCGCTGGAGGGCAAAGACCTCTTCCACTTCTCCCTGTTTAAGATGCTAAGGACCAGATCTTGTTGAAGGAGTCCAGCTCATCCTACCATTTCCGTCGATATCATCAAAATATTTATTTAAACTGTCCTCGCTTTCTGCCAATTCTGATTAAATCAACTGATGGTGTAAACGAAGCCAAGCACATTAAGATGAAAAGCGACGTGAGCGGCATGTGGAAAGTGCGAAATGTTTTCCAATAACTATTGGAGCATAACTCGAATCCGACGAGTGAACCGGGTCAACTGTTTTAGTATAAGGTGTCTTTTTTAGGGTTCCGTAGTAAACAAGGAACCCTTATAGTTTCGCCATGTCCGTCTGTCTGTCTATCCTTCTGTCAGCGGCTTAGCTCTTAGACTCTTTGTACTAGAAAGCTGTAATTTAGCATGGGTATACATATTAATCACGCCGACAAAGTGGTCTATTTTTTTTTAGGGTACCTCTCTAGTATTGGGTTATAGGATTCAGGGATCGGTTAGCGAAATATTAAGCTTCAAAGTGCAAATTTTTTGTTTGAGTCTAGTGTGCAACGCCCCTGCCAGCTAAATGGTGGGTTTTGGATATGTGATAAAAATCACGATAGTAGTATATATAACGAACTTAAAAGGAAAACTATCACAGCTAAGTAGGCTTTACAAGTTAACGAGCAATAATCGACCAACTTACATTTGCGATTGCAAAAACCTTCTCCCATAAGGAATGATGGGACAACATGTTATTCAACCACAAAATTAAGTTTGTTCTTGCGATCAATTCATCCCAACTACGGAACCCTTTATTGTGCGTGGTCCGACAAGCACTTGGCCGGTTTTATTATGTATTTACTATGCAGATGCGGTTGTATTGAATGTTATCGAAAATCGATTGTGTCAATCGAACGCAATAACATTCCTGGTGGTTTGTTTGCGAGATACGGTCTTAAGCGAAAATGAAATAAACGTGACGATAAATATGTAGCTGTTGTATTGTTGTATTGTATATGAACTAACTTAAAATATTTAACGGCACGTTCTTCTGTCGATCGTATTACCCCATAACTGGATTATGGAGGTCAGATAGGCAGTCGCTTCATGTAAATACTGGTATTCAACTGCATCCGGTTAGACTGGAAGCCGACCGCAACATAGTTGGAAAAAGCCTAGGCAGATGAGAAACGTCAAGTTCTACTGCTAATACAAAGATAATCATCATTTGTCCGAATAATAACTTGCCCGAACATAATATAACATGCCATAAAATTGAAATCCCTAAATACAATATGCCCTAAATCTGTTTTTCATAAATATTAGAAACAATAACCGTTTTCAATAAAAGTTATAAAGTCAAATTATTAATATTCAAATTATTTAATGTTTATTTATCCTAATAATGTTTTTAAAACAAATTTGTTTTACAAAGCTTTTGAACTTCTCTCAGGCGTTACGTAGATACGAGTTAGATTAGGTTATAGATAGTTTACTTGTTGAGTAGCTTGTTGTGGTTGCACGCAGCAAGTATGTAGCATGCAATCAAGCATGCAAGCGAGCATGCAAGCAAGCATGCAAGCGAGCATGCAAGCAAGCATGCAAGTGAGCATGCAACATGTAGCAAGGAAGCAAGCATGCTTCATGCGAGCGAGCATACAACATGCAGCAGGCATGGTTTCTGTCAGGGCTCCGGATCGCGTGGGACCGCTCGTCGCAAATGGCTTAACGCTCACCACCGCAGCTTCGTCTTGCTGCGGCGGCGAGCATTACCTGCTCCTCAGCTCGCGGGCCGCCTCGCCCCTCTACGCTTAAGCGATTCTAAATTACCTACACTCTAGGGGTAGGGCAAGCATGAATGCGTGGAATCGGATTTACCTACAGCGATTCGTTTCTGTCACTAGAACCTAATTTTTTGGATATATTTTAGGACTAAATTTTTTATTATAAATGAACATTCGGAATAATACACATTATATAATAAAATACTTAGTTAGGACATATGACTTTATTTCATGCATAGTTAGGAGATTATTATATATATTATTATCATAGTACTCGATATTATGACAGAATAGTTTTAGAAGTAAAAATAATTATGTAAAAAAAAGATTAAAATTTTTCAACATTATGGTTACTGAAGTTTATAGCAAACGTGTTATTGATAATGATTCTCGGACAAACAATTTTAGGAGAAGAAAGGGACTACCATCTTACCTTTTACCAAAGCGACGCCTAAAAACCTGCCTTCTATTCCATACCTATTAACAATTAAGTAAATTTACGATTTCTTTAAGAAAAAAAGTTTCAAAACAACATTGTTTTTCTCACAAAAAGGCACTCTAAACACAAAAATAATGTAAATCAGCAAAAAAGTATTTTAACTTAAACAATCTTAACTGGAAACTTCAAATTAACGATAGTATCAGGTCTTCACAGAAAGGTATTCCCATTCTTTTCTCACCTTCTGATAACAACTCCTTGATAACAAAGCGAACGCTGTTCTTACTTAAAATATTTTTAAAGTTGAATAGCGACTCTACGAATTTATAGTCTAATAAAATAAGTTTCATTTGCGTCAGGATAAGATCTTATTTTATTGTTTCTAGCGCTGATACCTATCTTATATGATTTTGCTGACAGTTTTCTCTGCAAACTCGCAAGTAGTTCTTGTCTGACGATAAAATTTTTTATTGATACATTAAGCTTACTTAGCAACACCAATCTTAAGCTAAACTACTTTTATCAAGGCAACTTACTTGTTTCTAAAGTTGTATTAATTAAAGTTAACAAAAGATTAAATAAAGTGCTCAGTGCTTTTTTGGCATATCCCGATAAGCTCCCTTTTTACCTTAACAAAAATGTTACAAAAACTTCTTAAATTGTTCACTCTAATCGCCACTCGATAAACTTAAACATTTACAAAAAACTTTCAAAATGCTAATTTAATTTTCTGTACTTCAAAATAGATACAAATCTAAGAAGTCGAAAAAAAATACAGCTCCTAAACGTTAGCTATAAAAAGGATTGCATTAATTTATTTAAAAGATTGATTGAAACTATCAATTTACCTTTTCTCATTAAGTTTAGAAGCAAGAAGGCTGAATATGAAAATGCCTCTGCCTGATAGAAAATAGGGTCATAAAATTTTAACACCTCACTTACTCAACTACCCAAGTACCTATTGGTTTTGACTATGAAACGTGAAACCTTTTTTTTAAATAAGTGCAAGTTATAAAACTTAATTCAGGAGAGAGGTTTCAGACATTTAATGTAGTTGAGATTCTTTCGGTGCAATTAGGAAGAAAGCACTCACTTTTATTAAAGAAAATAGTTACCACGACGGTAAACGACACTTGTTTTGCAAATATTATTTATTGCTTTGAAGACTATTTTAAATGTGTTCATCCGATAGAAAATAACGTTATAGTATGAAATTATGGGTAACAGGATATCACTTTGGTACAAAATACTTGCAGAGAAACAGGCACTAATGAAAAGTGACTAAAGAAAATCAGTTACTTACTCAATAATACAAAAGAACACATCTAACAAACCACACTCCCATTAAATCCTATAATCTCTTTATCTACCTGTAAAAGGAAAACTCTAAGCATTAGGTACTTGCAATAAATTAGCTCAACTAGACCAGAAATTCGGACCAAAAAGGTCCATGTACCCCTAAAATTGCTACAGAAAAGGGCCATATTCATAGGATTCTAAATTCTTTGTTGACAGATTTATAGCACTTTGAAATTAAGTAACAAACCCTATTGATATCGGTCCATTTACCAACACACACTTATGTCGACTATGTAAGTAGCTTGTGGTGCCATCTACATCGCCGCATTCCTACTACGCATCAAACACCTGACGTGACACAAATCCTGCATCGCGCAATTAGAGTTTACCGCGCGAACACGATATATATGTATATAACTTCCCCGATATCAATCTTTGGGCAGTTGCCCACCAGACACGACTCCCGTCTGGTTGGAGAATTCTCCCTTTTCTAAAGAGGATGATTGAACTTTACAGGGTGTAAAGTTCAATCATCCTCTTTAGAAATGGCCTTATTCCTCCAAAATGGTGACCCCGATGGTTGGTGGTTGGTGAGGACAGTTTCGAAAAATCCTTTCTTAGAACAGAACACTTAACTCCTTAGCAACGTTTCTATAAAAAATCAAATAAATGATATTAATAGTTTATTGATTTAAACAAGATGAGGTCGTTCCTAGCCGACTAGGTACTCTGAGAAGAAACACAGATCTTTGGTGGTTTAGACTTCAGACTGTCTATCAGTCAATCAGACAGTTCTAACTTCACGTAACTGCATACAAACCTACAGTACAACTATTTTCTTAATGTCCTTCGGCAAACTTCGTGTTTCGTCAGTCGTCGGATTTCTATCAGTTGCCCTTGGACGCTCTCAATCAACTTGGATATATATAGAGTCTGTAACTCTTTTGTATGTTTACCTAGGTAGGTAAACATACAAAAGGACCGCTCATAAAATTGTCAGACGAATATGGCTCCATAAAACAGCTGACCATAAAATAATGTGAGGTTTTTTAACCTTCATAAATCGTCACTGGAAATGTGCCATAATGTCTACTTAAAATGGTCCTAAAAGCACTCTGGACAGTGAATTTATGAAGTATTGCGAAGATAAACATCAGGTCTTTACAGTAAAATTCTGTAAAACCTTTTACTTTTACTTTGAGCTGATGTAAATGTTTTTCAGTGCTTTTACAATTACTTAAAGAAGGTGTCGAGGCTCAAGGTGCTTATGCCGCTCTTTGAGTGCCAAAATAAACATTGTTTAGTTTAATGGGGCATCTTTTTTTATATAACAGAAATATGACTGTTTTTTTAAAGAAATCATTTGTTAAGTTCAAGTCCGTTGACTTTTAAAACCGTGATAAATACTTATGTACCTTTCACGATTTGAAAAGAAAACTACTACGATACAACTAAAGTTATATTTCCAGTTGTAAATAGTAAAGTATTTAAGGGCATTCTAAAAGTGGGCAACGTCAAAAATAGATGTCAAATATTTCGCTGTTTTGATTAATTTGGCAATATTACTGTATGAAAATATGAATTGTGGCTAACTAGCGATCTAGAATATTAACAATGAATTGCAATTATAACACTGAATTTGATTTTGTAACCGTTTTAGGTGTAAATAAGGCATTTGGAAAGTTTCCAAATACTTTTTTTACATCTAAAACTAAATATTCGGTGTTACGATATTAATTTATTGCCTTTCAAAATCAATATTTTAGTTCCATACAGTAATATTGCGAAATTAATCAAAACAGGTAAATATTTGACAGCTATTTGCGACGTTGCCAACTTTTAGGATTAGTGCTCTTAAGTAGTTCTGTAATACATACATACATAAACTCACACCTTTTTAACATGAGACAGAAAGTACAGAACGCCACCTACTTACGATCCTTGCATGGTCCACTTGTCTTCGTTTACGTTCATCAGGGAGGTAGTTGCATTAAGCCTCGTGCAGACTAGCGTGACCCGACGACACGATGTAACTCGAACAATACAATTTCTAAGAAAACTTCACGGTATAACAATAACCGGTGTCGCATCGCGCTAGTCTGCACGAAGAACAAAAATTGCAATGCCTTTTGACAATTCGACAACATTCTTTGCGTTATTTACGTTGTCAAGCAGACAAGTTTTTCAAACAAATAAAGCAATGGATTAGGAATTTCCCTCAAAATCAAATTGAATTGGGTATTGGGATATCGTCACAGATGAATTCAGATGGTTTATTCCGCAAAATAATTTAATTAAAAAACGACTCTTGCTACGACACAATAAAGAGCTATTCAGGTCGCACAGCGCTAATTACCTACAGTTATATTCACCTTAGAAGTTGCCTCTCTTTCTATCGCGTAACTCTTAGATCTTCTGACTACGTTACGTTAAATTGGCCCGACAAGACGAGCCCGCCACGTACTTGTAGCTTCATACCTAGGAGTGAACCATCATTCTGTATTCATAAGTGGTGTGCGTGTGTACACGCATGCCGCACGTTATTCTGTAACATTCTTTGGTAGTTTTTAAAAATCCATATACAATAAATAAGTACATTTTCTATACCGCCACCTAAAACAGCGGTTCGCAGATATTTATTGCTCAACATAGATCGAATACACGGCTCTTCTAGTAATACGAATGCCCATAAATTCTCACATATTGACATTGGACCAGCCCCTTACATTGAAAGCCCTCGTATCTTTTGTCGAATGTTTCCCCAAATATAACGAAAAATTCCTAAAATGCTTCGGCAAGATTCAATAACGGGTAAAGGGCTAAAGGGTCACTCCTAAGTCATTGTATAGAAGAATAATAGTCGTTATTGATTCCCTAAATCCGTCTTTGCTGTATCTAATCTTTTCTTTAATTTAAGAGTCTCGTTTGTAAATGACATTCCTCAGATGTTTGTTTCGATAAGGTCGTTTTTTGTCTGTTTTTTGCAGTTTCTTAATTAAATTACTAATTGAATTTAAAGTGTATTGCTCATTGAGATCGATTTCACTGAGATGTCTTCATACGGCGCAGCTAGTTAATATCATGGCGTACCTTTGTTTGGATCATAAAGAAAAGCTAATTAATATAAAACATTTCTTTGATTAATGGCACAGTAAGTATAAAAGAAAATTAACAAAAAAATAAAAAAGTAACCACATTCTGTTTTATATTTAACCCATATAGGTAGATTAAGATAATTATATTTGAGACATAACATAACAATACATAACACCACGCATGTATTCTCCGAAGGGTTAGGCAGAGCTATACCTACCTATAGTACACCTACATTTCGCCAGTTATGATTAAGTCCAATGTTATGGAGGCGAGCCTATTGCCATCAACCGAGCACAAATCCAGACTCCAAGCTGCTACTGAGGAATTCCGGATGAAAAACCCCAATAACACTTTGCCCGACCTGAGAATCGAACCCAGGACCTCATGTTCAGCAGTAGCGCTTACGACCACAAGACCAACAAGGTTTGATATAACTAATGAATTATTATTCGTTCGTCGTACCACAAAGAGATCTATCATATCATTCATATCCCACAGTGGTGGAGTTTGTTTCAGCACCTTTGGATACGTTAACGAAATGTATGTATATGTCTCAAATGAAATAAAATGGTTGAGCTGAATGGTGCTAATCCATGCGTCATGTTCGTGAACGGGCGCCGTCAGTAGAGACTGGTCATCTCTTAGCTGCCATGGCTTATTTTAATTTTTGAATTGTTCTTTATTTTTTATATTTTTATTATTTTTACGTCTTTCTACATTGTTCTCACATGTATAATTTCAACGTTAATGATGTAACCAATATTTTGTAAAAAAAAATTTGATTTAAAAGAGTGTCCGTGGAGTTTCTTGCCCGTTCTTCTCCATAGGTACCTACTACGCTTTGGAATGGGCAACTAGCTTCATATTTCTGACTGACCGACTTCTTGATAATTCAAAAGTGCCTGTAAATGGTTTAATTGAAATAAATGCTTTGAGTTTTTTTTTTTCAAATACTAACTTATTTGAGACATATACAAAAAATGGATAAATAAATGTAGGTATGTAAATGTCTCAATACTGACTTATTTGAGACATACATATATTTCGTTTTTATCTAAGGCCACACATCAGCTTAGTCTAAAGATCAGTGAATTTATTTTCAACAACGTCTCATTGGATTTTATGATTTGAAATACTTGCAGTTGAAATGTATTCCAGTGTATTTATGGTCCCAGTACATTATAGATAATTATGCTGTAAGACCTTTTTATTTAAGCGGTATCATAGCTTATCAGAAAGCCGTTAACCCGTTGCACCATTTTTAAATGTCACAACACCATGCTGAGGAACCTTTTGGCCTCGTACAAGACTTAGTTTTGGAACGAAGTTCCTTATCGCACGTATACTTTGCACACTTGGCGAATGAGACCTAGACCGAAAAAAAAAAGTTAAATATTTTGACCGTCACGACAGCGAATCGAAACGAAAGGAAAACCTCGACACCACTCATTTTTTATTTTGCTGTCGTGCGTTAGGATTTGTTACTGGAAAATCTAATATAATATACTTGAATCTAATACTAAAATATATAGGTATATTATGTACAAGTACGTATGGGAAAAAAAATAAAGGGTTAGAGCACATTGTCACATTATTAAGTTTGTGTAATTATCTTCCTGTGCAAGTCCCAATAAATACTGTCTTATTAATGACGTAATTACCCATTCCAGCACGCGTAGCCTGACAACCATAGACCCGAGTTTTCCACGCTTTTGTCGACGGAAGAATAGACAAAATGACAGATTGTGAATGTTTATCCGTCATTTTGTCTATTCTTCCGTCGACAAAACCCGTTTCTATTGTGGCCATGGCTAAGCGTACTAGCATCAGAAAAAAATACAGTAACATGCAAGCCAATGTGAGCTCGAAATCTTAAAAAAAGGTTCTCATCCAATCAAAATCCTTATTACCAAAACTTGTGATAAAAGCCATTCTCATAAGTGCACATTTGCCATTAGCAGCTGCTGCGTATGAGCGTCGAGCGGTGGCACCATGCCCGTAATGAAAATTTAAATCTACCTCTGTAATTTTATTCCTTTGTGTAAGCTTGGAGCATTTAGCAATATCATTCTTTACCCTAGAGGGAAATGTCCGGGTTATTAATTCTCGGAAACCAATTTTATTCGGCAACATTTTAGGGAAAATACACTTTAGGTAAGATTCATTGCTGGTTTTAATTAACTCTGAATGTTATGTTTATTGGCTGTAAACAAGTGATGAAAAACACTTAATTCTGGCTTTTGTAGACTTGGATAGCCTAGTTTTAGTAGTATTCCCCAGTGAGAGTTTTGCACGATAGTTTACAATACGTTGCGTAGCTCGGGTGAATTAAATAGTCGCTATGTTTTTAGGTTTTTTTTTTTTGATTGGAAAATTATCAAATAACTTCTCCCGCTCTGGGTGGAGCAGGAGGGCGTGTCAGACTCTTACTGACTAAAACCCATCCGGGTTTCTTCAGTTGCCTGTACGTTGCCAGGGCCACGGTATCCCTTTCGGACTTTACCGCAACCCGGCAGGCATTGGTCCTATCGGGCCCCTTCACTTGCTGACATCTCTTTGAGGCGCGCGTGGAACACAACGCGCCGTCGACCCTGGCCTGGTCCTTATCGGACGGCGAGCTACCCATTGCTCACCATCCGCAAGCCCGCGCCTACGGTGGCCGGGAATGGGCCTGCAATTCCCGATGCCCAGGGCGTCTCCTGCGGCGGCTAGGGGCGTGAGGACGCGAAATTTGCCTCTCCCTCACGCGTTCTGCCTCCTCCTTCGCGAGCATTACTGCTGTCGGTATCCTAACCTTTTAATTAAGTTCATTTACCGAATTCGCTTTGACGCTGTTATTTGTGTGAAGTACCTCACGTATACAACAATGGTGTAGATTGACAGAGCATTGACAGAGCGCAAATAAGTTCCAATATGTTCGATCTAAATGCAACAAAGTAGGTACCAATATCAAAGTTTTGCATTTCATCATTTGCCTAGCCTTTTCCCAACTATGTCGGGATCGACTTCCAGTCTCACCAAATGCAGCTGAAAACCAGTAAGACTGGAAGCAGGCTAGGCAGATGATGAAATGAATACCTTTTTAACCAACATCATAATTCTCCTACACCTATCCCAATTTATTTGGGGTCGTTCGTAACATTTATTTTTCTTCTACACATGACTGACTGCCGTGACTGCCCCGTTGGTCTCGTGGTCGCAAGCACGTCTGCTGAGCATGGGGTCCTGGGTTCGATTCCCGGG